>OY294023.1:10550044-11750044 GCA_958510785.1 Exephanes ischioxanthus | reverse complement strand
CTTCCTCGAGCTGTGGCTATTATATATGTTTTCCAGATAATATAAACATAACGATATGGCGAAGGTCACACTATATTGGTAACACAAAAGTGTTTACACTTTTATGTTTTCCAAGTCCACATTACATTGGTAAACACTTCTATGATATAGTTTTAGTGCAAAATACAAGAAGCTTTAAACTTCGTCTACTCGAGACACGTGTTCCATATTTCGAGCTGATAGTCCGACAATTCTATGGGACGCCGAAGACTCGAAGCTCAAGGTACTGATAAACAAATGCTTCAGGGATCATTTCAAGATAGTGTCCCAAAGGCACCATCGAATCGGAGGTTCGAGGTGATTGTTTCATTCAGACAGAGGTTCGGGGTGAAAGTTTTATTCGGATGGAGGTTCGAGGTGAAAATTTTATTTAGATGGAGATTCGAGGTGAAAATTTTATTCGGATGGAGGTTCGAGGTGAACATTTTATTCGGATGGAGGTTCGAGGTGGACATTTTATTCGGATTAAGGGTCGAGGTGAACATTTTATTCGAATGGAGGTTCGAGGTGAACATTTTATTCGGATGGAGGTTCGAGGTGAAAATTTTATTCGGTTGGAGGTTCGAGGGGAAAAAACTCGTGGAATGGTTGAAATTCCACTCGTACTTTTCCCACCGTTCGAGTAACGCGTTTGCGACCTTGTACGAAAATTTAACTGTGGTCATGTTTAACGAGGGGAAACGATACGCCACGCGCGCCGGTTTGTTTATGCGCTTCGCGACGAACTCAAACGTACCTGGCACATGTCATCGAAGATACCGTATTTATGGCTCAGCAGTAAGTACGTGTAAGTAAAGCCGGGCCGAAAATTCGCGAGCCGTGGGTTTGTGTTCATATCGGTTTTTTTTTCACTCAGTTTTTTTTCTTATCGCTCCTCTTATCGTTAAATTAACTATCGGTTATAAGCGATGTTCGAGTCCGAGACTTGTTGAATCTAGAGTTTGGTTTCAAATATTTTTAGTTCAAATGCTAATTTTGACGTGATCTTTTTATAAAATTTTATTCCAAATTTGGACTTCAATTTTATCCCAAATAGAAAATTAAATTGTCACTCATACTCGAACTTCTACCATGAATTCGGCTTACCGCCTAGATTGGCGTTTCGACCGTGCACCGAGATCTTTGTCCTCTTCATTATTCACAATGCCCTCGAGATCGATAGTAGGGTTTTTCTTTCAATTTTACCTCAAAAACTGCCAAGAAGATTGCGAAAATGTTTTCTTGAGATCTAATGAACGGAGTAAGACGACGAGTCCTGAGTAACGCCTCTGTAATTCTCTGGGCTTACGAATCTTCGATCGCGTCGCTGTACTCTTCCACCGATCTAGACTGCACACCGAACGAAATGCGATAGCAATCTTACCGTTTTGGGTGGAGAGTCCTAATGCCCTTGATCAGGGATGCCTAAGGATTACATCGGTTAATAACAGTGGTTAGCTTCACAGCGTTTCTCCTCGCAACCGCCGATATATCCCTTGACGCCCTTAATTTGGAGCAATTACCGGTCAAAGAACGACAAAACGATGTAAAATTTATCGAGATCGAGGACCATCACGAAATTATCTTGCTCTTCACCCGCTCGTTGGATCTGTAGGAAATTTGTTCTACCTCGAAAGGATAGAACTACTGACACTTGAGCCATCTAGCGATCGTTTGATCGTCACCAGAGATCATCGTAAAAGCTCGATTGGCAATGAAGATCTCCGCTTGGCGGCTCTTCACTGAGAGCACTGGATACCCAATGAGGATCGATTATCGTTCTGAGATTCAAATGAGAACCCTACCTGTCCCCTCGCGGCTATAGTCAGGTAAAACTGTTTTGCCGACAGCAGATATCTTATCAACAAGGAATTAATACCGTGCGTAGATTAAACCTGAAGAAACTTAAACAGAATACATTTGTTTCAATAATCGGAATGAGAATATGCTCGGGAAGCAAATCAGAGACCTAAATACTGTATTTGTGTCGGTATCGAATGTCAATTAAAAAAAATATGCGTTCATCACGAATAAATAAATGATTGTTTAATGCACGAATGAAATAAATAAATAGTTGCATAATTGATTTTTTTTTTTCATTGGATATTAAGTCTGATGAAATGCAACGAGAGGGAAGAACAGATAAAAGGTTTCGTGTGTTGTAGGAAATTATTTCGAGAGTTTGTTCGAAATTTTTCACTTTTGGCATATTGCCCCAGCGCGGTGGGGTAGAAACGTCGACGGTCACCAACCCCGCGCGAGCGTGCGTCGAGGGGATGGCCGGAGTGCGACGGCCGCAAGAGTACGGCAGCATCCCCGCGCACCGGATGCGCGGGGGTACATGGCCGGTGGTAACGCTAACAGCAGAGAACGTGAACTCGCAGGATGAGAGTCCTTGGCGCGGGTCTTTAACCGGAGGCCAGACGGCGCGACGCCGCGCAAACCTATATCACCAGATCGCACACCTCCCCGGTCAAACATTCGCTCGGCTGAAACTTACGGACGGAAGAGTTACGGATGTACATTAACTCATTTGTCACACTCGTAAGCCGATCCTCTCATTTGTTTACATCAATGCAATTGATCTTCGTACTGTTCCATCGTAGTCTTATGTGTTCTAACTGTTTCATCATCGCGACAGTTAATCTTCACGCCATGATCGTCTTCGTACCATTTGATCTTCCTGCTCTTACCATCTACGGACCATTTGATCTTTACGACGTTACGATTTTCGTACCATTTGACCATCATGTCGTTACCATTTTTGGACTATTTGATCTTCATACTGTTACTATCTTCGGACTATTTGATCGTCATGCTGTTGCCGTCTTCGGACTATTTGATCTTCATGCTGTTACGAACATTTCGGCCCATTTCATCGTCATGCTGTTATCATCTTTGTACCATATGATCTTCATGTTGTTACCATCTTCGGACAATTTATCTTCATGCTGTTGCAATCTTCGGACCATTTGATCTTCATGCTGGTGCCATCTTCGGACCATTTGATCTTCATGCTGGTGCCATCTTCGGACCATTTGATCTTAATGGTATTTCCATCTTCATGTCGTATGATCTTCGCGCATATACCATTCGGTTTCCTACGAAATCGGTTCATTTGACCTTCTTACGAAAATTCACCCGAAGGAACTCCGTTCGAAGTTTTCCCCTGCAGGATTATCCAAAACGCGGTTCCTAAATCTTGTTGAGATTTATCTCTCACTCCCGGCAAATATTGCTCCGAGGCTCAACATCTGATTCATTCCACCGCTGCGAATCCATTTGGACAAGGACAGTCTTACCCATCGCCCATTTCGATGCATGCGAAATCAGAGGTAAACAAGCCTGCTTCATGAGCACGAGATTATTCACTACGGCAACTCGGGCTACCTACTTTCGGGACTACGACGATCACTTCCATACATACATAGTTACACTGTGTATTCATCCGTGAATGTCTAATCGTAAATACCCTCTCGAATACAGCGACAACTGCTGCGTGGAGACACGTAACTCGCTCTATATCTCCCAGCACTGCGGGGTGAACAACCCCTAGAGCGCTCCGATAGATCGATCCTCATTCCCCCAGCGCAGTTTCCCTCGTTCCCGGCTACTGCTGCTGCTTCTGGTCCTCCGCTTGCTCTGTCTTCCAACCCTCCCTCATCGTCCCCTTTTTCCCGCGATGCAGCCAGGCCGTCCGATGTCAAACCGCCGCACTCTCCTCTCCCAACTCTCCGGCATGAATTCCCTCGGATCTATCTGGGCCTCGACGGACTCTTCCGCGAATACCCTTCGAACTCTCTCGGCGATATCTGACTACAAACAGCTGAGAAAAATCCCCTTTCCTCGATGTCCGACATCGAGATTGGACAAAAGAAATCAAGTAGATAACAAAAAAACATAGAGTCAAAGTGGTGAATATGGCCCAATCCGTTTGACACGCAAATCAATGATATATGGACTGGTCCATATTTCCCCTGTTTTACCCTACATATGTTTCTCGTCAATATTTTTTATATTCAATCTCGAGACACTTCTGTCTTAAAATTTCTCAAAATCCGTCGAACCGAACGATCTTCGGTCGAAATAAAAACACTTCTTTTTCGTATCTTCTCAACCCTCTGATTTTTCTCGAATTTTCAGGGAACATCTCTCGATGCGTGTGGAATCTGAAGAAAATGGTCACGGGAAATTTTGTCTTTACACGCCGCGAGGAATCGAGGAGATACGAAATTGGCTCTTGGACACTTTTTAGCCCGATTGCACCCTCGTTCCTTGACCGTGGACATCTTGTTTTTGGTCACTGAATTTAACTCCGCTCTCTCGTGCCGTCGTCCGATTCGAGTACATCCCCAGTCAGCAACACGCGCGGCATCGGAGCCATCGGAGGCAGCAGCAGCACCGACCAAGCGTGTACATATAGAACACCGACGAGGCGGCGGGCGGGGATCAATACCGAGCGTAAAAGGAGGCAAGGCAGTAGAAACAGCCAGCCAGCGGAGATAGAGCCAGCTAGCGGGGGTTAGTGTATATCGGTACGTTATACGCGCGCGCTCGTTGGGGGACCGAGAGAGCTTCGGAAACCACCACCTTTCCGCAAGCCCCCGAAGCAGTACTTTCGCGCCGCGGATACGCGTCGCACCGCTCTCTCAGAACGCCTATCCGCCGCGGCTTTTCCGCGACGCGCTCTTCTATCTCTAACGGTACCGATACTGCCGAAGTGCTCTCTCTCTGGGTGAAAAAAAAAAAAAAAAATGTTTCCACTTGTACTTTCCGACTGAGATCGCTATCTTTCGCTCGTCCGCTCGAAATCGTTCCTATAGGTAAAAACAAAAAATTCACTTAATATCTATCGTTGCGATAAAAGAATCCGACGAGCTGTTGCTGAGAGTATCGATATGGATTTTAAAAACAAGTCGGGTAGATTGACACGTTGAGTGGCAGGGCGCGACAAAAAAAAAAAAATGTTTTTCCGGACCATTCGTGTCAGGTTTGACTTTTACACGCCGGCACTGAAGCATCCCTAAGCTGTGATATCATGAATATTGAAATTTTCGTTTTTAGACTTCTGTATCTTGTTTTCAATGTTTTTGATGTAACGATAATTTTTAGGACCATTAGCAAGTTCTCTCTGAGTTTCTTTTCAATTTTCCTTATTTTTTGGTAAAAGTGAAGGTAACAAAAATCACTTGAGGATAATGAGAATTGTTTTTCTGTCCATTCATGTCAGATTTGATTTTTACACCCGGGCGCCTTCCTTCAGCTGTGATATCATGAATATTGAAATTTTCATTTTTGAACCTCTCGATTTATTTTGCTTTAAATATTTATAACATAAAAATAATTTTTTATAATTTTCTTTATTCTTGGTAAAAGAGAAGGTAAAAAAAGTTTTTAAGCAATGATTCGTAGATCACATAAAGTTGTTGTTTTTAGTGGTTTTCGAGGGAATTTTTTGGTGGTACTTTGTTCGGTGATGATGGGCTCGTAAATGGATGAGGGATCGACCTGTTATCTGTTGTTTGAAATCGGCTACTTTCACGTTTCTTGACGACCGCATTTGCCGCGAGACGCCGGACCAACCATTTACCTTTACTACTTGACTGCGCTGCCGCCGGTCGGCGTTCACTCACCTCTTTCTCCGTCACACCCTCCCTGTCCTCCGCAGGACAGACGAACCGACATTTCTCGAGTGTCGTGTCGTCAGCTACCCGACATATTTTTCCTGAGTGCCCCGGGGAGATAAACGACATTCTTTCGATAAGCGGCTTTCTGCAGCATCGTTGCATCAATTTCCGATCTACCATCCTGCGTTCTCTCACGAATCTCCTCGAGATATCGAAATCCCACGCTTTTCGTCGAAACCGCAAAAAAAAAAATGTACGATGACATAAATACATAAATACACTCGTACAATTATGTATGCATAAATTTATAGAAATAAATGTCTCTGTAAAATGTAAAATGTCAGGATCCAAGGTACGAATCGATCCCCTGTGACTAAAAATAAAATACTATTCATTCGATGGATTACATCGTTGCTGGTGATCGATGAAAATTATGCTCGATCGTAACTGTCGCTCCTATAATCTTGCAAAAATATATATATATTAATTTTTCCACGTGTTACGATTCTAATTTTTTCCCCCGATCTCAGTGATATTACGACGTCTGATTTTAAGTTTAAAAAATAGCTTTTTATTTAATTTCATTGTATCGCCTTTCAGACAAAAATTTAGAATCTTTACTAAAATGAAATTCACCCTTGATTACAACAGAATTTATTTTTATTTTTTTTAAGTAGAAACTTTGAATCAACTTTCTTCGGTGATGATAAAGTTTCAAGATAGGTGTGAACATTTCTTTTTCTGTGCCATTTTCGCGGACTCCTTCGGCCTCCTCGAGCTGAGATAGGTCGAGTGGCCGAAAAGTGAATGCGGGAACTCGGGCGCGCATCGCTCAGCCGGCGGCCGAGTGTCGGTTCTATACAGACGAGTACTCTTCCTAATTGGCTTCCGGCATAAATGTATGCAACCTGCTCGTTTACGAATTATCATCGAGACTCAGCCTGAGCGGAAACAATGCCTCGTTTGTTAAGTCGTCCACTTCGAATCTATAAAACGACGGTGTAATTAACCAGGCCAATTTAAACCGAGGTTATAATTGTCTGCGTGCCCTCGCTACTTTTTCAACACCATCTAAACACGATTAATACACAAAAATCGAATTATTATCCTTATTATTATTTTGCTTTAAGTAAATTGACCGCTGTTTACTGTTGTTGCCAGAAATATTTTTTCTTTCTCATCGACAATGTTTTTTTTCTCACTGTCACGACTGACATGCAATAATTTATACCGTACGTATATATTTTTTTGTAAGCATTTTTTTTCTGCAATATTTCAGTCACGATCGGTAATTAACTGTCATATTTTTATTTTATTCTTTATTTTTTCTTTCAGATGCGATGTCTCGAGAACGATCGTCCGAACAATGATGAACAAATCTAACGAGCTTTAAGCTCTCGGGACAGTGCGCTTTAAAGGCTCGTGTCGCCTCTCAACGAGCTTCTGGTTTCTCTTCTCCCTTTTCCCTTATTTCCTCTCTGTCAATCTCGATAACACCTTTTCCTACGCTGATGCGTGCCATGAAAGCCGCGTGACTTTCCGACACTCTCACCGGCGTGAGAACAGGATAAAACCGCACCTCGGCGAGCAGCGCGAGTCTTCCTGGCGCGTTACTGAGCAAGCGGAACCATCAGAGGGTGAGTACGGAAATTGATTGAAAAAATATTGATGGAAACAGTTTTTCTTCTCGAAAAAAAATGTATTTTTTTTAGCGCGACACTGAAACGCACACTAGAGATTTTTATTGGACAGATCTCAATTATAGATTAAACAATTCCGATCAGATAGAGCTTGAGGATAAATTTTTATGAGGAAGAGATTTTACGATGCTAATTTCCAATCTTGCTCGCGATTGCTCACAGTTGAAATTTACCAATCCTCGATCTTAAAACAGTTGCAATATTAACGACATTTTTTTAGCAACAAATCTTTGAAAATTCATGGAGCTGCTTTCAATTATACTTTCTTTGATGGAACTGAGAAAAATTTATTGCGGACATCCACACTCTAGCAATAAAAAAAAAGAAATTGCTTAATTTTTTTTTTAATCCAAAAACGATACTGTCTTCATTTTTGGTTAAATTTTATTTTATTTCAATGCGTCAAAAATCTCCGAATGAATTCTGTAACAAAAATGATTCGAAGATCAAAAGCAGTCGAGATAATCGTCGATTCGAGTCCTTCCTCCCCGAGCTGGAAGGTCGTTTCAATGTCATGTCCGAAAGCTCCATTGTAGATCCTCCCAATCACACTGTACGACAAACCCGTTCGTCTCTGATGTTCCACGGTTGGATTTCCACTGTGTGCAAAGTCTAATTTCCAGTCCGATCGTTCACGATTCCAACTGACGGTCGCGAGCTAAATCGGAAGCAGATTCGTCCAATTAAGGAATTCAATTTGGAATGGGCGACAGTCGCTTTTGTATCCTCCGCAGGGGCAGAATCGTCATTCCGTACAAGCATAAAGTAAAGTGTAAACGGTTAAAAATTATTTGATAAAACGGATGATTCCCTTCTCCGAAATTTTTTTTAAAGATTTCGTCTAAAGGTGTCTTAATTTTTTTTAAAGATTTCGTCCAAGTAAAATTTTATTCATATTCAAATTGATCGATTGAAATTGTCCAATTATGGAATTTAATTAGGAACGACCCACAGTCGCTTTTGTATCCTCTCCAGGGGCAGAATCGTCATTCCGTACAAGCATAAAGTAAAGTGTTAACGGTTAAAAATTATTTTTTTAAATGGTCGATTTTTTTTTTCAAGAATGTGTCTTACATATTTTCAAAGATTTCGTAAAAATTTAATTTTGTTCATACTCAAATTGTTCGATTCAAATTGTCCTATTAAGGAATTCAACTAGGAACGACCGACAGTCGCCTTTGTATCCTCCCCAGGGGCAGGAACGTCATTCCGTACCGACATAAAGTAAAGTGCGAAGGTTTAAAAAGATATTTAAAAAATTGAACACTGTTTTTTCTCGGGAGGATGTCTTAGAATTTTTTAAAAATTTCGTCAAAATAAAATGTTGTTCTTAATCAAATTATTCGAAGCTCTCGGATTTGCAAATTCCGGACAGGCGAAGGGTAAATTTTTTTTTTAATTGAAGCCTTTTTTCAAGGTATGTTGCGGTGTGCCTGCGAGATTCAGTCACGTTCTCGCCGACCGCGCCTTCTGCTCTTCCTCTCATTCTTCCTCCTCGCATTTCTGTCCCGTGATTGTTATTGCGGCGTATCCCCAGCCTCTCTTTAACTGCATAGATAATCGGACTGCCGATAATCTTCTAGATCCTCCAGCGGATACGCGCACGTAACATACGTGACTGTCGCACTTACGTAAGTGTATTTTAGTACCGGTATACATTTACATCATTACTATCATTATTGTGTATACCAACGAGGCCACCTGCTGGCTCGCTGGTGGATTTTTTTCAGATCCGTATATATGTGTATATATTCGTTACTTAGGCACCCCTTATCGTGTCCATTTATCTGTGAGTGCCGGTTTACACGCGGAACGATAATAATACCTCAATGAAATATCAGTTAACAAGTAATCTCGTAGCGTAATGGATCGATACGATTTATTTTTACATTCGACAGTCATTATCGGATTGTTCGATCGTACCATTTTACCCCTGCGTAAAAAGACAAAAATGCTTTGGCGAAAAAGCCAAAGCTCAATCTTCATTCTTAACTTAAACTTCACTTCGAACTTCATGTTTTGTTTCGGTTCAATTTCCGATCAGTTTGTTCTTAGATCGAAAATAAAATATCGGTTCAAATTACATTCCGCGATTCAATTGAAGGTGAAACTTCACTCCGAACTTCGTTACACGCTCCAGTTCGTACTGCTACTGATTTCCAAGCTCGATTATCCATTCCGTCCTCATTCTAAGTTGACCATCGATTCAAATTGCATTCCGTGCTCGAATTGAAGCTCAAACTTCAGTCCGAACTTCGTTTTCTGCTCCGTGCAGCTCATACCTGTATCTAAGCTCGAACATGAATGGAAGCTCCATTTCACGCTTCACGCGAACTCAAACTTCACTCCGAACTTCGTTACACGCTCCGCTTCATGCTGGTACATGGCCAAGCTCGATTATCAGTTCAAAAACCATTTCGTCCTCACTTTAAGTTGACCATCGGTTCAAATTACATTCCGTTCTCGAATTGAAGCTAAAACTTCACTTTGAACTTAACTTGCTGCTTCAGTCGAAGCTCCGTTCGGACATCAACTCAAATTACATTCCGTGCTTCACAAGAAGCTCAAACTTCAGTCCGAACTTAGTTTCCTCCTCCGTGCAGCTCGCACCTACACAGAAGCTCGAACATGAATGGAAGCTCCATTTCACGCTTCACGCGAAGCTCAAACTTCACTCCGAACTTCGTTACACGCTCCGCTTCATGCTGGTACATGGCCAAGCTCGATTATCAGTTCAAAAATCATTTCGTCCTTCGATATAATGACGATGGCACTGTGAGAAAAAAAAAAAAACATGTGTAAAAATATTCCGACTGCATCGACGCGAGGCTGTCGACGTGTGCGAGAAATAGGTGAGCAGGTCGATTGATTTTAGAATAACGCTTATATAGCCGACCTTGTCGGTCAGCAGGTGTGTCCGTTGCATGCTTCCATCGTCTACGTCGTCGTTGTCATCGCGCTGCTGCTGCACCGCGTCGAAACTCTATAAGTCGGCTTAACTTCTTCGCCTCTATTACTACGTGCGGCTTCGGCACGCCGCCTCTACACTTCGTTCTCCACTTGGAACATACCCGACCGGCTCGCACAGCTCCGGTACATTTTATCTATACCTCGATCGACTATAGCCACGATGTGCTATATCATTTCTCGATTCAGTCCACCATGCAGCCAGTGGCCTATAGAAATGATATGAGACAAAAATTAGCTCGAGACCTCGATAGCCGCAAAGTGGAGACATCGGCGACGGACGACATTCTTATCGGTAGGTATAACAGCGGATCTATCGGGACGGACGGAAACCGATAAGAAATCCGAAAGGTGACTCCGATTTTGTAACACAATAAGAACTTCCGTCGTTCCGTCTATCGGGAAATAATCGACATGGCAATCGTGCAGATAAAAAGAAGACATTTTTGACGTTTTTATAAGATTACTTTTTTTTTTTTGTTTGGGTGTCCTAATTGCTTTTTCGGGGTGTTACGAAAGACTTTTTACGAGCGACACGTGCAGCAGATAAGACATCCGATTTTTGGGGAATCACGCCGGGAAGAAACGCCTTTCGGGGTCATTAAGAGACAAATATTTTCCCATGAACGCTAATTGCTTTCGATAATAAGAGAGTCACTGCGCGCGGTGAGCGACTCGGGTTACTCGGGCTCTCATGCACTCACTACCGCGGTGTGACGTCCTCGGTGTTTACGTTAATTTCGTTTTTTTTTTTTCTGTGAAAAATTCCGTTAAGCAATGTGTAAAGTGTACATTTTTTTGGCCCGATGTTCCCAAAAATGATTCTGTAATACTGTTCGAGGCTCGTTTCGTTCCTCAACAGATACTCTACGAACTGACATGCTTCGTGTTTGGAAAAATTCACATTTTCAATCTTTACAATGAAATTAAAAAAAAAACATATCATGAAATTATGTTCGCAAAACTTTCTTCCGGATGCTCAGTTACTCGTCAAAAATCCCTAATTTTTTAAAATCAAAATTTACTGAAATATTTTTAATTCAACATTAAAGAGTCAACAGCTCAATCTATAATTTTTTTCAAATTTTTATTTAAAAAAGATGTCTGATTGATCTTCCGAGAGTTAAAAGTCGTCGTCCTCCGCTCGGTGCTGCTGCGATGGGGGTTCTTCGGTCGCGCCTCGCCGAAGCCAGCACTTCCCGTGAGAGCGCCGATGCAAATCCGCACCGAGACAGGTGTTAGTCACGATAGCAAAATCGAGAATTACAGAAGACGAAGAACATAACAGCTCGACGATTCGCAGCCCGAAGCTGTTGCGTAGACACATCGTTGTTTATCCCCCGCGTACGTGCGTGAGTAAAGTGCGTCTTCGGCGTGTCTGCCGGAGGAACGTCCTCATCGCTTCTTCGCTCTTTCTCGCATGAGTAAACAGCGTTCGCATGGTAATAATTACCGGGTAATCTGGGTAGGTATAAACTAGCTATCACCGGTTCGATGCGGCGCACACCGCTCGTGCTCCCCGAGGTGTGTATCGCGACGGAGATTTGTCAGACGTTCTTCGAGTCCGCTCGATCCGGCAGAGTTATTATTACTTTTATCATTTTATTTTTTTTATCGCTGGTTCGAGGTCGAAAAGGCGTATCGAGCGGGCTGTAAATGCATCAGTTGGGCCCTTACGGTACCGTGGGTGTAATTATGGACATAGCTACGCGAGAACTCGAGGTCCCTGAGCCCCAGCCAGAAGGCAAATTCTTTTAGCAATTTCTCGACTCCAACTTTTATCTCGTTTTTTTTTCTTCAACTCGCTACAAGGTATTATCATTATTGACTATTGATGATTTTCTATGTGGAAACTTGGAGTTGAATCGACCGATCACTTTCACCAGGCTACGTACAAGTGTGGTTGTGGGGGGGGGGGGGGGGGGGGGGATCGATGACCGAGGAAAACGCCCAAGGAATCAGAATTCTTACAGGTACGAATTTTCATTTCGGGATTAAGATCGAACTTTTATTAAAAATGATCAGGGTTGATTATGATTATATTATTTTTTTAATTATTAAGTATTATTAATTTTTAAAAAATTATTGATTCGTTAATTAAGAGATGTTAACTTCAGACTTGATTAAATTTTTTAAATCATTTTAGATGCTTAGGGCAGAACTGAATTTTCTTACGAATTTCTTTTAACTCCGAATCATCAGAGACAGTTTCGTTTTCGTGTTTTTTTTTTTTTTCTTCGTGGTCTCCGTTTCAATTAGGAAAATTATTGAAGGCATCGGCGCGAGGAAAAGCATGCAAGCGCAGCGGATGTTGAGCGTTAGTTGGGTAGATTTGTTGCGGCAATGTCGTTTAGACCGACGCTAATCGAACCGGACGATTATTCGGCTAAACAGCACGTTCAGAGTCGCGCAATTATCGACAACGCGCAACTTCCTTTTTTTCTTCGATTCTCGGGGGTTTCTCGATCCTGCCCATTTACATACTGTTACACTCAAAGTGATACAAACTTGGAGTAGAAAAATATCGTGATTCATGAGCTGCACGATTATATAAAGTTTTCCTAAGGCTTGACACGGATTCGCGGGGGAGATAACGGGGCCCCCCATTCAAGGCAAGTGTGTCACTCCCGCGTGCAGCGACTCTTTGGCGATTTTTTTTTTTTTGCTTCTTCGCTGCCACTCCAGCTGTATTCGTGGCTGCTGGCATAGACTGCACGAGCAGGTAACTTTTTTTCTAGCTCTTTGAGTACGAATAAATTTTATATGGAAAAGCTTTTTTCATCATCAAGTCGCAAGATTAAAATTTATAAAAGTTTATCTCGTCGCTGTTAATATGGACGAAAGTACTTTTTCATTCATTTTAGATAATTTTCCGTTGTAAAAAAGATTAAAGATTTCGCAACATTACCAATAAAATATTGCAGATATTCAACATATATTTTCAATAAAATTCAAAATGTTCAGTCGTTATCGCAACAAAAAAAAACCTATAGAAATGTGTTGCCTTTATTTGTGAATTTTAGTTTGGGGATTTTTTTTGCTTCCTCGCTGCCACTCCAGCTGCATTTGTAACCGCTGACGTGGACTGCACGAGCAGGTAACTTTTTTCTGGCTCTTTGAGTACGAACAAATTTTATATGAAAGTTTTTTTTTCATCGTAAAGTCGCTTTGCGAGATTAAAATTGATAAAAATTTATCTCGTCGCTGGTAATGGATAGACGAAAGTACTTGTTCATTCATTTTAGATAATTTTTCGTTGTAAAAAAAATGTTCCAATAAAATATTTCACAAAAAATGTCCAATAAAATATTTCAGATATTAATCATGTATTGTCGACGAAATTCGAAATGCTCAGTCGTTATCTCAAATAACCTAAAACTGTGTTGCTTTTTTTACGTGAAATTTTTAGACAAAGCTTACTTAGAGCGAATCAATTCTTTTCATCTATATATAAATAAAAGGTTTGATGAAAACAACCAATGGCAAAAAAAAAAAAAATGAAAGTCCGAGTCGGGAAAACATGTGGGCGATTTTCAATTAAAACTATCGATTGCCGGAACGTTCGATAAATTCCGTCTCGAAACTCGTTACGAAATATGATAATTAATCATTTTTAATAACAAATTAAAAACGGTCTACGAATTCGTTTAATGCCAATCTCGAGAACAAAGCAAATAGCCAGTCATCTTATCTGCTCCGGGCAAGACAATAGCGAAAAGCCTGGGATTTCACAAACTTAAGCCGAAAGATATCAACGAGCATAATTCGAAGCATCAGTTGTCGATGACTAAGTGCCTTCTCGTAGATCCGTTTGTTTCCGTTATCCAGCAAACAGACAAATAATGTTGGCCGCACGATAATATTTGTTTTCGGAATTGTGTAGTGACATGCGTTGATCAAACTGACGATAAACACAACGAGTGGTTAAGAGAGAAGGATATCGACTGAGCTCGCAGACGTATACGTTGTCCCTAATCGGCCTTCGAGATACGCGGAAACTCTCAAGTTTAATGGCCACTTAAACAATATCTCCCTGCAATATTTTTACCGTCCGTCGAGGTCGAGTGAAGTACGAAATAAAATACAAAATTGTGGTAAATCTCTTTAAAAAACAGAACAAAAATTATTATTCGGAAAGTAGAGTTAGAAAAAATTTGGAAAAATTCTCAAACACAAGTATCGACTGAAGGAAGATGTCATAAGTGGGAGCCGAGATATCGACCTTTGAAAATCACGAAAATTGACATTTTTTCCAAAAGTGGCTCAAAAAGTGAAAAATCGTTGTTCAATCGATTTTTTAGTTTCAAGGCTATATATATAGCTTATGCTATATATATCGCGAAAAATACGATTTTTCGTGTATAAAATCGAGACTTTCAATGTCTCACTGTGCTGTACCCCAAAAAAGGCCAGCGAATCGAGCCCTCTTCACTTTTTGCTCCCAGCTCCCCGCTCTTATCAAAGCGCTATCCGGCTCTGGCAGTGCCCGCGAATGCGCTCCGCGTGCGTTGCATACTCGCCGACTGCGTGCATTATTCCCCGCGGCGTACACTGCGCTCTTCCGCGCTCTGTGGCTAATGACAACTCTCGTCGTGCTCGCCGGGGCCGGCCCGATGCTTTCGGTATCTCTGATAGCGCTTTACTCCACGCGGAGCTGACGCGACGTACACTCGCTCTCGCGTCTCGGAGCTCCTCAAGTGGAGTAAGCTGTCGTTGCAAATCGTGTCCCTCCACCGCTCGGTGAAGAAGTTTCGAGCTTGTCGATGGTATCGAATACATCGATAAATTGTTAGTAAAAATAAAAATTAAAATTAAAAAATTAAAAAATAAACATAAATTTTCTGCGTTTTTCGCACGGAGGAAAACGTGATCGGTGCATTCGAGATTCGTTCGGTTATTTTATTTTTTATTGCTTTTTATTTGCGATATCGGTGGCGCGTCGCAGGCCAGATTGCAGGCTGTGTACTTGACCCGTGTATCCGGTGCGGCCGAGAGTGCGCCGAGTGCATCTGACAGCAGACCTGGAGTAGTTTACGATATACGTACCCGCTTGCAGTACTCGATCGACTGTTCAATTTATTTTTATCGCGAGTGAAATACGAAGTGAAGTTTGTTTTTTTTTTTCGATAGTTGGTGCTTTGAGGTTTGGGGCGTTTTGATAAAAGTGCGGCACTCGGGATGAACGGACCGAGACACAAGTATGACATTTTTTATTTTTCGTAATAGATTGTTGCATCAAAATGTTGTCGTTTGATCTCCGAGACAGCTCGGAGGATATTTAATGAAGCTTGGAAATTCGATCTTTATTAATAAGTTCTAGTGACTGAAGTTTTATTTATTAAAAAATAACAAACTTGCGACAAGCGACAGAACTGATTATCATTTACTTCGTTAGTTTTATGTGACAATTTTTATTTTTTGTTTATTACACACAATTAATTTTTTTTCTCTCTCGACGGTCTTGGATCAATTTTTGTTACTTCAATTTTTATGTAGCAACACAATATTTACCCCAGCATTTCCGAAGTACCGGTGTTCTTTGGCAAATATAGCCAATGAAATAATTTAATCTCGAATAAATGACACGGGTGTGTGTTTCCACTTTTTGGCTGACCGATTCGAGCAATTAATTTCCGGTCGTCCGACGAAAGTGTGCACAGCTATGCACATTGCCAATTGGGCAGAATTCGATTTCAGTGGCACGCTCGAGGTAACATCAATTTTCATTCTCAACAAGAACCTTTGGATACATGGATTGATGAACGTCGAAACTCGATAAATATTCCGCGAGAGAAATGGAACGAGAGAGCGGAGAAATACACGTAGATATCGCGAGAAGTGCACGCGGTGCATAGTCAGCCGAGCGTTTGAATGAGCGAGAGTTCGATTGATCGCGGGGGTGGGGTGACAGTGATATACGTAATACTCGAGAGCATACAAACGAGCAACGGTAACACACCCGCTGGCTGCCGGATTTCTCGGTGCGAAAATTGAAATCCCGACAAGTGTTATCTGGAAAATCGGTAAACTCGTTTTCATCGAACATTGAACCGCTTGTAAATTTTAAATAATTTTGTTTGTAAGGAGAACGCAGCGAAAGATAGACAGTTAAATTTTGGCAATTTTAATATTTCAAATGTTTTTCACATCACATTTTATTTTACTATTTAAATAGTAATGGTTGCAGGATTTCTCGGTGCGCAAATTTGTAATAATTTTGTTTTTAATGAGAACTCAGAGAAAAATAGACAGTAAGATTTTGGGAATTTTTATATTTCCAATGTTTTTGCATGGGAGTTATGGAAAATTCGCAATACGTGTTGCACATATTATTTTAGTATTTAAATAGCTGGTATAAAAATATTTTCGATACAACGATTGCTGAAATCGTGCTCATCTATTTTGTCCGTAAATATGGGAGCCCGAAAAAAATGTATTTTTGCTTCATCGAAGAAAATACACTTTGATCACCCACTCTGATTTTTCTCACAATTTTTTATCCGCGTTTTGTTACTCAAATAATTGTTTTGACGGAAATCTTTTTTGGAAAAAAAAAGAATCTAATTTATTGACACAAAGCATTTTTAGCGGCCACATTACTCTAGAATTCGAGCGACACTTTAACTATCTTTTGGGAAACGAGTTTCGGACCAGCCTTGTCACATATTTTTCTATTTTTACGACACCCCGGGACCGAGAGCATTTTTTTTTTTTCTCAATGTAACCACTTTTGCTCTCCTAATGGAAATGCAGGTTCAAGTACGGTAAATTTCTATATATATAAATGTGCATAAATATATATATTCTATGGATTCTTGAGGACATAATAGTCCGAGAATTCGCAAGAGGCAATACGCATATTTTTTTATAGGAAATATTCGCATTCGCATTTTATTCACACTCGAACTCGCTCGCTCGTTCCACTCACGCGACAACCCCGTGAGAACGCTTTGCATAATCGACATTGTGAAAGCTCGTCGTACACTGAGAACGCGTATCCGAGCGACGATTTTCCAAACGAGAGACGCTTCTCCGAGCAGCGTCGTCGTTACCGTCTTGGGTCGCTTTGCGTCCGAAAATTCATCGGCACGTGAGAAAACTCGTTGGAAATAATGTTACGATTATACGAAAATTTGTCGTGTTCAATTCAAAGAATTTTACTTCAACTTCAATGATCGTGTGGAGTTTTTTTCCGCTCATTTATTTTTTTTTATTTTTTTTTTATTTCAACACTTGTCACACGGGATTGACTCGACCGGTTGCAAGAATAACTTGTTGGTGCGACGCCACTCTGAGCCGTCGGCATAATATTATGCAATCACTTCGCAAAAGGAGAGTTTTGCACGAAGCTTCATTTTTCAACGCGAATTTTTAACCGAACGGAACACAACTGGCATGTAATGAAATTCGATTTTTTGTTTTTTTATTGAAAAACTTTCGTATGTTTTGATAAAAATATTTTCTATAAGAATGAATTATAAATTTTATGCTCCATTTTGAATTTTTTAAAATCCAGATTGACTGTTTTTTTATTAACGAGTTTGAATTTTTTATCTTCACGAACTTTTTATCTTTACGAAAAATCGTAACAAGACATTCTTACTGCGTTTCGGGCGGAATTAAAGAAATATATATATTAAGTTTTGGCCAGAAAATGAATTGTTTTCCGTTATTTTGGACACCCGAAGTTCTTCACTTCGTACATACAAATCTCCAGTCCGACCAATAGCCGAGAGGATTACATTTTTGTTTTATTCTTCGACCGAGCGCGCTTGCGAACGACAATAAATTTGCCACGTAACACACGCGTCTCTCTCACGCTTTTCATACGCCAGATATATTCATGAACTGTGCGAGTCGTACACGGGAGGTCGCGTATTCGTTGCATTGCGTGTACACATTTGAATACGAATGTTTCTAGGGGAATCGTTCGGATGAAGTATACTTGCACGGCCACGAGGACGCCGCACACCTACACACGCTCTCAACCCTGGACTTTGTATCCGCCGATCGTCGAGATAATAAAAAAAGAAAGGAAAAGAAAACTAAACAAGTATTACTAATCATATCGACGTCATTTTTAATTGTCTTTCAGCGATAACATGTCTATCGCTCGTTACGCGTCACGTTTCATGTAAATCGCTCCGGTCGCATTAATGAATTTCTTCACTCGCAAAATTCGAGCACTGTTTTTTTTTTTAACACGATTTATATTTTTAACACTCGGTTTTAACATTCGGCACATATGAATTTTCGTTCAGCGGCGCTATCTAGAATCGGTCATTGCAAAATTTGCACAAACATTGTGGCGAGTTTGAATATCAGATCGGTAATTATTTTATTCTCATCTTTGAAGCACATTAACGTAAAGAATGAGGACTGACCGGTCTCAGAAGTGATTACGCGTGTAGGCTTCGGTGTGGAGCGACGACGGTCGATGGCGCTTCAATTATTGCCCACACGGATGAATGAATCTTCGCCTACGCTCCAAGGTTGATGCATTTTTCTTTGGTTTCCAGTGCGTCCATTAAATATAATCCCGCTGTGTTCGGCGATAATATCGAGTGATAGCTACGACGACACTGAGGTTTATTAAACGCGCATAAATCTTCGTGCGTCGGTCGATCAGAAGCTGGTTTGGACGTCACAGTGCAACAGGTTGCGGATCGCGAACGCGGTCTCGGGAAGACCAAACGCGGAAAGTACATGCGCCGATAATAACGATAATCCCACCAACTACGTGGAACTGTGTAGTACAATTTTATCCGGACGATCGAAGGAACTTCACTCCCAAGTGCTATAACGCATTTTTTCAATTTTTTCCTTCCAACGTTTTATTGGAAGAAATATATATATATTTTTTTTGAAAAAATTTATTTACACTCTAAAAGTAATTCGTTTAGAAAAAAAGGTATTTCCACCGTAAAAAAATGTTTTTTTTTTTAGCAGAAACATATTTTCATCGCGTAAAATGGTTTTTATAGCAAAACCATTTCCTCTGTACAAAAAAAGTGTTTCCTTTTTAGCAAAAACATATTTCGACCGTAAAAAAATGATTTTTCCGCGAAAAGACATTCAGAGTTCAAAGGCAAAAAATACGATTCGTTTTTATCGCGTAATATTCGTGCTGCGGACGGTTGCATCGGGATCCATTTTATGCGGTATTGTTCGGCTCGACCGGAAGTCGATTTATAAAACTCTCGTGTTGGCCGATCGACAAAAAAAAAAAAGAGAAACTTAACGAGTAATCGCGTCGCACAAAAGTTGGTCGGATCGTGTGCGCGCCGAGTTGATAAGTCGATTAGCGACTCGACTCGCATTAACGAGTGTGTCAAAGGCAATGAAAGCCGAATGAAAAAGTCCTTGCGGACGAGATGATATTATTTTTCAATTTAAAGTAGACGACAATGCGGCCTGTGCTGCGGCTATTTGTTAGATAATAAACCAGCGACGGTGGAGAGAGCGTTATGTCTATTTCACTCGCGACTTCCGAGTCGGCGAGGTCGCCGAACACTGGACTCGGGTGTACGACACAAAAATGCCGCGTTGTCGTCTACGATGACGAATGTATGTAATGGGCACAACGAGGGCGCTTCGGTGACCATTAAACGAGGACTTACAACTTATTATTCTATCCGGTCTGAAGACCGGATAGAAAGAAGAGAGGCGCGGCGCTGATGGGTAATAGTAGATCTCTGCACGCAGATGCGGTGAATCACTGCTCGACACTTTTGTGTGTTCATTAGAATCGGGAATTCCACCGCGCATAGAGCAATTGCACGATGCCTCGAATTATTTATAAATTAATTGGCTATAATTAATTTGTATTATAATAAATAAATGGTTATACAAATAAAACTCGAGAGACGAAGGAATGTAAATGGGCTCGGTTAAGTTAATTTTAGCTGAGATACATTGTGTTAAAGAGATACCAATTGTAAACTTTTTTTATTGTTTGAACTTCAGTGGGAAATCAGACCAGAGCCGGGTGTACGACACAATAATGTTTGTCATCGATGACGATGAAGGTGTAATGTGTGCAATGAGAGCGCCTCAGTGACTATCATACGAGAACTTATAGCTTATTTATACCCTCAAGACTGCAAAGAAGAGGAGAGAGCGCAGTGGTCGGGCGATAACAGTAGATCCCCGCACGCAGATGCGCTTTACGTACGCTTAACGGTGCGTAAAGTACTTTACGTACGCTTAAGGGTGCGTAAAGTAAGATCGGAGCGATATACGCATGCGCCGGGTATTTACACTTGGCTGTAAAGCATAGTTTTCGCCACTTTCGTCAGGCACGAAAAGTAGCACTTTTCATGCAGGAATTACAAAAATTCAATTTTTTTTTTTTACTTTTTTTTATTATTTGCACTTCGGTGGGAAATCAGATCAGAGCCGGGTGTATGACACAATAATGCTGTGGTGTCATCAACAACGATGAATATGTAATGTGCACTGAAGGCGCCTCAGGGACCACTAAACGAGCCCTTATGATATAACTTATTTACACTCTCAAGACCGGATAGAAAGAGAAGAGCGCAGCAGGCGGTCGGCAACAATAGATCTCTGCACATCGACCCGGTGAATCACTGCTCGACACTTTTGAGCGGTCGTTAGAATCCGGAATGTCACTGCGCATGGAACAATTGCACGAGGCCTCGAGTTATTTACAAATAAAACTCGGTAGTTCAAGGAACGTGAAAAGCTCGGACAAGTTAATTTTAGCTCGGATATATTGCGTTAAAAAAATCAATTGCGAACTTTTTTCTATTATTCGAACTTGAGTGGAAAATAAAGTTCGTACTTCAGATCGAGGCAACAACCGCCCATTGAATTGTGAAAGATTCTGCTCTATGGGTCACAATGGCGATGCGCTGGACTTCCGGAAGAAATCGCGGAACCGATTAGATTAATCGTATCACGACGCAACAACGTTTTTACACAGTGAAAGCTTTACACATTTACAAATTAGAAAGAAAAAGATTTTTATAATCGAAGCGGAAAAAAAATAGAAAAATTAAAAAAAAAAAGAAAACGTTTTTTACAGTCCTCGCTACTATAAATTTGGCCCTCGGAGTGTGTCAATGCTTGTACTTCTGAATATATGTGTAGAGAAAGTAAAAAAAAATCTCATCCCTTAATTTTTCATCGAATCATTTGTCCAAAAATGACTCAGCCATTGTATTGTGAGAGATTCTGCTGTATGCGTTACAATGGCGATGCGCCAGACTTCCGGCAAAAGTCGCCAAACAGATAAGACTAATCGTATCGCAACGCCTACTGACCCAATCCCGAATTCGATACACATATCTCCAAGTGTTCCATCTCCGATTTCGTTAAACGAATTTTCCGTCAGTGCTGGGGAAGAGGAAATTTAACTCGCTGGTTTTAATGAAAATTTGCTCGTCCAATGTCCGTTTTCACGTCTGCCCGTTCGCTGTTCCAAACCCGAGCGTATCCCCCGTTTTTCGCCGTCCGTCATCCGCGTTCACTTGCACTTGCGAGCCTCCGATCTATGTCTATACACAGAACCGACGGCCACTCCGGATTTGATTCGATTACCGCGAAACAGAGTCAATTACCCGCTATGCGCCGAGGGCCGATCGGCAGGACGGAGGGAAAGATCAAGAGTGGACCCGATGCGAAACTATCGGGTCATAACCGGCCGAGTTTATATCGCATTAACATCGAAGCATGCGGCACTCCGAGGGGCCAATCGATAACACAGTATTCCATCCGTGTCGCGTGTACGTGCCGATTCGATGCCATCAATTAGGCGAGACCATCGGGCGACGGTTGAGTGGACGAGGAAAAAGCGGCTGCGGAGACTCGTGATGAAATCTTTCTTTCTATTTCTTATTTTTTTTTAAATGTGCATACATTTTTTTATTTTTTTTATTCAGATTCTCGGCTTCAATAACCAAATTTCGATTCGGTACACGATAAGGCGCTCGATCCCCATTAACCCTTCAATTTTTATTTCATGGTAACACATTTTTTGTTATTCTATCAGAAGTTCGCGCTTGAGAAAAAAATCAGACGGATAAATTAAATGGAAGATTCTCTTTCAGGAGACAAAAATACTGTGGACATAGCTCATTTTATAGCCTATTTCATAGCGGATTGTGTAGCCAATTTTATAACCAATATTGATGCCAATTTTGTAACCAATTCTAAAGACAATTTTATACCCAATTTTGCTTATAACAATAATTTTTCTCGATTGTTTTTTTTTTTATTATTCTTGATTTTTATAGTTTGTCGTGAATTGCGCTTCGACCTCTCTTGAAACAATTAAACAATAAGCTGAGGGCCAGTCCCCCCTCTCTTGTCACGGTCATCACGTCGCCGTCAAGCGATTCATTATGTGAAGTCGCGTATGAGCGAAAAAGAGTACGCGGTATATAAAGCGAGCTACATGTAATAACGCGAAGGTAATCGTTGCTATGATGGTAATTATCCACTTGGCGGCTCGTAATAGTCGTCGTTGTCCCTCGTACGAGGATCGACGCCGTGGACTTGACATTCAGGCAGGTCCACCACGGCACGTCGAACTTTTATACGAGCGTTTCCCTTTTGCATACGCGTAACGAGCTATGATTGCGACGCTTGTTACATTCGCTCCTAACAATTAACATCTGGGCGGTCGGCGACAGTTAATTGCGCAATCAAAGTTTATGCAACGCGCATTTCAGAACTATAGAATAATTTTTTTTATTTGACTTTTTAGAAATTATTTACGTCGCATATCTGAGATTTTCAATGTTTTTGCGAATTCCTCAATTTTTATTGTATTTATTTTTTTATTTTTTATTTTATTGAACGTTATTGGAAGATAAATTATCAAATGGAAAGCGAAAGCACTCGTGGCTCTGGACTTGCCATTATCACTTCTGAAAGCTTTTTCGTGTCAATCCAACGAAAATCCTAACGATTAAAACAATTACTAATTTTCCTTGAAATGCATCTATCAATCAAAAGTTTCCACCGATTATTTCTATTTCTCCACCGCCACTTATATTTTTAATACAATAGATTTTCATTTCGGTTCTCGTATTTTCATTTCGTACTGACGAGGAACCGCCTAAAATAAATAACTTGACGGGCGATCGCCACGCTCCTGGAAAAAAATCATGTTATCGACTCGAGCTGGCCCTCGAGGCCAACCGTGCTGGCTTATCGTGAATAGCCCCTTTGCTGAATCGGTCCTGAGGGGGGTCACAATTATCATAATTGCCACGGTGAATTTTGGTGGATCTTTTTCTGTATTTTTTTTCTGCCCGACATTTATTTCCTGACGATATAGCTAGAATTCATTATTTTCTCATAGGGCTGTATCGTTCGATAGCATTTTTTTACATAAAATTTTTTCTTTAAGGTCTTTACCGTTCTTTTTCGCAAGTATCACAATTACCGCGGTGAATCTTGGTAGATTTTTTTTTCAACTCAACATTTACGTCCTGATGATGCAGCTAGAATTAATGATTTCCTCATAGGGCGGTAACGTTCGATAGAATTTTTTTTTAATACATTTTTTCCATTAATCTTTTGTCCGCTCCTTTTCGCAATTATCAAAAATGCTGCTGTGATTTTTGGTAAATTATTTTTTCTTGCATTTTTTTTTTCTGCCCAACATTTATTTACAGACGATACAGCTAGAATTAATTATTTTCCAATAGGGCGGTATCGTTCGATAGAAATAGTTTTTATAATCAAATTTTTCCATTAAGGTTTTTCCCGTTCCTTTTCGGTATCGCGACCTATTTCATTCCCCGACGGGTCATTAAATTTTACCTCGAAGATCCGAGCGCTCGTTCAGCTAACTGTATATCCGTCACGTGCCAAGAAAAGGAGCGAAGAAGTAATTCAAAAGAGGATCGATATCACGAGAAGGTGCGTGCGAACTCATCGTCTTATCGTTCGCTCTCCGCAGACGCCATCGAGAGTCGATTATAAAAATCCTTATCGAGGTCGAATTTGCCTCGAGGGGCGGCCGACCTTCAGGCCATTCGCGGCACGACGTCCCATTCGTTTTATCCCTCGATAACTCGTACTAACTGCCAGTTCAGCTCACAACATATTAATCGTCGACGAGAGATGCAATATAATTCCAGACGGTCTTGGTACGAAAAGCGCCGCTGTCATTAAACGACACCGACAGTCCCTCATTGCTCTTATCCACATGTCGGCGGAGTTCTTACGAGTCACCTGTCGAGCTCGTAAATTCTTTCGTACATCCATCCCGCGCTCCGTTCGCGACGCTCTCGATGCAAATATTCATCTTAGAAATTAAATCTCCCTTTACTATTCGAGTTGTTAAGCAATCATTTTTATATATTATTTTTTTCTGCTATTATTTTTGCTATTAAACATTTTATCGGCGGAAATGTCTGACAATTATTTCAAATTTTTGAAGCTTCGCTTCCTCATAGAGGGAGATTTTTTTTTTTATGAAAAAAAAAATGGTGATATTTTTACTTTTAGTTGTTGTGCTCGTTCGAACGTCTGTATT
The DNA here is from genome assembly GCA_958510785.1 of Exephanes ischioxanthus. NCBI lineage: Eukaryota > Metazoa > Arthropoda > Insecta > Hymenoptera > Ichneumonidae > Exephanes > Exephanes ischioxanthus. The sequence continues at coordinate 11,725,217 of OY294023.1, read as the reverse complement.
TTCGCTTCGCAAAAGCGAGCGTCGAAGCGTCGAGGCTGGATGTGAAAAACGGATAAATTTTAATTGTCGGTCTCAGGTCGATTATTTACCGTGCTTGGATTAAATTTACTGAGTCTAGTGTTATCGATTGGAGAAAATAAGAAAGCGATGAGGCGGGGCGGATCGGCAGGGATGCAGGACAAACTATCGTATCAACATTTTTTTTTACAACTAAAATCTCCCTTTTCTCGTCGAGTCGTTAAGCAGTAATTTTTATATATTGTTTTTTCTGCTATTATTTTCGCGATAAAAAATTTGATCACAAGAAATGTTCGACAATTACTCTTAATTGTTTTTTTTTTTTTCTCATTTCTAGTTTGGATTCGATAATGTTGGTTTTCGCTTCGCAACAGTGAACGTAAAAATTAAAAACGGATACATTTTAATTGTCGGTCTCGGGTCGATCATTTACCGGGCTTGGATGTCGTCGATCGGATTAAATGTATTGCGTCTCGTGTTGTCGGTCGGAGAGAATAAGACAGCGATGAGGCGGTCAGGATCGGCAGGGATGCTGGACAAACTATCGGATTCGCGAGTCCACCTCGATCGGTAAAGTGGAGAACGTTCTCCGTCTTCGGGTTGAATAACTCGACTGTTTCCCCGAGAATTTGACGGCGGATCCATTAAGTTGATGGAGGGCACGTCGCAGACGGTGTGTCTCCTCGTCGCCCTCCTGCCAGCCAGACAGAATTCCGATAACGATAATATCATCATTGAATATTCGCCAGACGCGAAGACACCCGCGGATCTGAAAATGTTGTCATAACGTGTCGTACGATAATCGAATCTCTGCTTTATACATCTCTTAGACGCTATTTTTTGTTTTGCTTTGTTTTATTAAAAATAAATAAATATGCTGAGTCGTGACAAAAAAGATAATCATAGAAGAATGTAGATAGATATTTATTTCTGTATACCATTTAAGGATTTTTACACTGCGTCAATTTTTTTTCAGTATACTTTAAATTCTTTTCTTTTAACAATTTTCCCAAATAGTTTGACATATTCGCACTATTCGATGACAGGCTCTCCCTTCAACTGTGAACTTACTAACAGTCGCAGCTCCTCTCCACTCTTATCCTCCACCGAGCTTTCGAAACTATGAAAGAAGAATTTATTATCTCTTGGTAGAGAAAATAAAATGAATACATTCTTCTTTCGAACGAGTAGTAAAAATTTAATTTCTCATAAATACCTGTAACTTTTTTAATAAAATTCACTCAGGCTTGGATATTGCGTTTAATTAATTAAATAAAAGTGCGACGACCTCTTGCGCAGTCGCCTCGTGATTAACCAACTGATTACCTTAATTTAATTAATTAATGAGCTGTTAATTGAGACCGACAGCGCTTCGAGGCACTCGAACTTTCCTAAAGTTTGGATTCTAGTTTTTTTTTTACTCGAACTCCCTATCCTTCGAAACTTCCTTAATTAATGAGCCGGTAGTTTATTTACCGAAATGTTCGTAACGAGGATATACGCTTGGTTGTAACGCATTAGAGTCGTGCCAATTTCGAACCGAGCGCGCAATTGCCGACGCACCGTCCCATCATACAATACGTACGGCGCTTTGTAACGAGCTTACACGTTCAATTATGTAACGACATTTTCGTGGAATCCGTCGTCCCCGGACTGAGAGTAAAGGGATAAACTCTGATATTCCGCGGAACGGACGACGGTGTTTAATTGAGTGGGCGGAATCCCGATGCTGCGTCATGCACGGATGAAAGGGCGTTTTCTGACTCAGCGGGCAAGTCGAGATGTCGCTCTGATTCAGCGATCAAAATTCCGTCGTATGATTAACAACGATAAATTATTGAATTAATTGTGGATTTAAAATTTTTTTTTGCAGACCGTGGATGCAGCCGGGGGTCGGAGGTGGAGGTGGGGGAGGCCACGTGGTTGGGGCACAGAGCGTGACGGGCGATGACGAAGCGCCGAAAGATCCTGGTGCTCGGATCACCCATCAGTCCTACACGGAGAAAGACTACGAAGGTACAGAAAAAGACAAAAAAAATAAAAACTAAAACCGTAAAGTTAACATTAGTGTTATAAGGTCGAAAACATTATTCTTATTCATTCGAATCAATGTTCCATTAAAATTTAACTTCATATAGTTTGCATCTCAAAAAAGATGATGTTTTGGATTAAAACAATCTATTTTCGACCATCGAAAATTTTGCTGAACTCGGAAATAATATTTTCATATCCAGATGATTGGGAAATTAAATGAAACGTAATTTTTCGTCCCGATAAACTATCCACGTTTTTTTTTTTTTTTATAAAAAAAGGGATTCTTGTATCGGATGTTTTCCCGTTTATTCATCGAATTTCAATAAATTTCTCCGATGTCGAATCGTCGTTGCGATGTGCGTGTCGGCGCCGTTTAGCGATATCTCACATCAGCGTTGCTGTTTATACTGTAGGTCAGCACGAGCAGGCTGTCGGGGCTTCGTTGCTGTGCCCACAGTCGTAGTTCTCCCGGTGTGCAGGCCTTTCTCTCACCACCGATGATCCAAGCTGCACGGGGAGGCTTCGAAAATCGTTAACCCTTTGACCTAGCCACGATACCGGCCGCGCTCCGGGCACGCTGACCTCGGCATCGTTAATTGTGCATGGTCATAAACGCGCGAGGCCGAGACTGACAAATCGGGCTACCTCGAACTATCAGGTCCCGCCTACGGCGCACCCGACACACGGCCCTTGAAAGCCGCCAACGAACTTTCCTCGTTATCGGATAACGCTTACGGAAGCCATAATCAATGACTGTTCGAGTTACTAAATTCAAGGATAAAACGCGGCTTTGCCTACCTAGCTAATTCCGGTACAGATTCGACTTTGCCCGAATCTTCCAGTCTCCTGGATCGAACATTAAATAAAAATCTCTCGTATCGGATCACGAGCTAATTTTTGGAAATGTTGGATTGTATATTTAGAGACTGAAAGACCCGTTTTGCACTATTGGAAAGATCAATTTTGTGTGGTTTTGCCGATCACGCTTAATCCTTAAGAATGTGTGGTGTCGATTTCACTCGGCTGGGTCGAGAACTTGGGAAAAGATCTCGTTTGCGAATCGTGATACGACTTAGTAGCTTCCGTATGTAGTTTTTAGAATCGAAAGGCGAAAAACTATAAGTAGATCGCAAAATCAAACGATATAACGTACCGTGATCCAATTTAGGAGTTCCCGGAAAAATGTTAACAAGGTAAAAGTGGACACATTGGAACGAGTTGCTGACAAGGGAATATTGATTGTGTTTCACGCCACAGGACGCTAATTTCGCTAATTCCGATACAGTTCGAGTTTGTCAGAATCTTCCAGTCTGCTGGATCGAAAATTAAATAAAAATCTCCCGTAACGATCCAATTAGGGAAATCTTGGATTGTATTTTGAGAAATTGAGAACTGCAGTTCTGAGAATATTGGGAAATTCAACTTTGTGCTGTTCTGCTAATCACATTTAAATCTTAAAAAATCTGTGCCATCGATTTCAATTGGCTGGGTCGCCAACTCAAGAAAATATCTCGCTGGCGAATCTTGATACGATTTAGTAGCACCCGGATGTAGTTTTTAGAATAGGAAGGCAAAAACTACAACCGGATCGCAAAATCGAACAATATAACGTGATCCAACTTGGGAGTTCGCGAAAAAATGTTGGTAGATAAAAGAAACACGGACATGAGTTATCGACAAGGTAATATGAATTGTGTTTCAGGCCACAGGGCGCACACGGTGTACGTGATTCCCGGTGAGCGACGACATCGCCGACACCACAAGCATCATCACTCCAACCGTCAATCATACACGGGAAGCAGGGAGGAAGCCGACAATGACCGACCCAGTAAGTGGAATTTCCAACCAAGAACCGATCATACGAGCACACCCTATCAATATCGCGATTTCAGCTGTTCCACCCTCTCTGGTAAAACTGTTCTAAAAAGACGTATCAGAAAGGTCTTATGTTAGACTGACTTTGATGTCAGACTTAGCAAAAATAAATCTTCACTGTACCAATGGAACTTTGTTCCTATCACCTTCTGATCTCGCTGTGCGTGCCTCGAATCTTCTTTTACGCGGCTCACATGAAGTAATCATCGTGTCGACACAAATCCCGAGAGGTTTACGTGTCCGGATGTCTACGCATGTTACCAGCCACCAAAGTTTCGCACGGTCGAAGAACGGGATCGGAGAACTGGCCCTGCGAGATTCCCTCGCCGTTAACAATTCAACCTCCCACGAAATAAATGTCCCTCGCCGAGAACGAGAAGATTGCTTACGGTAATCTTCAAAGTCGTTCGCGCGCTGTCCGGTTTCAGCGAAACAGCGTTAATGCTGGCTGTAATTGTCAAGTGGCTATCAAGTAAGACCCACGCGTTTGATGAACGTTCCGGATACGTCGATGGGCTCGTATTCTCAGCGGTTCATATCCATCTACGTACAGTTTTTGTGTCTACAAAACTGCGAAGGAAATTCAATGCGGGAATTCAACATTCATTACACACTTGACACTTGATTCTATAAAATCAGATCTAACAATTCGAATTCCCGTGAAAGATCATGCAATTAGAGATGATTTTTATGACAGATTATTGAAGTCCAATGGAATCGGGGTCACCTTTTTTAAGTTCCATGGTTATCGTCCGTTGAAAGGGGACTTTGTCGAGAAAACAGATTATCTGAACGGTATATAAAACTCCTGAATCTTCCGACGACCATTCCGAACATTCCAGATACGTCGATGGACTCGCATTCTCAGCTGACGGTTGATGTACATCTTCGTACAGTTCTTCGTCTACGAAACTCCGACGAAGGAGATTCAATCCGGGAATTCAACATTTATTACTGTAGCCCTTGATTCTATAACATCAGACCCTAAAATTTTTATTCCCATGAGAGATCATGCAATCCGAGATTTTATTTATGGCAGATCATTGCAGTCCGATGGAATCGGGGTGAAGTTTTTTAAGTTCCGTGGTTATTGTCCGTTGAAAAGGGACTTTCTTAAGGAAACGGATTACCCCGACGGTGGATAAAACTCCTGAATCTTCCGGCGACAAGTGGTAAACCGGTGGGGTGTTTACCTGACCGCTTTCCCTCCGATGTGGGACACGATCAAGATGGCGTGGCAACGAGCCAACACCACTTTGCTGTCGGCTGTTTACCCCGAAAACCACGAGCCCTTCTACGCTGGTGTGACTAGAGTGCCCTGGCACGTGTACATGCCGATATCGGGGAGGCGTGGGAGATCGGTGAAACTCGCCTACCCAACCGCGACACCAAAAGCTTCGAGCGGATGCGACACTTCGCCCAATTCCAGAGAGGTTGGGGACGACAATCGATCCTTTCGTCACAAAGGACGAAGCGGGATGTCCGAAAATCGACCGACAAAACGTGCACGATCATATTCGGGCTTCGAAAACAGACAAAGATTTCCTACCTGCAACACCTTTTAAATTTCGGGCTTTAAGTAGATACTTTTCAGGCCGACAAATCGACACTTATCTAGACGTACAATAGCGAGCTTTTCATTTCGTTGACGTTGCAGGACAATTGGTGATGGCACGGAGGGGTCGCCTCGCTAGCATCTGCGACCCCGACGGCGAGACTATATGTAAGCCAGCCGCATTATAAAAGTTTTACATTCAAAATGCATCTATTAAAAAAAAAAAAGTGAAAACAAAAATCTACACAGTCGGAAAAGACTCAAATATATCGAGCACTTTATGCATAGTTGCGCTGAAATCAATTTGTTCATCACAATCAAAAATCAAGAAATGTTTTACACATCCAAATACACAAAAAAAACAAAAATGAAAAAAGCTCCATAGGATTGATTCTTTATGTCACATTTGACCCTGTCTTGCTGAAATGTTCGCATTTTTTTATATATCACAATTCTCGTTTGATAGTTTCGTACATTTTGATGTCACAAATTCAATCACCGTTATGCTATGCATTTCCACAAAGCGATTGATGTGTAAAATCATTACGATCATTGAATACCATAGCATGCGATTTCTGGATGTTCGATCTACCTGTTTCTCCGTTCTATATCGATTTCTCTCGCACCGTTGGATTGAATCATCATGCAATAACGCTCGGTTTTACTAAAATGCCGCTGTTGCGCTCGCGTTAATCATCAACTGACACGGAACGAAATTTCCAACACAATCGCCATACACGCGAGTACGCAATTGTTTTTCATTTATTTTACAGATTCTCATGGCTGGCTGTAGGTTCACATCTCCGTCATACATACTATATATATATACACACATGTATATTACTCGTCGATGTTCGTTTTTGCTATCTTCACTACACCTGGTTTTATACTACATAACGGGAGCGAATCAGCCGCGCAATAAAAGGCCTTATGATGTCGAAAAATCAATTTCCCTTTCATTAAGTGTCTCGTTGTAACTCCTGTCGGGTTTTCACTTCCCGGACCAAAATGAACATTTCTACCACGCCAGAATTGTTTCTTCTCAAAAATGATTCAGAAAAAACACGTTTGTATCTCGTGTGACAGAGTAGCGGAAGGGTCAACCGTTCATGCGCTCGGGCGAACGTGAAAGTAGGGGTGATTCGCTCGCCTGCATTTACATCGCATAGCTTCTCCTCAAAGTTCTATATTTACCTATCCCGGCGATTATTAGCGATTTAGATGAATCACACGCGTACTTCCTAATCTCTCTATTATTATTTTTCTTTCTTTCTTACATCTACCATTTCAGTCACTCCGCCGGCACAGAGGGTGCAATTTATTCTGGGGGAGGAAGTCGGCGACGATGCGCACGAGTCGCATCCCCTGTTCTCGGAGATGGAGGAGCTCGTCAGGGACGGCGACGAGATGGAGTGGAAGGAAACGGCCAGGTATTGCATCGTTCGGACGCTTCCCAGATTTAACAAAAAAAAAATGCTCCACGCTAGTCTCGTACACCCAGAAAAATAATTTATTTGACGGCCACCATTTATTTGGTTTAAGTAAAATATTTATTTGATTCAAATAAATATTTATTTCACTTAAGTGACTATTTACTTAATTTAAATAAATATTTATTTCATTTAAGTAACTATTTACTTAATTTACATAAACATTTATTTAAATCAAGTATACATTTTACTTAAACCAAATAAACGGTGGCCGTGAAATAATTTTTTTTTTCTGGGTGTAGTAGATCTGTTTACACAACCCTATCAAAAGTCCACTTACTGGGGAGATTCTGGACGCACAGAACGGTGGATCAGATTTCTTTATTGGACGCGCGGACATCGGAGATCCAATCTCCTCCTCCTTGTCGAATAAAGCCCGGCAATATCTGATTTCCCGACGTTTATCTTGGGGATTAAATTAGGTGGATCAAATTTGAGGAGGACGTCGAAGAGGGCGGTAACCGATGGAGTAAACCCCACGTCGCTACACTGTCGCTGCACTCGCTGTTCGAGCTACGAAGTTTACTGCTCAACGGAACGGTAATGCTCGACATGGAGGCGAGCAGTCTCGAGCAAATTGCTGATCTCGTGCTGGACAACATGATCGGCAAGGGTGTCCTGCCGATGGAGGCACGAGAAAAGGTCAGAACCTTTTGCGCTCGCATCGACGAGATTGAGTTATTCTGAGCTCGGTAACTTGCCGGTTAAAATTGTAGAAATTCACCGCTAAAATGAGGGCACATTTTTTTGAGCGCCTATCAATGAATCGATTCATTGGCATTGATCAATGTACGATGACAATATTTTAAATATAGGCACAAAAGTTTATTTCGTATTGTAAAATGACCGCTACGATTCATAAACATAGTTATGTCGCTGTTATGTTGAACGGTTCTAAATGTCATTCCGATGGTAGCAAAGAGGTCACCTGCACATTTGTTGCTCCCGATAGAACAAAGCCGATAAATTTTATCGTGCTGCATCAATTTAGAAATTTTTTTTCTCGATTTGTAGGTCAAATGACGACCGTTAATTACACGTGACGTCACAGATTTTGCCGCTTCTTTGTGGCCTCTTTGCCTCTGCACTGTAAAAATAAATTGGAAATTTAATGTACTGGCACTTGAAATTTGTTCGCGTTACTTACATTAATTGAACGTTAATGTACTTTTTCGTAAAATAAAAAAGCAGATATTGAAATTACAAATCTTTTGCCTGCCATTTACAAAAATTGTTATTAAAAATAAAAATTTTACTGTAAAATTGCAACGCACACGTGTTTGAAATTTCAGAAACAGTTTATTCAAAAAAGCTCCCAATACTGTTAATTAATTTACAAACTAATATTTTACAGTGTTCTTCACACTGATAACTTTAATTTTTTTTTCTTCATATTTTGGGTCTAATTACACACAACAGGTGCGAGAAGCTCTGCTGGTGAGACATCGACACCAGCACGAGAGGCGCAAGGACAACAACATGTCGAGGCTACCGATAATCAGATCCCTGGCCGATATAGGAAGGAATCATTCCTCGTCAAAGAGTGAGTCCAATTTTGTTTACAAAAAAATCTACTAAATACAAATTTTAACAATAAGATGATAAAAATTTCGGTAGTCGACAGGCGCGTCCAACGATGACACGAGAATATTCGTATCTCCGTAGCTTTTTTTATATATATATTTTTAAAGATAATTAAACCAAGGAGAGTTACCTAAGTGGAGACGCATGCGCGCGATTTTCAAGCCCACGCGAATAGAGACACAATAAAAATAAAGCAATCGATTTACTTCTTCCACTACTTTCACCACACAAAATTGTGAGCGCGAGCCGACGAGGCAGCAAAGAAGAGTCGTTCGACTTGATAACCGTCGACCCTCATTACCAAATTCCTTCACGTTTTATTTTTTTACTCTTGTGCCTTTGGACCATTAGTTCCTTCACTGTCGCGATTCCAACCCCTTGTACTTCGAATTATTTTTATTTTATTTGATTTTCCTTTTAAAAAGAAGTTACCATTCTCAGTTGACGTTTTTGCCTTTCATTTGGACCCCTTTTTAGTTTGTTTCTTTTTTTAAAGTATTTTTTACAATTTTATGTTGTCTTTTTGAAAAAAATATTTTTTATCTCTTTTATTTTCATTAAGTTACACGACGTTTGCAGAAAATAATTTTAAACGGGGCGTTATGCCTCGAACGTTTTCAGATTGTGACTGTTCATGTGGTATGCAACGTTTGTTGACGTCAGATTTGCAGGAGCGTCCACCGGGCGAAGGCGTTGACGCTTACGCGCCAGCCTCGGTGGCTCGAAGTACGAGCTGCCCAAATCAAAATACCGCACTCATCTCCAAAGAGGCCAAAGACCTAAAAGGGCCTTACCTCCTGGTACCAGGTACCGACAGAATTAAGCCAGTCTCGCTTGACGACGATAAATCTCTTCATCCGTCGTGCTGCGGTCATGCTTCGAAGGTTGATCGTGCTTTGTGCCAATTAAACCGCTGTGCCGAGCTAAAAAAAAAACAAAACATCCAATCAAATTTCGATTTCACGGATCGCTGGTTGTTGGATCAAATCGCAATTTTTTTCCGAAAAAGAATAGTCGAAACATTAGAGATTTTTTAATTAATAAATTTGATCAGTTATGCACGGGCAATAAATATGTCGACCAAATATGTGGAATTTCTAATATCTGATATATTAATTTAATATATCTTATTGAAAATAAAAACAAAAGTGTTTGGTAATTTTGACAAATCAAGGCTAATCTGTAGTCTGATCCGTAATCAATGAAACAGCGATCCGTTGATTGGGGTCTTTGTCGTGTACATTTAACTATCGTTCGTAGACGTTAATAGCTCATCGCTCAGTTGCTTCCTCGCTAACTAACTCGACTAACCCCGATGTGTACCTCGTGCGATCAAGGCTTGCACCAATTATCCATTAGTTCGTTCGGCCACTGTCAATGTTACGATCGCGAGATCATTGGATACAATTTACCTATTAAAATTACGCACGGTCCGATCGTCAAGTTCACATCGAAGAACATGCACTGTAAATAAAATGCATTTTACGCAAGAGGACGCTTTTGCAGCAAGCGGATTGTCATTTCCCGTGGACGGAAATCCTCTCGCGTGAAGTGAATTTTATTTAGCGTGTAATTCGAAAGCGAATGTGCAAGGTGTGCATCTCGACTTAGGTAAACGGAACGGGAGGGGAGGGTTCGTTTTAATGCGAAAAATTTATTTCTCATCGTAATACTTGTCATCTTCTTACGAGGAGTCCTGACCGATGTATTTGTTGTTTCGTCAGCTGAAATCAGCACACCACATGTAATAGGATTCACGACGTGGTTCGCCATGTGTCGGCTCAAAGGTCAGAGGCTCACGCTGCTCTTATCGATGGATTCATTCGATATTATTATCTATCAATTATTATTATTATTATTTTTTTCTTCTAATTTCAATACACCTTATTTATATTTTTATTTTTAATAATCGGTCCACTGCTCACTTCCCTCATTTCGTCACGACCTCGTCGACGGCGCTGTTCTGTACATTTGAGGATTAACATAACCAACATGTTGATAAGTGCCATTTTTTTAAATTTCGGGACTTTGTAGGTGTTGAGATGAAAATTGATAGCAATTTATCTTATCTGAAATATCCTAATTCTTGTTTTTCCGATTTAACTAAAGTTTAACAGTAGTATGGAAATTCAAACCAGACTTGGGGCCAATAAATTTGACAATTACACTTTTGACACATTTTTCAACAAAATTATTTATTTTTGTAATTACATTTTTGGACGATAATATTAGATCTTACAAAGAGTACAGAACAGCAAGACCCTCTGAGAACGATCACCTCGTGACTCTCGTAGATCTCAATCTATCGCCAAGTGTTTTCACGACCTATTCGTAACAAGAAAACACCGTATGAATTGTATATCTCTCTGCGTCTGTCTCTCCATTTTTACGATCTCTTGATGTTTAGAGTAGTCAAGCTCACGGCTGTTGAGAATTCCATTGGGATAATCTTCACCCTCGAATCGTGAAAAAAAAAACTCTCCACAGTCTTTTTATCCAGCAAAACGATATACTTTTCAGATTTTATAGATGTCTACATGTATATTGCCAATTTTCAACGATATTGGATCGTATTTACTAATTCTTTGCCTCGTATTTCATATTTAAAAAAAAATCCTTCACGTACCGTGTCTTCCAACGTTTGCCAGTCCTCGATCTTAGAACGATTCGAATATTAACAAAACGAGGCTAAACAATTCTTAAAAAATTCACAGAGGCACCTGAAAATGTAGTTTTCACGATAGCCTGAGTAAAAACTGATTACAAAGGTCTATGTCGTTGTTCTAGCTAAATTAAGTACGTGAAGGGTTCTCTATAACACGCTACAACTCTACAGCTAACGATCTACAGCTTAAAATAAAATGATCTTCTTAACACGGCACGCAAAAATCTCTATGTTCCTCTGTAAATATGACTATATTGTTATGTGGTGTTTCTTGTTTCGTGCTTCACAAAAAAAAAAAAAAACAAAAAAAAAAACTATCGTAGTGGAGGAATCGAATTCGGCACCTGCGATCGCTACTTCCGGTGGGGCCGGACTCAACCCCGGCGGTGGTCGCTTCCTCGCTATTCCCGGCAACCCTGGTAAAGGAATAAAGCTTATTTGTGCTTGTAAAAAGACTCTTTACACATCTAACATAGAAGTAGTTTAATTAACTGTAAAAATGCAACACCAAAAAATATCTTGTATTTGGCGCACAAACGCACACGACGTAATTTCAAACTTCTCGTAGCTTTCGGTACTATATAGTAATGGCATAACAGTTAATTTTAAGGGGAGGCTGGAATTTAACAAAAAAAAATCATCCAAAAAGGAGTACTGGGAATAAAAATTAAAGGGCAATTTTGATTTATGTTCCGAGATTTTTTTTCCTGTGTAAAGTTTCAAATTTCTGCTTCCCCTTAAGTATCGCCCTAAGCGTGGGAAATGAATGGGTCGAGTAAAGCTCGTCTATCGTCAGCGATACTCCCTTATTTTCGCATAATGCCCCTTTCGAGTGAAACGCGAGAGGCAAAATATCAAATTGACGCGCGATTGACCCTTCGAAATTGGTAGTTTCAGTGAATTGGCCTTCTATGCTCGACACAAATCGCCTCTCCGCAAGGAGAAACGCGCTACTCGTAGAGCAGAGTTTCGCGAGAGCGTGTCTGCCCAATAACGGGCTACTCTACTAGATTCAATGGAAGTCTCACTGGGCGATGCGCTCGATCGATTTGATTCGTCTAAGCCTCGAGCTCTTTCCGAACTATTGCCAACTTCGTGAAGGGTTGAATCGTTCGAATATCGAGAAATTCTCCGAATACAAATCCCTACCTCGAACAATCCTTTCGCTTGCAACTCAATAAAGCAATCCCACTTCGCCTCTCGATTTGCCAGCGTGCAATCTTCGAGTATTGACGAATCGCGATAAAAAAAAATCTATAAAAAATTATAGAGATTTCTCAAAGTGTAGTTTCTTCGATGGCGTCGATAAACATTTATTGCCAGCATCGATATCGTTGTTTTGACAAAAAAAAAATAACAAAATAGAAGGACCCAATGACGATTTTTCCTGATATTCGCCCGATTCGACTCCTGAACAAGATGTATTAGAAAAATCGTATACGATTGCAAAAAAAGAAAATATAAATGAAATTGGAATGAGCGATGGTTCGAGGAGAGCCGAACGCAGTAGGCAGTAAGCTAGATGAATTGCAGGCCAGGAACCAGGGAGTAACGGTATGGATAGGAGTCCGAGCAATGTGTCCATCAGCAGGAATCACAGTTCTTCCGGATTGGAGAACGGCGACGGCAATCACAAGGTACGATAAAATATCGGAATTAAAATGAATGTGCACATTCATTGGTAGCTCAAATGTGCGTGCAAACTCGTCACTCTTGCTCTCGGCGGCGGTACAATTGATAACGATCGCCGGGAATGAAGTATACCCGCTACGAGAGTTGTGCGAGGGAACGGAGAACATTTTCCCAGCCGGTGTTGGCGCTGTTATGCGTGAGCAATTGTTTCGGATCGCTGAAGACCAAGAGTGACGAGACAGAATCGTGCAAACTCTGATATATTGAAAGCCCCGAGAACGCGTGCACATTGGACGTTTCGATTTGCAGAGCAACACACAGTTCATGAGAAAGATACCTGCCGGTGCCGAGGCCAGCAATATTCTCGTTGGGGAAGTCGACTTCTTGGACAAACCCCTGTCGGCCTTTATAAGACTCACCCACGCTGGCATGATGGGCGATCTCACCGAGGTTCCCGTACCTACCAGATTTATATTTGTGCTCCTGGGACCAACGGTAAGAAAACATTTTTTCAAATTCTTAGTTACATTAGTTAAAAATATCTAAAGTTTGCCAATTTTTGTATTCAAATTTGATTTTTAAATTGTATCGAAATTAGAGTTGAATTTTTATTGAAATTGGAGTTGATATTTGTACATAAATTTGAGATAAAATTTGTGCTTCCGAGACCAACGGTAAATAAACATTTTTGAAATTCTTAGTCACTTTACTTAAAAAATATCTCAAGTTTGCCAATTTTTGTATTCAAATTTGATCTTGAATTTGTATCGAATATTGAGTTCAATTTTTATTGAAATGAAAGTTGATATTTATACGGAAATTGGAGCTGAATTTGTGCAGAAATTTGAGCTCAAATTCGGGAACAACGGTAAAAAAACGCTTTTCGAAATTCTTATATACATTACTTTTAAAAAATATCTAACATTTCCCAATATTTGTATTCAAATTTGATTTCACATTTGTACTGAAATTTAAGCTAAAATTTGTAAATAAATTGGAATCAATATTTATACGTAAATTTGAGCTAAAACTTGTTCCGAAGTTCGCGTTAAAATTTGTAACGCAGCGGGCACTCAAATTATTGCTTGAATTTCAAACTAAAATTGGCTTTCCGTTTGATAAAATTCGAAGGGTAAATGGACGATAAAATTTTTTTCATCTCTCCGGCTATTAACAATTCCATCACGCCGCCGGTGTAAAAGGCAATTTGGGGAATAGTCCCAGCGGGAAGATCCCCGGTTCCCGGTTAACGCCACTCGCTGCTCGCAGTCCGGCAAACATTTCCCTCCATCTTTCACCCCCGGGCTATTTGCCTGCCTCTTTATTGTATTTTCTCTCCGCGGACTACTTGACGAGCCGTCACGTACTCTTGGCACTGGCTGCGAGCGTTCTTCCGCCGGGATATATGAATAACCCGACGAGAGAACCGGAGACATGAGCGAGACGGGTGGAAAACCTTGATGAGGTGTGAACCGAGTATAGTCGTTAGTTGCGACATCGGAAGGAACGCAGGACTAGCCCACGTAAGCCTCAACCGTACGAGTCAACCTTCGTCGCTTCTCCACTTTCCGGATTTCACCTGTTCTTCCCTGAGCCTGGCCAGGCTCACGCACGGCTTTATCACGTATCCGCCGCACACCCCTCACCCTTATCCTCCCCGTCTGTAGGCAAGAGCGAGGGAAAGCTATAACCGGGCGAGGGAACGAGAAAAGTAGGATTTATACTTCTTGCTATAAAGAAACCATCGTGGGTCGGATTCGCAAAGGGCGTGGCAACTCCGTGGGAGCGAAGAAATAAAAATTTATTGACTTCGAAGAAGTTCTTTTTTGGCTGACTTTCTCACTTTCTCGTTTTTTTTGTGAAGGCGAACTTGAAAAAAAAATTGATCACTATTCAGCTATAGTTTATAGATCGTGGAAAATGTCATCGGTGATTGCGGGAATTTAGTGAAACTTCGATTAACCCATAAAAAAAAAGATTGGTAGTTTGTTAAAAAAATATTTACATATTTCGATTAAAAAAAATTGAATTGACATTTGTAAATATTTTTTAATAAACTACTAATCGAAACTGTTATATCGAGATTTTTTTTTTATAGTTAAGTAACGACGTTTAAAAAAATGTATCGGTAAGCCAAGCATCGAAATGAGGGGAAGAAAGGGACTTATGGAACTTCCATCCATCCCGGAATATAATTTCCCGGGGCGCGATCCTGAGGGCTGCGAAAGCTATAAACTCGTGCCACATAAATGTCGCCTTCTCTCACAGTTATAAAGCCCGTGGGAACTTACAAAAAGTAACTTGGTAAAAAAATAACGCGTTAACCAAAGTTTCAAGTTTATTTTTCGCTTGAAACATTTGTCAAACATTTGAAAAATGAATTACTGGCAATTCATCGAATAAAAAAAATGTCATCTATTGCCCGGTCCATTCAATAACCATCGATCGTTAGTTCAACCGCAATCCTAAAATGTATCCTACGTTAGGGTAAAACTGGCGAATATTCGCCCGCCCCATGTATCATTGATTTACGTCGTACTCGAGGTGGGCCATTTAAGTTACATTTTTTTAAATTATTTATTTTCTTTCCGACCATAGGGCAGTAAAAAAAAAGTTAACTATACATCCATTCAATAACCACCGACCGTTAATTTAACTGCGGTCCCAAAATGCGCCCTATGATAGGGTAAAATTGGTGAACCTGGTCCGGTCCATGTATGGTTTACCTAGTATTCGAAGTGGGCCATATTCATCATTTTTGCCCAATGAACCATTGACCCTTATCATGATTTTTAAAAAAATTAATAAATTTTATTGCTGATCGTAGGGCGGTATCTCGGGCTTCCACGAGATCGGCAGAGCAATGGCGACGCTGATGTCGGACGAGGTCTTCCACGACGTGGCCTACAAGGCCAAGAATCGAAATCACCTTTTGTCCGGAGTCGACGAGTTTCTCGACGCTGTCACGGTGTTGCCACCTGGCGAATGGGACCCGACGATCAGGATAGAACCACCGGCAGCGATTCCTTCACAGGTGCATTTATAAAAATTAAAAAATTAAAAAAGACCACCGAACGCCAATCCGTCTAATGCAACACCATTGAAAGATGGAAGACAACGTACGTAACTTGAAAAAAAATCTCAGGACACTAGGAAGAGGCCGAAGGAGGAAAAGCCCAAGGAGGAAGTTGACGAGGAGGCCGACGAGCAGAAGCTTCGCGAGGAATCGGGCCTCTCGAGGACCGGTCGACTGTTCGGCGGTCTCATCAACGATATCAAAAGAAAAGCTCCCTTCTATCTCTCCGACTTCAAAGACGCCCTCGCACTCCAGTGCATAGCCTCATTCATATTTCTCTACTTCGCGTGTCTCTCGCCTATAATCACATTCGGCGGACTCCTGAGCGAGGCAACCGGCAAAAACATGGCCGCCATGGAGTCGCTCGTTTCCGGTTTTGTCTGCGGCATCGGATACGGCTTCTTCTCCGGTCAACCCCTCACGATTCTCGGATCCACCGGACCTGTCCTCGTCTTCGAGACGATAGTCTACAAATTTTGCGAGTAAGTGAAAAAAAACAAAAAAAAATTACTATGTTCATACATTTTTTTTCCAATCAATTCATATTATTAAATACTATATTAATTTATTACTATATTAATACATTTTTTTCCACAAGCAAAAAAGAACGCATTATTATTTTCATTATCAGTATTTTTATTTTTACTATCATCAATTAACGTATCATTATTTTTCCGCTTTGGACGAAGTCAGAGCTTTTTTTTTAAATCTGATCGGTGATTGAATTTTCTTTAATTTTTTGTTGTTTTCTTTCGCAGGGAAACAAACTGGGATTACATGTCCTTCAGATTCTGGATTGGTTCTTGGATAGCGATGATCCTCCTGATCCTCGTTGCGATCGACGCCAGCGCTCTCGTCTGTTACATAACTCGCTTCACCGAGGAGAACTTTGCAACTCTGATCGCCTTTATCTTTATCTACAAGGTAAATTAAACCTCGTCCGGTTTATTGAGCGGAAGGAAAATTTACGACGCTCGGATTCTACTCGGTGACACCTAAAGTCTTATTTTCCGCTCTCATTTCGATGCAGGAAAAATCGTCGGGATTCTGGAAAGGACGCGACGAGCCGTTCTGCCTCCTTGACCAAACCTTTCCCATATCCGAACGTACCTTGATTTCTTTCTTTACTCTTCATTCTTGTTCTCTATTCTTCATTTCTTTCTCTACACTTCGTCTCTTTCTCGATTCTTGATTTCCTACGGTTCTCGCACACGCGTTTGCCCTCGTGTCTCGACTGCGAAGCTCTGATCAGAATTCGTTAACCCCAAAGTCTCAATTACTTTCTCTGTCTGATGAAACTCGCCATCCCTCCTGAGCAAATCTAGTTCCTCCCGTCGGCGAAGAAATCGCCTCGGGCTTAACCCGGGACTTAGCGTAATTGGATTCCGCTCAACTTCCTCTTTTATCCCAACGCCCACAGCTTCGTACATTCTTCTTCGTTATTTCCATCGTTGGACGATAATTACGCAAACTTATTTAATCCCTTTATCATCGTTCGTTTGTTGCCTTAATGATCGGATTCTTCGAGTCGGTTCCTCTGGGGTGACAACACTGTTGATGTCTTTTTAGTGAGGAATCTCTCGAGATGTTTTACCCACAACATCGACTTTGGCGTCGGTATAAAAAAAAAAATTGCGCCTTGATTCCAAACTGCTGATAAAATAGATTTGGTCTCTTCAAGCTCGTCAGGTGGATGCGAATATAACTTTTGGAATTTGCGATGACGAAGGAATTTTTATAGAATTTTTTTTTTTTTTTTTACACTCTGATATACTGAAGAGTTGAAGACTGAGTCGAGACTGAAAGTTCATTCGAGGCCTCCCCAAGGTGCTTCGTGAGCGCGCGAGTACAGACCTCGACGAGCGCGTGGCTCGAGAGTTCGCTGGAAGTAATTTGACCTGGGCAGAATATAGACCGGCCAGGTCTTTAATTGCGTCTGTTCTGAACCTCGACTTTGGCATCGGTATTTGAAAAAAAGGCGCCCTAATCTCAAACTGCTGATAAAATAGATCTGGTCTCTTCGAGCGCGTCGGATAAATGAGAATATAACTTTTCCGCGATGTGCGATGACGAAGGAATTTTTGTGGAATTCTTAAATTTTTTTACACTCTCGATGTACTGCAGAGTTCGAGATTGAAAGTCCATTCGAGGCCTCCCCGAGGGGCTTCACGAGCGCGCGAGGACAGACCTTGACGAGCGCGTGGCTCGAGAGTTCGCTGGAAGTAATTTGACCTAGGCAGAGTATATGCGGTCCGCGTGTTTAATTGCGTCTGTCCTGGTCGAGTTCACCGGGACGATTTTGCAGTATCAGCGAGGCGGGGAATATCTGGGTCGATTGCGTCGACTGATCGCAGCAGTGATACCGTCTCATCAAGGCAACCGCCTTCTTGATGTGAAGTGTCGCGCCAAGCGAGCCGCGGCTTTTGAGAATTGGGACGAAAGAGCAGTGTCAATAACGAGAAGACAGAGTTTAATGGCGCTTTTGATTTGATCCTGGATGTAAACACTCTCGGAAAAACTACGCAAACAGTTGTTCCTTACCGACCGAGGAGTCGCATTCGATATTGAGGTCTGCGAAGTGCCGCGGTCGGTAACGAATCGCATCCACCCGTTCCGTGCCGAGACGGCCAACGATACGAACGATGGAAAATTAGAGTTTCGTGCCACTGAGTTTCTGTGAAAATAGAAAAATCGATTTGTTACCTACTGAGAAATTAGAACCGACGCCGGATTGTTTTTGTTTTTTGCAGGCAGTCGAGAACGTTCTGTCGATCGGGAAGAAGTTTCCCCTGAATACTCACGGAAACGAGACCCTGAGCTACGACTGCTGGTGCAAACCGCCGAACAACACTCTCACGGTATTTCCGAACAGCTACGCCGACGTTAACTGGACCTCGTTGGATGTTGTCTCTTGTCAGGTGAGAAAACAAACCACTGCAACTGCCTGAAATAATGCCATTAACTGCGCGACTGGTTTTGCCGTTTCACAATAGAAACTGTATTTTTTTTTTAATCCAATCGACTCTTTTCGCACTCAGCATTGCCTACAATCTCGAACATGCAGCACTTAAAACGGATGGTGAAAGAACTCGATAAATAAGTCTCGTATTATTTTACTACTTGTTTCACGACTCTCTCACATCACGAGGAGGAACTGTTTTTTGTGATGGTGGATTAGGAACCTCGGAAGACCACCTGCCGGATAGTCATCTTCGAGCCAAAGCGGACGAGTGAAATAACTGTTGATGAAAAAATAGGATTCATTTTTTTTTTTTTTTATATATTATGGCATCCCTTTCGGGGATAGATATGCGACGGGTGTTCCTCATTTCCATTTATTCACTAGAAATAATACCACCAACTGCCCGACTGGTTTTGTTATACAATAGAAACTATATTTTTTTAAAATTCCATTCGACTCTTTTCGCACCCAGTATTGCCTACAACAATCTCGAACATGCGACGCTAGAAACAGGTGGTAAAAGAATTCGATAAATAATTCCAACTGCTCGATACTCTCGTACTCTTTTACGACCCGTTTCACGACCCTCTATACATCACGAGAAGAAAGCGTGTTTTATTATGGCAGATTAGTAGAGACCTCGGAAGCCACAACAGTCATCCTCGAGCCAAAGCGAACGAGCTAAATAACTGTTGTCGAAAAAGTAGTGATAATATTTCTTTTCTTAGAAATACAATGGCACGCTTTTCGGGGACGGATGTTCGACACCCCATTACGTGCCCGATGTGTTCCTCATGTCTATTATCCTATTCATGGGAACTTTCTTGCTGTCCGTCGAGCTGAAAGACTTCAAGAACGCGCTGTTCTTTCCCTCGAAGGTAAACCATTTGCAATGTTCTCACTAAAGGGAAACATTTTTTGTGTTGTTCCAGTTATAAATGTACTCACGATTGATCTGTTTTGACCAGGTACGACAAATCGTGAGCGATTTCGCTGTCATCATAGCGATATTCTCGATGTCGGCTCTCGATTATTACGTCGGCATTGCCACGCCGAAGCTCGAGGTTCCCGCCGAATTCAAGCCGACCTTGGACGGAAGAGGCTGGATAATCTGGCCGTTTCAGCGCAATCCATGGTGGAGCGCTCTCGTGGCTTTTTTGCCCGCTTTACTGGGCACCATATTGATTTTCATGGATCAACAGATCACCGCTGTCATCGTCAATAGAAAAGAAAATAAGCTCAAGGTAGATTTTCCATTTTATTTCTCCACAGATCACAATGTAACTTCAATGGAAAGTTGAAAATGATGAATAGTCTTTTTAATTTTTATTATGATTGCATTTTGTTCACCCTCTGCTAAAAAATTGTAAAATTGCAGAAAGGATGTGGCTATCATCTGGACCTTTTCGTCCTGGCGGTGTTGATCGAGATCTGTTCGGTGATGGGACTTCCGTGGTTCGTCGCTGCGACTGTGCTGTCGATAAATCACGTCAATTCGTTGAAGCTGGAGTCCGAATGCGCGGCACCAGGTGAAAAGCCCCGATTCCTCGGAGTTCGGGAGCAACGAGTAACGCACATCTTAATCTTCCTCATGATCGGTTGTTCGGTGCTATTGACGCCGATGCTCAGACACATACCGATGCCGGTGCTCTTCGGCGTTTTTCTTTACATGGGCGTTGCGTCCCTTAAAGGCCTCCAATTCTTCGACAGAATACTCATCATGCTAATGCCCGTCAAGTATCAGCCAGACTACATGTTCCTTCGACAGGTGAGAACCGAAGTTCTTTTTCAAACTTAAATCCGAACTTGATTCGCCAGGTTAATCTTGACTCACCAGGTTAAACTTGATTCGCCGGGTTGAACTTGATGCGTCAGGTTAAACTTGATTCGCCGTATTGAACTTGATTTGCCAGGTTGAACTTGATGTGCCAGGTTGAACTTGATTTGCAAGGTTGAACTTGATTTGCCAGGTTGAACTTGATTTGCCAGGTTGAACTTGATTTGCCAGGTTGGACTCGATTTACCAGGTTGAACTCGATTCGCTAGGTTGAACTTGAATCGCCCGGATGAACTTGATTCCTCAGGCTGAACTTGATTCGTCAAGTTAAACTTGAGTTTAACTAAAAAAAATCAAACTTTTCTCCATAAAAAATTAATCGCTAACTATTGATCGAATTATTTCCTCAGGTACCGCTGAAGAGGGTCCACATGTTCACGGTCTTTCAACTGGCTTGTCTGGCCTGTCTCTGGACCATCAAGTCCTTCAGCAGCACGTCCATTCTCTTCCCACTTATGGTGATTAAACGAAAGAAAAGACATTTTTTCCGTAGACTATTTCTTATCGAATTATCGTACAAATTTGTAATTTTAGCTTGTCGTTATGATTGGAATTCGTAAGTCTCTCGATCTCGTCTTCACCCAACGGGAGCTCAAGATATTGGACGACGTGATGCCGGAGCCTAGTAAGAAGCACGCCCACGATCTTCGCCAGTTGGAGAGTGGCGAGGTTAGCACCGTCACGCGAATACTGAGGGCAATAGTATGTCGCAAATAACCCGCGAGAAGTGACTCCGGGTCAGACGCTTGTCCCGTGGTCACTATAACGCTCTGCGACTACGAAAAGGCGACGCTCTACGACGGATTGACGCCGGATCTATAAAATCCCCTTATCCCTTACATTCCCTACACCTCAGTACTCTTCGTCGATGAACGATAGAGGACAATTTATTTGAACAAAAAGGAAAACAGAGAAAAGAACAAACTAACGATAGAAACAACATTATAGGACAACGAATCTATTAACGAAATACTCAAATTTTTATTGTCAAACTTTCACGGAAAAAAATGGAACAGACTTTTCAATAGAAGGATCGTCGGTGGTCTGAAGTATTCGATTCGTTGGCAAGAGTATTGTTTTTTTTTTTTTCGTGAAAATGACGGAAGACTATAAAATTCAATTGATAAATCCGTTGAACATTTCAAAGAGCGTCACCGATCAGTATTAGAAGGTCGAGCGATAGATATGTCGACTCGGCGAGCAATATTTGAAAAACTATTACGTACGGTAGAAGATTCGAAGAAATAAGAAAATCATTAAGGGGGTAGCCTTGGGTGACGAAAAATAAAATCATTGAAATTGACATTTTTGTAAACAAACAATCGCTCAATCTTGTACCTTTCTATCAAAACAATCGTAAATTTGAGTCCAAACTCAATGGGAAAAAAAATTGTAAAAAAGAAAAAACAATTCAACTAAATTTGTATCATGTCGTCGTATCACGAACGTCGTATCCCCTTAATGGTTTGATCGAGTAAATTCGTAGCTAATTTTATTGTTGAC
Source organism: Exephanes ischioxanthus (assembly GCA_958510785.1). Taxonomy (NCBI): domain Eukaryota; kingdom Metazoa; phylum Arthropoda; class Insecta; order Hymenoptera; family Ichneumonidae; genus Exephanes; species Exephanes ischioxanthus. The sequence continues at coordinate 11,702,986 of OY294023.1, read as the reverse complement.
GAAAAGACGCAAGGTATCCCAGACAGCACAAACGTCCGACTTCGTTGGAGGCGTCTGTAGAAAAAAATTTGTTGATCAATTTTGCGTGCGGTAGATAATTTTGCGACGAGGTATGTCGCAATTTTTTTTTTTTTTTTTTTTTTGGCGCCACGTTTCTGCCGGAAATAGTAATCGACGAGCGAGAGTCCCGCCCATCCGTTAATTAATTAAAGAGTCGATCACGTCGACGGCGTCATTGTTCGCAACGATCACCCTTGCACCGCAAAGCACGCGTGTTGTTGTTATTGTTATTATTATTATATTATTTCACCACCTATTTTTCGCTCCATCTCTCTATGCTCTATGTTGTATATTATACGAAATTATTACTATACATATATGTTCTTCTATCTATCCCTATTTTTTTTTCCTCATCGTATACAGACGCTCTATATGTTCCGTCATCAAATTTTAACCTGATACGTATTTATCATTTATCTTTTGGTCTATATGTATTCGGCAAAGAAACACAGTCAATATACACGCACGTTGATTCAAGCCATATATATATATATATATATATATAAACATATTAACATCAATAAGCGTTATTTCACGATTTCCACGAAACATTAAACCAGGTTCGACTACAATTTAAAGCTCACTAAAAGCTCACTAAAAGTGTCGCTTTTGTGAAACAAAAAACACGAAAAACAACCATAATTTTTATACTAACATTTCATATACACGATATGACGCATTCGAAAGCGCGAACCCCCAACCCCCCGACCAGAGGAGACACACACGTGCACGCACAAGATTATCTCGAGGTATGCCGACCTTGGATTTTAAAAATCTCGAGTCATAGTCAAGCAGAGAATAACTCTGAATTAGCATATTTATAACGAGTGAAGAAAATAGATAGAGAACGATTTTTTTTAAGAGTCATAGAGAACGAGCTTCGCTTTCCGCTTATTTTAGTAAGACGATGAGTTTTTAGCTGCGAGGGGAGTTAGTAGCGCTGCGCTCACTTTTTGATTTTTTTTTTATGACTTCGAGCGCTTCTTGTCGATTAATGCTTGTGGAAAGAACATTTTTGTATTCTTCGAGTTAATACTATTTTTATTGGGAGTAGATTATGTTGGGCAACGTAGATGAATTCCAAATACCACCAACTTTTTAGAGGTGAATGATTTTACGAAAAAGTAAACTGTTTTCTTGTTGTTGTTTTTTTTTATAAGCACGTCGATGGGAAGCTCCTCAAATTAATAATTAAAAAAACGATAATGATAATCGTAAAGTGTGTAGTGTGTGTGTGTGCGATGCGTAATTAAAAATCCCGCAGGAGCCGAGCGAAAAGATCGACTTTCCGTCATCGGGGAATCTTCAGATATCTCTGGCGAACGGAAACATAATGAAGATACCGTTGACGAGCATAAACATCAGTGAGGAGGTTAACAAGTCGGGAATCTGGAAGCAGGTCAACGACGGCAACTGCAATAACGAAAGCAAGCAACAGCAGCAGAAACAGCCGAAGATGATCAAGTATGGTTAAAAAAATAAATCATACGATAATCATCACATCATCATCTTCTATCATCCGAAACATCGTCACCGCCGTCGCGATAGTCATCAACGTCTCCTCATCGTCTTCGATCATCGATAATTCATAGCACTACGCACCTGCACACCATACACCTCAAACTTGCACTCTCGCACTCAAGAAGTCAATTTTCTAATCCTACGACATCAAATTCCAAAGTTCTACATAGTAACAGCTCCAATTGTACTAAATTTCTCGAAATAAGGAGAAAAAATGATACGATCATATTCGATGTTTAAAATCGAAAACATTTTGCCTTTGAAACTTTTTTCTCCAGTGCGTGGTTCGCGAGTTACGAGATGCTGAACTTCGGGCCAATCAGGCGAGAGCGTCAGGTGGCGCCACGTGCGCCCGAGCGTTCCGATCGGCTCGAACTTCCGAGGCTCGTATCTCCCGGACAGTGCATCGTAGAAAAAAGTTCCAAAGGAAAAGTATCTTCAGTTTTTAATGCTGATTACGACTGTAGCAGTTTTTAATGCTGATTACGACTGTAGCAGTTTTTAATTCATATTTTGACACATTTCGTAGAATTGGAGTAATTAATATTCATTTGTTCCCAGATACTTTACTGATATAATTTGTAATTTTTTTTTCTCCCCGATCGGGATGGCAACAGCGTGGGCAAGTCGAAGAAGCATTCCAAGAAGGACGGTGCGTTGCTACTGTCCGACGAGATGACCCGTTTGACGACGATGACCGAGGAGGACGACGAGGATGACAGTGGAATATCGATCAAGGTGACAAGCGTGAATGACTCTAGAGTGTAAACGAGGGGAGAGAAAAACGAAAAACTATTTGTGCGCGGCGGTTGTGCAAGGGCGGCTACGAAGCGATCCAGGACTTTCGACTATCGACCCTATAATGCTACGAAAAAAAAACCAGTCGTAGGTGACGATAACTGTAAGCAAGAAAATCGCAAACGAGAAAAAGAGATCCGAGATAAGAGCGAAATTCGAGCGAGCCGAGAAACGGCACGAGACCATTTAACCCGAGTTAACACCCAACCTTCTTATTCAGTGAGTAAACGGTATTAAATCCAAGGGAGAAAATTCGGCGCTTCTTAATTTTTCTTATAAAAGAGAGTCCTTACTCGAGACACCGATGCTTTACCTCCGCTTGAGAAACCAGCGGGAAGACTCGATCTTCGCGAAAGATTAGTTTATTCAAAAAATAGCTATAAGTCATCGTCAAATGCATTCTAATTTTATTCAATTGATAATTGTCACAAAAAAATCTCGAGACATTTTTTTTTTCAACCACAATAAATTCCAGCAATATTGGTTATAATCCGAAATATTTTATATCTTTCGCGTCGAGCGAATCTTCCTGACTGTATTAAAATTCCATGGAAAATGTGACGCTCCGTACCCGATCATCAGCACGTTTCATAATTTTTAATGAATTTCGATATGTCGTATAGTAGAAAAATTTCATTTATTGTATCCCTGCATCGGACAGTGTATCAGAGATATTGCCCCATCGGCGTTGGCTCTTCCAATCAAGCACGGCTAACCCAGCCAAAGTAGTTCGATTCCGAATGATCCATAAGAACGATTTTACCAGTTCGCACTGCCTCCTCGCTCCGGACAAACGGCACTGTCGACGACGCTTAATTTCCAAATTTTTTTTTTTATTTTTTTTTTACATAAAACAACATTAGTTTAATCTTAATCCTGTTCCGCTCGCAAGCTTCTCGCCGGGATGACAAAAATTTCTTTCAAACCTGCCCGCGGCAGAGGCGAAATTTCATAAGCATAAAAAAAAGATCTAGATAGAGTCGAAAGAATCGTCAAGATTTTTTTTTGGAATTCCATCGTTTTCAGGTCGATTTGATACGCTCGAAGGATTCATGCGGCGGAGGACCGTTCAAGCCGAACGGAACGACATCCGCCGAGACGTCAGTCTGAAGCTGATCGGCTTATTCGACTGAATTTGCAATACAACAAACTCCTAGAAAAAAGAAAAAAAAATACTCGTCTCGGCGTTCGAGCATACTGACTGCAATCGGATTTGCCAAGATTTATCGTGAACGAAGAAGAGGCAATTGAGAAGAACGATAACGCCCCCAGCGGATCGGCGCGGAGACCCAGAGCCACTTCCTACCTCGAGGATATTTCACAATACTACACAATAGTGATAATAAAAAAAAAACGGAATGAGAGATAAAAAGAAAAATGATTTATTTTTTTCGTGTCTGTGTTTAAACGTGTAGAGTACGTCGTATCGTTGAATGTGCGTCCGTGTGTATGTGTGTAATAATTGTACGATTGTTGTAGATTTTTAATGGGCCACGTAATTGCGAAGAAAACCCCCCCGCGCGTGCGTGTGAGTGCGACGAAGCAGACAGCGTGCAAATCGTTGAAGAAAAAAAAATACGGACTCATTAAATGTTTTTAAATAAGTAGGAAAAAGGAGTCAGCACACAGAATACGCCGAGGTCGGCCAGATCTCGAAAGCATTCTTACACACACGCGATAAAAAAAAATCAACAATTCAGAAATATAAATATTGTTAATGCCTGAAAAGAAGAAACCCAAAAGTCTTTCGGACTTTCTCCAAGACACGAGGAGAACGATATATGTGATGAGGAAAAAGACAACTATAAGTTTTCTCTTCTACCTGTCTTTCCAAAAATGAATCGTTGCAATTGTTTTATTTACTTTTTTAGTTTTTTTTTTACGATTCGCCGTTATGATTTGTCGGTGTGTTCGTACGGTGGGCGAATGTTGACAGCGCAGCGACAATTGTGGCGAAAGAACGTCTGATTTCTTTCTATTTTTTTAATATGGATTTTTTTTTTTGAGATGTCTTAATTGACGGCAGTTTGACCGAGAAATGCAAATGGCAATGCCGATCAAGTTATTTTAAGTCAAAATTTTCGAAAAATTACATTTTTTATGGTTATTCTGTTGACCTATCACACGATTATTTTGTCACAATTGTCACGGCGTAAGAATTTCAATTTCTAATAAGAAAAAAAATAAATAAAATAACATCGCGCACGCTCGGAAATAGAGAAGAGCGCAATTACCTCGAATACTACGTCGCGCATATAGTAAAATATTTTAAAAGAACGCTTCGTCCAGAAACGATCGATACAGAAACGTCGTCGAGCAATTCGTGTAATTTTTTTTCAATACCGCAAACGAAGGAAAGTATTGCAAACGATCCCATTCGAAAAGGATTAAAACTCTATAACAAAAAAAAAAAAAGAAGAAAATCGAGTATCAGCGAGATTGCGCGAGTTGCCAATTTTTAACACGTTTAATACATTTACGATGGCTCGCGATCGTGCCTCGATGAGGGCACTATTTATACTATGAATTATTACCGTGTAATTAAAATTAATTACATAACTAATATCATCATGAATGAAAAAAAAAGTTGCCAATAACGTTTGTTAAAGCTGTTAAAGATGTCGCTTGTTGAGGTAGTGTTTTTAATATTTAGCGATTTTTAGTTTCCCGAGGTACGAAAAAATAAAACCAAATTGATCATCGGATCGCAAGAGAAGACCTTTCGAGACTGATGAAAAAATTAAAAAATCGACCAAAGGCTGACTACTAAATCGCACGACGTTAATAGTATTATTTGGTTGTGATTAGCTAGCGAATCATTTGTTACGACGTGAGTTGATAGTGAAAAGTTTTTTTTTTTAAGTGCTGGCTGTTTTGTAGTCGAGTATCAACCGAAAGCCTATTAGCCCGATCGGTTGCGCTTATGACACATGTCCAATGACCGGCCCGCTGGATCGCGTTAGAAAAAAACCACGGGATTATTACATAGCGAATTCATTATTATTTATTTCGTAATCGAACTATGTAACGGCGTGTAAATAAATGATAAGTGAAAAATGAGTGTCTAGACTAGCCTCGATATGTTGCTAATAAAGATCATTAATATAAAAAAATCTAGTCTGAATCTTTCTTTAAAAAAAAAAAGTATCTTCTAATGTTCACTCCGCGCTTCTGAAGTTTGTCGAGTCACGTTCGTGACGTTGCGATCGAGGTGAGATTTTCCGCTGGAACTCTCCACTTGCAGTTGGAATATTATCGTGAGATAAGTGCAGATCATTCCGAAAACCTAAAAATTCAAAAACAAAAAAACTTTATATCGTTCTCGGTATCGCCATTTACACGAAAATATGAAAAAAAGTTACATTAAAACTATAACTTACCGACCGCACGAGAGTACCATCCAGCGGGAAAAACTTGTATGCGGTGAATTCAACGTTCTTGTGCAGTAGTTCGAAGGAAAAGGTCTCTAACTGAAAAAAGTAAGAACATTTAATTATTTCTCTTTTCGTAGCTTTGGTACTAAAAATCTCACCTCGGTTTTGTCCCGACAACTGGTTGTTCGTCGTGCAACCAAATCGGGGATAACGTCGGCCGGTCTTTTCAACTGCATGTCGCGATGCACACCGACAGCAATAATTTAATTAAAATCATTTATTATCGGAAAGATCGACGGCGCAAACTTAGCCAAATTTTTTCAATTCTAAGCTTTTTTATCCGCATACATCTGCTAATAGTAAAAAAATGAGGAAGCTATGTGCAAATTAATTCGCACCATTTTTTAAATATTTATTGAAGTTTCCTCTATGAAGCAAAAAAAAATCTTTTTTAAAAATCAATGATAATTCTTATAATGTTATATATATTTTTTATTATTACATATACTTTTCAATTATTGTGTAAAAAAGTAAAAAAAAATAAATCATTCGAACCTCGACAGTGACACGATTGACTCCGGCAGCGAGCAGCGCGATCGGCATGATGAGCACGACGAGCCAAAAAATCGAATTGACGACCATCCAGTCGCTCGGTTTTTCGGTCTCGAGTATGAACGGCGCGATCATGAAGTAAGCATTGTAAAAACTCAAGAAACTTACGAATCCAACGGCCATTAATATCGGCAAAGAATAGAAATCGGCAACACCGCGAGAAATTTCGTAGAGACAAGTGTGAGCTCTTCTGAGAGTTACGATCGTCGGTACTTGTAGATCATCGATCGGAACACTTTCGATCAAGAACGATCTAAGCGGAAAAACTATCGAACTCATCGGACAACCGTGCAGAACTTTGTTGAGATGCTTCAAACGATTTTCGATCAATTTCAAGGCCACGACGTACTGAACGATGAACCAGTTTACGATTATGCTGGGGGTTATGAAGCTGAACCACGTTATAACGGGCGAGTGAAAAGCCATCTCTTCGGACATCAGTAATTGAATCCACGCGAAGGTGTTCGTCGCGAATAGAATAATGAAATTTTGTAAACCGGACGCGATTTTCGCGCCGTTCAAACGATCCAATGTAGCGTCAACTTTCGTCAGACGATTCGACAGGTTCACCAGATCGTTCTGTTTCGTGCAATACATCATCCACACGACGACGACCACCGAGTTGCCGCAGACCGCCAGACAGATTTCTAGCATTGCCGTTACTTTGGTTTTACCGGGATAAGGGACTCCGAATTCCAATGGTATCGACAGCCCGCACAAACACAGTTGGACCAAGATCAGCGCACAGTTGTAGAGACTTCCGGTCCGCGAATTGACGAATTCTGGACTCGTGTTTCGGATCGTGTAAGCTTGCCAATTATCTTTCGAGGATTTTTTCACATTCGCGGATTCTCGTATCGCGAATGGAGCTAAACCCATGATCTTGAAGATCAAGAGGGCCAATTTGAGGAACAGATGTTTCGTGGAATCAGCTTTCATTTTTGACGAGACAATAATCGGCCATTAAAAATTAGAAATTTGTCACGGTGATTTTTTTTTTTTATGCTTTTCGTACATTCGAAATTTTGTTATGTTTCGCTAGTGGCGACTCAATCTTCGCTGATCGACTATAAATTGTTTATCTAAGCGGAAATATTTTTACAAAACTTTGTACAATTTTTACAGATTCTTTTTTTCGCGGACGAACAGTTGGAACCGGTGGATTAACGAACGATAATGCGCGTGCGGAGCTCGTAATATGCGTTGTTTGACCTTTTGTACCTGTTGTTTGATAAAGTTGCCAATTGCAGTAGTTCCACGTGCCGACATTCGTTTACTATAATTAAGTGAAAAGCTTTTTTATCATCGTTTCGCGTGTTTGATAGTGGAACGAGGAAAACCTGAAAAAGAAATTGACGAAGGAGAAAGAATAACGCTTTTTTATTTTTATTATTATCATTTATAAAAGTCCATTTGTGGATTGCTGGTAATCTTGGAAAGTACTCGACTCCGTAATGGTTCTATTGTGTATGTCATCGTGAGAGTCGTGCCTGCGGCTTGCTATTTGAATTTGGATTAGAATGATGAGATAACCGACGACCATGCTGAATATCTGAAGATAGTGGAAAAATCGATTCATTGCTTTTTCAGTAGAAATTATAACACGATATGTGATTATAGATTATAGATTTACGTAGGATTACTCACCGAGTGCAAGAGGGTGCGGTCCAATGGGAAGATACCGCAAGCGGTAAACTCAATTTTACGGTGTAGCAGATCGATCGCAAATTCTTTGAGCTGAAAGATGTCAACGATAATCTTACAAGAGTCTCGTAAAAATATCATACTCATTCACCGGCAAGTACCTCCAATATGTCGCGGGGATTGATGATGGATCGATTGAGAACCATCCTGATTACGTCCGGCGTATTTTTTATCTGCGAATTAAATTATACTAAAAATCTCTTACATCGCTATAAAAAACCCTAAAACGTCTAAATTCTTTATTTGTATCTATAATATAGACTTTCATTCGTGGTCGATCAACGACAATTTATCTTAGAAACGAGTTTGAATTGGAAGACAAAAAATTGTGATTTTTAGATTTTTCCTTGAACTATGTATGTGTGAACCTCTTTAGTGACGTTGGTGACGCCCGAGGACAGCATAGCAACCGGTAGCATGACGGCGATAAGCCAAAAAATGCAATTGGTGATTATCCAAAAAGCCTGCTCATCCACCTCGTTGAAAAATGGTACAGTTAAGTAATAAGAGACGTAGAGGACGGTATAACTGGCGAAAGCAATCGTGAAAAGAATCGGCACAGAATAAAAGTCCGATATCTCCGTGGCAATTTCATACAAATTTGTGTGAGCTCGGCTGATGGCCTTGATCTTTGATCCGTACGAGTCATGGGTCACCGCGTCCCTGGCGAGGGACAAACGACGCTCAAATCCCAATGACGAGGTGACGGAATTGACGAGAAGAGCTCGGTTCAGAGCTCTGAATCGTTTCTCGATAAATTTCACTACAAAAACGTACTGTATCACGAACCATGTGAGAACAAAGGTCGGAACTATGACACCGAACCACGTGAGCACCAACGCATGATAAGTCCACTGTTCGGTGAACAGTAGTCCCGTCCAGACGAGGATGTGCGTCAAGAAAACGATAGTGAAGAAACAACGACAGGACTCCGAAAAGTTATCTTCGTCCCAATAAAAAGTCGCACAGTCGAAGCTCAACAAACGATTCAAGAGTTTGACGGCGGTCTTCTGTCGGAGACCCAGTATGAGCCAGATCGCGAACAAAACAGAATTGTGCAACACAGATTCAAATTTCGATATAGTTTGGGTCATCGACGATCTGTCGGGAAAGTCAAATGCGTATTCGAGAGGCCACGCGATGAACAGCATCCGAAATTGTAGAGGAACCAAAAACAGGTTGTAAAAACAACCGAGATGGGATGAGACGAATTGCATGTGCGCGGCACCTTGCCAAGGACCTTTTTTCCACAACTTTGGTCCTGAAGATTTTTGCACACCGAACGGAGCCAAGCCCAATAGTTTGAAGAACCCCAGCATGAACTTCGTAGCTATGAACTCGTAATTCGCGATATTTCGATTAATGTAAACCATCTTGGAGTTTCAATTATTCTGATGAGTGGCGGCGAAGATTAAAGGTACGCGAAATTTTAAATTACGATGCACTTGTACCGAGGATCATGATATAGAAAATATGCGCGACGGGATTAGAGACCGATCAAGCAGACATGCATTGCGGACTGATACTTCGCTTTCACGCAGCGGTCTCCACGTTAAGCACGACAAAATATAGTTATTTATGTGTAAATATAGAAGGTAGGTTCATTACTTATCTCTTAACGTCATACAATAGGAGACGAAACAAGTAATGAGCTCTGTACAGGAAGTTGAAGCCATTACGATTGAATTAATCTGAGGAGATAAAAAAAACGCTCGTCAAACTGTCTTAGTGATAAAATTTTGACCGTACGACATCTGTTTCTGTCAAAAACTGAGTTTTTTTAAAAATCGGATGCAACATTTTCCTGTATGACTTTACTTACTGTCGATAAAAAAAAGCAAGATTGTGAAACCAGAAGTAAAGTTTTCCCATATGACGTCACTTCCGGTAAAAAAAAAATATATTTCGTAGAGACAAGTGTGAGGTCCTCTGATAGTGACGATCTCAATTTCAAAGCTACAACGTACTGAACGATAAACCGGTTGATGCTTATATGCTAGGAGTGATGAAGCTGGCGCGCGAAAGGCCACCTCTTCGCTCGACAATAATTTAGAATCCGCCGAAAATGTTTACATTGAAAATTTGTTTGTGTCTCAATAGCGACGATTCATTCTTCGCTGATCGACTGTAAATCTTGTAACCAGGCGGAAATATTTTGACAACATTTTATACCATTTTTACGGTTTTTGCTTCCTCATAGAGGAAGCTTTGTTTTCGTAAAAAAAAAAAAATTGATTTTAATGTCAGAATACTTAAAATAGTCTAAAACGTCGAGAAATATGATTTTTAGCTGACGTCCGGATGTATGTGTGTGTGTATGTGTGTGTGCATGAGACAGAGTTGCATCGTTTAAAACGACTATAACTCGGAAATGGCTTGAGACAGCGAGTTGAAATTTAGTACACCAGTAGAGCGATCACGTCGCTTCGTTCAGTGCTATTTTCGTGAACATTGAGGCCCAAATGGAGACTTTATGCGATTTGCAATTTTTTGGAAATTCTCTGTGGTAGCTCTAGCTTGCGTAAATTTGGAGCAATCGTCCTAAAACTACACATAAATATGCTATTTTGATCAAAGACCTTTGGTATTGAACTTGGTCAAAATCCATCAAAGTGGTAAGATTATATGGGATTTTGAGTTTTTTGAATTTTTGAAAAATGACTAAAAATGGTCTAATTTGAGTAAACTTGGAGGTATCGATCTTGAATTTGACCCTTACAATTTTTCGAAAAAAATGGTATTTTGAAAAAAAAATTTTTTAGAATTTTTTCGTTAATGAAATCGGTTGGTAAATATGCCACTTGAAAACAATGGCGGAGGTTTTAATTCGATATCTCGAAATTTTTTGAAAAAAAGTGCCGTTTCGCAAAATTTAACACAGGATTCCCTATGCTGAAAATGGTCAATTTTTAAAATTTCGAAAAAAAGACAAGTTGCGTGTGTTTTGAGCCGGAAATGGGCCACTTGAAGCCAATGGAGGTGGTAAAAAATCGATATCTCGAAAAAAAAATTTTGGCCATTTTTAAAGTTGAAAAATGAGAAGGGGGTACCCTTACCATTTTTCGACAAAAATGGTATTTTTACAAAAATATTTTTTAGAATTTTTTCGTTAATGAAATCGGTTGGTAAATATGCCACTTGAAAACAATGGCGGAGGTTTTAATTCGATATCTCGAAATTTTTTGAAAAAAAGTGCCGTTTCGCAAAATTTAACACAGCATTCCCTATGCTGAAAATGGTCAATTTTTAAAATTTCGAAAAAAAGACAAGTTGCGTGTGTTTTGAGCCGGAAATGGGCCACTTGAAGCCAATGGAGGTGGTAAAAAATCGATATCTCGAAAAAAAAATTTTGGCCATTTTTAAAGTTGAAAAATGAGAAGGGGGTACCCTTACCATTTTTCGACAAAAATGGTATTTTTACAAAAATATTTTTTAGAATTTTTTCGTTAATGAAATCGGTTGGTAAATATGCCACTTGAAAACAATGGCGGAGGTTTTAATTCGATATCTCGAAATTTTTTGAAAAAAAGTGCCGTTTCGCAAAATTTAACACAGGATTCCCTATGCTGAAAATGGTCAATTTTTAAAATTTCGAAAAAAAGACAAGTTGCGTGTGTTTTGAGCCGGAAATGGGCCACTTGAAGCCAATGGAGGTGGTAAAAAATCGATATCTCGAAAAAAAATATTTGGCCATTTTTAAAGTTGAAAAATGAGAAGGGGGTACCCTTACAATTTTTCGAAAAAAATGGTATTTTTACAAAAATATTTTTTAGAATTTTTTCGTTAATGAAATCGGTTGGTAAATATGCCACTTGAAAACAATGGCGGAGGTTTTAATTCGATATCTCGAAATTTTTTGAAAAAAAGTGCCGTTTCTCAAAATTTAACACAGGATTCCCTATGCTGAAAATGGTCAATTTTCAAAATTTCGAAAAAAAGACAAGTTGCGTGTGTTTTGAGCCGGAAATGGGCCACTTGAAGCCAATGGAGGTGGTAAAAAATCGATATCTCGAAAAAAAATATTTGGCCATTTTTAAAGTTGAAAAATGAGAAGGGGGTACCCTTACCATTTTTCGACAAAAATAGTATTTTTACAAAAATATTTTTTAGAATTTTTTCGTTAATGAAATCGGTTGGTAAATATGCCACTTGAAAACAATGGCGAAGGTTTTAATTCGATATCTCGAAATTTTTTGAAAAAAAGTGCCGTTTCGCAAAATTTAACACAGGATTCCCTATGCTGAAAATGGTCAATTTTTAAAATTTCGAAAAAAAGACAAGTTGCGTGTGTTTTGAGCCGGAAATGGGCCACTTGAAGCCAATGGAGGTGGTAAAAAATCGATATCTCGAAAAAAAAATTTTGGCCATTTTTAAAGTTGAAAAATGAGAAGGGGGTACCCTTACCATTTTTCGACAAAAATGGTATTTTTACAAAAATATTTTTTAGAATTTTTTCGTTAATGAAATCGGTTGGTAAATATGCCACTTGAAAACAATGGCGGAGGTTTTAATTCGATATCTCGAAATTTTTTGAAAAAAAGTGCCGTTTCGCAAAATTTAACACAGGATTCCCTATGCTGAAAATGGTCAATTTTTAAAATTTCGAAAAAAAGACAAGTTGCGTGTGTTTTGAGCCGGAAATGGGCCACTTGAAGCCAATGGAGGTGGTAAAAAATCGATATCTCGAAAAAAAAATTTTGGCCATTTTTAAAGTTGAAAAATGAGAAGGGGGTACCCTTACCATTTTTCGACAAAAATGGTATTTTTACAAAAATATTTTTTAGAATTTTTTCGTTAATGAAATCGGTTGGTAAATATGCCACTTGAAAACAATGGCGGAGGTTTTAATTCGATATCTCGAAATTTTTTGAAAAAAAGTGCCGTTTCGCAAAATTTAACACAGGATTCCCTATGCTGAAAATGGTCAATTTTTTAAATTTCGAAAAAAGACAAGTTGCGTGTGTTTTGAGCCGGAAATGGGCCACTTGAAGCCAATGGAGGTGGTAAAAAATCGATATCTCGAAAAAAAATATTTGGCCATTTTTAAAGTTGAAAAATGAGAAGGGGGTACCCTTACAATTTTTCGAAAAAAATGGTATTTTGAAAAAAAAAATTTTTAGAATTTTTTCGTTAATGAAATCGGTTGGTAAATATGCCACTTGAAAACAATGGCGGAGGTTTTAATTCGATATCTCGAAATTTTTTGAAAAAAAGTGCCGTTTCTCAAAATTTAACACAGGATTCCCTATGCTGAAAATTGTCAATTTTTAAAATTTCGAAAAAAAGACAAGTTGCGTGTGTTTTGAGCCGGAAATGGGCCACTTGAAGCCAATGGAGGTGGTAAAAAATCGATATCTCGAAAAAAAAATTTTGGCCATTTTTAAAGTTGAAAAATGAGAAGGGGGTACCCTTACCATTTTTCGACAAAAATGGTATTTTTACAAAAATATTTTTTAGAATTTTTTCGTTAATGAAATCGGTTGGTAAATATGCCACTTGAAAACAATGGCGGAGGTTTTAATTCGATATCTCGAAATTTTTTGAAAAAAAGTGCCGTTTCGCAAAATTTAACACAGGATTCCCTATGCTGAAAATGGTCAATTTTTAAAATTTCGAAAAAAAGACAAGTTGCGTGTGTTTTGAGCCGGAAATGGGCCACTTGAAGCCAATGGAGGTGGTAAAAAATCGATATCTCGAAAAAAAAATTTTGGCCATTTTTAAAGTTGAAAAATGAGAAGGGGGTACCCTTACAATTTTTCGAAAAAAATGGTATTTTTACAAAAATATTTTTTAGAATTTTTTCGTTAATGAAATCGGTTGGTAAATATGCCACTTGAAAACAATGGCGGAGGTTTTAATTCGATATCTCGAAATTTTTTGAAAAAAAGTGCCGTTTCGCAAAATTTAACACAGGATTCCCTATGCTGAAAATGGTCAATTTTTAAAATTTCGAAAAAAAGACAAGTTGCGTGTGTTTTGAGCCGGAAATGGGCCACTTGAAGCCAATGGAGGTGGTAAAAAATCGATATCTCGAAAAAAAAATTTTGGCCATTTTTAAAGTTGAAAAATGAGAAGGGGGTACCCTTACCATTTTTCGACAAAAATGGTATTTTTACAAAAATATTTTTTAGAATTTTTTCGTTAATGAAATCGGTTGGTAAATATGCCACTTGAAAACAATGGCGGAGGTTTTAATTCGATATCTCGAAATTTTTTGAAAAAAAGTGCCGTTTCGCAAAATTTAACACAGGATTCCCTATGCTGAAAATGGTCAATTTTTAAAATTTCGAAAAAAAGACAAGTTGCGTGTGTTTTGAGCCGGAAATGGGCCACTTGAAGCCAATGGAGGTGGTAAAAAATCGATATCTCGAAAAAAAATATTTGGCCATTTTTAAAGTTGAAAAATGAGAAGGGGGTACCCTTACAATTTTTCGAAAAAAATGGTATTTTTACAAAAATATTTTTTAGAATTTTTTCGTTAATGAAATCGGTTGGTAAATATGCCACTTGAAAACAATGGCGGAGGTTTTAATTCGATATCTCGAAATTTTTTGAAAAAAAGTGCCGTTTCTCAAAATTTAACACAGGATTCCCTATGCTGAAAATGGTCAATTTTCAAAATTTCGAAAAAAAGACAAGTTGCGTGTGTTTTGAGCCGGAAATGGGCCACTTGAAGCCAATGGAGGTGGTAAAAAATCGATATCTCGAAAAAAAATATTTGGCCATTTTTAAAGTTGAAAAATGAGAAGGGGGTACCCTTACCATTTTTCGACAAAAATAGTATTTTTACAAAAATATTTTTTAGAATTTTTTCGTTAATGAAATCGGTTGGTAAATATGCCACTTGAAAACAATGGCGAAGGTTTTAATTCGATATCTCGAAATTTTTTGAAAAAAAGTGCCGTTTCGCAAAATTTAACACAGGATTCCCTATGCTGAAAATGGTCAATTTTTAAAATTTCGAAAAAAAGACAAGTTGCGTGTGTTTTGAGCCGGAAATGGGCCACTTGAAGCCAATGGAGGTGGTAAAAAATCGATATCTCGAAAAAAAAATTTTGGCCATTTTTGAAGTTGAAAAATGAGAAGGGGGTACCCTTACCATTTTTCGACAAAAATGGTATTTTTACAAAAATATTTTTTAGAATTTTTTCGTTAATGAAATCGGTTGGTAAATATGCCACTTGAAAACAATGGCGGAGGTTTTAATTCGATATCTCGAAATTTTTTGAAAAAAAGTGCCGTTTCGCAAAATTTAACACAGGATTCCCTATGCTGAAAATGGTCAATTTTTAAAATTTCGAAAAAAAGACAAGTTGCGTGTGTTTTGAGCCGGAAATGGGCCACTTGAAGCCAATGGAGGTGGTAAAAAATCGATATCTCGAAAAAAAAATTTTGGCCATTTTTAAAGTTGAAAAATGAGAAGGGGGTACCCTTACCATTTTTCGACAAAAATGGTATTTTTACAAAAATATTTTTTAGAATTTTTTCGTTAATGAAATCGGTTGGTAAATATGCCACTTGAAAACAATGGCGGAGGTTTTAATTCGATATCTCGAAATTTTTTGAAAAAAAGTGCCGTTTCGCAAAATTTAACACAGGATTCCCTATGCTGAAAATGGTCAATTTTTTAAATTTCGAAAAAAGACAAGATGCGTGTGTTTTGAGCCGGAAATGGGCCACTTGAAGCCAATGGAGGTGGTAAAAAATCGATATCTCGAAAAAAAATATTTGGCCATTTTTAAAGTTGAAAAATGAGAAGGGGGTACCCTTACAATTTTTCGAAAAAAATGGTATTTTGAAAAAAAAAATTTTTAGAATTTTTTCGTTAATGAAATCGGTTGGTAAATATGCCACTTGAAAACAATGGCGGAGGTTTTAATTCGATATCTCGAAATTTTTTGAAAAAAAGTGCCATTTCTCAAAATTTAACACAGGATTCCCTATGCTGAAAATTGTCAATTTTTAAAATTTCGAAAAAAAGACAAGTTGCGTGTGTTTTGAGCCGGAAATGGGCCACTTGAAGCCAATGGAGGTGGTAAAAAATCGATATCTCGAAAAAAAAATTTTGGCCATTTTTAAAGTTGAAAAATGAGAAGGGGGTACCCTTACCATTTTTCGACAAAAATGGTATTTTTACAAAAATATTTTTTAGAATTTTTTCGTTAATGAAATCGGTTGGTAAATATGCCACTTAAAAACAATGGCGGAGGTTTTAATTCGATATCTCGAAATTTTTTGAAAAAAAGTGCCGTTTCGCAAAATTTAACACAGGATTCCCTATGCTGAAAATGGTCAATTTTTAAAATTTCGAAAAAAAGACAAGTTGCGTGTGTTTTGAGCCGGAAATGGGCCACTTGAAGCCAATGGAGGTGGTAAAAAATCGATATCTCGAAAAAAAAATTTTGGCCATTTTTAAAGTTGAAAAATGAGAAGGGGGTACCCTTACAATTTTTCGAAAAAAATGGTATTTTTACAAAAATATTTTTTAGAATTTTTTCGTTAATGAAATCGGTTGGTAAATATGCCACTTGAAAACAATGGCGGAGGTTTTAATTCGATATCTCGAAATTTTTTGAAAAAAAGTGCCGTTTCGCAAAATTTAACACAGGATTCCCTATGCTGAAAATGGTCAATTTTTAAAATTTCGAAAAAAAGACAAGTTGCGTGTGTTTTGAGCCGGAAATGGGCCACTTGAAGCCAATGGAGGTGGTAAAAAATCGATATCTCGAAAAAAAAATTTTGGCCATTTTTAAAGTTGAAAAATGAGAAGGGGGTACCCTTACCATTTTTCGACAAAAATGGTATTTTTACAAAAATATTTTTTAGAATTTTTTCGTTAATGAAATCGGTTGGTAAATATGCCACTTGAAAACAATGGCGGAGGTTTTAATTCGATATCTCGAAATTTTTTGAAAAAAAGTGCCGTTTCTCAAAATTTAACACAGGATTCCCTATGCTGAAAATGGTCAATTTTCAAAATTTCGAAAAAAAGACAAGTTGCGTGTGTTTTGAGCCGGAAATGGGCCACTTGAAGCCAATGGAGGTGGTAAAAAATCGATATCTCGAAAAAAAATATTTGGCCATTTTTAAAGTTGAAAAATGAGAAGGGGGTACCCTTACAATTTTTCGAAAAAAATGGTATTTTTACAAAAATATTTTTTAGAATTTTTTCGTTAATGAAATCGGTTGGTAAATATGCCACTTGAAAACAATGGCGGAGGTTTTAATTCGATATCTCGAAATTTTTTGAAAAAAAGTGCCGTTTCGCAAAATTTAACACAGGATTCCCTATGCTGAAAATGGTCAATTTTTAAAATTTCGAAAAAAAGACAAGTTGCGTGTGTTTTGAGCCGGAAATGGGCCACTTGAAGCCAATGGAGGTGGTAAAAAATCGATATCTCGAAAAAAAATATTTGGCCATTTTTAAAGTTGAAAAATGAGAAGGGGGTACCCTTACAATTTTTCGAAAAAAATGGTATTTTTACAAAAATATTTTTTAGAATTTTTTCGTTAATGAAATCGGTTGGTAAATATGCCACTTGAAAACAATGGCGGAGGTTTTAATTCGATATCTCGAAATTTTTTGAAAAAAAGTGCCGTTTCTCAAAATTTAACACAGGATTCCCTATGCTGAAAATGGTCAATTTTCAAAATTTCGAAAAAAAGACAAGTTGCGTGTGTTTTGAGCCGGAAATGGGCCACTTGAAGCCAATGGAGGTGGTAAAAAATCGATATCTCGAAAAAAAATATTTGGCCATTTTTAAAGTTGAAAAATGAGAAGGGGGTACCCTTACCATTTTTCGACAAAAATAGTATTTTTACAAAAATATTTTTTAGAATTTTTTCGTTAATGAAATCGGTTGGTAAATATGCCACTTGAAAACAATGGCGAAGGTTTTAATTCGATATCTCGAAATTTTTTGAAAAAAAGTGCCGTTTCGCAAAATTTAACACAGGATTCCCTATGCTGAAAATGGTCAATTTTTAAAATTTCGAAAAAAAGACAAGTTGCGTGTGTTTTGAGCCGGAAATGGGCCACTTGAAGCCAATGGAGGTGGTAAAAAATCGATATCTCGAAAAAAAAATTTTGGCCATTTTTAAAGTTGAAAAATGAGAAGGGGGTACCCTTACCATTTTTCGACAAAAATGGTATTTTTACAAAAATATTTTTTAGAATTTTTTCGTTAATGAAATCGGTTGGTAAATATGCCACTTGAAAACAATGGCGGAGGTTTTAATTCGATATCTCGAAATTTTTTGAAAAAAAGTGCCGTTTCTCAAAATTTAACACAGGATTCCCTATGCTGAAAATGGTCAATTTTCAAAATTTCGAAAAAAAGACAAGTTGCGTGTGTTTTGAGCCGGAAATGGGCCACTTGAAGCCAATGGAGGTGGTAAAAAATCGATATCTCGAAAAAAAATATTTGGCCATTTTTAAAGTTGAAAAATGAGAAGGGGGTACCCTTACAATTTTTCGAAAAAAATGGTATTTTTACAAAAATATTTTTTAGAATTTTTTCGTTAATGAAATCGGTTGGTAAATATGCCACTTGAAAACAATGGCGGAGGTTTTAATTCGATATCTCGAAATTTTTTGAAAAAAAGTGCCGTTTCGCAAAATTTAACACAGGATTCCCTATGCTGAAAATGGTCAATTTTTAAAATTTCGAAAAAAAGACAAGTTGCGTGTGTTTTGAGCCGGAAATGGGCCACTTGAAGCCAATGGAGGTGGTAAAAAATCGATATCTCGAAAAAAAATATTTGGCCATTTTTAAAGTTGAAAAATGAGAAGGGGGTACCCTTACCATTTTTCGACAAAAATGGTATTTTTACAAAAATATTTTTTAGAATTTTTTCGTTAATGAAATCGGTTGGTAAATATGCCACTTGAAAACAATGGCGGAGGTTTTAATTCGATATCTCGAAATTTTTTGAAAAAAAGTGCCGTTTCGCAAAATTTAACACAGCATTCCCTATGCTGAAAATGGTCAATTTTTAAAATTTCGAAAAAAAGACAAGTTGCGTGTGTTTTGAGCCGGAAATGGGCCACTTGAAGCCAATGGAGGTGGTAAAAAATCGATATCTCGAAAAAAAAATTTTGGCCATTTTTAAAGTTGAAAAATGAGAAGGGGGTACCCTTACCATTTTTCGACAAAAATGGTATTTTTACAAAAATATTTTTTAGAATTTTTTCGTTAATGAAATCGGTTGGTAAATATGCCACTTGAAAACAATGGCGGAGGTTTTAATTCGATATCTCGAAATTTTTTGAAAAAAAGTGCCGTTTCGCAAAATTTAACACAGGATTCCCTATGCTGAAAATGGTCAATTTTTAAAATTTCGAAAAAAAGACAAGTTGCGTGTGTTTTGAGCCGGAAATGGGCCACTTGAAGCCAATGGAGGTGGTAAAAAATCGATATCTCGAAAAAAAATATTTCGCCATTTTTAAAGTTGAAAAATGAGAAGGGGGTACCCTTACAATTTTTCGAAAAAAATGGTATTTTTACAAAAATATTTTTTAGAATTTTTTCGTTAATGAAATCGGTTGGTAAATATGCCACTTGAAAACAATGGCGGAGGTTTTAATTCGATATCTCGAAATTTTTTGAAAAAAAGTGCCGTTTCTCAAAATTTAACACAGGATTCCCTATGCTGAAAATGGTCAATTTTCAAAATTTCGAAAAAAAGACAAGTTGCGTGTGTTTTGAGCCGGAAATGGGCCACTTGAAGCCAATGGAGGTGGTAAAAAATCGATATCTCGAAAAAAAATATTTGGCCATTTTTAAAGTTGAAAAATGAGAAGGGGGTACCCTTACCATTTTTCGACAAAAATAGTATTTTTACAAAAATATTTTTTAGAATTTTTTCGTTAATGAAATCGGTTGGTAAATATGCCACTTGAAAACAATGGCGAAGGTTTTAATTCGATATCTCGAAATTTTTTGAAAAAAAGTGCCGTTTCGCAAAATTTAACACAGGATTCCCTATGCTGAAAATGGTCAATTTTTAAAATTTCGAAAAAAAGACAAGTTGCGTGTGTTTTGAGCCGGAAATGGGCCACTTGAAGCCAATGGAGGTGGTAAAAAATCGATATCTCGAAAAAAAAATTTTGGCCATTTTTAAAGTTGAAAAATGAGAAGGGGGTACCCTTACCATTTTTCGACAAAAATGGTATTTTTACAAAAATATTTTTTAGAATTTTTTCGTTAATGAAATCGGTTGGTAAATATGCCACTTGAAAACAATGGCGGAGGTTTTAATTCGATATCTCGAAATTTTTTGAAAAAAAGTGCCGTTTCGCAAAATTTAACACAGGATTCCCTATGCTGAAAATGGTCAATTTTTTAAATTTCGAAAAAAGACAAGATGCGTGTGTTTTGAGCCGGAAATGGGCCACTTGAAGCCAATGGAGGTGGTAAAAAATCGATATCTCGAAAAAAAATATTTGGCCATTTTTAAAGTTGAAAAATGAGAAGGGGGTACCCTTACAATTTTTCGAAAAAAATGGTATTTTTACAAAAATATTTTTTAGAATTTTTTCGTTAATGAAATCGGTTGGTAAATATGCCACTTGAAAACAATGGCGGAGGTTTTAATTCGATATCTCGAAATTTTTTGAAAAAAAGTGCCGTTTCTCAAAATTTAACACAGGATTCCCTATGCTGAAAATTGTCAATTTTTAAAATTTCGAAAAAAAGACAAGTTGCGTGTGTTTTGAGCCGGAAATGGGCCACTTGAAGCCAATGGAGGTGGTAAAAAATCGATATCTCGAAAAAAAAATTTTGGCCATTTTTAAAGTTGAAAAATGAGAAGGGGGTACCCTTACCATTTTTCGACAAAAATGGTATTTTTACAAAAATATTTTTTAGAATTTTTTCGTTAATGAAATCGGTTGGTAAATATGCCACTTGAAAACAATGGCGGAGGTTTTAATTCGATATCTCGAAATTTTTTGAAAAAAAGTGCCGTTTCGCAAAATTTAACACAGGATTCCCTATGCTGAAAATGGTCAATTTTTAAAATTTCGAAAAAAAGACAAGTTGCGTGTGTTTTGAGCCGGAAATGGGCCACTTGAAGCCAATGGAGGTGGTAAAAAATCGATATCTCGAAAAAAAAATTTTGGCCATTTTTAAAGTTGAAAAATGAGAAGGGGGTACCCTTACCATTTTTCGACAAAAATGGTATTTTTACAAAAATATTTTTTAGAATTTTTTCGTTAATGAAATCGGTTGGTAAATATGCCACTTGAAAACAATGGCGGAGGTTTTAATTCGATATCTCGAAATTTTTTGAAAAAAAGTGCCGTTTCGCAAAATTTAACACAGGATTCCCTATGCTGAAAATGGTCAATTTTTAAAATTTCGAAAAAAAAACAAGTTGCGTGTGTTTTGAGCCGGAAATGGGCCACTTGAAGCCAATGGAGGTGGTAAAAAATCGATATCTCGAAAAAAAATATTTCGCCATTTTTAAAGTTGAAAAATGAGAAGGGGGTACCCTTACAATTTTTCGAAAAAAATGGTATTTTTACAAAAATATTTTTTAGAATTTTTTCGTTAATGAAATCGGTTGGTAAATATGCCACTTGAAAACAATGGCGGAGGTTTTAATTCGATATCTCGAAATTTTTTGAAAAAAAGTGCCGTTTCTCAAAATTTAACACAGGATTCCCTATGCTGAAAATGGTCAATTTTCAAAATTTCGAAAAAAAGACAAGTTGCGTGTGTTTTGAGCCGGAAATGGGCCACTTGAAGCCAATGGAGGTGGTAAAAAATCGATATCTCGAAAAAAAATATTTGGCCATTTTTAAAGTTGAAAAATGAGAAGGGGGTACCCTTACCATTTTTCGACAAAAATAGTATTTTTACAAAAATATTTTTTAGAATTTTTTCGTTAATGAAATCGGTTGGTAAATATGCCACTTGAAAACAATGGCGAAGGTTTTAATTCGATATCTCGAAATTTTTTGAAAAAAAGTGCCGTTTCGCAAAATTTAACACAGGATTCCCTATGCTGAAAATGGTCAATTTTTAAAATTTCGAAAAAAAGACAAGTTGCGTGTGTTTTGAGCCGGAAATGGGCCACTTGAAGCCAATGGAGGTGGTAAAAAATCGATATCTCGAAAAAAAAATTTTGGCCATTTTTAAAGTTGAAAAATGAGAAGGGGGTACCCTTACAATTTTTCGAAAAAAATGGTATTTTTACAAAAATATTTTTTAGAATTTTTTCGTTAATGAAATCGGTTGGTAAATATGCCACTTGAAAACAATGGCGGAGGTTTTAATTCGATATCTCGAAATTTTTTGAAAAAAAGTGCCGTTTCGCAAAATTTAACACAGGATTCCCTATGCTGAAAATGGTCAATTTTTAAAATTTCGAAAAAAAGACAAGTTGCGTGTGTTTTGAGCCGGAAATGGGCCACTTGAAGCCAATGGAGGTGGTAAAAAATCGATATCTCGAAAAAAAAATTTTGGCCATTTTTAAAGTTGAAAAATGAGAAGGGGGTACCCTTACCATTTTTCGACAAAAATGGTATTTTTACAAAAATATTTTTTAGAATTTTTTCGTTAATGAAATCGGTTGGTAAATATGCCACTTGAAAACAATGGCGGAGGTTTTAATTCGATATCTCGAAATTTTTTGAAAAAAAGTGCCGTTTCGCAAAATTTAACACAGGATTCCCTATGCTGAAAATGGTCAATTTTTTAAATTTCGAAAAAAGACAAGATGCGTGTGTTTTGAGCCGGAAATGGGCCACTTGAAGCCAATGGAGGTGGTAAAAAATCGATATCTCGAAAAAAAATATTTGGCCATTTTTAAAGTTGAAAAATGAGAAGGGGGTACCCTTACAATTTTTCGAAAAAAATGGTATTTTTACAAAAATATTTTTTAGAATTTTTTCGTTAATGAAATCGGTTGGTAAATATGCCACTTGAAAACAATGGCGGAGGTTTTAATTCGATATCTCGAAATTTTTTGAAAAAAAGTGCCGTTTCTCAAAATTTAACACAGGATTCCCTATGCTGAAAATTGTCAATTTTTAAAATTTCGAAAAAAAGACAAGTTGCGTGTGTTTTGAGCCGGAAATGGGCCACTTGAAGCCAATGGAGGTGGTAAAAAATCGATATCTCGAAAAAAAATATTTGGCCATTTTTAAAGTTGAAAAATGAGAAGGGGGTACCCTTACAATTTTTCGAAAAAAATGGTATTTTTACAAAAATATTTTTTAGAATTTTTTCGTTAATGAAATCGGTTGGTAAATATGCCACTTGAAAACAATGGCGGAGGTTTTAATTCGATATCTCGAAATTTTTTGAAAAAAAGTGCCGTTTCTCAAAATTTAACACAGGATTCCCTATGCTGAAAATGGTCAATTTTCAAAATTTCGAAAAAAAGACAAGTTGCGTGTGTTTTGAGCCGGAAATGGGCCACTTGAAGCCAATGGAGGTGGTAAAAAATCGATATCTCGAAAAAAAATATTTGGCCATTTTTAAAGTTGAAAAATGAGAAGGGGGTACCCTTACCATTTTTCGACAAAAATAGTATTTTTACAAAAATATTTTTTAGAATTTTTTCGTTAATGAAATCGGTTGGTAAATATGCCACTTGAAAACAATGGCGAAGGTTTTAATTCGATATCTCGAAATTTTTTGAAAAAAAGTGCCGTTTCGCAAAATTTAACACAGGATTCCCTATGCTGAAAATGGTCAATTTTTAAAATTTCGAAAAAAAGACAAGTTGCGTGTGTTTTGAGCCGGAAATGGGCCACTTGAAGCCAATGGAGGTGGTAAAAAATCGATATCTCGAAAAAAAAATTTTGGCCATTTTTAAAGTTGAAAAATGAGAAGGGGGTACCCTTACCATTTTTCGACAAAAATGGTATTTTTACAAAAATATTTTTTAGAATTTTTTCGTTAATGAAATCGGTTGGTAAATATGCCACTTGAAAACAATGGCGGAGGTTTTAATTCGATATCTCGAAATTTTTTGAAAAAAAGTGCCGTTTCTCAAAATTTAACACAGGATTCCCTATGCTGAAAATGGTCAATTTTCAAAATTTCGAAAAAAAGACAAGTTGCGTGTGTTTTGAGCCGGAAATGGGCCACTTGAAGCCAATGGAGGTGGTAAAAAATCGATATCTCGAAAAAAAATATTTGGCCATTTTTAAAGTTGAAAAATGAGAAGGGGGTACCCTTACAATTTTTCGAAAAAAATGGTATTTTTACAAAAATATTTTTTAGAATTTTTTCGTTAATGAAATCGGTTGGTAAATATGCCACTTGAAAACAATGGCGGAGGTTTTAATTCGATATCTCGAAATTTTTTGAAAAAAAGTGCCGTTTCGCAAAATTTAACACAGGATTCCCTATGCTGAAAATGGTCAATTTTTAAAATTTCGAAAAAAAGACAAGTTGCGTGTGTTTTGAGCCGGAAATGGGCCACTTGAAGCCAATGGAGGTGGTAAAAAATCGATATCTCGAAAAAAAATATTTGGCCATTTTTAAAGTTGAAAAATGAGAAGGGGGTACCCTTACCATTTTTCGACAAAAATGGTATTTTTACAAAAATATTTTTTAGAATTTTTTCGTTAATGAAATCGGTTGGTAAATATGCCACTTGAAAACAATGGCGGAGGTTTTAATTCGATATCTCGAAATTTTTTGAAAAAAAGTGCCGTTTCGCAAAATTTAACACAGCATTCCCTATGCTGAAAATGGTCAATTTTTAAAATTTCGAAAAAAAGACAAGTTGCGTGTGTTTTGAGCCGGAAATGGGCCACTTGAAGCCAATGGAGGTGGTAAAAAATCGATATCTCGAAAAAAAAATTTTGGCCATTTTTAAAGTTGAAAAATGAGAAGGGGGTACCCTTACCATTTTTCGACAAAAATGGTATTTTTACAAAAATATTTTTTAGAATTTTTTCGTTAATGAAATCGGTTGGTAAATATGCCACTTGAAAACAATGGCGGAGGTTTTAATTCGATATCTCGAAATTTTTTGAAAAAAAGTGCCGTTTCGCAAAATTTAACACAGGATTCCCTATGCTGAAAATGGTCAATTTTTAAAATTTCGAAAAAAAGACAAGTTGCGTGTGTTTTGAGCCGGAAATGGGCCACTTGAAGCCAATGGAGGTGGTAAAAAATCGATATCTCGAAAAAAAATATTTCGCCATTTTTAAAGTTGAAAAATGAGAAGGGGGTACCCTTACAATTTTTCGAAAAAAATGGTATTTTTACAAAAATATTTTTTAGAATTTTTTCGTTAATGAAATCGGTTGGTAAATATGCCACTTGAAAACAATGGCGGAGGTTTTAATTCGATATCTCGAAATTTTTTGAAAAAAAGTGCCGTTTCTCAAAATTTAACACAGGATTCCCTATGCTGAAAATGGTCAATTTTCAAAATTTCGAAAAAAAGACAAGTTGCGTGTGTTTTGAGCCGGAAATGGGCCACTTGAAGCCAATGGAGGTGGTAAAAAATCGATATCTCGAAAAAAAATATTTGGCCATTTTTAAAGTTGAAAAATGAGAAGGGGGTACCCTTACCATTTTTCGACAAAAATAGTATTTTTACAAAAATATTTTTTAGAATTTTTTCGTTAATGAAATCGGTTGGTAAATATGCCACTTGAAAACAATGGCGAAGGTTTTAATTCGATATCTCGAAATTTTTTGAAAAAAAGTGCCGTTTCGCAAAATTTAACACAGGATTCCCTATGCTGAAAATGGTCAATTTTTAAAATTTCGAAAAAAAGACAAGTTGCGTGTGTTTTGAGCCGGAAATGGGCCACTTGAAGCCAATGGAGGTGGTAAAAAATCGATATCTCGAAAAAAAAATTTTGGCCATTTTTAAAGTTGAAAAATGAGAAGGGGGTACCCTTACCATTTTTCGACAAAAATGGTATTTTTACAAAAATATTTTTTAGAATTTTTTCGTTAATGAAATCGGTTGGTAAATATGCCACTTGAAAACAATGGCGGAGGTTTTAATTCGATATCTCGAAATTTTTTGAAAAAAAGTGCCGTTTCGCAAAATTTAACACAGGATTCCCTATGCTGAAAATGGTCAATTTTTAAAATTTCGAAAAAAAGACAAGTTGCGTGTGTTTTGAGCCGGAAATGGGCCACTTGAAGCCAATGGAGGTGGTAAAAAATCGATATCTCGAAAAAAAAATTTTGGCCATTTTTAAAGTTGAAAAATGAGAAGGGGGTACCCTTACCATTTTTCGACAAAAATGGTATTTTTACAAAAATATTTTTTAGAATTTTTTCGTTAATGAAATCGGTTGGTAAATATGCCACTTGAAAACAATGGCGGAGGTTTTAATTCGATATCTCGAAATTTTTTGAAAAAAAGTGCCGTTTCGCAAAATTTAACACAGGATTCCCTATGCTGAAAATGGTCAATTTTTTAAATTTCGAAAAAAGACAAGATGCGTGTGTTTTGAGCCGGAAATGGGCCACTTGAAGCCAATGGAGGTGGTAAAAAATCGATATCTCGAAAAAAAATATTTGGCCATTTTTAAAGTTGAAAAATGAGAAGGGGGTACCCTTACAATTTTTCGAAAAAAATGGTATTTTTACAAAAATATTTTTTAGAATTTTTTCGTTAATGAAATCGGTTGGTAAATATGCCACTTGAAAACAATGGCGGAGGTTTTAATTCGATATCTCGAAATTTTTTGAAAAAAAGTGCCGTTTCTCAAAATTTAACACAGGATTCCCTATGCTGAAAATTGTCAATTTTTAAAATTTCGAAAAAAAGACAAGTTGCGTGTGTTTTGAGCCGGAAATGGGCCACTTGAAGCCAATGGAGGTGGTAAAAAATCGATATCTCGAAAAAAAAATTTTGGCCATTTTTAAAGTTGAAAAATGAGAAGGGGGTACCCTTACCATTTTTCGACAAAAATGGTATTTTTACAAAAATATTTTTTAGAATTTTTTCGTTAATGAAATCGGTTGGTAAATATGCCACTTGAAAACAATGGCGGAGGTTTTAATTCGATATCTCGAAATTTTTTGAAAAAAAGTGCCGTTTCGCAAAATTTAACACAGGATTCCCTATGCTGAAAATGGTCAATTTTTAAAATTTCGAAAAAAAGACAAGTTGCGTGTGTTTTGAGCCGGAAATGGGCCACTTGAAGCCAATGGAGGTGGTAAAAAATCGATATCTCGAAAAAAAAATTTTGGCCATTTTTAAAGTTGAAAAATGAGAAGGGGGTACCCTTACCATTTTTCGACAAAAATGGTATTTTTACAAAAATATTTTTTAGAATTTTTTCGTTAATGAAATCGGTTGGTAAATATGCCACTTGAAAACAATGGCGGAGGTTTTAATTCGATATCTCGAAATTTTTTGAAAAAAAGTGCCGTTTCGCAAAATTTAACACAGGATTCCCTATGCTGAAAATGGTCAATTTTTAAAATTTCGAAAAAAAAACAAGTTGCGTGTGTTTTGAGCCGGAAATGGGCCACTTGAAGCCAATGGAGGTGGTAAAAAATCGATATCTCGAAAAAAAATATTTCGCCATTTTTAAAGTTGAAAAATGAGAAGGGGGTACCCTTACAATTTTTCGAAAAAAATGGTATTTTTACAAAAATATTTTTTAGAATTTTTTCGTTAATGAAATCGGTTGGTAAATATGCCACTTGAAAACAATGGCGGAGGTTTTAATTCGATATCTCGAAATTTTTTGAAAAAAAGTGCCGTTTCTCAAAATTTAACACAGGATTCCCTATGCTGAAAATGGTCAATTTTCAAAATTTCGAAAAAAAGACAAGTTGCGTGTGTTTTGAGCCGGAAATGGGCCACTTGAAGCCAATGGAGGTGGTAAAAAATCGATATCTCGAAAAAAAATATTTGGCCATTTTTAAAGTTGAAAAATGAGAAGGGGGTACCCTTACCATTTTTCGACAAAAATAGTATTTTTACAAAAATATTTTTTAGAATTTTTTCGTTAATGAAATCGGTTGGTAAATATGCCACTTGAAAACAATGGCGAAGGTTTTAATTCGATATCTCGAAATTTTTTGAAAAAAAGTGCCGTTTCGCAAAATTTAACACAGGATTCCCTATGCTGAAAATGGTCAATTTTTAAAATTTCGAAAAAAAGACAAGTTGCGTGTGTTTTGAGCCGGAAATGGGCCACTTGAAGCCAATGGAGGTGGTAAAAAATCGATATCTCGAAAAAAAAATTTTGGCCATTTTTAAAGTTGAAAAATGAGAAGGGGGTACCCTTACAATTTTTCGAAAAAAATGGTATTTTTACAAAAATATTTTTTAGAATTTTTTCGTTAATGAAATCGGTTGGTAAATATGCCACTTGAAAACAATGGCGGAGGTTTTAATTCGATATCTCGAAATTTTTTGAAAAAAAGTGCCGTTTCGCAAAATTTAACACAGGATTCCCTATGCTGAAAATGGTCAATTTTTAAAATTTCGAAAAAAAGACAAGTTGCGTGTGTTTTGAGCCGGAAATGGGCCACTTGAAGCCAATGGAGGTGGTAAAAAATCGATATCTCGAAAAAAAAATTTTGGCCATTTTTAAAGTTGAAAAATGAGAAGGGGGTACCCTTACCATTTTTCGACAAAAATGGTATTTTTACAAAAATATTTTTTAGAATTTTTTCGTTAATGAAATCGGTTGGTAAATATGCCACTTGAAAACAATGGCGGAGGTTTTAATTCGATATCTCGAAATTTTTTGAAAAAAAGTGCCGTTTCGCAAAATTTAACACAGGATTCCCTATGCTGAAAATGGTCAATTTTTTAAATTTCGAAAAAAGACAAGATGCGTGTGTTTTGAGCCGGAAATGGGCCACTTGAAGCCAATGGAGGTGGTAAAAAATCGATATCTCGAAAAAAAATATTTGGCCATTTTTAAAGTTGAAAAATGAGAAGGGGGTACCCTTACAATTTTTCGAAAAAAATGGTATTTTTACAAAAATATTTTTTAGAATTTTTTCGTTAATGAAATCGGTTGGTAAATATGCCACTTGAAAACAATGGCGGAGGTTTTAATTCGATATCTCGAAATTTTTTGAAAAAAAGTGCCGTTTCTCAAAATTTAACACAGGATTCCCTATGCTGAAAATTGTCAATTTTTAAAATTTCGAAAAAAGACAAGTTGCGTGTGTTTTGAGCCGGAAATGGGCCACTTGAAGCCAATGGAGGTGGTAAAAAATCGATATCTCGAAAAAAAAATTTTGGCCATTTTTAAAGTTGAAAAATGAGAAGGGGGTACCCTTACCATTTTTCGACAAAAATGGTATTTTTACAAAAATATTTTTTAGAATTTTTTCGTTAATGAAATCGGTTGGTAAATATGCCACTTGAAAACAATGGCGGAGGTTTTAATTCGATATCTCGAAATTTTTTGAAAAAAAGTGCCGTTTCGCAAAATTTAACACAGGATTCCCTATGCTGAAAATGGTCAATTTTTAAAATTTCGAAAAAAAGACAAGTTGCGTGTGTTTTGAGCCGGAAATGGGCCACTTGAAGCCAATGGAGGTGGTAAAAAATCGATATCTCGAAAAAAAAATTTTGGCCATTTTTAAAGTTGAAAAATGAGAAGGGGGTACCCTTACAATTTTTCGAAAAAAATGGTATTTTTACAAAAATATTTTTTAGAATTTTTTCGTTAATGAAATCGGTTGGTAAATATGCCACTTGAAAACAATGGCGGAGGTTTTAATTCGATATCTCGAAATTTTTTGAAAAAAAGTGCCGTTTCGCAAAATTTAACACAGGATTCCCTATGCTGAAAATGGTCAATTTTTAAAATTTCGAAAAAAAGACAAGTTGCGTGTGTTTTGAGCCGGAAATGGGCCACTTGAAGCCAATGGAGGTGGTAAAAAATCGATATCTCGAAAAAAAAATTTTGGCCATTTTTAAAGTTGAAAAATGAGAAGGGGGTACCCTTACCATTTTTCGACAAAAATGGTATTTTTACAAAAATATTTTTTAGAATTTTTTCGTTAATGAAATCGGTTGGTAAATATGCCACTTGAAAACAATGGCGGAGGTTTTAATTCGATATCTCGAAATTTTTTGAAAAAAAGTGCCGTTTCTCAAAATTTAACACAGGATTCCCTATGCTGAAAATGGTCAATTTTCAAAATTTCGAAAAAAAGACAAGTTGCGTGTGTTTTGAGCCGGAAATGGGCCACTTGAAGCCAATGGAGGTGGTAAAAAATCGATATCTCGAAAAAAAATATTTGGCCATTTTTAAAGTTGAAAAATGAGAAGGGGGTACCCTTACAATTTTTCGAAAAAAATGGTATTTTTACAAAAATATTTTTTAGAATTTTTTCGTTAATGAAATCGGTTGGTAAATATGCCACTTGAAAACAATGGCGGAGGTTTTAATTCGATATCTCGAAATTTTTTGAAAAAAAGTGCCGTTTCGCAAAATTTAACACAGGATTCCCTATGCTGAAAATGGTCAATTTTTAAAATTTCGAAAAAAAGACAAGTTGCGTGTGTTTTGAGCCGGAAATGGGCCACTTGAAGCCAATGGAGGTGGTAAAAAATCGATATCTCGAAAAAAAATATTTGGCCATTTTTTAAGTTGAAAAATGAGAAGGGGGTACCCTTACCATTTTTCGACAAAAATGGTATTTTTACAAAAATATTTTTTAGAATTTTTTCGTTAATGAAATCGGTTGGTAAATATGCCACTTGAAAACAATGGCGGAGGTTTTAATTCGATATCTCGAAATTTTTTGAAAAAAAGTGCCGTTTCGCAAAATTTAACACAGCATTCCCTATGCTGAAAATGGTCAATTTTTAAAATTTCGAAAAAAAGACAAGTTGCGTGTGTTTTGAGCCGGAAATGGGCCACTTGAAGCCAATGGAGGTGGTAAAAAATCGATATCTCGAAAAAAAAATTTTGGCCATTTTTAAAGTTGAAAAATGAGAAGGGGGTACCCTTACCATTTTTCGACAAAAATGGTATTTTTACAAAAATATTTTTTAGAATTTTTTCGTTAATGAAATCGGTTGGTAAATATGCCACTTGAAAACAATGGCGGAGGTTTTAATTCGATATCTCGAAATTTTTTGAAAAAAAGTGCCGTTTCGCAAAATTTAACACAGGATTCCCTATGCTGAAAATGGTCAATTTTTAAAATTTCGAAAAAAAGACAAGTTGCGTGTGTTTTGAGCCGGAAATGGGCCACTTGAAGCCAATGGAGGTGGTAAAAAATCGATATCTCGAAAAAAAATATTTCGCCATTTTTAAAGTTGAAAAATGAGAAGGGGGTACCCTTACAATTTTTCGAAAAAAATGGTATTTTTACAAAAATATTTTTTAGAATTTTTTCGTTAATGAAATCGGTTGGTAAATATGCCACTTGAAAACAATGGCGGAGGTTTTAATTCGATATCTCGAAATTTTTTGAAAAAAAGTGCCGTTTCTCAAAATTTAACACAGGATTCCCTATGCTGAAAATGGTCAATTTTCAAAATTTCGAAAAAAAGACAAGTTGCGTGTGTTTTGAGCCGGAAATGGGCCACTTGAAGCCAATGGAGGTGGTAAAAAATCGATATCTCGAAAAAAAATATTTGGCCATTTTTAAAGTTGAAAAATGAGAAGGGGGTACCCTTACCATTTTTCGACAAAAATAGTATTTTTACAAAAATATTTTTTAGAATTTTTTCGTTAATGAAATCGGTTGGTAAATATGCCACTTGAAAACAATGGCGAAGGTTTTAATTCGATATCTCGAAATTTTTTGAAAAAAAGTGCCGTTTCGCAAAATTTAACACAGGATTCCCTATGCTGAAAATGGTCAATTTTTAAAATTTCGAAAAAAAGACAAGTTGCGTGTGTTTTGAGCCGGAAATGGGCCACTTGAAGCCAATGGAGGTGGTAAAAAATCGATATCTCGAAAAAAAAATTTTGGCCATTTTTAAAGTTGAAAAATGAGAAGGGGGTACCCTTACCATTTTTCGACAAAAATGGTATTTTTACAAAAATATTTTTTAGAATTTTTTCGTTAATGAAATCGGTTGGTAAATATGCCACTTGAAAACAATGGCGGAGGTTTTAATTCGATATCTCGAAATTTTTTGAAAAAAAGTGCCGTTTCGCAAAATTTAACACAGGATTCCCTATGCTGAAAATGGTCAATTTTTAAAATTTCGAAAAAAAGACAAGTTGCGTGTGTTTTGAGCCGGAAATGGGCCACTTGAAGCCAATGGAGGTGGTAAAAAATCGATATCTCGAAAAAAAAATTTTGGCCATTTTTAAAGTTGAAAAATGAGAAGGGGGTACCCTTACCATTTTTCGACAAAAATGGTATTTTTACAAAAATATTTTTTAGAATTTTTTCGTTAATGAAATCGGTTGGTAAATATGCCACTTGAAAACAATGGCGGAGGTTTTAATTCGATATCTCGAAATTTTTTGAAAAAAAGTGCCGTTTCGCAAAATTTAACACAGGATTCCCTATGCTGAAAATGGTCAATTTTTTAAATTTCGAAAAAAGACAAGTTGCGTGTGTTTTGAGCCGGAAATGGGCCACTTGAAGCCAATGGAGGTGGTAAAAAATCGATATCTCGAAAAAAAATATTTGGCCATTTTTAAAGTTGAAAAATGAGAAGGGGGTACCCTTACAATTTTTCGAAAAAAATGGTATTTTTACAAAAATATTTTTTAGAATTTTTTCGTTAATGAAATCGGTTGGTAAATATGCCACTTGAAAACAATGGCGGAGGTTTTAATTCGATATCTCGAAATTTTTTGAAAAAAAGTGCCGTTTCGCAAAATTTAACACAGGATTCCCTATGCTGAAAATGGTCAATTTTTAAAATTTCGAAAAAAAGACAAGTTGCGTGTGTTTTGAGCCGGAAATGGGCCACTTGAAGCCAATGGAGGTGGTAAAAAATCTATATCTCGAAAAAAAATATTTGGCCATTTTTAAAGTTGAAAAATGAGAAGGGGGTACCCTTACAATTTTTCGAAAAAAATGGTATTTTGAAAAAAAAAATTTTTAGAATTTTTTCGTTAATGAAATCGGTTGGTAAATATGCCACTTGAAAACAATGGCGGAGGTTTTAATTCGATATCTCGAAATTTTTTGAAAAAAAGTGCCGTTTCGCAAAATTTAACACAGGATTCCCTATGCTGAAAATGGTCAATTTTTAAAATTTCGAAAAAAAGACAAGTTGCGTGTGTTTTGAGCCGGAAATGGGCCACTTGAAGCCAATGGAGGTGGTAAAAAATCGATATCTCGAAAAAAAATATTTGGCCATTTTTAAAGTTGAACAATGAGAAGGGGGTACCCTTACCATTTTTCGACAAAAATGGTATTTTTACAAAAATATTTTTTAGAATTTTTTCGTTAATGAAATCGGTTGGTAAATATGCCACTTGAAAACAATGGCGGAGGTTTTAATTCGATATCTCGAAATTTTTTGAAAAAAAGTGCCGTTTCGCAAAATTTAACACAGCATTCCCTATGCTGAAAATGGTCAATTTTTAAAATTTCGAAAAAAAGACAAGTTGCGTGTGTTTTGAGCCGGAAATGGGCCACTTGAAGCCAATGGAGGTGGTAAAAAATCGATATCTCGAAAAAAAAATTTTTGCCATTTTTAAAGTTGAAAAATGAGAAGGGGGTACCCTTACCATTTTTCGACAAAAATGGTATTTTTACAAAAATATTTTTTAGAATTTTTTCGTTAATGAAATCGGTTGGTAAATATGCCACTTGAAAACAATGGCGGAGGTTTTAATTCGATATCTCGAAATTTTTTGAAAAAAAGTGCCGTTTCGCAAAATTTAACACAGGATTCCCTATGCTGAAAATGGTCAATTTTTAAAATTTCGAAAAAAAGACAAGTTGCGTGTGTTTTGAGCCGGAAATGGGCCACTTGAAGCCAATGGAGGTGGTAAAAAATCGATATCTCGAAAAAAAATATTTCGCCATTTTTAAAGTTGAAAAATGAGAAGGGGGTACCCTTACAATTTTTCGAAAAAAATGGTATTTTTACAAAAATATTTTTTAGAATTTTTTCGTTAATGAAATCGGTTGGTAAATATGCCACTTGAAAACAATGGCGGAGGTTTTAATTCGATATCTCGAAATTTTTTGAAAAAAAGTGCCGTTTCTCAAAATTTAACACAGGATTCCCTATGCTGAAAATGGTCAATTTTCAAAATTTCGAAAAAAAGACAAGTTGCGTGTGTTTTGAGCCGGAAATGGGCCACTTGAAGCCAATGGAGGTGGTAAAAAATCGATATCTCGAAAAAAAATATTTGGCCATTTTTAAAGTTGAAAAATGAGAAGGGGGTACCCTTACCATTTTTCGACAAAAATAGTATTTTTACAAAAATATTTTTTAGAATTTTTTCGTTAATGAAATCGGTTGGTAAATATGCCACTTGAAAACAATGGCGAAGGTTTTAATTCGATATCTCGAAATTTTTTGAAAAAAAGTGCCGTTTCGCAAAATTTAACACAGGATTCCCTATGCTGAAAATGGTCAATTTTTAAAATTTCGAAAAAAAGACAAGTTGCGTGTGTTTTGAGCCGGAAATGGGCCACTTGAAGCCAATGGAGGTGGTAAAAAATCGATATCTCGAAAAAAAATATTTGGCCATTTTTAAAGTTGAAAAATGAGAAGGGGGTACCCTTACAATTTTTCGAAAAAAATGGTATTTTGAAAAAAAAAATTTTTAGAATTTTTTCGTTAATGAAATCGGTTGGTAAATATGCCACTTGAAAACAATGGCGGAGGTTTTAATTCGATATCTCGAAATTTTTTGAAAAAAAGTGCCGTTTCTCAAAATTTAACACAGGATTCCCTATGCTGAAAATTGTCAATTTTTAAAATTTCGAAAAAAAGACAAGTTGCGTGTGTTTTGAGCCGGAAATGGGCCACTTGAAGCCAATGGAGGTGGTAAAAAATCGATATCTCGAAAAAAAAATTTTGGCCATTTTTAAAGTTGAAAAATGAGAAGGGGGTACCCTTACCATTTTTCGACAAAAATGGTATTTTTACAAAAATATTTTTTAGAATTTTTTCGTTAATGAAATCGGTTGGTAAATATGCCACTTGAAAACAATGGCGGAGGTTTTAATTCGATATCTCGAAATTTTTTGAAAAAAAGTGCCGTTTCGCAAAATTTAAGACAGGATTCCCTATGCTGAAAATGGTCAATTTTTAAAATTTCGAAAAAAAGACAAGTTGCGTGTGTTTTGAGCCGGAAATGGGCCACTTGAAGCCAATGGAGGTGGTAAAAAATCGATATCTCGAAAAAAAATATTTCGCCATTTTTAAAGTTGAAAAATGAGAAGGGGGTACCCTTACAATTTTTCGAAAAAAATGGTATTTTTACAAAAATATTTTTTAGAATTTTTTCGTTAATGAAATCGGTTGGTAAATATGCCACTTGAAAACAATGGCGGAGGTTTTAATTCGATATCTCGAAATTTTTTGAAAAAAAGTGCCGTTTCTCAAAATTTAACACAGGATTCCCTATGCTGAAAATGGTCAATTTTCAAAATTTCGAAAAAAAGA
Source organism: Exephanes ischioxanthus (assembly GCA_958510785.1). Lineage (NCBI taxonomy): Eukaryota > Metazoa > Arthropoda > Insecta > Hymenoptera > Ichneumonidae > Exephanes > Exephanes ischioxanthus. The sequence goes on along the minus strand of OY294023.1, from coordinate 11,667,395 downwards.
CAAGTTGCGTGTGTTTTGAGCCGGAAATGGGCCACTTGAAGCCAATGGAGGTGGTAAAAAATCGATATCTCGAAAAAAAATATTTGGCCATTTTTAAAGTTGAAAAATGAGAAGGGGGTACCCTTACCATTTTTCGACAAAAATAGTATTTTTACAAAAATATTTTTTAGAATTTTTTCGTTAATGAAATCGGTTGGTAAATATGCCACTTGAAAACAATGGCGGAGGTTTTAATTCGATATCTCGAAATTTTTTGAAAAAAAGTGCCGTTTCTCAAAATTTAACACAGGATTCCCTATGCTGAAAATGGTCAATTTTCAAAATTTCGAAAAAAAGACAAGTTGCGTGTGTTTTGAGCCGGAAATGGGCCACTTGAAGCCAATGGAGGTGGTAAAAAATCGATATCTCGAAAAAAAATATTTGGCCATTTTTAAAGTTGAAAAATGAGAAGGGGGTACCCTTACAATTTTTCGAAAAAAATGGTATTTTTACAAAAATATTTTTTAGAATTTTTTCGTTAATGAAATCGGTTGGTAAATATGCCACTTGAAAACAATGGCGGAGGTTTTAATTCGATATCTCGAAATTTTTTGAAAAAAAGTGCCGTTTCGCAAAATTTAACACAGGATTCCCTATGCTGAAAATGGTCAATTTTTAAAATTTCGAAAAAAAGACAAGTTGCGTGTGTTTTGAGCCGGAAATGGGCCACTTGAAGCCAATGGAGGTGGTAAAAAATCGATATCTCGAAAAAAAATATTTGGCCATTTTTAAAGTTGAAAAATGAGAAGGGGGTACCCTTACCATTTTTCGACAAAAATGGTATTTTTACAAAAATATTTTTTAGAATTTTTTCGTTAATGAAATCGGTTGGTAAATATGCCACTTGAAAACAATGGCGGAGGTTTTAATTCGATATCTCGAAATTTTTTGAAAAAAAGTGCCGTTTCGCAAAATTTAACACAGCATTCCCTATGCTGAAAATGGTCAATTTTTAAAATTTCGAAAAAAAGACAAGTTGCGTGTGTTTTGAGCCGGAAATGGGCCACTTGAAGCCAATGGAGGTGGTAAAAAATCGATATCTCGAAAAAAAAATTTTGGCCATTTTTAAAGTTGAAAAATGAGAAGGGGGTACCCTTACCATTTTTCGACAAAAATGGTATTTTTACAAAAATATTTTTTAGAATTTTTTCGTTAATGAAATCGGTTGGTAAATATGCCACTTGAAAACAATGGCGGAGGTTTTAATTCGATATCTCGAAATTTTTTGAAAAAAAGTGCCGTTTCGCAAAATTTAACACAGGATTCCCTATGCTGAAAATGGTCAATTTTTAAAATTTCGAAAAAAAGACAAGTTGCGTGTGTTTTGAGCCGGAAATGGGCCACTTGAAGCCAATGGAGGTGGTAAAAAATCGATATCTCGAAAAAAAATATTTCGCCATTTTTAAAGTTGAAAAATGAGAAGGGGGTACCCTTACAATTTTTCGAAAAAAATGGTATTTTTACAAAAATATTTTTTAGAATTTTTTCGTTAATGAAATCGGTTGGTAAATATGCCACTTGAAAACAATGGCGGAGGTTTTAATTCGATATCTCGAAATTTTTTGAAAAAAAGTGCCGTTTCTCAAAATTTAACACAGGATTCCCTATGCTGAAAATGGTCAATTTTCAAAATTTCGAAAAAAAGACAAGTTGCGTGTGTTTTGAGCCGGAAATGGGCCACTTGAAGCCAATGGAGGTGGTAAAAAATCGATATCTCGAAAAAAAATATTTGGCCATTTTTAAAGTTGAAAAATGAGAAGGGGGTACCCTTACCATTTTTCGACAAAAATAGTATTTTTACAAAAATATTTTTTAGAATTTTTTCGTTAATGAAATCGGTTGGTAAATATGCCACTTGAAAACAATGGCGAAGGTTTTAATTCGATATCTCGAAATTTTTTGAAAAAAAGTGCCGTTTCGCAAAATTTAACACAGGATTCCCTATGCTGAAAATGGTCAATTTTTAAAATTTCGAAAAAAAGACAAGTTGCGTGTGTTTTGAGCCGGAAATGGGCCACTTGAAGCCAATGGAGGTGGTAAAAAATCGATATCTCGAAAAAAAAATTTTGGCCATTTTTAAAGTTGAAAAATGAGAAGGGGGTACCCTTACCATTTTTCGACAAAAATGGTATTTTTACAAAAATATTTTTTAGAATTTTTTCGTTAATGAAATCGGTTGGTAAATATGCCACTTGAAAACAATGGCGGAGGTTTTAATTCGATATCTCGAAATTTTTTGAAAAAAAGTGCCGTTTCGCAAAATTTAACACAGGATTCCCTATGCTGAAAATGGTCAATTTTTAAAATTTCGAAAAAAAGACAAGTTGCGTGTGTTTTGAGCCGGAAATGGGCCACTTGAAGCCAATGGAGGTGGTAAAAAATCGATATCTCGAAAAAAAAATTTTGGCCATTTTTAAAGTTGAAAAATGAGAAGGGGGTACCCTTACCATTTTTCGACAAAAATGGTATTTTTACAAAAATATTTTTTAGAATTTTTTCGTTAATGAAATCGGTTGGTAAATATGCCACTTGAAAACAATGGCGGAGGTTTTAATTCGATATCTCGAAATTTTTTGAAAAAAAGTGCCGTTTCGCAAAATTTAACACAGGATTCCCTATGCTGAAAATGGTCAATTTTTTAAATTTCGAAAAAAGACAAGATGCGTGTGTTTTGAGCCGGAAATGGGCCACTTGAAGCCAATGGAGGTGGTAAAAAATCGATATCTCGAAAAAAAATATTTGGCCATTTTTAAAGTTGAAAAATGAGAAGGGGGTACCCTTACAATTTTTCGAAAAAAATGGTATTTTTACAAAAATATTTTTTAGAATTTTTTCGTTAATGAAATCGGTTGGTAAATATGCCACTTGAAAACAATGGCGGAGGTTTTAATTCGATATCTCGAAATTTTTTGAAAAAAAGTGCCGTTTCTCAAAATTTAACACAGGATTCCCTATGCTGAAAATTGTCAATTTTTAAAATTTCGAAAAAAAGACAAGTTGCGTGTGTTTTGAGCCGGAAATGGGCCACTTGAAGCCAATGGAGGTGGTAAAAAATCGATATCTCGAAAAAAAAATTTTGGCCATTTTTAAAGTTGAAAAATGAGAAGGGGGTACCCTTACCATTTTTCGACAAAAATGGTATTTTTACAAAAATATTTTTTAGAATTTTTTCGTTAATGAAATCGGTTGGTAAATATGCCACTTGAAAACAATGGCGGAGGTTTTAATTCGATATCTCGAAATTTTTTGAAAAAAAGTGCCGTTTCGCAAAATTTAACACAGGATTCCCTATGCTGAAAATGGTCAATTTTTAAAATTTCGAAAAAAAGACAAGTTGCGTGTGTTTTGAGCCGGAAATGGGCCACTTGAAGCCAATGGAGGTGGTAAAAAATCGATATCTCGAAAAAAAAATTTTGGCCATTTTTAAAGTTGAAAAATGAGAAGGGGGTACCCTTACCATTTTTCGACAAAAATGGTATTTTTACAAAAATATTTTTTAGAATTTTTTCGTTAATGAAATCGGTTGGTAAATATGCCACTTGAAAACAATGGCGGAGGTTTTAATTCGATATCTCGAAATTTTTTGAAAAAAAGTGCCGTTTCGCAAAATTTAACACAGGATTCCCTATGCTGAAAATGGTCAATTTTTAAAATTTCGAAAAAAAAACAAGTTGCGTGTGTTTTGAGCCGGAAATGGGCCACTTGAAGCCAATGGAGGTGGTAAAAAATCGATATCTCGAAAAAAAATATTTCGCCATTTTTAAAGTTGAAAAATGAGAAGGGGGTACCCTTACAATTTTTCGAAAAAAATGGTATTTTTACAAAAATATTTTTTAGAATTTTTTCGTTAATGAAATCGGTTGGTAAATATGCCACTTGAAAACAATGGCGGAGGTTTTAATTCGATATCTCGAAATTTTTTGAAAAAAAGTGCCGTTTCTCAAAATTTAACACAGGATTCCCTATGCTGAAAATGGTCAATTTTCAAAAATATTTCGCCATTTTTAAAGTTGAAAAATGAGAAGGGGGTACCCTTACAATTTTTCGAAAAAAATGGTATTTTTACAAAAATATTTTTTAGAATTTTTTCGTTAATGAAATCGGTTGGTAAATATGCCACTTGAAAACAATGGCGGAGGTTTTAATTCGATATCTCGAAATTTTTTGAAAAAAAGTGCCGTTTCTCAAAATTTAACACAGGATTCCCTATGCTGAAAATGGTCAATTTTCAAAATTTCGAAAAAAAGACAAGTTGCGTGTGTTTTGAGCCGGAAATGGGCCACTTGAAGCCAATGGAGGTGGTAAAAAATCGATATCTCGAAAAAAAATATTTGGCCATTTTTAAAGTTGAAAAATGAGAAGGGGGTACCCTTACCATTTTTCGACAAAAATAGTATTTTTACAAAAATATTTTTTAGAATTTTTTCGTTAATGAAATCGGTTGGTAAATATGCCACTTGAAAACAATGGCGGAGGTTTTAATTCGATATCTCGAAATTTTTTGAAAAAAAGTGCCGTTTCTCAAAATTTAACACAGGATTCCCTATGCTGAAAATTGTCAATTTTTAAAATTTCGAAAAAAAGACAAGTTGCGTGTGTTTTGAGCCGGAAATGGGCCACTTGAAGCCAATGGAGGTGGTAAAAAATCGATATCTCGAAAAAAAATATTTGGCCATTTTTAAAGTTGAAAAATGAGAAGGGGGTACCCTTACAATTTTTCGAAAAAAATGGTATTTTTACAAAAATATTTTTTAGAATTTTTTCGTTAATGAAATCGGTTGGTAAATATGCCACTTGAAAACAATGGCGGAGGTTTTAATTCGATATCTCGAAATTTTTTGAAAAAAAGTGCCGTTTCTCAAAATTTAACACAGGATTCCCTATGCTGAAAATGGTCAATTTTCAAAATTTCGAAAAAAAGACAAGTTGCGTGTGTTTTGAGCCGGAAATGGGCCACTTGAAGCCAATGGAGGTGGTAAAAAATCGATATCTCGAAAAAAAATATTTGGCCATTTTTAAAGTTGAAAAATGAGAAGGGGGTACCCTTACCATTTTTCGACAAAAATAGTATTTTTACAAAAATATTTTTTAGAATTTTTTCGTTAATGAAATCGGTTGGTAAATATGCCACTTGAAAACAATGGCGAAGGTTTTAATTCGATATCTCGAAATTTTTTGAAAAAAAGTGCCGTTTCGCAAAATTTAACACAGGATTCCCTATGCTGAAAATGGTCAATTTTTAAAATTTCGAAAAAAAGACAAGTTGCGTGTGTTTTGAGCCGGAAATGGGCCACTTGAAGCCAATGGAGGTGGTAAAAAATCGATATCTCGAAAAAAAAATTTTGGCCATTTTTAAAGTTGAAAAATGAGAAGGGGGTACCCTTACCATTTTTCGACAAAAATGGTATTTTTACAAAAATATTTTTTAGAATTTTTTCGTTAATGAAATCGGTTGGTAAATATGCCACTTGAAAACAATGGCGGAGGTTTTAATTCGATATCTCGAAATTTTTTGAAAAAAAGTGCCGTTTCTCAAAATTTAACACAGGATTCCCTATGCTGAAAATGGTCAATTTTCAAAATTTCGAAAAAAAGACAAGTTGCGTGTGTTTTGAGCCGGAAATGGGCCACTTGAAGCCAATGGAGGTGGTAAAAAATCGATATCTCGAAAAAAAATATTTGGCCATTTTTAAAGTTGAAAAATGAGAAGGGGGTACCCTTACAATTTTTCGAAAAAAATGGTATTTTTACAAAAATATTTTTTAGAATTTTTTCGTTAATGAAATCGGTTGGTAAATATGCCACTTGAAAACAATGGCGGAGGTTTTAATTCGATATCTCGAAATTTTTTGAAAAAAAGTGCCGTTTCGCAAAATTTAACACAGGATTCCCTATGCTGAAAATGGTCAATTTTTAAAATTTCGAAAAAAAGACAAGTTGCGTGTGTTTTGAGCCGGAAATGGGCCACTTGAAGCCAATGGAGGTGGTAAAAAATCGATATCTCGAAAAAAAATATTTGGCCATTTTTAAAGTTGAAAAATGAGAAGGGGGTACCCTTACCATTTTTCGACAAAAATGGTATTTTTACAAAAATATTTTTTAGAATTTTTTCGTTAATGAAATCGGTTGGTAAATATGCCACTTGAAAACAATGGCGGAGGTTTTAATTCGATATCTCGAAATTTTTTGAAAAAAAGTGCCGTTTCGCAAAATTTAACACAGCATTCCCTATGCTGAAAATGGTCAATTTTTAAAATTTCGAAAAAAAGACAAGTTGCGTGTGTTTTGAGCCGGAAATGGGCCACTTGAAGCCAATGGAGGTGGTAAAAAATCGATATCTCGAAAAAAAAATTTTGGCCATTTTTAAAGTTGAAAAATGAGAAGGGGGTACCCTTACCATTTTTCGACAAAAATGGTATTTTTACAAAAATATTTTTTAGAATTTTTTCGTTAATGAAATCGGTTGGTAAATATGCCACTTGAAAACAATGGCGGAGGTTTTAATTCGATATCTCGAAATTTTTTGAAAAAAAGTGCCGTTTCGCAAAATTTAACACAGGATTCCCTATGCTGAAAATGGTCAATTTTTAAAATTTCGAAAAAAAGACAAGTTGCGTGTGTTTTGAGCCGGAAATGGGCCACTTGAAGCCAATGGAGGTGGTAAAAAATCGATATCTCGAAAAAAAATATTTCGCCATTTTTAAAGTTGAAAAATGAGAAGGGGGTACCCTTACAATTTTTCGAAAAAAATGGTATTTTTACAAAAATATTTTTTAGAATTTTTTCGTTAATGAAATCGGTTGGTAAATATGCCACTTGAAAACAATGGCGGAGGTTTTAATTCGATATCTCGAAATTTTTTGAAAAAAAGTGCCGTTTCTCAAAATTTAACACAGGATTCCCTATGCTGAAAATGGTCAATTTTCAAAATTTCGAAAAAAAGACAAGTTGCGTGTGTTTTGAGCCGGAAATGGGCCACTTGAAGCCAATGGAGGTGGTAAAAAATCGATATCTCGAAAAAAAATATTTGGCCATTTTTAAAGTTGAAAAATGAGAAGGGGGTACCCTTACCATTTTTCGACAAAAATAGTATTTTTACAAAAATATTTTTTAGAATTTTTTCGTTAATGAAATCGGTTGGTAAATATGCCACTTGAAAACAATGGCGAAGGTTTTAATTCGATATCTCGAAATTTTTTGAAAAAAAGTGCCGTTTCGCAAAATTTAACACAGGATTCCCTATGCTGAAAATGGTCAATTTTTAAAATTTCGAAAAAAAGACAAGTTGCGTGTGTTTTGAGCCGGAAATGGGCCACTTGAAGCCAATGGAGGTGGTAAAAAATCGATATCTCGAAAAAAAAATTTTGGCCATTTTTAAAGTTGAAAAATGAGAAGGGGGTACCCTTACCATTTTTCGACAAAAATGGTATTTTTACAAAAATATTTTTTAGAATTTTTTCGTTAATGAAATCGGTTGGTAAATATGCCACTTGAAAACAATGGCGGAGGTTTTAATTCGATATCTCGAAATTTTTTGAAAAAAAGTGCCGTTTCGCAAAATTTAACACAGGATTCCCTATGCTGAAAATGGTCAATTTTTAAAATTTCGAAAAAAAGACAAGTTGCGTGTGTTTTGAGCCGGAAATGGGCCACTTGAAGCCAATGGAGGTGGTAAAAAATCGATATCTCGAAAAAAAAATTTTGGCCATTTTTAAAGTTGAAAAATGAGAAGGGGGTACCCTTACCATTTTTCGACAAAAATGGTATTTTTACAAAAATATTTTTTAGAATTTTTTCGTTAATGAAATCGGTTGGTAAATATGCCACTTGAAAACAATGGCGGAGGTTTTAATTCGATATCTCGAAATTTTTTGAAAAAAAGTGCCGTTTCGCAAAATTTAACACAGGATTCCCTATGCTGAAAATGGTCAATTTTTTAAATTTCGAAAAAAGACAAGATGCGTGTGTTTTGAGCCGGAAATGGGCCACTTGAAGCCAATGGAGGTGGTAAAAAATCGATATCTCGAAAAAAAATATTTGGCCATTTTTAAAGTTGAAAAATGAGAAGGGGGTACCCTTACAATTTTTCGAAAAAAATGGTATTTTTACAAAAATATTTTTTAGAATTTTTTCGTTAATGAAATCGGTTGGTAAATATGCCACTTGAAAACAATGGCGGAGGTTTTAATTCGATATCTCGAAATTTTTTGAAAAAAAGTGCCGTTTCTCAAAATTTAACACAGGATTCCCTATGCAGAAAATTGTCAATTTTTAAAATTTCGAAAAAAAGACAAGTTGCGTGTGTTTTGAGCCGGAAATGGGCCACTTGAAGCCAATGGAGGTGGTAAAAAATCGATATCTCGAAAAAAAAATTTTGGCCATTTTTAAAGTTGAAAAATGAGAAGGGGGTACCCTTACCATTTTTCGACAAAAATGGTATTTTTACAAAAATATTTTTTAGAATTTTTTCGTTAATGAAATCGGTTGGTAAATATGCCACTTGAAAACAATGGCGGAGGTTTTAATTCGATATCTCGAAATTTTTTGAAAAAAAGTGCCGTTTCGCAAAATTTAACACAGGATTCCCTATGCTGAAAATGGTCAATTTTTAAAATTTCGAAAAAAAGACAAGTTGCGTGTGTTTTGAGCCGGAAATGGGCCACTTGAAGCCAATGGAGGTGGTAAAAAATCGATATCTCGAAAAAAAAATTTTGGCCATTTTTAAAGTTGAAAAATGAGAAGGGGGTACCCTTACCATTTTTCGACAAAAATGGTATTTTTACAAAAATATTTTTTAGAATTTTTTCGTTAATGAAATCGGTTGGTAAATATGCCACTTGAAAACAATGGCGGAGGTTTTAATTCGATATCTCGAAATTTTTTGAAAAAAAGTGCCGTTTCGCAAAATTTAACACAGGATTCCCTATGCTGAAAATGGTCAATTTTTAAAATTTCGAAAAAAAAACAAGTTGCGTGTGTTTTGAGCCGGAAATGGGCCACTTGAAGCCAATGGAGGTGGTAAAAAATCGATATCTCGAAAAAAAATATTTCGCCATTTTTAAAGTTGAAAAATGAGAAGGGGGTACCCTTACAATTTTTCGAAAAAAATGGTATTTTTACAAAAATATTTTTTAGAATTTTTTCGTTAATGAAATCGGTTGGTAAATATGCCACTTGAAAACAATGGCGGAGGTTTTAATTCGATATCTCGAAATTTTTTGAAAAAAAGTGCCGTTTCTCAAAATTTAACACAGGATTCCCTATGCTGAAAATGGTCAATTTTCAAAATTTCGAAAAAAAGACAAGTTGCGTGTGTTTTGAGCCGGAAATGGGCCACTTGAAGCCAATGGAGGTGGTAAAAAATCGATATCTCGAAAAAAAATATTTGGCCATTTTTAAAGTTGAAAAATGAGAAGGGGGTACCCTTACCATTTTTCGACAAAAATAGTATTTTTACAAAAATATTTTTTAGAATTTTTTCGTTAATGAAATCGGTTGGTAAATATGCCACTTGAAAACAATGGCGAAGGTTTTAATTCGATATCTCGAAATTTTTTGAAAAAAAGTGCCGTTTCGCAAAATTTAACACAGGATTCCCTATGCTGAAAATGGTCAATTTTTAAAATTTCGAAAAAAAGACAAGTTGCGTGTGTTTTGAGCCGGAAATGGGCCACTTGAAGCCAATGGAGGTGGTAAAAAATCGATATCTCGAAAAAAAAATTTTGGCCATTTTTAAAGTTGAAAAATGAGAAGGGGGTACCCTTACAATTTTTCGAAAAAAATGGTATTTTTACAAAAATATTTTTTAGAATTTTTTCGTTAATGAAATCGGTTGGTAAATATGCCACTTGAAAACAATGGCGGAGGTTTTAATTCGATATCTCGAAATTTTTTGAAAAAAAGTGCCGTTTCGCAAAATTTAACACAGGATTCCCTATGCTGAAAATGGTCAATTTTTAAAATTTCGAAAAAAAGACAAGTTGCGTGTGTTTTGAGCCGGAAATGGGCCACTTGAAGCCAATGGAGGTGGTAAAAAATCGATATCTCGAAAAAAAAATTTTGGCCATTTTTAAAGTTGAAAAATGAGAAGGGGGTACCCTTACCATTTTTCGACAAAAATGGTATTTTTACAAAAATATTTTTTAGAATTTTTTCGTTAATGAAATCGGTTGGTAAATATGCCACTTGAAAACAATGGCGGAGGTTTTAATTCGATATCTCGAAATTTTTTGAAAAAAAGTGCCGTTTCGCAAAATTTAACACAGGATTCCCTATGCTGAAAATGGTCAATTTTTTAAATTTCGAAAAAAGACAAGATGCGTGTGTTTTGAGCCGGAAATGGGCCACTTGAAGCCAATGGAGGTGGTAAAAAATCGATATCTCGAAAAAAAATATTTGGCCATTTTTAAAGTTGAAAAATGAGAAGGGGGTACCCTTACAATTTTTCGAAAAAAATGGTATTTTTACAAAAATATTTTTTAGAATTTTTTCGTTAATGAAATCGGTTGGTAAATATGCCACTTGAAAACAATGGCGGAGGTTTTAATTCGATATCTCGAAATTTTTTGAAAAAAAGTGCCGTTTCTCAAAATTTAACACAGGATTCCCTATGCTGAAAATTGTCAATTTTTAAAATTTCGAAAAAAAGACAAGTTGCGTGTGTTTTGAGCCGGAAATGGGCCACTTGAAGCCAATGGAGGTGGTAAAAAATCGATATCTCGAAAAAAAAATTTTGGCCATTTTTAAAGTTGAAAAATGAGAAGGGGGTACCCTTACCATTTTTCGACAAAAATGGTATTTTTACAAAAATATTTTTTAGAATTTTTTCGTTAATGAAATCGGTTGGTAAATATGCCACTTGAAAACAATGGCGGAGGTTTTAATTCGATATCTCGAAATTTTTTGAAAAAAAGTGCCGTTTCGCAAAATTTAACACAGGATTCCCTATGCTGAAAATGGTCAATTTTTAAAATTTCGAAAAAAAGACAAGTTGCGTGTGTTTTGAGCCGGAAATGGGCCACTTGAAGCCAATGGAGGTGGTAAAAAATCGATATCTCGAAAAAAAAATTTTGGCCATTTTTAAAGTTGAAAAATGAGAAGGGGGTACCCTTACAATTTTTCGAAAAAAATGGTATTTTTACAAAAATATTTTTTAGAATTTTTTCGTTAATGAAATCGGTTGGTAAATATGCCACTTGAAAACAATGGCGGAGGTTTTAATTCGATATCTCGAAATTTTTTGAAAAAAAGTGCCGTTTCGCAAAATTTAACACAGGATTCCCTATGCTGAAAATGGTCAATTTTTAAAATTTCGAAAAAAAGACAAGTTGCGTGTGTTTTGAGCCGGAAATGGGCCACTTGAAGCCAATGGAGGTGGTAAAAAATCGATATCTCGAAAAAAAAATTTTGGCCATTTTTAAAGTTGAAAAATGAGAAGGGGGTACCCTTACCATTTTTCGACAAAAATGGTATTTTTACAAAAATATTTTTTAGAATTTTTTCGTTAATGAAATCGGTTGGTAAATATGCCACTTGAAAACAATGGCGGAGGTTTTAATTCGATATCTCGAAATTTTTTGAAAAAAAGTGCCGTTTCTCAAAATTTAACACAGGATTCCCTATGCTGAAAATGGTCAATTTTCAAAATTTCGAAAAAAAGACAAGTTGCGTGTGTTTTGAGCCGGAAATGGGCCACTTGAAGCCAATGGAGGTGGTAAAAAATCGATATCTCGAAAAAAAATATTTGGCCATTTTTAAAGTTGAAAAATGAGAAGGGGGTACCCTTACAATTTTTCGAAAAAAATGGTATTTTTACAAAAATATTTTTTAGAATTTTTTCGTTAATGAAATCGGTTGGTAAATATGCCACTTGAAAACAATGGCGGAGGTTTTAATTCGATATCTCGAAATTTTTTGAAAAAAAGTGCCGTTTCGCAAAATTTAACACAGGATTCCCTATGCTGAAAATGGTCAATTTTTAAAATTTCGAAAAAAAGACAAGTTGCGTGTGTTTTGAGCCGGAAATGGGCCACTTGAAGCCAATGGAGGTGGTAAAAAATCGATATCTCGAAAAAAAATATTTGGCCATTTTTAAAGTTGAAAAATGAGAAGGGGGTACCCTTACCATTTTTCGACAAAAATGGTATTTTTACAAAAATATTTTTTAGAATTTTTTCGTTAATGAAATCGGTTGGTAAATATGCCACTTGAAAACAATGGCGGAGGTTTTAATTCGATATCTCGAAATTTTTTGAAAAAAAGTGCCGTTTCGCAAAATTTAACACAGCATTCCCTATGCTGAAAATGGTCAATTTTTAAAATTTCGAAAAAAAGACAAGTTGCGTGTGTTTTGAGCCGGAAATGGGCCACTTGAAGCCAATGGAGGTGGTAAAAAATCGATATCTCGAAAAAAAAATTTTGGCCATTTTTAAAGTTGAAAAATGAGAAGGGGGTACCCTTACCATTTTTCGACAAAAATGGTATTTTTACAAAAATATTTTTTAGAATTTTTTCGTTAATGAAATCGGTTGGTAAATATGCCACTTGAAAACAATGGCGGAGGTTTTAATTCGATATCTCGAAATTTTTTGAAAAAAAGTGCCGTTTCGCAAAATTTAACACAGGATTCCCTATGCTGAAAATGGTCAATTTTTAAAATTTCGAAAAAAAGACAAGTTGCGTGTGTTTTGAGCCGGAAATGGGCCACTTGAAGCCAATGGAGGTGGTAAAAAATCGATATCTCGAAAAAAAATATTTCGCCATTTTTAAAGTTGAAAAATGAGAAGGGGGTACCCTTACAATTTTTCGAAAAAAATGGTATTTTTACAAAAATATTTTTTAGAATTTTTTCGTTAATGAAATCGGTTGGTAAATATGCCACTTGAAAACAATGGCGGAGGTTTTAATTCGATATCTCGAAATTTTTTGAAAAAAAGTGCCGTTTCTCAAAATTTAACACAGGATTCCCTATGCTGAAAATGGTCAATTTTCAAAATTTCGAAAAAAAGACAAGTTGCGTGTGTTTTGAGCCGGAAATGGGCCACTTGAAGCCAATGGAGGTGGTAAAAAATCGATATCTCGAAAAAAAATATTTGGCCATTTTTAAAGTTGAAAAATGAGAAGGGGGTACCCTTACCATTTTTCGACAAAAATAGTATTTTTACAAAAATATTTTTTAGAATTTTTTCGTTAATGAAATCGGTTGGTAAATATGCCACTTGAAAACAATGGCGAAGGTTTTAATTCGATATCTCGAAATTTTTTGAAAAAAAGTGCCGTTTCGCAAAATTTAACACAGGATTCCCTATGCTGAAAATGGTCAATTTTTAAAATTTCGAAAAAAAGACAAGTTGCGTGTGTTTTGAGCCGGAAATGGGCCACTTGAAGCCAATGGAGGTGGTAAAAAATCGATATCTCGAAAAAAAAATTTTGGCCATTTTTAAAGTTGAAAAATGAGAAGGGGGTACCCTTACCATTTTTCGACAAAAATGGTATTTTTACAAAAATATTTTTTAGAATTTTTTCGTTAATGAAATCGGTTGGTAAATATGCCACTTGAAAACAATGGCGGAGGTTTTAATTCGATATCTCGAAATTTTTTGAAAAAAAGTGCCGTTTCGCAAAATTTAACACAGGATTCCCTATGCTGAAAATGGTCAATTTTTAAAATTTCGAAAAAAAGACAAGTTGCGTGTGTTTTGAGCCGGAAATGGGCCACTTGAAGCCAATGGAGGTGGTAAAAAATCGATATCTCGAAAAAAAAATTTTGGCCATTTTTAAAGTTGAAAAATGAGAAGGGGGTACCCTTACCATTTTTCGACAAAAATGGTATTTTTACAAAAATATTTTTTAGAATTTTTTCGTTAATGAAATCGGTTGGTAAATATGCCACTTGAAAACAATGGCGGAGGTTTTAATTCGATATCTCGAAATTTTTTGAAAAAAAGTGCCGTTTCGCAAAATTTAACACAGGATTCCCTATGCTGAAAATGGTCAATTTTTTAAATTTCGAAAAAAGACAAGTTGCGTGTGTTTTGAGCCGGAAATGGGCCACTTGAAGCCAATGGAGGTGGTAAAAAATCGATATCTCGAAAAAAAATATTTGGCCATTTTTAAAGTTGAAAAATGAGAAGGGGGTACCCTTACAATTTTTCGAAAAAAATGGTATTTTTACAAAAATATTTTTTAGAATTTTTTCGTTAATGAAATCGGTTGGTAAATATGCCACTTGAAAACAATGGCGGAGGTTTTAATTCGATATCTCGAAATTTTTTGAAAAAAAGTGCCGTTTCGCAAAATTTAACACAGGATTCCCTATGCTGAAAATGGTCAATTTTTAAAATTTCGAAAAAAAGACAAGTTGCGTGTGTTTTGAGCCGGAAATGGGCCACTTGAAGCCAATGGAGGTGGTAAAAAATCTATATCTCGAAAAAAAATATTTGGCCATTTTTAAAGTTGAAAAATGAGAAGGGGGTACCCTTACAATTTTTCGAAAAAAATGGTATTTTGAAAAAAAAAATTTTTAGAATTTTTTCGTTAATGAAATCGGTTGGTAAATATGCCACTTGAAAACAATGGCGGAGGTTTTAATTCGATATCTCGAAATTTTTTGAAAAAAAGTGCCGTTTCGCAAAATTTAACACAGGATTCCCTATGCTGAAAATGGTCAATTTTTAAAATTTCGAAAAAAAGACAAGTTGCGTGTGTTTTGAGCCGGAAATGGGCCACTTGAAGCCAATGGAGGTGGTAAAAAATCGATATCTCGAAAAAAAATATTTGGCCATTTTTAAAGTTGAACAATGAGAAGGGGGTACCCTTACCATTTTTCGACAAAAATGGTATTTTTACAAAAATATTTTTTAGAATTTTTTCGTTAATGAAATCGGTTGGTAAATATGCCACTTGAAAACAATGGCGGAGGTTTTAATTCGATATCTCGAAATTTTTTGAAAAAAAGTGCCGTTTCGCAAAATTTAACACAGCATTCCCTATGCTGAAAATGGTCAATTTTTAAAATTTCGAAAAAAAGACAAGTTGCGTGTGTTTTGAGCCGGAAATGGGCCACTTGAAGCCAATGGAGGTGGTAAAAAATCGATATCTCGAAAAAAAAATTTTTGCCATTTTTAAAGTTGAAAAATGAGAAGGGGGTACCCTTACCATTTTTCGACAAAAATGGTATTTTTACAAAAATATTTTTTAGAATTTTTTCGTTAATGAAATCGGTTGGTAAATATGCCACTTGAAAACAATGGCGGAGGTTTTAATTCGATATCTCGGAATTTTTTGAAAAAAAGTGCCGTTTCGCAAAATTTAACACAGGATTCCCTATGCTGAAAATGGTCAATTTTTAAAATTTCGAAAAAAAGACAAGTTGCGTGTGTTTTGAGCCGGAAATGGGCCACTTGAAGCCAATGGAGGTGGTAAAAAATCGATATCTCGAAAAAAAATATTTCGCCATTTTTAAAGTTGAAAAATGAGAAGGGGGTACCCTTACAATTTTTCGAAAAAAATGGTATTTTTACAAAAATATTTTTTAGAATTTTTTCGTTAATGAAATCGGTTGGTAAATATGCCACTTGAAAACAATGGCGGAGGTTTTAATTCGATATCTCGAAATTTTTTGAAAAAAAGTGCCGTTTCTCAAAATTTAACACAGGATTCCCTATGCTGAAAATGGTCAATTTTCAAAATTTCGAAAAAAAGACAAGTTGCGTGTGTTTTGAGCCGGAAATGGGCCACTTGAAGCCAATGGAGGTGGTAAAAAATCGATATCTCGAAAAAAAATATTTGGCCATTTTTAAAGTTGAAAAATGAGAAGGGGGTACCCTTACCATTTTTCGACAAAAATAGTATTTTTACAAAAATATTTTTTAGAATTTTTTCGTTAATGAAATCGGTTGGTAAATATGCCACTTGAAAACAATGGCGAAGGTTTTAATTCGATATCTCGAAATTTTTTGAAAAAAAGTGCCGTTTCGCAAAATTTAACACAGGATTCCCTATGCTGAAAATGGTCAATTTTTAAAATTTCGAAAAAAAGACAAGTTGCGTGTGTTTTGAGCCGGAAATGGGCCACTTGAAGCCAATGGAGGTGGTAAAAAATCGATATCTCGAAAAAAAAATTTTGGCCATTTTTAAAGTTGAAAAATGAGAAGGGGGTACCCTTACAATTTTTCGAAAAAAATGGTATTTTTACAAAAATATTTTTTAGAATTTTTTCGTTAATGAAATCGGTTGGTAAATATGCCACTTGAAAACAATGGCGGAGGTTTTAATTCGATATCTCGAAATTTTTTGAAAAAAAGTGCCGTTTCGCAAAATTTAACACAGGATTCCCTATGCTGAAAATGGTCAATTTTTAAAATTTCGAAAAAAAGACAAGTTGCGTGTGTTTTGAGCCGGAAATGGGCCACTTGAAGCCAATGGAGGTGGTAAAAAATCGATATCTCGAAAAAAAAATTTTGGCCATTTTTAAAGTTGAAAAATGAGAAGGGGGTACCCTTACCATTTTTCGACAAAAATGGTATTTTTACAAAAATATTTTTTAGAATTTTTTCGTTAATGAAATCGGTTGGTAAATATGCCACTTGAAAACAATGGCGGAGGTTTTAATTCGATATCTCGAAATTTTTTGAAAAAAAGTGCCGTTTCGCAAAATTTAAGACAGGATTCCCTATGCTGAAAATGGTCAATTTTTAAAATTTCGAAAAAAAGACAAGTTGCGTGTGTTTTGAGCCGGAAATGGGCCACTTGAAGCCAATGGAGGTGGTAAAAAATCGATATCTCGAAAAAAAATATTTCGCCATTTTTAAAGTTGAAAAATGAGAAGGGGGTACCCTTACAATTTTTCGAAAAAAATGGTATTTTTACAAAAATATTTTTTAGAATTTTTTCGTTAATGAAATCGGTTGGTAAATATGCCACTTGAAAACAATGGCGGAGGTTTTAATTCGATATCTCGAAATTTTTTGAAAAAAAGTGCCGTTTCTCAAAATTTAACACAGGATTCCCTATGCTGAAAATGGTCAATTTTCAAAATTTCGAAAAAAAGACAAGTTGCGTGTGTTTTGAGCCGGAAATGGGCCACTTGAAGCCAATGGAGGTGGTAAAAAATCGATATCTCGAAAAAAAATATTTGGCCATTTTTAAAGTTGAAAAATGAGAAGGGGGTACCCTTACCATTTTTCGACAAAAATAGTATTTTTACAAAAATATTTTTTAGAATTTTTTCGTTAATGAAATCGGTTGGTAAATATGCCACTTGAAAACAATGGCGAAGGTTTTAATTCGATATCTCGAAATTTTTTGAAAAAAAGTGCCGTTTCGCAAAATTTAACACAGGATTCCCTATGCTGAAAATGGTCAATTTTTAAAATTTCGAAAAAAATACAAGTTGCTTGTGTTTTGAGCCGGAAATGGGCCACTTGAAGCCAATGGAGGTGGTAAAAAATCGATATCTCGAAAAAAAAATTTTGGCCATTTTTAAAGTTGAAAAATGAGAAGGGGGTACCCTTACCATTTTTCGACAAAAATGGTATTTTTACAAAAATATTTTTTAGAATTTTTTCGTTAATGAAATCGGTTGGTAAATATGCCACTTGAAAACAATGGCGGAGGTTTTAATTCGATATCTCGAAATTTTTTGAAAAAAAGTGCCGTTTCGCAAAATTTAACACAGGATTCCCTATGCTGAAAATGGTCAATTTTTTAAATTTCGAAAAAAGACAAGTTGCGTGTGTTTTGAGCCGGAAATGGGCCACTTGAAGCCAATGGAGGTGGTAAAAAATCGATATCTCGAAAAAAAATATTTGGCTATTTTTAAAGTTGAAAAATGAGAAGGGGGTACCCTTACAATTTTTCGAAAAAAATGGTATTTTTACAAAAATATTTTTTAGAATTTTTTCGTTAATGAAATCGGTTGGTAAATATGCCACTTGAAAACAATGGCGGAGGTTTTAATTCGATATCTCGAAATTTTTTGAAAAAAAGTGCCGTTTCGCAAAATTTAACACAGGATTCCCTATGCTGAAAATGGTCATTTTTTAAAATTTCGAAAAAAAGACAAGTTGCGTGTGTTTTGAGCCGGAAATGGGCCACTTGAAGCCAATGGAGGTGGTAAAAAATCGATATCTCGAAAAAAAATATTTGGCCATTTTTAAAGTTGAAAAATGAGAAGGGGGTACCCTTACAATTTTTCGAAAAAAATGGTATTTTGAAAAAAAAATTTTTTAGAATTTTTTCGTTAATGAAATCGGTTGGTAAATATGCCACTTGAAAACAATGGCGAAGGTTTTAATTCGATATCTCGAAATTTTTTGAAAAAAAGTGCCGTTTCGCAAAATTTAACACAGGATTCCCTATGCTGAAAATGGTCAATTTTTAAAATTTCGAAAAAAAGACAAGTTGCGTGTGTTTTGAGCCGGAAATGGGCCACTTGAAGCCAATGGAGGTGGTAAAAAATCGATATCTCGAAAAAAAAATTTTGGCCATTTTTAAAGTTGAAAAATGAGAAGGGGGTACCCTTACCATTTTTCGACAAAAATGGTATTTTTACAAAAATATTTTTTAGAATTTTTTCGTTAATGAAATCGGTTGGTAAATATGCCACTTGAAAACAATGGCGGAGGTTTTAATTCGATATCTCGAAATTTTTTGAAAAAAAGTGCCGTTTCGCAAAATTTAACACAGGATTCCCTATGCTGAAAATGGTCAATTTTTAAAATTTCGAAAAAAAGACAAGTTGCGTGTGTTTTGAGCCGGAAATGGGCCACTTGAAGCCAATGGAGGTGGTAAAAAATCGATATCTCGAAAAAAAATATTTGGCCATTTTTAAAGTTGAAAAATGAGAAGGGGGTACCCTTACAATTTTTCGAAAAAAATGGTATTTTGAAAAAAAAATTTTTTAGAATTTTTTCGTTAATGAAATCGGTTGGTAAATATGCCACTTGAAAACAATGGCGGAGGTTTTAATTCGATATCTCGAAATTTTTTGAAAAAAAGTGCCGTTTCTCAAAATTTAACACAGGATTCCCTATGCTGAAAATGGTCAATTTTCAAAATTTCGAAAAAAAGACAAGTTGCGTGTGTTTTGAGCCGGAAATGGGCCACTTGAAGCCAATGGAGGTGGTAAAAAATCTATATCTCGAAAAAAAAATTTTTGCCATTTTTAAAGTTGAAAAATGAGAAGGGGGTACCCTTACCATTTTTCGACAAAAATGGTATTTTTACAAAAATATTTTTTAGAATTTTTTCGTTAATGAAATCGGTTGGTAAATATGCCACTTGAAAACAATGGCGGAGGTTTTAATTCGATATCTCGAAATTTTTTGAAAAAAAGTGCCGTTTCTCAAAATTTAACACAGGATTCCCTATGCTGAAAATGGTCAATTTTCAAAATTTCGAAAAAAAGACAAGTTGCGTGTGTTTTGAGCCGGAAATGGGCCACTTGAAGCCAATGGAGGTGGTAAAAAATCTATATCTCGAAAAAAAATATTTGGCCATTTTTAAAGTTGAAAAATGAGAAGGGGGTACCCTTACAATTTTTCGAAAAAAATGGTATTTTTACAAAAATATTTTTTAGAATTTTTTCGTTAATGAAATCGGTTGGTAAATATGCCACTTGAAAACAATGGCGGAGGTTTTAATTCGATATCTCGAAATTTTTTGAAAAAAAGTGCCGTTTCGCAAAATTTAACACAGGATTCCCTATGCTGAAAATGGTCAATTTTTAAAATTTCGAAAAAAAGACAAGTTGCGTGTGTTTTGAGCCGGAAATGGGCCACTTGAAGCCAATGGAGGTGGTAAAAAATCGATATCTCGAAAAAAAATATTTGGCCATTTTTAAAGTTGAAAAATGAGAAGGGGGTACCCTTACAATTTTTCGAAAAAAATGGTATTTTGAAAAAAAAATTTTTTAGAATTTTTTCGTTAATGAAATCGGTTGGTAAATATGCCACTTGAAAACAATGGCGGAGGTTTTAATTCGATATCTCGAAATTTTTTGAAAAAAAGTGCCGTTTCTCAAAATTTAACACAGGATTCCCTATGCTGAAAATGGTCAATTTTTAAAATTTCGAAAAAAAGACAAGTTGCGTGTGTTTTGAGCCGGAAATGGGCCACTTGAAGCCAATGGAGGTGGTAAAAAATCGATATCTCGAAAAAAAAATTTTGGCCATTTTTAAAGTTGAAAAATGAGAAGGGGGTACCCTTACAATTTTTCGAAAAAAATGGTATTTTGAAAAAAAAATTTTTTAGAATTTTTTCGTTAATGAAATCGGTTGGTAAATATGCCACTTGAAAACAATGGCGGAGGTTTTAATTCGATATCTCGAAATTTTTTGAAAAAAAGTGCCGTTTCGCAAAATTTAACACAGGATTCCCTATGCTGAAAATGGTCAATTTTTAAAATTTCGAAAAAAAGACAAGTTGCGTGTGTTTTGAGCCGGAAATGGGCCACTTGAAGCCAATGGAGGTGGTAAAAAATCGATATCTCGAAAAAAAAATTTTGGCCATTTTTAAAGTTGAAAAATGAGAAGGGGGTACCCTTACAATTTTTCGAAAAAAATGGTATTTTGAAAAAAAAATTTTTTAGAATTTTTTCGTTAATGAAATCGGTTGGTAAATATGCCACTTGAAAACAATGGCGGAGGTTTTAATTCGATATCTCGAAATTTTTTGAAAAAAAGTGCCGTTTCTCAAAATTTAACACAGGATTCCCTATGCTGAAAATTGTCAATTTTTGAAATTTCGAAAAAAAGACAAGTTGCGTGTGTTTTGAGCCGGAAATGGGCCACTTGAAGCCAATGGAGGTCGTAAAAAATCGATATCTCGAAAAAAAATATTTGGCCATTTTTAAAGTTGAAAAATGAGAAGGGGGTACCCTTACCATTTTTCGACAAAAATGGTATTTTTACAAAAATATTTTTTAGAATTTTTTCGTTAATGAAATCGGTTGGTAAATATGCCACTTGAAAACAATGGCGGAGGTTTTAATTCGATATCTCGAAATTTTTTGAAAAAAAGTGCCGTTTCGCAAAATTTAACACAGGATTCCCTATGCTGAAAATGGTCAATTTTTAAAATTTCGAAAAAAAGACAAGTTGCGTGTGTTTTGAGCCGGAAATGGGCCACTTGAAGCCAATGGAGGTGGTAAAAAATCGATATCTCGAAAAAAAAATTTTGGCCATTTTTAAAGTTGAAAAATGAGAAGGGGGTACCCTTACAATTTTTCGAAAAAAATGGTATTTTTACAAAAATATTTTTTAGAATTTTTTCGTTAATGAAATCGGTTGGTAAATATGCCACTTGAAAACAATGGCGGAGGTTTTAATTCGATATCTCGAAATTTTTTGAAAAAAAGTGCCGTTTCTCAAAATTTAACACAGGATTCCCTATGCTGAAAATGGTCAATTTTTAAAATTTCGAAAAAAAGACAAGTTGCGTGTGTTTTGAGCCGGAAATGGGCCACTTGAAGCCAATGGAGGTGGTAAAAAATCGATATCTCGAAAAAAAAATTTTGGCCATTTTTAAAGTTGAAAAATGAGAAGGGGGTACCCTTACAATTTTTCGAAAAAAATGGTATTTTTACAAAAATATTTTTTAGAATTTTTTCGTTAATGAAATCGGTTGGTAAATATGCCACTTGAAAACAATGGCGGAGGTTTTAATTCGATATCTCGAAATTTTTTGAAAAAAAGTGCCGTTTCTCAAAATTTAACACAGGATTCCCTATGCTGAAAATTGTCAATTTTTAAAATTTCGAAAAAAAGACAAGTTGCGTGTGTTTTGAGCCGGAAATGGGCCACTTGAAGCCAATGGAGGTCGTAAAAAATCGATATCTCGAAAAAAAATATTTGGCCATTTTTAAAGTTGAAAAATGAGAAGGGGGTACCCTTACAATTTTTCAACTTTAAAAATGGCCAAATATTTTTTTTCGAGATATCGATTTTTTACCACCTCCATTGGCTTCAAGTGGCCCTTTTCCGGCTCAAAACACACGCAACTTGTCTTTTTTTCGAAATTTTAAAAATTGACCATTTTCAGCATAGGGAATCCTGTGTTAAATTTTGCGAAATGGCACTTTTTTTCAAAAAATTTCGAGATATCGAATTAAAACCTCCGCCATTGTTTTCAAGTGGCATATTTACCAACCGATTTCATTAACGAAAAAATTCTAAAAAATATTTTTGTAAAAATACAATTTTTGCCGAAAAATGGTAAGGGTACCCCCTTCTCATTTTTCAACTTTAAAAATGGCCAAATATTTTTTTTCGAGATATCGATTTTTTACCACCTCCATTGGCTTCAAGTGGCTCATTTCCGGCTCAAAACACACGCAACTTGTATTTTTTTCAAAATTTTAAAAATTGACCATTTTCAGCATAGGGAATCCTGTGTTAAATTTTGCGAAACGGCACTTTTTTTCAAAACATTTCGAGATATCGAATTAAAACCTCCGCCATTGTTTTCAAGTGGCATATTTACCAACCGATTTCATTAACGAAAAAATTCTAAAAAATTTTTTTTTCAAAATACCATTTTTTTCGAAAAATTGTAAGGGTACCCCCTTCTCATTTTTCCACTTTTAAAATGGCCAAATAGTTTTTTTCGAGATATCGATTTTTTACCACCTCCATTGGCTTCAAGTGGCCCATTTCCGGCTCAAAACACACGCAACTTGTATTTTTTTCGAAATTTTAAAAATTGACAATTTTCAGCATAGGGAATCCTGTGTTAAATTTTGCGAAACGGCACTTTTTTTCAAAAAATTTCGAGATATCGAATTAAAACCTTCGCCATTGTTTTCAAGTGGCATATTTACCAACCGATTTCATTAACGAAAAAATTCTAAAAAATATTTTTGTAAAAATACTATTTTTGTCGAAAAATGGTAAGGGTACCCCCTTCTCATTTTTCAACTTTAAAAATGGCCAAATATTTTTTTTCGAGATATCGATTTTTTACCACCTCCATTGGCTTCAAGTGGCCCTTTTCCGGCTCAAAACACACGCAACTTGTCTTTTTTTCGAAATTTTAAAAATTGACCATTTTCAGCATAGGGAATCCTGTGTTAAATTTTGAGAAACGGCACTTTTTTTCAAAAAATTTCGAGATATCGAATTAAAACCTCCGCCATTGTTTTCAAGTGGCATATTTACCAACCGATTTCATTAACGAAAAAATTCTAAAAAATATTTTTGTAAAAATACCATTTTTGTCGAAAAATTGTAAGGGTACCCCCTTCTCATTTTTCAACTTTAAAAATGGCCAAAATTTTTTTTCGAGATATCGATTTTTTACCACCTCCATTGGCTTCAAGTGGCTCATTTCCGGCTCAAAACACACGCAACTTGTATTTTTTTCGAAATTTTAAAAATTGACAATTTTCAGCATAGGGAATCCTGTGTTAAATTTTGCGAAACGGCACTTTTTTTCAAAAAATTTCGAGATATCGAATTAAAACCTCCGCCATTGTTTTCAAGTGGCATATTTACCAACCGATTTCATTAACGAAAAAATTCTAAAAAATATTTTTGTAAAAATACTATTTTTGTCGAAAAATGGTAAGGGTACCCCCTTCTCATTTTTCAACTTTAAAAATGGCCAAATATTTTTTTTCGAGATATCGATTTTTTACCACCTCCATTGGCTTCAAGTGGCCCTTTTCCGGCTCAAAACACACGCAACTTGTCTTTTTTTCGAAATTTTAAAAATTGACCATTTTCAGCATAGGGAATCCTGTGTTAAATTTTGAGAAACGGCACTTTTTTTCAAAAAATTTCGAGATATCGAATTAAAACCTCCGCCATTGTTTTCAAGTGGCATATTTACCAACCGATTTCATTAACGAAAAAATTCTAAAAAATATTTTTGTAAAAATACCATTTTTGTCGAAAAATGGTAAGGGTACCCCCTTCTCATTTTTCAACTTTAAAAATGGCCAAAATTTTTTTTCGAGATATCGATTTTTTACCACCTCCATTGGCTTCAAGTGGCTCATTTCCGGCTCAAAACACACGCAACTTGTATTTTTTTCGAAATTTTAAAAATTGACAATTTTCAGCATAGGGAATCCTGTGTTAAATTTTGCGAAACGGCACTTTTTTTCAAAAAATTTCGAGATATCGAATTAAAACCTCCGCCATTGTTTTCAAGTGGCATATTTACCAACCGATTTCATTAACGAAAAAATTCTAAAAAATATTTTTGTAAAAATACCATTTTTGTCGAAAAATGGTAAGGGTACCCCCTTCTCATTTTTCAACTTTAAAAATGGCCAAATATTTTTTTTCGAGATATCGATTTTTTACCACCTCCATTGGCTTCAAGTGGCCCTTTTCCGGCTCAAAACACACGCAACTTGTCTTTTTTTCGAAATTTTAAAAATTGACCATTTTCAGCATAGGGAATCCTGTGTTAAATTTTGAGAAACGGCACTTTTTTTCAAAAAATTTCGAGATATCGAATTAAAACCTCCGCCATTGTTTTCAAGTGGCATATTTACCAACCGATTTCATTAACGAAAAAATTCGAAAAAATATTTTTGTAAAAATACCATTTTTGTCGAAAAATGGTAAGGGTACCCCCTTCTCATTTTTCAACTTTAAAAATGGCAAAAATTTTTTTTTCGAGATATCGATTTTTTACCACCTCCATTGGCTTCAAGTGGCTCATTTCCGGCTCAAAACACACGCAACTTGTATTTTTTTCGAAATTTTAAAAATTGACAATTTTCAGCATAGGGAATCCTGTGTTAAATTTTGCGAAACGGCACTTTTTTTCAAAAAATTTCGAGATATCGAATTAAAACCTCCGCCATTGTTTTCAAGTGGCATATTTACCAACCGATTTCATTAACGAAAAAATTCTAAAAAATATTTTTGTAAAAATACCATTTTTGTCGAAAAATGGTAAGGGTACCCCCTTCTCATTTTTCAACTTTAAAAATGGCCAAATATTTTTTTTCGAGATATCGATTTTTTACCACCTCCAATGGCTTCAAGTGGCTCATTTCCGGCTCAAAACACACGCAACTTGTATTTTTTTCGAAATTTTAAAAATTGACAATTTTCAGCATAGGGAATCCTGTGTTAAATTTTGCGAAACGGCACTTTTTTTCAAAAAATTTCGAGATATCGAATTAAAACCTTCGCCATTGTTTTCAAGTGGCATATTTACCAACCGATTTCATTAACGAAAAAATTCTAAAAATTAAAAAAAAAAAAATACCATTTTTGTTGAAAAATGGTAAGCCTATGGTACCCTTACCATTTTTCGAAAAAAATGGTATTTTGAAAAAAAAAATTTTTAGAATTTTTTCGTTAATGAAATCGGTTGGTAAATATGCCACTTGAAAACAATGGCGGAGGTTTTAATTCGATATCTCGAAATTTTTTGAAAAAAAGTGCCGTTTCGCAAAATTTTTTTTCCGCGACCCAACAGCTGGAACCGGTGGATTAACGCACGACAATGCACGCGCGGAGCTCGCAACACACGTGTTTGACCTTTTGTGCCTGATGTTTGATAATCTTGCAAATTGTAGTAGTTCCACTTTGCGTCATCTGTTTACTATAATTAAGTGAACGGCTTTTTTATCATTGTCTCGCGTGTCTGATATTGGAATGAGGAAAACCTGAAAAAAAAAAATGGACGGAGGAGAAAGTATAATGCTTTTTTTATTATTTTTATTATTATAATTTATAAAAGTCCATTTGTCGATTGCTGCTGATCTTGGAAAGCACTCGATTCCGTAATGGTCCTATTGTACGTGTCATGGGGTGAGGCGGGGTGGTGGTTTGCTAATTTAAATTGGATTAGAATGATGAGATAACCGAAGACCATGCTGAATATCTGAAGATAGTGGAAAAATCGTTTGATTATTTTTTCAGTCGTAATTAGAACACGATATGTGATAAATCATAGACGTACATAGGATAACTCACCGAGTGCAAGAGGGTGCAGTCCAATGGGAAGAAACCGCAAGCGGTAAAGTGAATTTTACGATGCAGCAGTTCGATCGCAAATTCTTTGAGCTGAAAGTCGTCAACGATAATCTAACAAGAATCTTGTTAAAAATATCACACACATAGTATACACATTCTCCGGGAAGTACCTCCAACATATCGCGTGGACTAATGGTGGATCGATTGAGAATCATCCTGATTACGTCCGCAGTATTTTTTATCTGCGAATAAAATGACACTAGAAATCCCTTAAATCGCTATAAATAACCCTCAAACGTCTAAATTTTTTATTTGTATCTATAATATGAACTTTCATTCGTGTTCAATCAACAATTTATCTTAGAAGAGAAAGGAGTTTGAATTTAAAAAAAAAATAAAAATTGTGATTATTAACTTTAGCAAACAAAAAATTGTGATTCTTAGTTTTTCACTTGAATAAGGTATATGAACCTCTTTAGCGACGTTGGTAACGCCTGAGGCCAGCATAGCGACGGGTAGAATGACGCCGACAATCCAAAAAATGCAATTAACGATTATCCAAAAAGCTTTCCCCCCTTCCACCTCGTTGAAAAATGGCACAGACGTGTAGTAAGCGTTGTAGAGGATGGTACAACTGGCGAAAGCGATCGTGAAAAGAATCGGTACAGAGTAAAAGTCCGATATCTCCCACGCAATTTCATACAAATTTGTGTGAGCTCGGCTGATAGTCTTGATCTTTGGTCCGGACCAACCATGGGTCACCGCGTCCCCGGCGAGGGACAAATGCCGCTCAAATCCCAATGACGAAGTGACGGTATTGACGAGAAGCGCTCGGTTCAGAGCTCTGAATCGTTTCTCGATAAATTTCACTACGAAAACGTACTGTATCACGAACCATGTGAGAATAAAGCTCGGCACTATGACACCGAACCACGTGAGCACCGACGCATGAAAAGTCCACAGCTCGGTGAACAGTACTCCCGTCCAGACGATGATGTGCGCCAAAAAAACGATAGTGAAGAAGCAACGACAGGACTCCAAAAAATTGTCTTCGCCCCGATAAAACGTCGCACCGTCGAAGCTCAACAAACGATTCAAGAGTTTGACGGCGGTCTTCTGTCTGAAACCCAGTATGAGCCAGACCGTGAACAAAGAAGTATTGTGCAACACAGACTCGAACTTTGATATAGTTTGGATCATCGACGATTTGTCGGGAAAGTCGAATCCGTATTCGAGAGGCCACGCGATGAACAGCATCCGAAATTGTAGAGGAACAAGCAGCAGGTTGCAAAAACAACCGAGACGGGATGAGACGAATTGTATGTGCGCGGTCCCTTGCCAAGGCCCTTTTTTCCACAACTTCTGTTCCGAAGATTTTCGCACGCTGAACGGAGCTAAGCCCAATAGTTTGAAGAACCCCAGCATGAACTTCGTAGCAACAATCTCGTAATTCAAATTATTCCGATTGGTGAAGACCATCTTGGAGTTTGAATTATCTGATGAGCAGCGCAGGTCAGAGTTACACGAAACGTTAAATTACGATGCACTTGTACCGAGAATCGTGATATAGAAAGTATGCGCGACGGGATTAGACAGAGTTCATGCAGACATGCATTGCGGACTGATACTTCGCCTGAACGTCGCGTTCTCTGGATTATGGGGAACGTTGGTTCGTTACTTATCTCGGAACATCATGCTATAGGAGATGAAACAAGTAATCAGTTCTGTACAGGAAGTTGGAGCCATTACTTATAAATTAATCTGTGGAGATAAAAAAAATGCTCGATGTCCTCGTGAGTGATAAAATGTTGAATTCCAAGTAAGTTCTTGCTACATTGTAGTGTATCTGCTCGATAATAATAGACTAGAGTCGAGGATGGACAGTGCAAAGTGATCGATTATTTTCACCGCGCTCATGCGGTCAGTTATTGACCGGAACTGCCGTCATACGGGAAAACGTGACGTTCGGATTCAAAATGTTGGTTCCGGTCAAAAACGGAGATTTGAAATTGGAAGCGACGTTTTCCTGTATCACGTCACTTCCAGCAGAAACTGAAATTTCTAGTCCATAATCTGATTAAACAATTTTTTTTATTACAGCGTTCTCTACTTACACACTTTATACGTGATGAAGAAGTAAAAATAAGGCTATGGAAAGAATTATGCTTATCACTATTGTTATTACTATAAATTTTGAAGCAGTCCATTTGTTGATTGGTGCTAATCTTAGAGATTGCTTGATTCCGTAATGGCACTATTAGTTTTAATGTGCTCGTCGTTTTGAGAGTCGTTTCCGTAGTTTCCTATTTGAAATTGGATCAAAATGATGAGATAGCCGCAGACCATGGTGAATATCTGAAGAGAGTGAAAGATCGTTAGTCTTTTTTTCAGCTGCAATTGTTAAAATGATAGCTGATAGATTTAAGTAGATGACTCACCGAGTACACTAGGGTGCAATCCAGCGGGAAAAAGCCGCAAGCGCTAAACTCAATTTTTCGATGTAGCATGTCGATCGCAAATTGTTTGAGCTGAAAGTTGTAATCGACAAACTTGCAGAACAGCCTTGCGCAAAATAAATTTATATTCGCTGGCAGGTACCTCGAATATGTCATGTTGACTGGCGGTGGAGCGAGCGAGAAGCCTCCTAACGATATCAGCAGTACTGTTCATCTGCGAATAAAACGCTACTAAGGATCTCTTCAATCTCTAAAGAAAAATCCTCGAAAAATCACTTTTTTGTAGATGCAAACCAACGTTTGCTGTTTCTTTGGACTTTTATCGATTTTAATCGATCTATTTCCTAAAAATCTTTTAATGAACTTTTAGTCATATTCGAATAAAGAAATATTTGTCGTAAAATCGTAAATGCCCTTATACAAAAAAAAAAAACTGTTAATTTTAGATTTCCCCATGAAAGATGTGTTCGAACCTCTTTAGCGACGTTGGTAACGCCTGAAGCCAGCAAAGTGATCGGCAGCATGACGACAATCAGCCAACAAGTGCAGTTACCGATTATCCAATAAGACACCTGTCCCACCGGGACGAAAAAGGGTACAACCATATAGTAAGTAACGTAGAGTGAAGTATAACTGACGCCAGCGACCGCGATAAGAATCGGTACAGAATAAAAATCCGATATTTCCACAGAAATTTCATACAAGTTAGTATGTGCTCGTCGGATAGTGTTGATCTTTGGCCCGTACGAATCGTCGATCAACAAATTTCTCGTGAAAAACAATCTATCCCCGAATTCCACCGACGAACTGTCCGGATGCTCGAGAGCCCGATTCAGAGCTCTGAATCGTTTCTCGATCAATTTTACCACGAAAACGTACTGTATCTCGAAACAATTTGTAACGAAGAACGGCACTATGCCACGGAACCACGTGAGTACTGACGCGGGATAACCAAAATATTGAGTCACCAATGTCACCGTCCAGACCAAGATACTCATTAAAAAAACGAGGAAAAAGAAAAAACTATTGGAATCCGAAAAATCTTCATTGTGATTGAATGACGCACCATCGAAGCTCGTTAGACGATTAAAAAGTCTAACGGCGGTCTTCTGTCTGAATCCGAATATGAGCAAGATCAGGAAAAAAATACAATTGTGCAACACAGTCTGAGCCGTCGCTAGAGTTGAGGTCAGCATCGTTACGTCGGAATATTCGAAGTCGTATTCCCGAGGCAACGCGACGACTAGCATCCGAAATTGTAGGACTATCAGAAAGAGGTTGTAAAGACAACCGAGACGGGATGTGACGACATGTATGAGCGCGGGACCATGCCGATGCCCTTTTTTCAATAACTTTGGTCCCGAAGATTTTTCCACGCCGAACGGGGCCAAGCCCAGTGCTTTGAAGAATCCCAGCACGAACTTCGCGGTTGTAATCTCGCGATCCAAACTGTTACGAGAGGTACGGACCATGTTGGAATTTCAATTGTCTCGATGACTATCGGATGAGGTCAAGGATACGCGAAACCGTAGATTATTGTACGATCGCGCGCGAAGATCGTAATATTTAAAATATGCGCGACGGTGCGAGAGAGCGTTCATGCAGACAGGCGTAGCAGACTGATTCCCGGCTTGAACGCCGCGGACTCTGGGCAATGCTCGACAGAATATATATTATTATATTGAAATATAAAACACTGTTTCGTTACTCGTCTCCGCACTTCGTGCAACAGGAGATAGAACAAGTAATGAGGTCTGTACAGAAAGATGAAGGCTGTATCATTGAATTAATGTTGAGAGCTAAAGAAACCGTGTGTTCGTCGGTCATAAAATTGAGAATTTCAAGTAAGTTTTTGCTACAAGCTATAGAATACCTTATCGATAATAATAGACTGGAGAGCCGAGGGGAGATAGTGCAAAGTAATCGATCACTCTCGTCAAGATCGTGCGGATGACGAATCGGCAGCTTTATGCTAATTGACTGAGTGTTTCTGTGACGCTCTTGGACAAGTCGTTAATACCTTCGTGCTCGAGCGGCGTTAACTCTTCTGTCGTTTGCTCAATGAAGATATCGACCAGCGTTTACCTGATAATCTACATTTTTAACGTGTTTTATCATCATTGGCTTGAATTATGAAAATTGATAACGAAATAAGGAGACTCAAGTAAATTGTGCAGAGAAATCCACTCCAGCAGTCCATTCGTTGATTGCTGCCAATCTTAGATATCGGTTGATTCATTAATGGTACTATTATGCTTGTCATTTTGAGATTCGTTTTCGTAGTTTCCGATTTGAAATTGTATCAATATGATGAGATAGCCGCAGACCATGGTGAATATCTGAAGACAGTGAAAGATCGTTCGATTGTTTTTTATATGTTATAATAGCTGAAAAATTTAAGTAGATGACTCACCGAGTACACGAGGCTGCAGTCCAATGAGAAAAAACCGCAAGCGGTAAACTCAACTTTTCGATGTAGCATGTCGATCGCAAATTGTTTGAGCTGAAAGATTTTAAGGACAATCTTACGGAACAGCCTTGCGCAAATTAAATTTATATTCACTGGCAGGTACCTCGAGTATGTCATGTCGACTGGTGGTTGAACGAGCGAGAAGCTTCCTAACGATATCGGCAGTATTGTTCATCTGCGAATGAAATGCAATTCAGGATCTCTTGCATCGCTAAATAAAAATCCTCGAAAAATCGCGTTTCGTTCGTAGATGCAATCCAACTGTTTTTTTTAATTTGAATTCTTATCGATTTTAATTGATCTATTTCCTAAAAACCTTTACATGAACTTTTAATCATAATAGAATAAACAAAGATTTATCGTAAAATCGTAAATGCCGTTATACGAAAAAAAAACTGTTAATTTAAGATTTTGCCATAAATGATGTGTTTGAACCTCTTTAACTACGTTGGTAACGCCTGAAGCTAGCAGAGTGATCGGTAGCATGACGATAATCAGCCAAGAAGTGCAATTAACGATTATCCAAAAAGATACCACTCCAACCGGTGCAAAAAAGGGTACACACATATAGTAAGTAACGTAGAGGGCAGTATAACTGACGCCAGCGATCGTCGTAAGAATCGGTAAAGAATAAAAATCCGATATTTCCAAAGAAATTTCATACAAATTAGTATGAGCTCGTCGGATTGTGTTGATCTTTGGCCCGTACGAATCGTCGATCAACAAATTCCTCGTGAAAAACAATCGATTCTCGAATTCCACCGACGAAGTGTCCGAATTCCCTATGAGAGCCCGATTCAGAGCTCCGAATCGTTTCTCGATCAATTTCACCACAAAAACGTACTGCATCTCGAAACAAGTTAATACAAAGAACGGCACTATAGAACGGAACCACGTAAGTACCGACGAAGGATGACCAACATATTGAGTAACCAACGCTACCGCCCAGACCAAGATGCCGATTAAAAAAACGTGAAAAAAGAACCAACGACTGGAATCCGAAAAATGATCGTCGTTCCTATTAAATGTCGCACCATCGAAGCTCGTCAGACGATTCAAAAGCTTAACAGCAGTCTTCTGTTTGAATCCGAATGTGAGCAAGATGAGAAAAAAAACACAATTATGCAACGCAGACTGAGCTGTCGCTATAGTTGAGGTCAACTTTGATACGTGGGGATACTCGAGCTCGTGTTTCTGAGGCCACACGAAGACTAGGATCCGAAATTGCAGAGCAACCAGGAAGAGGTTGTAAAGACAACCGAGACGTGATGAGACGACTTTTAGGCGCCCAGAACCTTGCCAATTCCCTTTTTTCAATAACTGTGGTCCCGAAGATGTGTCTACGCCGAACGGAGCCAAGCCCAGTGTTTTGAAGAATCCCAGCATGAATTTTGCGGCTATAATCTCGCGACCCAAACTATTCCGGGATTTATAGACCATGTTGGAGTTTTAATTGTTTCGATGGCTGTCGGATGAGGTCAAGGATACGCGAAACCGTAAATTGTGCGCTTGTGGTGAAGATCGTAATATTTAAAATATGCGCGACGGTACGAGAGAGCGTTTATGCAGACAGGCCAAGCAGACTGACAGTCGGTCTGAGCGCCGCGGCCTCTGGCAATGCTCGACAGAATACAGTTACTTATATTAAAATATAGAAAATTGAGAATTTCAAGTAAGTTCTTGCTACAAGCTATAGTATACCTTATCGATAATAATAGACTGGAGAGCTGATTGGAGACAGTGCAAAGTAATCGATCACTCTCGTCGAGATCGTGCGGATGGCGAATCGGTAGCTTTATGCTGATTGACTGAGTGTTCCTGCGACGCTCTTGAACGAGTCGTTAATACCTTCGTGCTCGATCGGTATCAACTTTTCTGTCGCTTGCTCAATGAAGATAATAACTAGCGTTTATCGCGTAATGTACATTTTAAGGTGTTTTATCATCATTAGCCCGAATCATAAAATTTGACAACGAAATGAGGAGACTCAAGTAAAATTGTTGTATATAGATTGTGCAGAGATTATGTATATCTCATATAAATAATACGTTCGCGTTTGTCGTTCCAGCACAGTCACTGTCAATTGCACAAGAAAAATGCGCGTTGCGCATTATTTTTTACGCACTCTGCGACACACCTGTTTTTATAGTGCAGACGTCCGAAAAATGTTTATCCAGTTTCGTGATCGGAGGTGTTTCCGTTGGTTATCATATGAAGTTGGATTAGAATGACGAGATAGGTGGTGACCATACTGAAAATCTGAAGAGACCGAAAGATCGTTCCATCGTTGGTTCATTCGCGATTATTACACGATATATGATCGATCATCGATTTACGCAGTACGACTCACCGAATGCAAGAGGGTGCAGTCCAATGGGAATAGACCGCAAGCGGTGAACTCAATTTTCCGGTCCAGCAGTTCGATCGCAAATTGCTTGAGATGAAAGAAGTTAACGATCACAAGAGAGTCGGAAAAAATTTTAACTTACATTCACTGGCAAGATACCTCGTGTATGTCGTGTTGACTGGTCGTCGAACGAGACATAAGCCTTCTAATGACATCGGCAGTATTTTTCATGTGGAAATTTTCAAACCGGAAGTGAGGTCCCAAACGGAAATCGTAATTTTTAGCGTGGTTCACTGTAATCTATCGTTAAATTTACACGAAAAAAAATTGAGGATTTAAAAATCCTCTCTTAAGTGACGTGCATAAACCTCTTTAGTGACGTCGGTAACGCCTGAAGCCAGTACAGCGATCGGTAGCATGACACTCATAATCGTAAAAATTGAATTAACAATCATGAAATAAGTCGGCTCTTTCGCCGTGATAATAAAGGGCATGAAGAGATAGTTAGATACGAAGACAGTAATGTAACTGAAGTAAGCAATGGTGAGAAGGATCGGTAATGAATAAAAATCCGATATTCCCATCGCAATTTCATACAAATGGGTATGAGCTGGTCTGATGGTCTCGATCTTCGGTACGTACGAATGATTCATCGGTAGGTCCCTCGCTAAAAACAATCGACTCTCGAATCCCACCGACGAATTTACCGATTTCTCAAAAAGCGTTTGAATCAGTGCTCTGAATTCTTTCTCGATCAATTTAACAGCAAAAATGTACGGTGTCACGAACCAACTGAGAACGTAGCTCGGCACTGAGACGTTGAACCACGACAGTACCCAAGCGTGATAAGCCAACTGCTCGGTACACAGTAATACCGTCCAGACGAATAAATTCGTTTAAAAAACCAGAATAAAGAATCTTCTACTGAACTCTGAAAAATTATCCTCGTTCCGATAAAACGTCACACCATGGAAGCTCAACAAACGATTCAAAAGATTAACGACAGTCTTCTGTCTGAATCCCACTATCAGCCATATCGCGAGTAGAAAAACATTACCCATCACAGACTCGGCTGCTACTATAGTCGAGGTCAGTGACGTTTTGTCGGGATAATCGACGTCGTATCTCAGAGGCATCGAGATGAACAGCATCCGAAATTGCACAGCAATCGGTTGTAGAAACAACCGAGACGAGACGCGACGAATTTCATGTGTCTGGAACCTTGCCAGGGTTTCTTCTTCGATAACTTTTCCGAAGATTTTTGCACGCTGAACGGGGCCAAACCCAAGGCTTTGAAGAAGCCCAGCGTGAACGTCGTGGCTGTACACCCGTAGTCCAAGCTATTACGAGAGGTATAAGCCATCCTGGTGTTTTAATTATGCCGATGACTGTCGGAAGAGGTCAGGGGTTCGCGAAACGGTATATTATTGCGCGCTTGTACGAGGTTCGTAATATTAAAAATAGGCGCGACGGTATTGGAGAGCGTTCATGCAGGCATGCATTGCAGACTGACCCTTTGGCTGAACGCCGGGGTCGTGCCGGCTCTCTGGGTCATCCTTGACAGAATATAGTTACTTATATTGAAATATAGAACATTGATTCGTTATTTACTTCGGGACTTCGTATCATAGGAGATAAAGAAGTAATTATCTGTGTACAGAAAGTTGAAGGCATTATTAGTAAAATAATCAGTACAGCGAAACAAAAAGGTCCGCGTGTGTCCGTGGCTCATGAATTTAAAAAATGCAAGTACTCGATTTAATTTATCGATAATAACGAAATTGAGTATCAGCGAGATATAGTGAAAAATGATCGATCACTCTCGACACGATCATGCGGACGGCGAAGAGGTATCTTTATGCCGATCGAGTGAATGAATTGTTTTTGTGATGCTTTTATGCGAGTCGATAATTCGTTCGTGTCGTACCGACATTAATTACCCCGTCGCGTGCTAAATGAAGATGGATTAGTGTCATACCGCGTAGTATCCATGTAAAGAAAGTTTTTCCAGCGCCAGTGGGACAAAATGGTTAAGGTTGTAATTAAAGAATAAGCCCCGATATTGAATATGCAAATATTTTGACAGGACGGTTTTCATAACATATGGAATGGATTTAGGCAGTGGAGAATGTATCCACTCAGTTATGATGTCACTTCCCGTCGAAGATCGAGGTTTTGGAACCGAAAGTGACGTTTTCACGGATCACATTCGGTTTAAAAGTGAGATTTTCAAACCGGAAGCGACGTTACAGATAATATTTTTAATTTTTGTTTCGAATGTTTGGAAATGTGTGAATTAAGAAACATCGGAAAGTGGATAAAAGAAGGTGTGTAATACATCTCAAGTGTAGTTGGAATTCATCTCAGATACAGAAAAGGAGAATACGATGAACGCCTCAGCGTCAACGAGCCTCAGCCGGGTGCGAAGCCGGCGCGGTATAGTGTAGTCATATTCCCTAAAATTCCCTAAAACATTCGGATAGAAATTCAGCCAAAGCGCGATCGATTTTTATTATTTACAGATATTCCAGTTAGATGCCATTGTAACCGGTGGGATATGATTTGACTGTCGTACTATTTTTAATCTGTTGCTCGATAGTCTTCGGCGCGTTTCCCATTTGATGCTGGATGAGGATGATGATATACGTGGTGACCATGCTCAATATCTGAAGAGTTCAAAGATTGTTCAAAGATTTATTGCTTATCGATAGATTGATTGATCCGACTCACCGAGTGTACGAGGCTCAAGTCCAACGAGAACAATCCACTGGCAGTGAATCGAACTTTCCGATGCATCAGCGCGAGGGCGAATTGTCGCAGCTGAAAAGCGTGAGCTATAGTCAGGTAGCAACTATTATTGGATCAAATATTGGGTCGCGTTCAACGGATACCTCAATCCTGTCATGCTCATTGATATCCGAAAAAACGAGAAGCTTGTCGACCATATCGACGGTCCCTTTCATCTGCAATTTGAACATAATCTTTGTAGTCTGTTGAACAGTAGTCGTGTAAAAGAATCGGAATCTGAACTCTCACATCCAGGGTTCGAATTATCAGATTCAGTGTCCGAATCCTCAGATTCAAAGTTCGAATCCTTAGATCCAGAGTCTAAAATCTCAGACGCTGAAAATCAGAGTCTAAAACCTCAGATGCTGAAAATCAGAGTCTGAATGCTGAAAATCGAAGTCTGAATGTTCATTCTACTAAATCAGACTAGGATAATGCATGTCTCTGACGGAAACCGGGGCCTTCTTGCCTCAAAGTCATTAATAGTTTATAAACCTCTGCAGTGAATCTTGTAACCTCCAAAGCCAATACGACGATCGGTAGCAACGTATAAATTATGTTGGCTACCGAATGAATGATCATCAAGGTCGATTGTGTATTGTTCCTGAGCACGAAGGGTATGATGAAGTAATAAGCACTGTAGACGACGACAATGACCAAGTGTGTAATCGCGAGAAGTATCGGTAGCGAATAAAAATCCGATACTTCCGAAGCGATCTCGTAAAGGTCGTCGTGAACTCGTCGGAGGCTCGCAATATTGGGCAGCAGCGAATCGTTCAATGATGCATCTCTGACGACGCGTAATCGATGTGTGTCGACCGACAACGTAGCCGCAGGACAGTCAACGAGACGACGATTCACATATCTCAAATGGTAATACATAAATTTTATCACAAAAATATACTGAATGATGAACCAACTCATAATCGCATCTGGCCAGTTGATCCTGAATATGGAGATCGTCGAAGGTTCGTAAGACAGGTTTTCCATCGTTTGCAGACCCGTAAAGACGACGATGTTCGTCAGAAACATAAGAAAAAAATAATTGCGACACGACTCGCATGTTTCTTTGCTATCGTGGCCTAAAATTCCATCGCGTAAGCTCAACAGACGATTCAACAGGCCCACCGCTGCTTTCTGCTGAAATCCCAGTATCAGATAGATGGCGATCACAACGGAATTGCCCAACACGGTCGCAAGTAGGTCGATCGTCTCGGTCGTGGTGGATTTTCCAGGATAATCATCGGAGTATATCGTGGGTATCGCCAACGTTAGCAAACGCAGTTGTACGGCTATCAGCAGCAAGTTGTAAAATGAACCAAGACGCGACAGAGAAAATTTAATGTGCACGTAATCACGACGTGTTCTCTTCGGCAGCTTTGATTCGGGCGTTTTTTTCACCGCGTAAGGCGCCAGACCCAACACTTTGAAGATTATCATCATGAGGGTTGTTGCGATGTAATCAAAGTTCATTCTTCTAGATGACACTTGACTCAATGATCGATTTTGAGTACCGGATTACGGACGCACCGAACGGACGATAGAACGGGACTGAGGAACAAAGTAAGAATACACGGTCTGTTAGCAAATTACTCTTATACATGGCATACGTGAACTCATTTTTTTTTATTATTGCTAGAGTATGTGCAAGAATAAAAAGGAGTCCGCTGTGTTCGTCGTCAGATCGCGGAGTGCACGCAATGCATATCGCAGGCTACATCTTTGTAAAATGTCGATGTTCCCAGACTCGGGTACCAACGATAAAACATACCCTTGTCTATCCGCGTCATCGTGCACATTTGTCACGAGTATCAAAGACAAATTTAACCATTTCGCTACTAACGGTACATGTAAACGCGCTTTCGAGAGTATTGATCCAGATATCTCCGAAGATAGGGGAGAGCGGGTCAAAATGGGACAGTGGGGAAAAACGGGATAGACAAAGCGGCATGCATCGATGGGACATTGTAGCATTATTGGAAAATTGCGGTTTTAAAAATGCAATTTTCCAACAATTTTAGGAAACCTCATCGTGCCCCATAGATGTATGCCGATGGTCGGTACCGTTTTGCCCCACTGTCTCGTTTTGCTCGCTCTGCCCTAGTAAAAAAAAAATATATATATATATATATATAAGAGAATTGCTCGGTCTTAAAAAAGAATATGAATTTAAAAATAATTGCAATACTGATCATAGAATCTAATTTTAAAGATATGGAGACCAAGTTCTCCTTTTACATTTATACGCACGGATAAGCGATGAGGATAATCGGTGCGAAATTTCTCGCATCATTACAGTACAGTTATTGATTACAGTCGTTTTTTATCGATTGATTCTAATTTCAGAAAGGTGATTTACAACATCGTGATTTTCATGTCTAGGAATTATTGGAACTTGCCATTTGAATTTGAATTAGGATCGTCAGATATGTGGCGGACATGCTGAAGATCTAAACAGTCAAAGTAGATCGTTAAATGATGTTTATATTCTTCCACAGTTTGAAAGACCCGATTTGCGTGACTCACCGAATGCACGAGGGTACGATCCAACGGGAAGAAACCCCAGGCGGTGAAATTGATCTTTCGGTGCAGTAGTTCGGTCGCAAATTGCTTGAGCTGAAATATCAAAACGAATAAAAAAAAAAACAATCATGGAAAGGAAGATCAAAATTAAAAAATACCTCGATCTTGTCGTTTCGGCTGGTGCTAGAGCGAATGAGAAGCTGTCGAATAACATCGGCGGTCTTCTTTATCTGCAAGAAACACGAATATCTGCGTTTCAATCTGCTTCGATCGAATGACAATTTGGCAAACAAACAACCGCCGAAAGGTGGTTTTTTGTGGGAGGCTTGAAACGTGTATACTGACCTCTGCAGTGACATCGTTGACGCCCGTGGCCAACATCGTGATCGGCATCATCTCACTGATCACCCAGAAAACCGAATTGATTATCATCAAATTCGTCTGCATCAGTTTCACGAACACGAATGGTGAGAGAACGTAGTAGGAACTGCAGACGAGCATGTAAGAGTTGTAGGCGATCGGCAGCAAAATCGGTGACGACCACCATTCCGATATCTCGAACGCGACTTCGTACAGATTAGCATAAACACGCCTGATCTCGGAAATCTTCGATGGGAAGCTGTAATGAACATCTTCGTCCGCCGTGATGAATAACCGTGGCGTAATATTGTCCAACAGTGCTTCGTTGAGTGCTCTGAACCGTTTTTCGATCAATTTTACGACGAAGATGTATTCAGTGACGAATCCGGTGACGATCGTGCACGGCAAAGCGACACTGAACCACGTGAGCACCCAAGGATGAAAAGCCAACTGCTGGGTCAGCAGCAATCCCGTCCAGACGAAGATGTTCGCCGACAAGACAATGCAAAAGAAGCGACCACTGGACTCGAGTCGACAACTTTCGTTGGGGAAAAAAATGGCACTGTCCAAGCTGAGCAAGCGATTCAATAGCCTCACCGCGGTCTTCTGTCGGAATCCGAGTGTCAGCCAGATTGCGAACAGCACGAAATTGCCGAACACACAAGAGATCACTGAGATCAACACGTTGATGGGCAGCCGGTCGAGGTTCTCATCAGCGTATTCCAGCGGTATTGACGAAAATAGAATGCGAGTTTGTGCGAGTACAAGGCACAAATTGTAGATGCAGCCAAGACGGGAGGACGAGAATTGAATGGAGGGCAAATTCTGCCAAGACATCTTCCTCGACGGCTTTGATCTCGGTGTATTTACTCGCAGGGCGTAAGGCGCCAGGCCGAATATCTTGAAAACTAACAGCATCAATTTTGTAGCGACGCAGTCGCCATTGGACTTATCTGTTGTTGAAATCATTGTAGCGTCGACAATAGAATCACAGACATACAGATCGGTGATCTTTTAGTACATCACGATCAACGGAACCGCGAGTGAGAAGTAAGAGAAATGAAAAATGAATCGAAATCGGAGCAATGTTGGAGTGCAAACGGATGATGAAGAAGCACTGAGCTGCAAACGAGTAGCTCGAAAGCATTAGTTGATTGTTTGAACTCGATTTATTTCAGAATTATTATGTGTCCATAAAAAAGAAATAAATCCTGGGGGTGATTATGAGATCGCGGATTAGAGACAATTTTTTATCGCGTGCTCTGTGTGGACTATTAGGAGAAAAACATCGAGAGAGTGACGGGAGATCGATCTTATTCGCATTCATTTCTATTCAGGTCATGCCAGATAAAAATTGTCCCGGGACGTCCAATTTGAACCTGAACGAGAGTGATAACGAGAATTAACCATTTCTGACGTCGACTACTCTTCCGACACATCCTTGACCGTAAATCACGAAAAAGTAGTATGATCAATAAACCAGAACGAGATATACTTGAGGAAATTTGATTTTCTTTTAGTAACATTTGGTACAACATACGACCTATTGATTCGTCTCGTTTGACATTTGAAATTGAAATAGGATGATGATATAAGTTGCGACCATGCTGAATATCTGAAGGATAAAAAAAATGAGTTATCCATCTATAGCGTAAAATAGCAACACCGATCGTCAGATTCGAGTCGACTCACCGATTTAACGAGGGTGCAATCCAACGGGAAGAGTCCAGAAGCGGTGAACTGTACTTCTCGCTGTAAAAGATCGAACGAAAACGCCTTCAGCTGCAACGATAGAAAAAAAAATTGAAAATAAAAATCAATAACAATAAAACATGCCTGTTACCTCGACTTTGTCTCCGTGGCTGATGGTCGATCTTGCGAGAAGCTTGTGGACATAATGGGCGGTCTTTTTTATCTGAACACAAAAAATAGCCAACAATCACGTCTTGTAGTCGATAAAACTCGTTGAAAAAAATTCATAAAAACCTGAGCAGTAGTCCGGTTGATTCCCAAAGCGAGCATAGTGATCGGTAGCACGAGCGCAACCATCCAAGAAACCCCATTGATGATGATGAACGTCGAATCGTCCTTCGAAACGAATACAAACGGCACGACGATCCAGTAAGCGTTGTAGATTATCGAGTAGCAGCTGAGCCCGATCGCGAAAACTATCGGTAGCGAGTAAAATTCCGCAACTTGACACGAAATCTCGTAGAGTTCAGAGTGAGCGCGCCTTAACATGAGGACATTGGGAAAATCAAAATTGACCGCCGACGCACGTCCGAGGATCAATGACCGTATCGGTTGGACGATCGATGATCTCGAGCCATCGATGAGTGCACGATTGAGGGCACTGAATCGCTTTTCGATCAGTTTCACCGTTACGACGTACTGAATCACAAACCAACTGACGGTCACACCGGGTACAATCTCGTTCGTCAATTCGAGAAAGGGCGTACTATAGCATTGTTGGTTGCTCGCGATCACTACGATCCACACTAATAAGTTCGTTAAAAAAAGTATAAAAAAGTAATTTCGATTTGAGTCGGTCAAACGGAAAACGTTCGCATCGACGTTTATCAAACGATTGATGATCTTCACCATGGTCTTCTGTCTCAGCAAAGTCAACAGCAATATGAAGAGGACGACCGCGATGCCGCCGATCGCTTGAGTCACCTCGATCATCTCGGTAAAATTAGTCTTGCTGAGATAGTCGGATTTATAGATCATCGGCACGGACACGAAACTCACGCCGAAGACCAAAACGATCATAATGACGTTGTAAACATTACCGAGATCGGAGTAGACGAAAATCGTCGATGACAAAGCCTCCGGAATGGCCTTCGACACTTTTTCGTCCGGACGTCTTCGGATAATCGATATAGGCGCGAGCCCCACGATGTTGAAGATAAATAGTATCAATTTCGCCCCAAAATACTCGTAATTCAGAGTCGTTGTTTTGGTCAATTGGGGTTTCATCATTGAAGGGATTTAGATTCCACGTCGAGAGTATTCTCAGGACATCAATATAGTTTTTTTTTTCTCGCTTTCTCATAGAAGAATCTCTTTTTCCTCTATGAGAAAGCGAAGGAGACACGAGTGCAAATCAAAAGTAGAAAACGACTCGACATCTGAATAATGGTTAAGTGCACACGGGTGACGAAGAGGTACTGAGCTTCGAGCGAAGAGCTCAGAAGCATTAAGTGATTGTTCGTACTTGATTTATTTTAAAATCATCATGTTTACGTAAAAAAAGGCGGTCGTTACGAGATCGCGGATTGTAGACAATTTTTTATCGTATGCTTTATATTTCTTTTCATTTATTATTATTATTAATTGATTAAGTATCGAAGATAATAATATAGTGTATGAACAGCAGTCGACTATTAGAAGAGACCGTCGAGAGAATGAAGTGGGATCGATTTTCGTCGCATTTTTTTAATTTTTTTTATTCAGCACGTGTCAGATACAAATTGTCCCTGAGCGACGTAATATTCAGTAAAACTTTCTACTTGCGGTCGTGGTGTGCAATTTGAAATTGAAACAAGATGATGAGATAAGTGACGAGCATGCTGTATATCTGCGGGGTAAAGAGAAGAAAATGTTTAATTGATTTATAGACCAATGAACAATCGTTCGTAAGATACGAGTCGACTCACCGAGTGTACTAGAGTGCAATCCAAGGAGAAGAATCCGCAGGCCGTGAACTCCACTTCCCGCTGTAGCAGTTCGAGGGAAAATATTTTCAGCTGCAACATGAGAATAAAAACAACAACAAATTGAACAACAATGAAGACAATAACAACGAATCATGCACCTCACCTCGGACTTCTCTTCGCGACTGATGAGCGATCTTGCGAGAAGCTTGTGGACATTATGGGCGGTCCTTTTCATCTGCAAACCAAAAGCTGGGTAAGTTTTCAGCAAACTAACGCTACATCAAAGCCGGAAGCGCGTGTTCGTGATGTTCTATGCATGAAAACAAAAAAAGTTACCTCTACGCATGTGCACAGCTAAACAAATTCATAAAAACCTCGGCACTCCTTTTCATCTGCAAAGCTGAGTAAGTTTTCACCAGAGCAACGCCACATCAAAGACGGAAGTGCGTGTTCGTGATCTTCTGGGCATGAAAACCAAAAAGGTTACTTCTACGCATGCTCATGGCTAAACAAGTTCATAAAAACCTGGGCGGTAGCCTCGTTGATTTCCAAAGCGAGCATAGTGATCGGTAACATCAGCCCGATCAGCCAAAACAACGAATTGAGAATAATCAACGTTGGATCTTCGTCCGTCTCGAATACGAACGGCATGAAAAGGTAGTAAGCGTTGTAGATTACCGAGTAGCAGCTGAGAGCGATCGTGAAGACGACCGGTATTGAATAAAATTCGGCAACCTGGCCCGAAATCCCGTAGAGCTCGGTGTGAGCGCGTCTGAATGAGAGGATTTTGGGAATATCAAAATTATCCGTCGACACGTATCCCATGATCAATGACCGGATCGGTACGACGATCGATGATCTCGAACTATCGAGGAGTGTACGATTCAGGGCCCTGAATCGTGTCTCGATAAGTTTCACTGTTACGACGTACTGAATCATAAACCAATTGATGATCATACCCGGCACGATGTCGTTCATCCAGCTGGGAACACTAGAATCATAACATTGCTGATTGCTCACGATCACTTCGATCCACACCAGTGTGTTCGTTAGATAAAGTGCAACAAAGTAATTTCGATTGGATTCTGTCGAACGGCAAACGGTATCATCGACGTTCATCAAACGATTCATAATCTTCACCATAGTCTTCTGTCTCAAGCACATCAAGAGCCATATGAAGAGGACAATCGCGTTGCCAACAATCGCCTGAGTCAGCTCGATCGTCTCGGTCAGTTGGGTCTTGAAGGGATACTCATTTGCTGCGACCAACGGTACCGTCAGAAAATTTACCCCGAAGATCAAAACGATCAGAAACACGTTGTAAAAACTACCGATACGCGAGTAGGCGAACTTTGTCGTTGTCAAAGCTTCGGGAATCGGCTTCAAACCCTTTTGCTTCGGACGGCTTCGGAAAATCGACAGAGGGGCGAGACCCATGATCTTGAAGATCGACAGTATTACTTTGGCGCCAAAGTACTCGTAATCCAGTTTGCTCGGTGTAGAATTTCTTGTTCTCGTCGAATTTGATTTCATGTTTGGATGTTCAATGGCAGCTCGATGCAACTTCCAGGGTATTCTTCACCTGACTGTCATTGTCGAAACGTCAGTTTGGACGTATGGCAGCCTGGAGTGTTTATGTTTAATCTACGCGGGACATCTACAGGCGTTTGAGAGTTTACGGTCAGTAACAGCAGTGATGGAGGGAGAGCATGGGTTATTTTCATTAGCGATGCTTG
This sequence comes from Exephanes ischioxanthus, assembly GCA_958510785.1. Lineage (NCBI taxonomy): Eukaryota > Metazoa > Arthropoda > Insecta > Hymenoptera > Ichneumonidae > Exephanes > Exephanes ischioxanthus. Next base: position 11,623,078 of record OY294023.1, on the reverse strand, counting down.
GTTGCAAACGCGACACGCATGGCAGGATTGATCACGATGTCGGACATAGCTTGGATTTTTTTTATTACTTCCGCAAAGGCGTCACGCGAGGTCTGACGATCCTTTACTATCTATATCCGACACTAGGAATTGGGGAATAATTTCTTTGGTATTGGAAACATTATTTTACGCCCGGAAGTGACGTCACTTCCAGTTGAAAAATTAGATCAATGCTTAATTTTCTTGCAAGCTTAGAACATAAACTGAGAAAACTTTTTTTTTTTCATTACAATATTTTCTCCCTTTACATACTTTGTGTGTTATGAGAAATTGAACAAAAAAATAACAGGTACAATTCTCAAGAACTATTTAATTCCGTATCAGTAACATTGAGCGTCATAATTTTAACATCACTTTTCGAAGGTGACATTTGAAATTGAAGGAGAATTATGAGGTATATGCCAACCATACTGCATATCTGAAAAGTAAAATGATTTTTCTGTACAAATACATATTTTCTGTGTATTATCACTGTCAACGCAGTAAAGAATGTGATCCTAGGCATTAAAAACTGAAAATTCGGAAAATTCAGCATGGACGATAAAAAAAAATGTTTGGATCTCATTTCTAAAATTTTTTATTTATTTCTACAATTTTTTCGCGTGATCTACCAAGAACCACCCAACTCACCGATTGCACGAGGGTGTAGTCTAACGAAAATAATCCGTAGGCCTCAAATTTAACGTTTCGTTGTAGCAGTTCTCGCGAAAACTCTTCAAGCTGTAGACAAAAAGAACAACAAAAAATCAACAACTATGAAATTTGACCAATAACAATAACGAAAAATGAATTGTGTTCAAATCACCTCGAATTTTTCCTCTCGAGTGTTCAACTCTCTCATCAGGAATTTATGAACGACACCGGCAGTCTTTCGCATCTGCAAATAGAAATAAAAGATGTTCAAATTTTTTTTTTAAACGATCCTCTCATTGCCCTGCAACGACGCCGAATCGATAATAAAAACCTGATCAGTCATCCCTTCGACGTTTGCAGATAAGATTGTGATCGGTGCTGCCATACTGACCAGCCAAACCACAGAAGCGATACACATAAGAGTCCCATTGTTCTCAATCTTCACGACGATCGGTAGAACAGCGTAATAAGAATTATAAACGATCGAGTAGCAGGTGAAAGCGACTGCCAAAACAGCCGGTAGCGAATAAAAATCCGCGACATCGTTCGCGATCTCGTACAGCGAAATATGAGCTCTTCTGAACGCTATGATTTTTGGGAAAAAATGATTATTCACAGAGTCGCTTTCCAAGATCAACGTCCGGATCGGTCGAACGATCAATGATCTGGCGTTATTGAGAAGACAACGATTCAATCTGCGAAAGCGCGTCTCCAAGAGCTTGATCATCATGATGTACTGAATCGTAAACCAAGTGACGATCGTACAGGGGAAGATGCTGTTGAACCAACCGAGAAACGGAGACTTAAAGTACAGTTGATTGGTCACGACCACTGCGATCCGCAGCAGGACGTGCGCGCCGAAAAGTAAGAGAGGATAGTATCGACTCGATTCGACCTCACAACCGCCGCTCAGATCGAGAATCGTACGATCGAACTTCGTCAAACGATTCAGAAGCTCCACGACGGTGGTCTGTCTTATGCAAAATGACAACCATATAACGATTACTGCCAGGTTCCCGGTAATCGTCTCGACCACCTCAATCGCCTCTGTCAAGTCTGACTTGAAGAGATAATCGACCGTGTACACAATCGGCAACGACTGGGAAATTATGCCCATGAGGCAAACAATCAGAAAAACGTTGTACAGAGAACCGAGTGTGGAATAGGCAAAGTTGATGGTCGCTGAGGCTTTCGACAAGTTTTTCTTCATTGTGTTCTTCGGTAGAACACTTCGCACGAGGGTCAGTGGGGCAAGACCCAGCAGCTTGAAGAACACAAGTATAACTTTTGCACAGCAATATTCGTAATTCAGATCGGTCGCCGCGGAAACGAATTTTCCGGTTGATTGTCTCATGCTTCGATGCTTTTTTTAATACTCCTAAAGGGAGCTCGAAGTGATATCGAAGGAATTATGTTACCGACTGCGAAACGTAGTAAATAAAAGAAGGTACAGGTACTCGTCGAGCCGGGAATGTGCGGGCACAATCTTCAGTACGGATCTCGATGTATTTAAGAGCTCATGGTCAGTGAAAGCAACGGCCAGTGCATGAATAATTTCGTGAGACACATTTACCATTTTTTCCCCCCAGACGACTGAGCCACGCGCGACGTGCATGCATCTTTATCAACAATTATATATATATTTTTTTTTATTTTTAATTATATCCGACACACCCATATCTCTTCATCGGGAGCTTAACCTTTCTACGACTTGGATTTCATCGGATCGTCGGAACTGCGCGGCGCTTTTTTTTTTTGCTTTCTCAAGGAGAGAGCGTTTTTGATTTTTGATCATACTTTGGAGCATATATTTTTATTTACATTTTTTTCGTGAGATTTCGATGCAAGCTCGAGGGAATTCTTTTGGCTGGTGGAAAATGGGACTCGTCAACGTCAGTAGTGAATGATAATTAAAATCGACAGTGCATGTCCAAAGCAATTTGAGGGGTTATCGGGATCAGTTAAAGCAATACCGAGTGCATGAATACTTTCGTGGATGTGAGATTTAAGATATTGCCGAAGCGGCTTTGAATCGCGACACGCACACGAAGCTCTATCGATAGTGCAATCTTTTTTTTGTCATGGCTTTGGAGAAGAGTGCACGCGATGTGCGAAAAAATTATTCATCATTTTGTCACATCGTTGAACATACGCAAAATAATTTTTACAGATGTAAGGACATAAAAAAGAAATCTATGTCTACATGTATATTCAATTATGTGAATATCGCAGACCGCGAGAAATTAAAATAATTCGACATAAATCTGTTTATATTTGTAAAAAAAAAAATCGTATGCTATTTAATGTACAGTGTAACAAAGCGGATACTTCATCTTCATTAATGCTAATTTTCGCTTTGTTACAATAGGTACTGGAAGTTTGCATGCATAAACTGGTATATTAAATTTCATGTACAATTGTTATTAAAGGTTAGCGCACAATCTATTAAACATCTCGAAATAATTTTTTTTTACGAAAACATAGCTTCCCCTATGATGAAACAAAACTTTAAAAATACTCCACTTTTAATAGTTTTCTTTACCGTTATTATAAGAGTACTTTAATTACAATAATTTGCCTTAATTTCATCCCACAAGTGCATTAATTTTTCATCAAAATCGTATATTACATTTAATGTACCAGTTTTTTCATAAAAACTTCCCGTCTGGTACATTAAATTTGCAATTTTTTTAAATACCTACAGCGACCCGGATCGTTATAGATATTTGCACCAAACTCCACAGATTTCGCGAGGCTAAGATGACCGACCAATCACTTATGATGTCGCGCACGCCTCGCGGCATTGTCAAATTATCCACAATTGTTCCATTACCAGTTGAATGGAGTTCACCGGTTTGCATAAGAAATTGTTATCACTCTTTGCCACTCCATCCCATTAATCGGATTGAAACGAAATGCTTCTCCCGAGCTGCAGTTCATTTCGACATCGGTCATAAAATGAATTACATAAACATAAACAGCTCCCCAGTATCGATCAGCTCTCCGCTCGTTCTCCGATAGCGACGAACCGCCGGGGGACACCTTCGTTATATGTCCACCCGTTCCCACCGCTAATTCCGTCGATGCGAAAAAATGATTAAGCGTTTCACGCAAATTGCCACGCCACAACGGTCTCGAACGATCCTTGAAACGCATCCCCAGGTGGTTGATGCACATCGATCGTCCGTGTCATCATCGTCATGGTAACGTTGATCGCTAACACATGCTATAAAAAAAAGCCCTACCAGCTAACCGACAAACAGTGCAAAGTGTTATAAGTCCATAGTCGAAGACGGCCCGCAAGACGGTTCAGTCCTCAAACTTGTCTCTCCTGCATCATAATATTCTCACCTCAAGAAATCTAAAAAGTTGATCCAGCACCTACGTGAACATTCGCACCGGTTTAGAAAGCCTCGATCAGTACTTCGAAGATCAATCGCCGGGACAAGTTTCGAAGCTAGAGGTTCCTTGCAAGGACACACCACAGGGTGGTCATCTTCGGTCCAGCTAATCAGCGCAAGCACATCCCTGGTAAAACGAAATCTTGGCGAAAACTCCTCCATCATTCATGGGAATATCCGGACCGGCCGCTGCATCTCAGAAGCGTCTGAGGAAATGGCGTTTCTTCCGAGCAACGGATTATCTGTCCCTGATGTGGCCCTGCTTCGAGATATCCAGGATTCACGGTCTCTTCCCATACAAGTTCACCTCCGGAACAACGATCGTCGCATCCAAGCTCGGATACGCGTTTTCCTCCTTCATGACGGCCGCTAACATCGCACTGACGCTCCTGATTCTCTACCAGATGGACATATCCGACACTCTGGTCTACGACAACCTGCAGGGTACTCTCCAGGGCAACTGTTACCTGTTGCTCGGCTGGTCGGTTGCGATGGTGTCTTTCGCAAACAGCGTCAAGAGGATGAGATTGCTCAACGATCTTGCTGAGGTATCGGCGAGGCTGCCGTCGTCGTCGTTCATCGCTATGACAAAAATCGTTCACGCGAAGGATCTTTTGGGATTTCTCTTTCTCGTCGGACAAACACCTAACATTTATTCCCCAAACGTAGCCCTGGTGGTAAGCAAAGCTCTGAACATGTACACAACCTTGGTCGTCTATCTGATGGACAGTCTCTACGTCGATTCGGTCTGCGTTCTGCGGGCATGCTTCGAGAGGATAAACGACAATCTTCTCGCCCTCAAGGATAGCATAGAGAAGGAGGAACCTCATCTGCTTCGACGGGTTTACCACGAGCAGAAGAATCCACTGATATTGCTGGAAATCCGAGCGATGAAGAAGCAACACAACGACGTCAGCGAGGTTGTTCAAAAACTGAACTCCACATTCAGCCTTCAGATCGTCGCTACGGTTACCCTTACCTTCGCCGAGATCACTTTTTCGCTGTACTTCTATATTCTACAGTTGACCGGCTCGAAGGAGATAAATCTCGAGAAACAGATATGGTACTCGTACTTCATGACATCGGTGACTTATTACGCGGTTAAACTTGCATCGATCGTGTGGGCATGCGAGACCGCCAAGGGACAGGCCACCAGGACGGGAATCATCGTTCACGAAGTTCTTCTCGACACGACTGACAAACAGGTCAAGGAAGAAGTAAGGGAAAGAAGGCACAAAGATAATTCTGTGACAGGGAGTTAAGCGAATGAAGTCCGTGATGTATTCCGTACATCTCCATAAGAGTTCTAAACTGTGTTTGATGGTTGCGCTTGGAAAAACAAGTTGAAAATGGGCTCATCAGTTTTTTTGTCCTTTTGTTGACTTTGCAGCTTCAGCTGTTTTCCCTGCAATTGCTGCATCGCGACAACACTTTCCAGGCCAAAGGACTCTCGCTGGATGCTACGCTCATCACTGCGGTATGAACTATCGGACTTAAAAAAAAAAAAAAAATTGAAAGATCGATCAATAGAATTGTTGCACGATCCTTCCAAATGCGAAGCTTTGGGAATTAAGACTATGTAAATTCTGATAAGTCTGCCAAATTCCGTTTTCGATCTTTCAAGGTTTCAATGAATTTGGAATTTTCTGATTTTTTTTAACACAAAAAAAATAAATAAAAATGTGTTTCAGATCGTCGGCGGAATAACGACTTATCTTCTTATACTAATCCAGTTTCTCCTCTCGTCAAAGTCCTGCTCGACCGTTCCGAATATTCAACCGACGTTGGTAACCCCGCAGAATTGAGACCCGCCAGGAATACCCGATACATAATCACACAGTATGTATAACTAAGTCGGTCGTGAGGAAAGTAAAATATCAGTTTCCTCGAAGTGAAGCGCAGACAGTAGCGATTTTGGACATGCGCAGAATATATAGCTGTAAAGGAAAGCAACGAGGAAAATCGGTTAAACGTAGTAGAAGTCAATAATGTATGCGCTGACTTAACTACTCGTTTCTCCTGGTAGTTGGCGAGTCAGATGGCAGTCCGGATAATCTGGAGCAATCCTGTGGAGGAGCTCGATCGATCCGTCTCATCCCCTCTATCGCATTCCAACGGCAAAATTTAATCAACGGCTAACCGGAATAGCGTAAGGTCGAGAGAACTTGATCCCACGCTTTCAATACATATTCATCTTGGTAGATCCCGCCGCTACCTCGATAACATGATCAAGAGGAGTTCCGTAGATTCGAGGAAAAACAAAGTGTCTTATTTATTTTTCTTAGAAATAATAAATCTTATGGATAATCCAATGGAAAAAAAGCTCCGTACTATTATCAATAACTCTTCCGAATAATTTATTTTCTCAATATCTATTCGAAGAATTTATGTTGAAAAAACGAAGTTTATGTTTTTTTTATTTTCTTTTTTCTTTTTCTGATTTGAGAGTACAAAGTAATAACTTTACAATGTCACATAATAATAATAATAATAATAATAACAAAATAATAATAATAATATGATGGACGCTCCGACTCGAGCCATTTAATGCTTATTTCCCACAGGACCATTTTAACAAAGTGCACCGTTGCATCTCACACAGCATCGAGACGTTCCTGCGCCACGGGTCACGGCCGAGGTGAAAGGAACGACTCACTGGGGGTCTTATTTCGTACTGTTACTAATTGTTGTTATATATATACAGAACGGAACGGTTAGACGAGAGATCCCCGCTGCACGATAGCTCGTAAAGCGCACGTAATTAGCACTGAATATATATGTGCAATTCCCTGCGGCCACCGCACACGGCGCTTGCACAACGAAAATACACGTACGACTGAGCTCGAAATATTATTAAATCATTCATTGTAGTTGCGAAAGCTCGAATTCGTGTGAGAAATAATAATAACTTGCAGGTTGTTGTAGCTCGGGCACTTAGGGTCTTCGCTATGGACTATGAAATATAGAAAACGAGAATTTATATTTCTGAAGATTTGCCAGAAATACGTCACTTCCGGTTTTAAAATCTCATCTTTCGATCGGACATGACGTCAGACCAGAAATACATCATCATGAAGTCCAATTTTTCGACAGGAAGTGACCTATTTCCGGTATGACGTCACTTCCGATAGAAAAGTGACTTTTTCGGGACAGAAATTACTTATTTCCGGTATGACGTCACTTCTGGTCGAAAAATGAGATTTTCAAACCGGAAGCGACGTATTAACGGAATGACGTCACTTTTGGTAAAAAAAATGAGACTCTGAAGTAACAGCGATAAAATGAACCCAGTAAATATTGTCACAAACGAAGCTACCTTTGTGAAAGAATTATTTTTTTCCTTCCTACGTGAAGTAGACATTTATTTCATTTGGAAACATCATTCAGAATATTGCTCTTTCCCAAAAGCTCGTACAAACGATTTTGCACAATTTCCTACAATTTTCGACTCACCGTCCCCTCTTAAATTTTTATCGTAAAATATCTCGTATTCGTGTCATATTGTCACGAAGCTATGGAGAAGAAAATACCTATGAATTTATATAGCCTCTACAAATTACACGATACGCGGAACGCGTTCGTAATTAATGGCCCGAATACAATTAAGCTCCCACGAAGAAACTTCATTACCGACCGAGTACGAAAGTTAGCAGTCTACGTATTGAATAGCCGGAAAAGAAAGTATCACCCAACTATAGCTCGAGTTTTCAGTAACTGAGTGCAATTTATCTTTTGTCTATCGTGTTCACTGCAATATTGCGCAGTTCCTCCGAATATTTATGAACTTTTTTGTTTTTTAAATAGGGCCTAAATATGTTATAACTGGAAACAAAGTATCACCAAACTATATCTCTAGTTGGTGGTAACGAGGTGTAATATATCTTTTTCTTATCCTGTTCGCGACAATATTGCGCAGTTCCTTCGAATATGTATGAACTTAACTTTTTTCCTTCGCGTTCTTGCCGTATCGGACTCTCGGTCGTTCGACGTACTGCTAGATTACATTGCCCATGGACGAATTTGCCGAGGTCCGCAGCTCGAGAGTTGTCTGTCAGCCACGTACGGAATAGATTCCACGGGCGTCATTCGCAATTTAGCGTCTAGCCATAAATTTCACTTGGTTTCAATACACAGAGAGGAGCTTCGAGACCGTCGAAGGACCGTGACAATCCGTGCGATTGTTACACCGACGATCGTTCGTACGGTCCGTTATCTTCGTCCTACGTATTATTATGTACGTGCGTACATCGCCGGTAGGAAGATGACTATAATAGTCTCTCGGCTCGTTCCGATAAATAGCTCGGGTTTGCGACTACGCAGTGAGCTCTCGTGTATCTGCGTCAATAAAATTGTATCGAATCCCGAACATGATCCATGACGCTAATCCTTATCGATAGTACAAATAACACGAGATAAATAAATGAGTGCGCGTAGACCATGGGAAGTTCGGTAACAGCGCGTTGCTATAACAAACAACTAACGCGGCTGTTACTGTATCACATACTGAGGAAAAGAAATTTTTGGATTAACCAAGCCGCGATGACGTACGTTCAAAGGTGTTATTTGGTTGGTACAACAAAAATGTTTCGAATCGACAAAAAATTAAAACAATGCTTTATTTATACCAACCAAGCAAGACGATGTAAAAAAAAATTGTTTGGAGATCAATGAACGGTATTGAAAGCTTTTTCACAAAAAATGTTTCTGAAATTTCAAACACATGTGCGTTGCAATTTTTACACTAACATTTTTATTTTTCATGACATTTTCATAAATTTCAGGCAAAATATTTGTAATTTTTATATCTGGTATTTTTATTTTACGAAAAAGTGTATTAATGTTCAATTAATGTAAGTAATGCAAGCAAATTTCAAGTTGCAGTACATTAAATTTACAATTTATTTTTACAGTGCACATTAGAACGTATGTCACCTCAACTTTTGGTTAACACAACAATTTTTTTTCTATCTATAATACAAATCCACTATAATCAATAGATGCGCAGAAGTTTGTGTAAACGACTTTGAAAATGTCACTTCACTAGTGTGAAGCGCGCCAACCTCCTTACTGAAAAATTTATTTGAAATAATTCGACTCGAGATAATCGGTCGATTAAAGAGAATGTTATTTTTATTTCCTGACTGGACATTTTTTTTTAATGTCACCGTGGTGTTTAACCCATTGATAAAAAATATTTATTTTCTCTGAATGACCATCACCAGCCTCCAAACAATACGACAAGCAGCATCTATATTTATGTACAGATGCTGCTTGAAAGTGCTAGAAAAAAAAAACCGACCGCCAGCGAAACCCAGAGTCAATAAAAAAAAAGTCTGGCAACCACAAACGTAACACTTGCGCACTCGAGGGCCGGTCGCGCAAGTAGAAACATCACGGTTCTATCGGACGTCTCGCACAGCTGACGGTAATGACGCGCGCGACGTCAGCGCCTCACAACAGTTGCCGCGCATGCGCACGCCGCACTCTTTCTCTCGCGCAAACACAGAGCTCAGCCTCGTATCTGTACGCGCGTTCGATACGCTTACTAATATAAACAACACACCGAGCATTCGCCCGGCGCTGTGCTCTCCCGCCGAAGCGTACCCGACATGGTCGGCTTTTCAGTCAGTAGCGCGTCGACCGTCGCGCGCGCATCGCTTGTTCCGAGTGTCGACGCTCGTTCCTTTTTATCAAAACAGTGGAAAAAATCGTTGTGTTTTTATTTTTTTCATCACTGGTTTATCTCTCGCACGGTCTCGAGAAAACGGCGCGTCGTCGACTGGCGCGGAAGGAAATCCAAAATGCCGACAAAGTTGCTTGCTGTCTTGATTCACGAGTGGACGCTCCGCGAAGAGAGCGTGCAGCACGCGAAAACGGGACCGGCTTGATCCGGAGGATCGTGAATGAAAAAAATTGAAAAATAAATGATATCAGCGTAAAGAGACAACCATTTTTATTGTTCTTCGATGGAATTTTTATGTGAGGAATAAAATGTTGTTCTTCTCTCGAAGTTTCGTCTTCGCAGTTGCAGAATTTAGGCAGTGACAAACTTTTTGTTTTTCTTATCTCGCGCATCGCCGTCCATCGTGATTTTTTTTACGATACAACTCGGATAATAACAAAAGTTATAAAAAAAAATATAATAAAAATGATTTGAAAAATTATTATAAAATAATCTGACGAAAGTGTATTGGTTATCGATGATCGATGAGGTATTTAATCGATGGGAATGATTTACATCGGCTCGAGATAAGAAGTGACGCGATGACGATGACTTTTAGGCGCCATCAATAACAAGGGGATTAGGCCAAGTGGGTAGTCGAGTGTTTACTCGAGTCTCTGCGTGTCTCCGTTGCGAGTGTGTTTTTCGAGAATCGAGTTTTCTTTCCTTACGCGGAAGGAAACGCTTCGCACAATTCTCAACCCATCCGTCGCACACCTAATCGATTTTTTCTGACGCCGTTTCTTTTCTTCTTCTATTTATTATCATCATTTTATTCGGTGCACGTCGGGGAGAGTTAAACATCGATTAAGAGTGTGCGGGTCGAGAAAAATCATTACGGAGAAACAAGGTCGGAGGGAAAAGTGTTTGCTGTGCAGGAGGTGCGGCCGAAGAGGTGGAGAAAAGTTCCAAGAGTTTCGGCAGTGGGTCATGAGGTGAGTTTCTCACTACGCTTCGTTCTGAACCTTGGCTTTCCACGGAGCATTTTTTCTCCAGTGAAAAGGGAAAGGAATATCTATAATCATAGAATTCACGTTTTCGATGCGGCTATTCGAACCCTTTCGTGTGTCGTGTGTTGTCAAAAGAGTTTCTCTAGTAGTGTTCTTGGGGTCAGCTTTTTCGTACGTTGTGCGTTAAGACGTATCACAACATTTTGCTTCACTCGGTGCGAAAATGGCAGTTTTAGGCCCGCTTCTTGTGCGTAAAACCCCCATTTTCTGGACTCATAAAAAACCTTTTCTAGACTCGTGTGATTGCAACACTCGTCAGAAAAAGTTTTAACGCACTAGTATCGTAACGTACTAATTATTACACGCGGTACGAAAATTGCAATTTCACAGCCATTTTCACACTTTGTAAAGTAAAATTTGGTACGACAATCGTGCGAAAAACTTTTTCTGAACTCATGTTATTACAACACTCGTCACAAAGAGTTTTGTCGCGCACAAGTAGCCTAATGTACTATTTAGCGTGTCGTGCGTGTCGTGCGTGTCGCGTCTCACCTTTTATTACTTCTTATAATGCATACAATTTTTTGCGTTTCGTGTGTCGTGTGTCGTGCGTGTTGCGTCTCGCTTTTTATTAGTTCATATTAACTCTTTAAGCACCGGGGACTTTTTGTCAATCGCAAACGACCATGCCTTCTTTTACGCACAACGTAAGATGCACGGCGTACGAAAAAGCTTCAAGATACAACGCACGACACGCGAGACACTACGAAGCCCTCGCCCTAGGACACTACTAGAAAAGATCATTTGACAACACGCGACACACGAAAGGATGCGAATAGCTACATCGTAACATTTTATTTAACGCTTTTGCCTCAAAATTAGTTCTTTGCATTTTTTTTTTTATCAAGATTACAATTTATTGTCTTCGCTTAAAAGTTATTTGACACAATGTGGTGAGTTCTACAGAATTTTCCGGGCAACTGGCGATCGTAAACAAGATTCGAAGATCGGGGAACAATATTCGAAAAATAAAAAACAAGAGGAAAACCAAAAAAAAAGGATCAAACGATCAATAATTTGTTTGCACAGAATTAGATTACTTTTTTTAGTCACGGAAAAAAATCTCGCTTAACAGCACGGCGGAAAAGAGTTTCGGTGAAAGACGAAGAAAAAAAAAAATCATAAACCGGTTAAAAACGATTTTACAGTTATCGTTTGAAATCTGGTAAACAAATTAGTGCAAATGAAGTACGTCAAACGTCGCGTCATACGTCGACAGCACATTGTCATTGATTCATTCATTTATGTGCATGTTATTTTATTTTATTTTTTTTTCAACCTGGCAGCAAAATTTTATTTCGACTTCGCGACTTCCGGTTGCGATTTTCTATGCGAATAAATAAATAAAAACAGTAAATCAGTGATCAAATTATTATAAATTATTATATCGCATATTTTGTTTAATAAAATACAACATTACATCATCGATCGCACTAAAGATATAAAGATGGAGAGAGAAGGGGGGGGGGGGGGGGGTACGGAGCCGATACAGCGAAAGAATGACGAAGTATTTTTGCCGAGCCGAACGAGGAAACGATCTCTATGTTAATTCAATGGCATTCCGTTTGCGCGAGCATAAATTTTCCCCTCAAGGACGAATAGCCAGGCTTTCGTCGACATAGTCGCACGTGAATTTTCGTAACGTTCGGAAAGCTTCGTTGTCGTAGGCTTTGATCGTCGAAGTCTTCGTGGAGGAGCGCGGAGAGTTCCAGCCGGTCTGCGCGAGGTCGAGGATCGCGCGCGTATGTCGTACGCCCGAAGCGCTACAGTCCGATAGTTGTTTTTCACCGGACGCGCTGGTGTGCTCGCGCACAAAAATAAATTACACCGATTAAATTTGTCGGACACCAGTGCAGCCAGAGGAAAATGCTATAAATGAGTCGACGCCGCGACGCCGTACCGGTTCTTTTCGCGATCGCTGCCGCGCATGCGCAATCCCTCCGCTTCTTCTTCCCTACCATCCTCATTTACTCCTACACACGCCTTCCTCGAAGAGTCGTAAACACCGTGAAATTTTTCGGCAGCTGCCATTCCGACACTATTATACTTTCAAAAAGGTTGCCGATTTTTTTTCGCAATTTCGGCGCTTTTTTCTTTCTTGACCGAGCGCGGTCGATCCGGAAACGGTGACTCTGCGGCGCCTTGGGTCGAAAACGAGCGATCGATAAACTACAGCGAAGCATTGTTTCATTTTTTTTTTTTTTGCGACGATTGTTCTAGAAATGAATTACAATTGTTATTATTGTTGATGTCGGCTATTGATCGTGGTAATTAATAATTAAATTGTTTTGTAAATGTATTTTTATATTATTTCTTTAATTTAATGATGTTTTTTTTTTTTTTTTTTTTTTTTGTTGACAACTCAAGAGTTTGTTTGTCCCGGTGGGAATTGCAGATACGCAGGTGTGTCAAGATCGCTGATTATAAAACAAATCGAAAGTCTCCTCGCTCGATTTAATTTCGTCGTGAAAGTTGTAAAAAGCTTTCGAGAACGCTCGCCAGCGCCAGCGGGAAAACAGAGTTATTTGTATCAGATGCTCGCTTAAGTGCAATTCGCATCTCATTTACGCAGTTTCTCAGCTTCGCGATAATAAAACGAGAGAAACATATGTTTTATGCGTCTTCATTTTTTATCGTTATTTCTGAGACTTGCAATAACTTGAATATCCTTAATGATTTTACTCTGTTAAAAAACGGTAAATTTAATGCACCCGACGGGATGTTTTTATGCAAAAGCTAGTATATTAAATGAATGTACAATTGTAATGAAACATTAATACTTTTACAGTGAAATTACAGTGAATTGTTGGAATTAGTGTACTTTTACAGAAAAATTAAACTATTACAAGTGAAGTGTTTCTAATATTTTTAATATACCGCAAATTAATTTTTCATCGCAATTGTACATGAAATTTAATGTATCAGTTTTTTTTTCATAATCCTTCAAGTCTGGTACATTAAATTTCATACCAATTTTTTTTACGCTGTACAGACGAACGACGATTCTTTCAGACTTTTGTCACTCCTCTTTTCAATATACTATTCTATTTTTATCCATCAATTCGTATATCTATCAATCCATATCAGTATAGAATTTTTTTTTCAATCTTCCAGACCTTCCATTTCTAAGACTTTGTCCAACCTTCGGACAATTTCGTTCGGAATAATCGTTCCGAATCTCTCCAAACACCCATTTGATCAAACAATCGTTGTATACGCAGCTACAGTTCACCGCGAATCACAAAGAGCCCGAGACGAAATATTTACGTACGAATAATGTATACGAAATGTACTCTCGTTCGTATTCGAATCGTCGTCATGAGCGGAGTAGCAAACAGCAGCAGACGTTGGCGACACGGTTCTCCGACCTTGCTGATAACCCGTTCCATTTCCTTCCCCTTCGCCGCCTCCTCTTACCATCGAATCTTCAGCAACACCAGTCATTGGGACATCTCCCAGTCTCAATGTCAATCCTCACATATGTCACGTTTGACTCCGCCAATTATCTACTTTATCGCATCCTTTAATTTTTTTTTTTTTTTTTCTGAATCCAATCTCACAAACCCCTCCTGCTCAGAGAGATCGATTACCTACCTCAACCATTTATTGTCGATAAGACCAGTGCAGTAATCGCAGTACTCGTAGATTGTAATAACCAAAGTCAATGCCGCGGATCAAAAAAACAATGCAATCTTTGGCACACATTGTAGAAGCTGCATAGGCGGTAAAGTAAATGTTACACTGTGGCGATTGAATCAACAGCAGATTCAGATGCTGTCTGGAGAAGAATCGTTACAACGTAGCGCACTACTATTTTAAGATCATACAAGCAAAACCGGTTTGGTCTGTTTGATTAAACCGCGGAACGTGTTCGACTGGTGAAAATAATGTTACGGGCACGTTTCAAGCTCCCATTGATCGCAATGCGATTTTACGGTATCGTTGATTCGGAGAAAAATTCCTACGTGGGCATTACTGGATTCGAAGCTGGGACCATACCTAGCTATCTACATCATTGATACCAATTATCAGTGATTGCTTCGTCCACCAGATTTCTCAGAGGCTTCGGTGGCAGAAGTTGTTTTCCGAGTAGAACCCGCTTTCAGCAACTCTTACTTATCCCCTGTTTTTTTTTTTTTTTAATTTCTACCTATCGCGAGCATGTGATTCAACCAGGTGGTAGATAAATCTGGAATTTTTTACGAACCAAATGCCACAAGTAGTTTCGTCGGACTCAAAAGTGAAGCATTCATTTTGATATGGTTGGAGACAGATACGATTTTACGGTATCAAAGAATTAGAGAGAAAAACCACCAAGTGGACGTTATCGGATTCGGACCTGGAACCAAACTTATCTACCAAATTGATATCAACGGTCAGTGATAGCGTCGTCTACAAGATTTCTCAGGGTTTTCAGTGGCGGAAGTTGGTTTCCAAGTAGTACCGCCTTTGAGCAACTGCTATTTATCCCCTATTTGTTTTTATTTCTACCTATTGCGAGCATGTGATTCAACCAGGTGGTAGATAAATCTGGAATTTTTTACGAATCAAAAGCCACAAGTAGTTTCGGTCGGACTCACAAGTGAAGCAGTCATTTCGGTATGGTTGAAGATATATGCGATTTTACGGTATCATAGATAGAATTGCAGAGAGGAAATCCCTAAGTGGGCTTTACCGGATTCGAACCTGGGACCAAACCTAACTATCTACGTAATTGATACCAATTGTCAATGATTGCTTCGTCTACCAGATTTTTCAGGGCTTTGGAGGCAGATGTTGTTTTCCAAGTAGAACCTATTTATATCAGCAACTCCTATTTATATCCTATTTTTTATTTGTTTATTTCTACTGTACGTCGATGAATATGGATTTTTTTAATGAATCAAATGGCACAAGTAATTTCGTTGGACTCACAAAAGTCATTTTGGTGTGGCTGGAGATGGTCGTTTGTTGTGTAGCATTCAAATTCGTCCAAACACTGAAGACGACCAGTGCGCGAATCACAGATTCCAAATACACCGGATGAATCGGACACGTCTGCGGTCTCCCGAGGTTTGTCATAACTTCACTGTAGCGAAAACTACAACACCGCACCTTCCTAGAAACTCCGCCTCCTACCACCTGCTACCTCACTCTCGGCGCTCGTGTTTACAACTGGAATGTATTTTTCATGACAAACAAGGCCGCGAGCCTTCTCGGCGGTGAGCAGAGACGAAGATACGGTAAACAGATGGCCGAGGCGAAGTTTACACGGAGAAAAAAACCTTCGTTGTTCCGCCCAACGCTGGTCGAGGCGGTGTAGGACGGGCTCGGTCGGCAATGAAATTCTGTTTCTGTCAGGTTAAACATTTTTTTTCTTTACATCCATTCCGAGATGGTACTACCTCAAATACACTTCAACCGATTAATTGTTTCGGTGAAATATTAGGTGGATCTTAAAATCACAAGTTCAAATTTTCCTTAGTACCTCAAATGCAATCCAACTGATTAGTTGGTTGGGTGAAAAAAATTAGGTGGATGTTAAAAAGGCAGTTTCAAATTTTACTTTGTACCGCAAAAACAATCCAACCGGTGGATAGGTTGCGTAAACAAATGTGGATGTTAAAATCACAGTTTCAAATTTTTTTTTTTTTGTTGCGAAAACGTTGTTGTCACTGCTCTTTCTCATTTTGAGCCACGAGATATATTTATCCTCGGGCGATTCGGGCGAAACTCGGGATCATTTCGACGCTCGATCACCGAGAGCATCGAAGGCAGCGCGCCAGTTCATAAAGTTCCTCGGCGAAAACGACCAATGGGTACCTCATGGGTACCCATTGGTCGTTTTCGTTGAACAGAGCAATCTCATTCGTGACTGATTTATCGGACAACTTCGCGATTGTCCGGAATTCTCATCACTCGAGTCTACGTCTTCATAGATTCGAAATACGCAGCGTTAAGAGTAGGAGATTTATAACGATCCACAATGCTCGGACTCGTATAAGTCGCTTTTATGGTTCCGCGTTGTTATTATGTACGCACACGCCTTACTGTGTTGCATGATTCGTAATTTATTATTTGTTTCTTCCATCGAGCATGTTTCTCGAGAAATACTGCAAAGATCCGATTTTAGATTAGCCACGATAGAATTTTAATTGAAAGTCGCAGAAGCTGGAATCATAACCGTAAGTACGATTATTTCATCGTTTTATTACGGATCGATTAAACGCATATAAATTTTTATCACCGTCTTGATCTTGGCTTCGGTGATTGCTTCGGTTTTGTTTTGTTTTTTTTTTAATTCTCATTTTTACCGATCCGAGAAAGTCTTCGAGAAACGATCGCGACCTCGATAAACGCGAACGTCCTTGTGTGCCTTCCCGATCCAGGTGTAATACGCAATGAACTAACGAGTCATTATAACGATCGTTCGAACGTTTACATATGTACTTTCAAGAAACGAAACTACCGCAGGGGCGAGACCGAGATTACGTTCTGTTATTTTACATTATAATTTTTATTTCAACTGCGGTACGACGAAACAATTTCTGATTTGGCACACATCGGGAAATGCTATTTTTCTGTCTGTTAAAAAATCCCGAGAGCTCCAATCGATGTCGTCTCTTGCCGCGAACCTGATTCGTCTCGGGCCGGAGCTAGTCGACCAATTTTCTTATATTGTCCATTATAATATTTTTTACTTCAATTACCGTACGACGAATCAATTTGTCCTTCGGCATACATCGAGAGATAGTCTTTGTCTGTCAGTAAAAAAATCCCGAGACCTCTAAAGAATTTCATTTCTCGATGCGAGCCTGAATCGTAGGAACATAGAGCGTGTCGAGTCGGCCCGGTCTCCTTCGTTTTCGTACGTTCCAGCCTCCCGCATAAATTGACCGTACTAAAAGCGTTCCATTCTCGTTCTTTCCACCTCACAAAATATGTCTGTCAGCACAACAACAAGTTTTACAGCTTTGACGATTGGGACCGTGCAGATCTGAGATTTAACTTTGATCCGCCGGACAAAACATAGTCGACCCTTCCAAATTAATGAAGTTCCTCGCTGCACGCACCGATGATGTTACGGTGGGTTGAACGGCACACGCCTACGGGCACAGTGAAGAAGCGTCTGTGTTCTCGCATACGCGAAACGACCATTGCATTCTGAATGATCAAAGACGAGGAGGCAAAAACTTGTTTGCTCGTCGCTCGAACGATGCCATTGCAAAGCGAATGCGAAACGCGCGCGACTAATGGCACTCCGGTGATTCTTCGTGCAATGACAAAAAATAAAAATGAATAAATAAAATCCGGTAGGGTTTCGCAGAGCTGGGTGTTGCATTCCACCACTGACGCGAGACTGGACCAAGCCCGGGCGACTGCTCAGTTACGCGCCAGTGCTAGCCGATCCTACACGGGAATTTATATTGGAATGCGCTCGACGCGACAACTGGCGAGAATTTTGCATGAAAAATTTCATTTTATCATCCAGGCTTTCGTCGTATCTGATGCAGACGAAAAATTCGTCTCGGCGAAATAACACGAGACTCGTCTAATTTTATGACGGCGCGAGAAATAATATTGAGACCGCAATAATATTGATGCGGGTCCGGTTCGAGATCGACTCGACACGCGATCTTTCATCGACCATGTTTTTTGTTTTTTCTTAATTGAATTTTTATCTGTTTTCTTTAAGAGAAAAAAAGAAGCTCTATAGTTAATGTCCTCAAGATAAATATTCAAAAAAATTCGAACAGAAAGACGAGTCGCCGAGTTAATTACTTTTTACTTCACCGCGTTGTTCTTACTTATCTCTGGGGTTCTCGTTGTTTATCCTACGCGAGTTGTTTGCCCGCGATAAAAAAAGTGGTCGCCTCGAGTATCGTCTACTCCGTAGATGCAAACCAGGAAAAATTAATTTTATTGAAAACGATTCGTTAAATTAACTCTTCCTGGTTTGTCGTGTTTTTTTTTTTTTTTTTTTTTTTTGTGATCTCATCACACAATGTATTCATTGCACTTGTCATCACCGGTCGGAACGCAGATTACTTGTGGATAAGGTAAATATCAATAGAGATACTGAAATTTAAAAGTCGTCACTGTTTCCCACTACGAATTCGAGCTGATCTTTTGAATTTTTTTATTTTCATACTCATAAAAAAAAAACCCGCGTAAATTTTTTATTTTTCATCTCCGACACACCCACTCCGAATGGACGAGAAAAAAAAGATATAAATCTGGACGGAGCAAACATAGAACTCTCGTCAATCTAATCGGAAGTCGACTCGCAACGGGCAATGAATCTTCCCGACGCTCACGGCCGGAAATAACTGAAATTCCGCCTTTTTTCGACCACCGTCACCCCTTTGGTATTCTGAACCATGCCCTATGTATTGCTCGGCGTACGAAGTTCGTTCATACAATCGCTCTATCTCCCAGTCACGCTTTTGTTTGTTAGCTTTCTCGACTCTACGCCCTCGCTACGAGTGGCTCGGTTGCCACAATTCACCGCGCGTGTTATTGCCCGGCGTGCTTTAGCGTACCGATGATATAGTCATGAATACGCGAAAACTCGTGACTCATGATTTTACGTTTATGACCGGCGCCGGGCATTCGGTTTGGCGTCAATAGCACGCACGTGGCACGCGGGTACAATGAGGCACGTTTCACATCTCCACGAGTTACGACTCTATTGGGAAACAAGACCAACCGAACACCTCCACCGCACCAAAGCTCCAAAAAAATCTCTGCGCAGCGCAAATACACTGAGAAAAAAGAACATAGTAAAAGCAACAATACTGACTGTATACCATAAAAAATAGTTCCCAGGGGGAAAGTTTACATTTTATAGTTACGACAGTGACAAAAAATCACGGTTGCAACAATAATTATAATTTAAGCAATTGAATATATAATATCAAAAACGATCTGTACAGACGTTCCCCCTGGGAACTATTGGTATAGTAGAAAATACTATCCTTTTTCTCAGTGTAAAATCGCCGGGCGCACCACTCGCTGAAGATAAAAACAAAAATATCAAAAGAAATGGAAAGAAACGGGCGAAAATAAAAATTACAAAATCTCGAATAAAGTTATCGACATACTTAATGGGTCATAAAATTTTGGCAATCGTAGAGCGAACCACTCGCTAAAGACAAAAAGAAAAATAATAAAACAAATTGAAAGAACTCGTGAAAATCTTTGAAAAAAAATGCCGAATAATGTTTTCGACAGACTTCACAACAAACGTATAGTTGTGAATATACGACAAAATTTTGGCAACGATTCATCGACCCGTCCACAAGATGTAGCACTTCGAAGTGCAGATCGACATCAATCAGCGAGTCCCGTCAGAAGGCTCGTCTATTAAATCATTATATAAGCGAATTAATAAAATCAACGAAACAAATCATAGAGCTACCTTTAAGTGTCATTTAAATTATAAACACAAAAAAATTATTACAACCATCCGTATCCTCGTTGTGAGAAATTAACTCAGAAATGACAAAAAAAAGAAGTTCCGCCTACTTAAATAACAAAAGGAAAGTAAGTGAAAAGAAAATCGTTCCGCTTACTCACAGGGTTAAAAGGATGATGACAAAAAACAAGACTCTAGCCTCGTCTATTAGCGCGATAGAGCGACTATGACTCGCTAGAGTCAGGCGGGAAGTATAAACACCTCAGTGCGCACGTGTACTACTTGCCAGAACGTATAATACGCACAGCTGCGGCGTAAATCGTATCGGCGAATCGCACTGGAATCTCGCAAGACGGATAGAGTGGTAGCATCATTGTGTTCGCCAAAGGGGGGAGCTTGGTGGAAAGACGGAACGATGCGGTAAAAAAAAGGTGAGTTCCATAGTAGTAGATTTGAGAGTGAGATAGGAGAGACAATAATATGAGGCAGTTGCAGTTGTAGCAGCCGCGATCGGGTTGCGTCATCGCGGGCGCTTGGATCTCAGCCCGTAACGGCAAAGACGACGTTTGAGGCTTCAAGTACGCCACCGCTGCGACGCATTGGGATGCCCTCGACACGAGCTGCACAATCAGCTGATCACGATCGTCGAGCTCGACAACGAAGCTAAACCACGAAATTGCCACTACCGGCTTTCCGATGTGCGTTTCAGTATATCAGCGGAACGACGGAGAGAGAAGTGGCGATTACTGAATTTATCTTGCTAATTTTCCTACCGCGAATTTGTAATTTTTTACACCCTGCCCGCTAGACAATAATTGATGGCCCTAAACGGACGATTAAATAAACAAGTACGGTTCACTGACAGAAAAAAAAAATGGGAAAATTATCAAGAAGATAATGTTGGAGCTCTGTGAATGAGATGTGTTGGTCCGTGCGGGCCTTCTGTGCTGCGCAGGCGTCTAATTCGTTAACAGTGCATCTGACGGGATTTTCATCAGAGACCTTATTTGGAGAGAATGAAATTCCGGAGGGAAAAGTTTCTATGAACATTCATCCCAGAAACATCCGTTTTTGAGTAAATCAATGGAGATTCCAATCCGACCGGACATCAGCGGACGAGGCACTCTGCCTTTCGACGTCTGTTATCCTGTTCCGTCAAATAACCAGCTAACCCTTCGTCCGACGAGATAAGTGCATAGGACCTTATCTACAGAGCACAAAATTCTCTCTAAGAAAGGTCCTCATCATTTTTCTCCGAATCGGAGCCTACTCGTGGAAAATCTGCTGTTTATCTCGATGACGAATTTCGTCAACGATTTTCGTACGCAGCACTCTGTATCTATGCCACGCGCCAGTCTCCCGCAGTTCCTCACAATTGCCACGGATCTTCGGCCTTTTCACTGCTTCGTTTGACACGCTCACTTCCGAAACATCTGGCAAATGCGGGATTTTGTCGAGGTCTACCTATACCGATCTTGAGCGACGAAAGCACGTGCACTCTGATGCATGTTACTATATTCGTAATTCGACAAACACGGCGTGACTCAGCCTACGTTACGTAGACCACTTGCGTGAGATGTCGTCCGTTTCTATTGCAGCAGATGGCACCTACGTAGCGGAGTAATTCACACGAGCGAGCGTTATCGAGACCCGCAAACAGGTTCACGAGACCGTAAGCTGCACGAACGATCGACGTTGGAAGGCCGCGACATTCTCGCGCCACATCGTCGCTGTTAATTAATATTGCCCAAGGACTCGACGCATCAGCCAGAATGAGAAAGAGTTTGACTGATGCGTGAGACGGCGCGATGGTTTTCGATGACCGATACACGGACCTTAAACTGAGAGAGAGAAAAATGGATCGATATGAATTCCAAAGAAAGGCCGCATTACTTCGCCGAGAATTAATATTTTTCGGCTTGTCTGTAGTGAAATCGATACGTCGGGATGGGAGCGAC
Organism: Exephanes ischioxanthus; assembly: GCA_958510785.1. Lineage (NCBI taxonomy): Eukaryota > Metazoa > Arthropoda > Insecta > Hymenoptera > Ichneumonidae > Exephanes > Exephanes ischioxanthus. The sequence goes on along the minus strand of OY294023.1, from coordinate 11,600,918 downwards.
AAGTCCGCCGATATAGCGAATGGTTCGAGTCCGATACTCTTTCTCGATCAAAAAAATAATACAATTGTCTCAAGCTCCAAAACTTAAAAATATTACACGATTGTGTTTAAGAAACTATTTTTATCGTGACAAATTTTGAAACGTAAAATTTTCCAGAATTTTTATATTAAAAATTAAGAAGACTTCTTAAAAAATTACTGTTTTACCGACGTGGCTAATGTGGCGGTGGATCGAAGTCGATAACTAAAGTTGCCATTAGCATTGGTCGATCGAAGTTAACATTATTAAAGTGAACAATAGCCCGAAGGTGATTCGGCGATCGAGTTCCTCGAATTCTTTTCCTCGCGAAGAACTTTTGCGAGAAAATGAGAAACGAAATCGTCATTTATATGTATCATCTATTCTCGCGTGTACTAGAATAATTCGGGGAAAGGAGACGAGAAATACTGGGTCGATGTGAACACGAGGTCAGCGACGATCCAGAGATAATCGAGAAAACGGGCGACAGTCATTCGAGAACGGACACGTGACTCTGACTCAAGAGCAAATGACATCAGGCCAAGAGCTATTCCAGTAGTAATCTTGAAACGATAAAAAAAAAGAATATCTTCCGAGCATTGAAAATTGATAAAGGAACGAATTGTTGATATTTCAAAGAAACGAATCTTCCATTTAAGGCTAAAATGTAGCCGGCAGGCTGAATAAATAACACGTCGATAAGAATAAATAAATAATGTGTCGATTCTCACCAATAAAGTGGATTTTTTTTTATGTCGCAAACACCGCGTTTCGCATCGACTTAAGCCGTATCGATTTTTCTAGATCTCTTTTATATATATTTGTTCCATTTTTTTCCACCGTATATCCTTCTGGGTTTTTACGGAACCCCATCCCTATTCCCCCCTAGCACTCCCTACCCGCACATAGCTAAGCTACCTAACTTCCAGTGCGTCCGTAGCCGACTTAGCTACACTGTACCGCATTTGCCGGAGACACGGGGAAACTACGGAAAACCCGTGCCGGTACAGACGGCCATATTCTACTAATCCTCCGGTATTTTTGCACTTTGAGTAAAGTGCAGAAAACACCAAAGTTTCAGAAGAAAGCGCCTCTCGCTCAACGGTTGATGCGCCAGCTAGCGTACGGCTAGGCGGTCACCCGAGTCATCCACCCGCCATAGTCATCCAAGCACTGACCGCAACCGATCTTGCTTGACTTGGGCGACCACCGGAGCCGTGCGCCAACCGCGCATCCACCGCTGTCGGTATATTTTATATATTTTCTCTTGTTTCCTCATTATCTCCATTGCAATTCTTTCCGGGCCCGCTCACCGACCAGTCTCGTACACGCGGACCGAGCGAAACCGCAAGCTTGCACAGTCGTATAATAAGTCCGGGGAACGCAGCGAAATAATGCAAGAGAGAAGATTGCAGGAGGAGGCTGAGCCTTCCCGCCTACAGGACGTGAAGAGATTGCAATGCTCTGCGAGGTCATTGCCGCTCGCGCCCATCGATCGGCTTGGACGTCTTTCCTTTCCTCCCTTTCTCACCGGTGAAGAAATTATACTCTTCGGACTCGGACCTTGACTCGCGAGGTAGGGCCTGGCCATTCCTCGGACGGACTCGGGCACGCCTCTTCGACAAATCATGTATCGACATTATCATTTGAAAAATGAAATAAAATATACGAAAATACATAAACCATACGGTAACCATACGATCACGCGCACGTTTATCCATATGGTAGACATACATGTTTTAATTTCTTACCGATTACCAACGTTTTTTGATCAATAAAAAAATGTCGACTTTGACGAACAAACGAAGCTAGAATTACCTCGATCTTTTCACTATCTCGTACTATTCCAGAGCTGGTCAGAACTTGAAGTATCGGGTACTTGTTTGGTACTTCGACGATTTTTAGTACTTCAAGTACTTCTGTACGATTTTAAGTATCAAGAACAAATGCTTTTTGCGTGCACGCTCGCATGACGGATACTCGATGAGTGCCGTGACATCCTGTTAATATATGATTATCAGTCTACACTTATCGATAAGTATAATTGTAACGAGAATCTTACAATGTAAGTTGCCGAGAATAGACGCCATATATTGACGGCTGTATGTACTTGATGCGGCGATCGACGCCTCGCGTGCTGTGTTAACTATATATCAACATCAACGAGATAAAAATAAATCATAATGCCTGGTTTTTTGTGTTGCTGAGAGTTATTATTTCAAAATTGTATGTGTTTTTTTTTTAAGTCGAGATAACGCTTAACGCTACGAACCTAATTGCGAAAACTTCTTGTTGAATACTTCACTTACAAAAAGTACTCGACAAATACTTCAAGTACAAAAAGTACTTGACAAATACTTCAAGTGCAAAAAGTACTTGACAAATACTTCAAGTACCAAAAGTATTCGACAAATACTTCAAGTACCAAAAGTACTCGACAAGTACTTCAAGTACTTGTGATACTTTGTACTTTGTAGTTGAAGTATTTTTTGGTACCTTCCCCAGCTCTGTATTATTCTAATGGTATTACTTATGTTTATGCACCTCCGCATGTGCTTAACAACGCTAATCCGCGAGGGCCAACGACACGTGTTTTATCGTACTCGTTGCACCGGACGCGCATTATGTATAACAGAAACAGTGTCGACGGTTAGTGCATCTCAACAATCGTGCCTAACCCTCTTTCGCACTTTGTAATTCTAAACTCGCCGACGTGATTCCGCATATTACAATCGCCCAAGTGGATAGTTAAAAATCGGATCTTCGAGACAGGAACTTTGCTCGAGAGCATTCTCCCCGTTTCCATCTATCTTTTTCTTTTCTTGCCCTCTGTTTGATCCGTTGCACTGCAATTGTTTATTTAATTCTACCACATGCACACATGCAGATGAGACGGACGTCGTTGCAGACGGCAATTGTACACTGTACTTTACGAGAAAGGGAGAAACCTCGAAAAATAATGCGCAACGTCGGAGAATTCGGGCCTACACTTAAGGATACTGCGCTCATGCATTTCCAACCGAAAGTATGGTTCGATCAAAATTTAAGTGATTCCTGAAACAACAAAAATGTGGAAAAAATTATATGTTGAAGATGTTAAGAATATTGATTTGATACAATAACAATGGCAAAAAGTTACTGAAAAATTAATTATCAAATGATCTTTGTTTTTGATGTAAAATGGATTCGTTGATTTTTCCGCAAACATGTGCATTTTTTCAGAATTTTCCTATCGTTGTGAGTTACCTTTTTTTTTATGTTGAGAAATCTGTGGATGTCGAAAATTTGAATATATTTTCGTAGCGAGACTATGTAAAATCAATATTCTCGGCACCTCCCGTACGTTCAATTTTTACCAGATTTTTACGCCATTGGGAAGCATAAAAAACGGTCAGCTAATCTTACATTTGGTTCGGAATGTAGACGCGAAACGTCCTTAAGATTCTCGCAGTCACTCGTACGATTTAATCACCCAGGGTACCACAAAACTGTCCGCAAAGTGGAAGATGAGCCATGCGTGCCAATTTGCTGACCGATAAAAAATAATATCTCTATCGAAACATTTTTATCTTCTTCCCTACGCGTATTCGAGGAAAGCCATGGTAGAGGAAAACACGGAAGTTTTCCTCCGAAGAGTGACGAGTGTGAATTTATGAGCGCGGTATCCCGTATTCAACAATGCAAATTCTACATTTTTCCACTGATAAAATCTGCACGTTACTTCTGTAAAGTAAATAGCCATTTGAATATGTATAGTGTTTTGTTAAAAAAAAAATGATAAAAGCAATAAGTAAAAAAATGCGATTGAAAGTTAAAAAAAAAAAGTATCTTTTCCTCAATGAGGAAGTACTTTGTCTCTCCAGATAAATAGTACGCAAACTGTACCGCAATCTTGTGAAATCTTCCATTTTCCCATCTACGTTAAGCTCGAGCGTGTAGAATCTCTTCATCACGAACGGATATTCAATCATCCACCGATTACGATTTTTCAAGCCAATTTGTGCAACATTCTGTCGCGTTTAATCGGAAATTAAGCGGACGCGGGATTTAATAACACGGCTCGCGAAAGATCGTGGATGGATGATGAGGCGTAACGACGCCGCACATCACGCGGCGGGAAATTTTGTTTATCTCTATATTTTTTTTTTCCGCCCCACCGCGGTGAGCCCACGCGATCTCATCGGGGATTGCGTGAGAAAACCGCGAGCGATGTCGCGATGTCTGTGTCGCAGCGAAGTGTGTATGTCCGGCTCGCCGCTGCGTAAATCTCTCTCCCTGGTCCGGCATTATGACACGCGTATAGAGCAATGATACGACTATATCTACCGTACGCTGCATTCCGGTTTAACCACCGGGTGCATCGTTACATCGAGCCGCCGTCGACGAGCCACGCGGAGGAGCGTCTATAGTAGTTTCATACCTCTACCTACCGCACGTTGTTTTGCAGACACACGACGAGAGCGGAGCGCAGAACGTGTTATATTAATAGGTCTTCTCTCTGCCGGAGTTACCTCTATCCTTTATTCGTTCTAATAGTGTTCGCTCGACGTGTAGGCGAGCGATAGGCTCTGAAAACGATACCGCGTCGTGCTTGGTGCACGACACTTTGTGCGCTGGGGAGTTGCGCGCCGTCAGCGGCGCTTGCCGCGCCGCCCTAGCGGCCACTGGCTGCGAAAGTTGTACTCCGGCGACAAATTCGGACTCAAATGGTACTTGAGTTGTGACGATCTGCCGAGCAATTCTAGCTTGTTTGAGCTACTGACTACTAAAAATCCAATCCCTTACACTGAGAGAAGGATCTAGTAAGAATGACTATATCGCTTGAGAGATATTACCATAGCACATAGTATTAGGGCGCTAGGGTTCGACCTATGGTAGGAAGTACCGGATTTATAAGAATCTTTCTTAGATATTATGGTAAAAATTCTTGGATAATCCACTTGTTTGAGCCACTGACTACTAAAGATCTCCAATACCTTACGCCGAGAAATCACGTTTTCCTCGCGAAGGCTGATCAGACATAGAGAATTCCGTCGCGATTGGCAAACGATATGCCTCTCACGTATCCTACGCCTCTTTCGACCAAAGTGTCTTAACAATTCTAGCTCGTTTGACCCGCTGCCTAATGCATATCCCATCCCTCCCTCTGGAAAATCACGTTTTCCTCTTAAAGGCTGATTACGGGGAATGCCCGCCCAATATCAAGCTATATCGCGAGGAATCCCCTAGCGAAGCGCAAGCAAACAGTACGTCTTACGCGTATCCAATGAGCCTTTCAACCAAAGCATCCTCAACATTTCTAACACCTTCAACCCGTTGACTACTGAAACTTCAATCGCTCACTCCGGAATATCACGTCTTCCTCGAAGGCCAATCAGCCATCACGGGGAATCCCGTCGCGATTGGCAAGCGATATCTCTCACGTATCTTACGCCTCTTTCCACCAAAGTGTCTTCGACAATTCCAGCTCGTTTGACCCGCTGACGAATGAAAATGCAATCCATCCTTCTGGAAAATCACATTTTCCTCTTAAGACCATATGAAACACCTCCCTCCCCGTCCATCTCGTGCTCAGTCGGTGTCACAACCTGTAATCAACTTTTCTCTCAGGTTCTCGTATGTACAGTCAAAAGAAAAGTCTCATCGGAAATCTGATATCATCTCGGCTTGCGATGAAACTTTTCTTTTCACCGTACTTCCCAGAATCCGTGAGAACAGTTGATTACAGTTTTCATTACCGAGCGCCGTATTGCACATGCGCTTAAAAGCTAATTACGGGGAATACCCGTCCGATATCAAGCTATATCATGGGAAACCCTCTACACAGTAAAAAAAAATTGTACTTTTTACAACAACTTATTGTCCACAAACGTCCACAATTTTTTATTTGTTAAGTAGTAGTAGTAGTGGATTTATTGACATCATTCCAGATGGAACAATTTTTGATACATAGCATTACATAGTGTAAGTTGTCCTAGGAATATAAATATATTGTCAATTGGCCATCGACCTAGGTCCTTCAGCCAGCTATTTGTTAATTTTCTAGTTTAACAAACAAAAGTACAAACTAAAATTGTCGATGAGACGGGAAATAGAAGGACAGGTTCGTATATTCAAATAAGTGACAAACTCGTTTGTCACTTATTTAACAAAATTATTTTTACGAAATTTCGTATTCCGATTTTACGAAATTATTTTTTACTGTGTAGCGAAGGGCGAGCAAACAGTACGCCTTACGCCTATCCAACGAGCCTTTCAACAAAATCATCCTCATCATTTCCAACACCTTCAACCCACTGACTACTGAAACTCTAATCCCTCACTCCGGTGCATCACGTTTTCCTCTCGAAGGCTAAACAGATATCACCTGGAATCCCCTCACACGATCGGCAACCCACATGCCTGCACACATCCAACGTCCGGTCGAAAAGCCTCTTCCCAAACAAGTTCGCCCGCACCAATGACGTTCGAGATAAGACAATAGTGACTCTCGACTTTACATCCTCACATGCAACCGCCAATTGAATTACCTCATGTTCACAATTGCCCGTACACTCGTGCCCGCGATAAAAACAGATCGATCGTCCTCACTCCCGACTCTGACACTCCACCAGGCGGCCAGGCTCATGCCACACTACAGAGAAGCACGTGTCGCGTGAATGGATGTTACGTGCGGTCTCGGGGGCTCATCGCTGCACTGAATGGAGCTCGTGTCGAGTACGATAGTATGACGGTGTCGCGCTCCGTCATTAAATGCCTCGCTGCCGGGGGAAGGGAGTCAGAGGAGAGATGAGGAGAAAGAGTTGCGATGCATTTATGCATCCAGTCGTCTCTCTCGTCCGCCTCAAATACAAAAACAACTACGCACGTATGGGTAGGGGAGAGCGGGGCAAAATGACACACCGGGGCAAAACGGAATAATGAGACAAAACGCTATTTTCCAATAACTTTTGGATGGTGTCGATGGTGGTCCGTGGGGCAAAACGGGGTTTAAAATCCGGATGTATCGTTGGGACAAAATGCGGCATACAAAAATTATTGGAAAATTGTGTTTTGCGCTCACTGTCCCGTTTTGCCCCACTGTCCCATTTTGCCCCGCTCTCCCCTACACACACGCGGTTCTACACTGCGAAGCGTGTTCGGAGTTTCACCCGAGGGTACCTAGTACTCGCTCGCAGCCGTACACGTGCCCGAACTCACCATTCACTCCCACTTTCCTCCTCACCGGAAGAAAAAGAAAAAAAACTTGGCGCCTCCGCCTCGTGCCTCGTACAAACGAGTGTACAGCTATTTGCGCTCGTACTCGCACACGGACGCACCACACTGGTGCGCGTTTGTGTCAGCGCCGAGTAATACGTGCGTCAATAATTATCCCTGGAACGCCCGTAAAGTTGTTTGTGCAGCTACGAGGCTCCGACTACGTCTCTGCTCGCGCATTCGCCAGCGTCGGTATACCGGTACTATAAATATTACCTACACGACCGCGGAGGTGCACGCGGGTCTGCGCGAGACGACTGCATATTGTGTCGTGTTACGGAAGCACCGAAGTTCGAAAACAACTCGAGGAACAGTTCGAGGAACGCAGCGTAATACGTCAGCATTGAAGACGTGATACATGTAAGGATTTTTTATTGCGATTTAAAAAAAAAAAAATCTACTAGAGTTTATTCGTATGAGAGCGATAGTTTTCCATCGGAGACCCGTGAGTAACTTTCGAGTGAGCTTTCGTAATTATTTTGTAGATCTTTGCTTTTTTTAAAATTATTGTTATTAAAGGCTATGGAAAGAAAAATCGTGGGCCATGTTTCAGCTGCATAGATTCAAAATAACTTTTATCACTTTTTAAACTTCGAATGACGAACTTTGGTTTTCCATCTTCGACAGGAAGTTCGGCGCGTCTTGGTTATTTTTCTTTTTTTTTTAGCATTATCAATAGAAGGTTTGAAATTAACTGAGAACAGACGACAAAGGAGGGAGCGTTTTGCTCCAAATTAAGGACGGGTCCGTTACACTTTGTAGCCACAGCCCGGCACACAGATCGAGGGGGATATCGAGTCAGTGGTGCGGATTTTTCCTAATTAACAATGGAACGTTCACAATTAACTGAGAACAGACGATAAAGAAGAGACCGAAATATTCCTCCAAATTTAGCTTGGATTCGTTAAATTTAGAAGCCAGAGCCCGACATAGTTCGAGGGGGGAATGGGTTGGGGGAATTTTTGCAAATTAACAATAGAACATTCAGCATTAATTGACAACAGACAACAAAGGAGAGAGAGCGAATTTTCCCTCCAAATTTAGGATGGATCTGTTAAATTTAGAGGCCAGAGCTCGACATAGTTCGAGGGGCAGATGGGTGGTGCGAAAGACGCCGGGTTAGGAGAGACGAGATCACGCGGCTGTTGCACTGTGCTTTGCCTGTGAAACACAGGGCAGCAACTTTTTTGGATGCTCGGTGCGAGTGTCTTGAGAGATGAATCGCCACAGAAGCATCGGCGTACCCGAAATTACGCTATTATTAAAATGACCGAGTGCTTCGCATAAATAAGCCACCCTCGCTTGAAAGTCCCTCGTTGCCTCGCCCTCGCCCGCCTGCCGTCCCGTTCACTGTATATCATTTTCCACGCTGTGACCGTTCCACTCGAGACTTCAAGTCGCGGTCAAAGAAACGAGCATCCATGCTTCCGTGACTCGGTAACTATTCGCCAGCAGTGCGAGTACTAAGTAACAGCTCTATCGCTGTCCCGGTCTTCATCAGCCTGCGACTCCGCGCTGCAAGTCTCTTTGAAATGCTCTCAGTGATTCCCACTTACTCACGAACTTGTGTTCGTCGCGCAATCAGGATTGAAATGATGACTTTTTGTTTCGAAAATAATCTTTAAAAAAAATACTGAAAAGTTAGCTTGAAGAGTCAAGTCATATCTATAATTTACAGTTATAATATAATATAATATAATCCACTTAAACTTTGTCAATTTTGCTGATCCACTGACTGACGAACTTGTGTTCGTCGCGCAATCAGGATTGAAATAATTCCTTCTTGTTTCGAAAATAATCTTTAAAAAAGATATTGAAAAGTTAGCTTGAACACTTATCCGAGTGATATATATATATATATATATATAATTGTTTTGGCGACGAATATAAGAGAGCACTGGAAAACTGTGGATCGTCATCGAATTTAAATATCGTTAAAAATCCTACTTAAAGTATCAATACACTTGGCAACATTTTGCATATCGTGAACCTGCCAGGCGCCGCGATTGGCGCCTTTTTTTAATTTGCATGTTCCACTTTATCAACTGCACGTGCAAGCGATGTGAAAAACATTGTAAATTTCAGATATATACCCTTTGAGTGCCTCATCGGATGTCGAAGAAAATAAAACTTTATGGTGGAGAAAGAAAGATGCAAAAAAAGCAATATGAAAAAATGATTTTAATCTTCATCGACCGAAATAGATATATTTCATACTTTCGGTGTTTGAAGATTGAGCATCGGAAAACTGTGGATCCTCTTCGAATTTAAATATCGTTAAAAATCGTACTCAAAGTATCAATATCTTGGAAATATTTTGCATATCGCAAGCCGGCGCCTTCAAAAAATTTTCATATTCCACTTTTATCGAGTTCACGTGCGCACGATACGGAAATTGGATGCGCTTCGGGGCTACCGAGGCGATAGTATCGTAGCCACGCAGAGTACAAATTGCGTCGCTTACACAATTGCGAACTTTCTACGCAGTTGTAGGAATGGTAGTGGTGCGTACGCAGAGCTTGTATGATATCGCGTTGTCCAGCTCGGGTTCGCTCGCGCGGAATGCTCTCTATCGTTCCCGTATGTATAAATACCTATATATAGCATATATTTGTATACATGTGCTCCAGAGTTACTGCAAACAAACGTGACGTCAATCAGAGCCATATCGCACAATCACTCCTCGTTGTTATCGATTCAATTGCTACTTGGCTGAACTCCCCGGCGCGTACGGGATTCGCAACAGTTTATATTAATTGAATACACGACGTATGCGATTAATTTAACGTGGATAAACGAGCCTCGGACAAGAATAGCATTGTCGGAATACATTTTTGGATTTTTATTTTATTTCATATATGGGCTGGAAAATAATTGTTGAATTTTTCGGGAAGCTTTAACGAGTCGCAAAGTTCGGGTATTAATAGTTTAAAAAATATCATCTGTTTTTTTAAAACAGTATCTATTTTTAAAAGACTGCGTCGCGCGGTTGAAAGTTCGGCTATGAAGGTTCGGTGACGGCGCATACGTCCTCCGAATGTTAATCGGACCGTGAGAAAAAACGCGATAAGAGAACTGTGCGATACAATCGACGTTCTCTTCTATTTTACAGTCGGCAGTAAATTCCAACGCAAAGCCAGTCGTCCCCTTTAGCGTTTAATTCCATTCTTCCTACTTTTTCTTACTCTCTTCTCAGCGACCGGGATTACAGAGTGTAACATACTTTGCCGCCGTAAAAACATCGCGATCTGCAATTGCACGCGACCCCTGCTTACATTATTTATCGCTCGGCACGAGGGTCAGATCATGAATCGCGTAAACGCATGTACTTAACGCTAGCGCGAGACTAAACGAACGCAAAACAGGCATATGGAAAATACTTGCTAATTGAACGCTCGCCAACGCCAGAATTTCCCGTCGCATTTGTCGGTATCGTGAAAATGCTTGAGCGATGGTGGACAAATTTGGACACGATTTTTGGAATGTTGTAAAAATTTCGGGCGGCGTGACGCGCTCGTCGCGCCTCTCGCGGCTGGTGAGCGAACTTCCGAACGGGGATTCCCCCACGGCCTTCCTCTATTGAGCTTACCTCCGTGACTGCTTTTCGCTTCTCAGCTCATTTAAACTACGGTGACGAAAACATTTTTTAAATGAAATACCGAGACGATGGGATTGCACCGTTCAAATTCTATATTATAATTAAATCTAAATAAAATTTGGAGTAAATAAATTTCATTTATATGATTTCATTGAAGTTGTGAGTATAAATTGTGAAATGTGCAGTGAATGGAGGATTGATGCTATTTCACGTACACGTTATGAGATTAGGAGCACTATATTCCGTAGAAAAACAACGCCATCAGATGCCAATCATGCCGATAGTTTATCACTGACGCGCGCACAGTAGGCTCATCAACATATATATATATATATATGAACTGTTGAGGCGGAAGGAGAAAAAACACGAAGGCCTCATTTCCTCGAATAAAAGTGGTGAAAACATACGATAACTGTGTCCCTCCAATATGCTCTTCCTGCAACATTAATTCCAGCACAGTTCCAACCAATGCAAGAATCGTGAGACTTTTCAGTCCGTCGATTTCACACGCCAGGGTCGGAAATCGTTTCAGTACTAAATGTGGTGTTCGTATGCACACAACTTACTGAGCTAGGCTATGCGCCAGCTCAGTAATGCACCAATGCACCAAGACCTATTAGGCACGTGTGCATAATAACCTTCTGACTTTTCACGTTTATAAAAAAGCAACATTGTATTGCACATTCATTTCAATAAACGTCACCAATGTCTTGCCGTTATTTTTATAAACATTATTTTTGTTGTAAGTGAAATACACTTTTTTGTAACGCGTGCATGAAAAGCGGGGCTTTTTGTGGCAGTTTTGCGGGTCGATAGTGGCTAATTTCAAAGCTGTGTAGAAAAGGTGCGTCGCGCATGCGCAGTTCACGATGTGTTCGCTTTCGTCCATAGGGAGGAAAAGTTATAACCTGACTTTTCACTGTTCGTCCCGAAAAATTATCGTTCCAAGCCGTACTATTCGTGCATTCGTTGCAAAAAGTACGATGTGGAACGAGGGTCGAATTGGCAACGGCGACTCGTGTGGTTGACGCCGTCGCTTCGCTCGGGCAGCGAACCTCACCTCGTTGCAATCGCCAACTTTCGGCCCTTGTTGCACAATATACTATTTAGACGCAAAATCGCGTACCAACTCTGAACATTATAACTGAAATGGCCTTTTTATTTAAGTCTCTACAACACCTCTCCGACCTTTTACACAAAGAAACAACTTTGCATTGCGCATTAATTTCAATAAATGTTCCCAATGCCTTGCCCTTATTTTTATAAAAATTATTTTTGTTACGAGTTAAATACACTCTTCGGGTGCAAAATCGTCAACCATCTCACAACATTATCAGTAATTTTTTTAATGTTTTTAAGTAATTAAAAAAAAAAAAAAAATCTAGTTGAAGCTGGAAGTGAAGGGTCGGAAGATGCGCAGCTCGTTGCAGACTCGACTCAAGCCCGAAGAAGGAAAGGGCAAAGACCGGCCGGGAACGTGTCGAGATGTTGCATCTCGTTGCACCGACAGCACATGTGCGACGACTTGCCGACTGCGCAACCGTATACTTTCTAGATGCACGCAATGCACCTATTGCGAAGTCCATCCTTCTGTGGCTCGTTCTTTCGTTGACCCTTTTCGCGTAATACCGTCGGAGGCTCGAAGCCGGTGCAACGCAACGTTGAATGTTTTATTCAATCGTGATAAAGGGGCTCCGGCGATCGAGCCACTTTACCGCCTCGGCAACCATCTAAATTGCCTCGAAGGTTTCTGGGTTCTCGTTCGGACCAGCCAGAGATGGGGCCATTCGGAATTTGAATACTTAAATAGGGGGGGGGGGGGGGGGGGGGGGCAAAGACGATAGCTATTTCATGAATTTCATCGGCACGTGAGACGCGCACTCCTGAACTATATACACATTTATACCAGGCATTTGCGAGCGCCGCAGTTGAAAAAAAATGGTAATAAAAAAAAATCAAACTTTTTTTTTACATTAAAAAAAAATCCCACCGATTTTCCATGAAGAATATTAAATAAGTCGTGGATTCGTGTTCAGCGGGAAAAACTACATCGGCTATCTTTGAGTTATTATTTTCAAAAAGGGTTGTCTGAACATATATATATATATATATATTTTTTTTTATGTCAAAGATTTAGATTCGATCAAGAATGAATGAATCAGTAAAATCCTGACATCATTTCCTCCACGTCGCGGGGCTCATGAGTTCTTAATAAGCTACATTGTAGCATCAATTCATCTCGTCACGCTATTAATTTTTTTTTTTTTTTTTTCAAGAGAGCTCGAAGACTGTTTGAAATGCGAGCGATGAGTACGTCGCGAGGCGGTGACGAGAAAGGATGCATCATCGATTAAACGATTTTTTTTTTCGCGGAAAGACTGCACGAGAGCAAAAAAATTAATCCCAACCTCTCGAGACAAGTCTGACCGGTCGACTAATTGGCCAGACTTATCGAGTTAAAAAAAAAATACAATAATTACGATAATTTACAAAAAGGCGAAGAAAAAAAACATTTTACGTCACGACCAGCATGCACGTGTTCACGAGCGTTTAATTCATTTTCGACGTTTTGTAAAAAGGTATATCAAGTAAGAACAAGGAAATATCTGGCGTGAAAAATAAATTTGAAATAAAACGATAGCAGATTGCTAATCAAAGTGTAAATAAATTTAAAAAATAAATAAGAGAATGAAAAAAAAAGAATATTGGCCAGACTGATCGAGTAAAAAAAATACGATAATAAAAAAAACGAAGAAACGTACGCGATCTTTATTTCATTATCGAAGTTTTGTAAAAAAGTTATAGCATCTCTATGAAGAATAAGGAAATGTCTGGAGTGAAAAATAAATTTGAAATAAAACAATAACACATTATCGCGCGAAGCGAAGTTCGCGCAGATCGCGAACAGGCAAGGGGGTTTAATACGTTCTTTTGTTTTTTTACGTTGAGTAAAAAATAAGAGTCTGAAACAAATGTGGAGTCAACGAACCGATTATTGCCCAACGACTAAGAGACAAAAAAAAAAGAAAAGAGGAACGTCACGTAAAGTCTGTTTACGAACAGTTTGATAGCTCCGGTGAACATTTCGCCGTCGCGAATATTCCCAAAATAGAATATTCGCGTCTCGGTCGCTCTTCGACATTCGGTGATCTCAGCCGATGTTTTACTCGTCCACGGGGAAGGGCCAGAAGATTACAGCAATGACTGAGCTGACAATGTTGACCCGCGCGTTATCAATATCGGTAAAATCGTCAACATAATCTACCCAACCGTCCAACCTGTCTCCACTTCGAGACCGAAAATATTGCCACTGTTTTATTTTTATAAATATCACCGCCCACCTAGTTTTTCCTTTCGTGGCTCCTAAGACAAGAAAAAAAGTACTCCGCGTGGGCGAATGAGCGAATGTCTCACTCGGGCGCAAATAAATTAGGTTTCGTATATAGCGAAACGTTATTTATTATCGACCTATCGCAGTCTCGATTTCATTAAATAGAAATATTGGAAAAAAAGAGCGCCGTGCATTGAGCTACATTCATCTACCAATGGTTTTCAAATATATTTTCTTGAGCTGGGAGTTGAGAGCTCAGGCAAAGAGTTCTGTTTCGCTGAATCGCGAAAGAAATGACAAATAGAATTTGCATTGTAATCAATTTTTTTACGATTATCCATTGAAGATTTATAGCGGTATCGTGGTGATTTTCGTTTTTTTAAATTCTCTTTGTATTCTTCGGCGGAGTATGAATTGGCGTCACAAAAACTTACCGCACGTAACCGAACCTCTAGAATCCTTTCGAACTCTCTTTGTCCATCCTGGCAGACTCGGCGGCGGCGCTCCGGGCGCCGGATCGTCTCGACGTTCCGCTACTCAATAACTCATGATACTCCAGCGACGCGGGTAATCACAACAAACTATAGATCACTGTCTTCATCTCACAAAGTGTCTTCATTAAAAATGTCGCGGAGATTGCTGAAAAAAAAAAATGATTCCAGGAAATAGTCTCTATATTCGTGTCATTCACTTATCATAATTTATTTGAAGACATATCAGCTTAAAAAAATAGTAAATTTTGTTCAATCTTAGACACGAACCGGCCTCAATTGTTCAATTTGTTCGTCCTGGCAGTGGTGGGTGCGATTAACCCTACAACTCATGACTGGGGTTCGAACGCACCCCACACGAACGCGAAAAAATGAGTTCGCTGATCCTTTCCGGTTTTCCGTTTTCGAACGGGATTTTCATTAACTAAATGTAAATAAAATCAGATTTCTCGTACATCAGTCTCTTCCTTATGAAAAAACGAAGAAAACCATGTACGAGAAAGTCTGTTTATCAGCATAGGACCGGTTTTATGGTCAAGAAAAGCGTGGGGTGCGTTCGGACCCCAGTCATGAGTTTGAAGGTAAAACAATTAACTCATGAGTTGTAGGGCTAACCACCACAATCAAAATACACTGTCCGGCGAGTCGAAGAACATTCATCGACTAGGAATTAACCATTTCAAAGTAAACAGCAAAAACGAATAAAACAAAATGAGTTCAGGAAACTTTATCTCTATATTCGTGTTATTCAATAATCATAATTCACGTTCGGGCATATCAGCTTAAAAAGAATAGTCAATATTTTTCCATCGTAGACACGAACGTCGCTGGGCTCGATTGTTCAATTTGTTCGTCCTGCAAGTGGTCGTCGTAACGGTGGGCGCGATTAATCGTCAGAATCAAGGTTTCGCTGTCCGGCGAATTGGAGAACTTTAATCGATTAGGACTTGTCACTTTCAATGGAAACAGCAAAAAAAAAAAAAAAACGTACAATTTTGGCGGTACAATTTTTGCACGGTCGCCAGAATAGAGTTCTTACTGCACCTTGACTCAGCAGAAATAAAATCCATCGATACTTCCTGAAACCAAAAAGAAAGTCTGGCTGAAAAACAACAACGCCACTCAATGCTCTGTTCCCATCGAATCAGAGACATCATCGAATTCCCGTCACGGTAATTGGAGGGAATTAAATTACGACCGTATGGGTCGTAACTACGTAGTCTAGGCACTGCGTGTCGAATCCGGAGACCTACATGCATTTATAACTCAGTATCAGAAGGTCGTATCGTCAGCGTTTCATAAACGGTAAACAGGCTGTTGGAATGCCAAGTGGCCGACGTGAAATATGTAAAATATGTACCACGAGACGACGATAATATTCCGGTCGACCCACTCGGTCTGGAAGGAATCAATGTCGACCGATTATCGAGTGATCTACATATCTCGCCAATCCCGACAATCGCCATGGGTTTGAGAAAAGAAAAAACAAGAATTGCGCAATAATTTTATTGATTTAAATTCGAGAGAATTACTGCGGAGGTTGTGAGATTAGCGCTCAATCGCGTGTTGGCTGCCGTCACGTATTTCTCGATGGTCCGTGATTCAAGGGTGCTCGGCACGTGTCGAGAGGTGCAGCGGTCAAGGCACAGTGCATCCGATCGTTTCGCGAATTGGAGTCGAATTGACTCGAACGCAATCTCGAAAGAGAGCGGCCGAGCGGATCGCAGGCTCGTTCGAATGGAACACGGCATTTTACGAGGCGAAAGTTCACGAAGAAAAAAATATATATATAGGGAACAGAATTAGTTTGAGGATGGTCAGGTTAACATTTTTTTTTTTCGGTTATTTAAAAATATTTCAAAATATTCGACAGTATGATGTTTAAGTAATTCCCAATAATCAATGAGGGAAGGTATTTTCTTTAGAGAACGATTAACCCGGCATTTCACGGAGCGAAAGTTCACGAAGATTAAAATATGTATGTAGCAGAAATGCTTTGAGGATGGTCAGGTTTACATTTTTTTTTTTCCGGTTATTTTTAGAGTGGATTCTTCAAAAGTTTTCACAATATTCGATATTATAATATATAAGACAGTCGCAGTAATTCATAATCAGAAGTATTTTGTTTCGAGAAAAACGTGATTACATCCATCGTTACTGTTACTCTGCGCATGCGTAAAAAATTGCGATATTTACGCAAAGAACAAAATTCGCTCAGGCGTTTATTTGGAGGAAAATTGACTACACGCATCGCTACTATAATTCCTCGTATGCGTAAAAAATTGCGATATTTCCGGGAAAAAATTAAATCTGCTCGGGCGTTTATTTGGAGAAAAATTGATTACACGCATACCGCAGTATTTATATTTTTTACGCAGACAGCGTATATGCGTAAAAAAAAAATCCTCTCAATGTCTGAAACTTTGATGTCCAACTGAAGCCGCAAATTGATGGTCAGGCTATATATAGCAAAGTTAGATCGTAATCCGTCAAGTCGGGAATGCGGATCGTTCGCGAATTCCATCGATGTGAGAACAGGAGGCCAGGGTAATTGACTCACGGACCGGATTCACATTGCTTGCGGGGCGTTCAACTCATCCGATAGACGTCGATGGATGACCTTACCCCCGCGGAACCACTGCCTCAGCATCTCCCATCTTTTTCTTTATTTTCTATAAGTCCGCCGCGAGGCCTTTATTCTCGTTTCACCATCGTTTCCTCGTCGGTTATTTTGTATCCTCAGACATTTCGCCTCGACGAGTGCGAAAGTTCCGAGAAGCGTATTGTGCGAGCTAGGGCGCGGCGAATCGTTGCGGGAATTTGTAATTGGAAAGAACACCGAGACACGAGAGAAAGGGTTTAATGACGCGAACTTCCGGTGCAGCGAAGTCGCCCGGTGGAATCTCACTTTTGCGCTCGCGGCCGACGGAGATAAGCGGTCGAATGAAATTTTATCTCGGACCCATCACGCGCTTTGTCGTCCGCTTTTATGACAAGAATTTTCGTAATCTGACAATTATTTATTTATTTGTTATGTTGTGTACGGGTCAAAGTCCTTTTTACAAAGTGTGTACATGTACACTGATAAAAAAAATGCAGTTGAATCGACCAATCTTTCAGCTGCACCAAGAAAATATGTATATGTGTACAATAAATCCAATAACTTTGTCATGAGACCGCGCACACGTCGCTAATATATTCTAGGACCGCTTAGTTTTGTTTTTTATGGGGAACCCGGCTCCATTTGAACTACGCTCGGGACCCCGTTCCGGTATTTAATTGTTAGATTTGTTTTCTTTATCCGAAAAAAAACATTAATACATACAGCATGGGGGGGGCTATGTAAAAACCGGATAGGTACACGAAAAATAAAAACTACTACTATTATCCTAACTACTATACTACTATAAAAAAAAGTTTTAAACGTTGTTTATTTATCGGAGCGAATTGCCCTTGTCGGATTAATTTGCATGCCACAAATCAGGTACGAAACGGGAGACGAAGACGAATAAACACTGCGCGACGATGCGGTAGGCTTTGGAAGTCTCACGTTCGGGCTCGCGACTGACGGAGATAAGCGGCCGATAAAATGTTATCTCAGGCCTGGGACGCGCTTTGTCGTTCGCTTTTATTGCAGGCATTTTTGTAATCTGACAATTATCGGGATAAAAAAATATATTAAAAAACTTATTAGATACAGCAAGAGGGGGGGGGGGGGTCTATGTAAACAACCCACACGCGGATACCGAAACTGAAAACTACACAACTATGGAAAGAATTTAAAAACGTTGTTTATTCAACGCAGCGTGTTCGCCGGATTAAGTTGCACGACACAAATCACGAACGAAACGGGAGATGAAGATGAATAAACACTGCGCGACGATGGTGTAATCTTCCGCGAAGTGTTTTCGATTCCGTCGAAACATTTATGTTTGCCAAATAGACTGTGCATGTCGAGCGCGCGCGGAATAATTATTAGTCGTATCGAAGGTCACGATGACATTCGGTTCTACGAGTCTAGGCTCAATTATCTTTCGTGTGTGTTGAAGAGATTTTCACCCGTTAAACGTTTTTTTAAACAGACGGTTAAGTCACTTTTACGATGACAAAAAAAAAATCATCGGTTTGTGCTACTTAATATTTTTCTGCGAAATTTTCTTCTGCAAACGAACATGCAGTTGACAAAAAAAATTCTTCCTGTACTGAAAAGCCGCGTCGAATGAATCGATGAATAAAAAAAAAATAAAACAAATAAGAGGATTAGAGAAACAAAAAGAAAAATCGTTTTCTCGAGGCGCGAATCTCAGCCTCGAGCTTAAACTTGAACCAGCGAGAGCGAGTGCACGCGAGGTCACGAGACGGCGCGATCGCGACCGTGACCGAGCGAGTCCGAGGCGACTCGGCCGATTGAAACTGAAATATCGACGAAAAATCTATGTCGAGATCCGTAGTTTGATTTCAACGAGCTATTTTTATCGATTTTATCACAATCATATCGAATTTACCTTTCTTGGTCCAAGATTTGGACGGAAACCTAAAAGCACCAGAAACGCCATCAAAATGTGTGTCTTTACGGAGCAAAATGTTTTTTTTTTTAAATACTTCTGCGCAATCAAATTATTATTTCCTTTTTTTTTGTTTACGGAACACTCGTTGCTTTGGAGATTCGACCAAAAACATCCAACTGCCCGATAATTCAATATATTATAACGAATGTAATGATCCATTTCGAAGGTGGAGTCAAAGATGCGGAGACCCGGATCCATACTCGGCCTGCTGGTCATCCTGGCGATCCTTGAACTCGCTGATTCGAATCGCTGTCTGACGATGCGCGAAGGTAAACTATGCACAATTATAAAAGTCCATGAAGAAGTTGAGCGAAGTTGAGCTATCGATGAAATCGTCGATGGTTCCCGCGGTGCTTCATTTTGCAGCCCATAGTCTTTAGCCTCGATGCAAATGTGTTCCGCTCGATTGCATGTTCAGAGGTGAATCCAAAACGCGTAGTTCATCTGCAAGGTCAGTCGTTGAACATCCCGTTCGAGCTGACGCGAAGATCGACTCAGAGGCTGGCTACGAGAATCATGAGGATTTTTTTGGTCGAGGTTCTCGGCTATCCGGGCATCACGCTCCTCGAGAGGGACGACCATTTCGATGCCACGACGGTTTTCCATAGGATGTCGGACACTGTGTCCCAAGCCGGCTACAGAATGTAAGTGTGATCCTCGTTCTCATCTTCATTGGTCGTTCGATCATCCGATAGGTCGATTACTCTGAGAACGGAGTAACAGACTCATTTGATCGTGATCGATATTGCCACGAATGGCACCAGATCGGTAACATTCTGACGATCGATTATGAAAATTCCCAGAATTCCCGAGACGATGGTGAACATGGAAGTCTGGGTACCCCCTCAGGAGGACACAATGCCCCTCTTGAGTAACTACGACGTGAAGGAATGCGGTTCCGTAACGAGCCCCGGTCGTTTCGGTTGGTTCGTACCCGTGGGTCTGAGCCAGCTCGGCGATAGCTGGCGAACGTTCGTCCGCCAAGAGACAGCCTCGAGATTCGACGTGGAGGAGCACAATCTTCGGAAGATCGAGGAAGCCACCATTGACCCGACTACCGGCGAGCACTACTGCCGGGAAACTTTCTGCGATCAGGGAATGTACATTCCCGAACGGTGCAAGAGTCAACTCTGCGGTCTTCTGCTAGCCGATGATCCGGACTCGACGGACTTCGTCAAGGGCCACATTGACGAGCTCAAACTCTACGTAAAGGTCGCCTGGGTGGGCCCGAATCTGAAAACTCTCATGAAATTATTGACCAAAGAGTATCTCCAACTGGCGAGAAACGGCAGTGATTCGTCGGCCGGGACTCCGCGATCCCTGGTAGTCTTGCACTGGACCCCGAGCATCGTCATACCCAACGCCAGGGAATTCGTTTCCCTGGAATTCCCAAGATGCGGCAGCAGAGGCTCCGATGTCGGCTGCAAGTACGAGTCCAATCGTTTGGTGAAACTTGCCTGGTCCAGGCTCGAAATCATCGCGAAATTCGCCTGGAAAGCCATCAATCGCGCCAACTTCAATTCGACCACTTACGAGGATCTCATAGAGCGTTACAACAGACTTAGCAAGCTGAACATGACCGAGGAGGAAATTGCCTGCGGATGGCTGAGGGACAATTTGAACTATACTCTGGAAAAATGGATGCCCGACAATTCGGACAGGAACAGCCTGCTCGTAGGTGGTATCTTCCCGATGACCGGAACTCTCTACACCGCCACGTCGATTGTCGCGGCTGCCAAGATGGCCAAGGACGCTATCAACGCCAACAACACGGTGCTGAGGGATTTCAGCATAAAACTGTCGGCGAGCGATGGCCAGTGCAAATCAGACATGGTCATGAAGTCCTTCATCGACTACATAGCCAACAACGTCTATGAAGAATTGATCGGTGTCCTCGGACCGGCCTGTTCCGAAACGGTCGAGCCACTCATCGGTGTCTCGAAGCACTACAAGACCGTCATAATCAGCTACAGCGCCGAAGGTTCCAGCTTCAACGACAGAGTCAGATATCCGTACTTCTTCAGAACCGTTGGCGAGAACAAGCAGTACAAGCACGTTTACCTCAAACTCCTGCAGAGCTTCGGATGGAAAAGGGTCGCTTCGCTCACGGAGGACGGACAGAAGTACACCGAGTACATATCTTACATGCAGGAAATCCTGAGGGACAATGGTATCAGTTTCATCGCTAATATCAAGTTCCCGAGGGACAGGGAGAGAAACGCCATGACCAAGGTAAGAATCACGTTTCTTGTTATTACGGATGGTGTCTTTGGTCCCCTTCTTTCGGATACATTGAGATCAATGAATGTCCATCTTTGACCATCGATTGTTTCTCTTTTCACAGTATCTGCAAGATCTGAAGCAGAAACGCGCCAGGATCATAATAGCGGACGTGTACGACGTGGTGGCGCGCCAGGTGATGTGCGAAGCTTACAAATTGGAGATGACTGCCTATCAGGTACAAAATCGTTTAAAAATATGACGTCTAACCGTAGATTACTTACGTTTCGCATTAGAAATGACAAAACGATTGTCTTAAGGGCTACGTGTGGTTTTTGACTCTGTGGCTTCATCCACGCTGGTACGACACCGATTACTACAACACCCTGGGCGAAAGCGTTCCCTGCACGACCGTCGAAATGGCCAGGGCCATAAATGGCCATCTCGGCATATCCAACGCGTATTTCGCTCCGGACGACGACATCATGCAGGAAGGCATAACCGTTCGTCAGTGGCGGAATAATTACGAAAAACTCTGCAGCCTCACCGAACAACCACCGTCGAATTACGCTGGTTACGCATACGACGCCATGTGGACCTACGCCTACGCCATGGATCGTCTGCTGAAGGAGAATCAGAGCTACGTCTTCGATCTCCATTCCGATCACACCGTTAATCGGCTCACTGACATCATCGCTGCGACCGACTTCAACGGGGTAAGAACTTGTTTTACGTCGTACCCGACTCGTGGGAGAATCAACAACACGGTCGGTCGCTCTTTTCGGACCAACACTGATCTTGCACGAAGATCTCGCCTTTCACCAGTGTGAAAGGCGAGATCTCCGCGGCAAACCATAAACCTATCAGTGACAGGTTTATGGTAAATACCATAAAACTGTTTCAACCGTTTCTTTGATGACGCAAGGAGGGTTAATGGAAAAATATGTTCCAATCAGGTATCCGGCAGGATCAAATTTTTGGGCGGTCCTTCGCGAGTCTCCGTTATCATGGTGGTCCAGAACATCGACAACGAGACCCGGACCATCGGCAATTTTTATCCGAACATATCGGAAGCTAGGAACGAGGTAATTGGCGGAACTTTGGATCTCGACAAGACGGCTATAGTCTGGCTGTCCAAAGTCGTGCCCGACGACGGTTCCGAGCCACCGGTCAGATGCGTCTTGGCCGGACTCGCCGAACTCCTCGACGTCACCTGCGAGGTCGCTATCGTTATCGCAAACATCATTGGCTTCGGACTATTGGGAGGAGTTCTCATCACCGGATTCATCATAGTCAAGAGAAAGTTAGCAACATTTTCTTATTTTCATGAAATCGAGAAATAAATTTATTAATTGAGTTCTTTTCGTGAAAATGAGGAAAAAATTTATTGACTAAGATTGTTTGGTGAAATTGTGGAAGAAATTTATTGAAATATTATTGACTGAGATTTTTTAGTAAATTTCCCGATAAACATTATTATTATTATATTTCAGATACGACGAGAAGGTACGGCAGCACGAGAAGGTGATGGAGTCCTTCGGGCTGGACCCTCGTCAGACGACTTACGGTTTGGACAAGTGGGAGATACCTCGGGACCGTGTGGTGATAAACCGAAAATTGGGCGAGGGTGCGTTCGGCACGGTTTACGGTGGGGAAACATTCTTCCCGGAGAAGGGCTGGCTCGCCGTCGCGGTCAAGACCCTGAAGGCCGGCAGTTCGACCGACGAGAAACTCGACTTCCTCAGCGAGGTCGAAGTAATGAAGAGATTCGAGCACAAAAATATCATAAGACTACTCGGCGTGTGCATAAAGAGCGCGCCCGTACTGACTGTCATGGAATTCATGCTTTACGGCGATCTGAAGACTTATCTGCTCGCCCGAAGACATCTCGTCAATGATCAGAGCTACGAGGACTCTGACGAAATTTCAAACAAGAAACTCACCGCCATGGCTCTCGACGTCGCCAGGGCGCTGAGTTACCTCGCCCAATTGAAATACGTCCACAGGTGAACCGAACTATAAGATTATTTTATCAGTTTTTAAATTTATGAATGAAAATGAAATAACTTCATTTTTATTTATTTTATTTATTTTATTTATTTTATTTATTTTATTTATTTTATTTATTTTATTTATTTTATTTATTTTATTTATTTTATTTATTTTATTTATTTTATTTATTTTATTTATTTTATTTATTTTATTTATTTTATTTATTTTATTTATTTTATTTATTTTATTTATTTTATGTTTCATGAATGAAAATTTACTATTTTTTTTAGGGACGTCGCTTCGAGAAATTGCCTGGTGAATGCTGCGAGAGTGGTCAAGCTCGGTGACTTCGGAATGACGAGACCCATGTACGAGAATGACTATTACAGGTTCAATCGAAAAGGTCAGTACAGAATCATGAAAAAAAAAGAAAAATCGAAGTTTACTGAAAATAGTTTCCGAGTGGGTTGAATTTCTTTCGGGAATAGCTTCCAGGAATAAAACACTCTACATACCATTCAATTATTATCCAACATAATTTTTTTTTGTTTTTTTTTATTCATTTTAAGATCATTAAGTTACAAAAAAAATGTTCTTTGTCGTTTCAGCAGGAATGCTACCAGTCAGATGGATGGCACCCGAGTCCCTCGGCCTCGGTATTTTCACTCCAGCATCCGACGTCTGGTCCTACGGAGTTCTTCTCTACGAGATAATAACCTTCGGCAGTTTTCCCTTCCAAGGCATGAGCAACAATGAAGTGTTAGCCTACGTCAAAGCCGGCAATTCATTGGTGGTGCCCAAAGGTGTCAAGTCTCAATTGTGAGTGAAGTTCACAAAAAAAAAAAATAATAATAATTTCTGTCTACACCCAACTGTATCAAAAAAATGAACTCTTTTTCCTTAAAATCTCTTTCAGGGAAGGTTTGATCCGTTCCTGCTGGACGGTCGATCACGCGAACAGGCCAACAGCGCCCGAGATCGTCGACTTCCTCGCGACGAATCCGCGTCTCCTGTCTCCCTGTCTGGACGTCCCGCTGGCGAGTGTCCAGCTGGAGAACACCGGACAAATGGACTTCCAGCTTCCCGAGAGCATTCGGAAGTACTCGATGTCCCTGTCCTGGCCGCCTCAGCAACAGCGTCGTCAGAACTCTTCGCCCCTCGCCGCCTTCAACTCCGACAATCCCACGAGCACTCCTCTCGTCGACATAAATCACGAGAACGAGATAAACGGCAACCTGGACGTCCTCCTGGGTGTACGAAACGGCGACCAGGACATCTCGCTGCCTCTCCTGCCGGACTCGGACTCGCGTTACATACAGCTTCAGGATAGCGGTCGAACGCCGCAGAGGAAACGCGAGAGCTTCCCGAAGTACGTCAACATCCAGCCGGGCGAGGAGACGACGAGGGGCAATTCGGACATACAGCTGGAGGAGAAGAGCTCGATGCTGAACGAGCGAACTGGCAACGAGCCCGAGAACGACTCCTTCCTCTGAGACCGGCCTCGGGGAAATGACCTCGAAGCTACTCGAGTTCGTGTCACTCACCGCATCGGGAAATCTCCCGAAGGGACTCCCGAAGCCGCGCGGCCCTCCCGGGTTTTTGCTCATAAGGCTGACAGGAGTGCAATAGTAGAAACATAAGATCCGGCCAAAACCTGACGACACGCAAGGTGAATTGAAACTCACCTTGGGACATCGTGTCGGTCGCAGGGATGCGAGCGACGATCGCGAGAACTCTATTACGAAAAATATGCTCGCGTAAAAAAAAAAACGAGCCTAAAGAGTGCGAGCTTTTATTTTGTCCCTCGAATTTCATCGACGAAATATTGCTGACGAAATACCGCTATTCGGTCATCTAAATTCTTTTTCGATATTTTGTTAGAAATTCTTTTTTTCTATTATTATTTTTTTTTATTGAGGTGAAACATTTTTTTTTAATACTACCGGGTGTCTATTTCGGCGATATGACTGTAACTTCAATATTTGACGATCAAACTATCGTTAATCGGGTGAAAAAGTGTCCGTATCTATACTCGTGCAAATTGACCGTCGCTCGCATTGCCGATCACGGCTCGCCCAGGCAGAGGGAGGGATGAGACTGCTGGGGAAATTCTTTTTGCGAAGAGAAATTCCAGAAACAAAAAGAGTCAGGAAGTCCGAGTCTGCGAAAATAAAAATGTAAATCGCGCACCGATGCTCTTTCTCGCGGCAAAAATGAAGAATATTCTTTCCGCACAACTTATTTATATTTTTTTGGAAGCCCACGGAGTCCAATAGACTGAATCATCGTCCCATGTTCAAGAATTCAAAAGTCTCATCGATTTACCAAGAACTTCGTTGAATTCCAAATTCGGACCTCCTGTCTTCGTCACAGTAACAGGATTGAGTGTCGAACTACCTCGAGTCCGCGCAAAAAAAAGAGTTCGATGCACTCGGACCATGACGTACAAACTTTCGATCGTAACTATTTTATTTATACATAAAAATTGTATGTAAATAGCACGTAGGCTCGATAGGTACGATCGCGGTTCTCTATGAAAAAAAAACAAAGTTAAAAAAACTATTTCTACGACAGACGTTCCGTACTTTCCTAAAATTGCTCATACAAAGCGAACTATTACACACTACGCGTATACCACGATTGTTTTACGTAGATAATTTTTAATTTTTTTCCTGTAGTTCAACAATGAAGACAAAGAATAAGGTAACGGAGCTTTCGAAGCACACTCGTCAGGGCTGTGATTACATGCCGAAATAAAATATTTTAAGGTCTAGTCAAGAGACTCCTTGGATTACTCGCGTAAGCTAAACTAGAAAGACCAAGGAGCAGGGGGTGGATTTTTTTCTTTTCTTCCAGCAACGATTTTATTTATTTTTCTTTTCATTTGTCGCTCGCTGTCTCAGATATTCCGATAAAAGAGATATGTTCTTATGCTAGTTTGTATAGATGAGTAAGTATGTATAGCACGCACGACGACATCTCTCCGAACTCGTTACATTGTTACTGTATATATATATTTTTTTTAATCGTTAGTCGAAGCATTCTTCTTTTCTACGCCTAGCCCAGCTTTCGTCAATTACATCGCGACGAATGCTTGTAATTAATTACTATCGTACTAAGATTGTTAGCGAAACTTTAACGCAGTATAAAAAAAGCACACCGATGTATCTATATATATATATTTATGTGTATATTCCGGAAGGATATAAAAGTGCGGGACGCACAGTAATTCGTAACTGAATTCACCAGTAAATCGATACCGATTTTATTATTATTATTAAATTTAAGCCTAGTGCATTAAAGCTTTGCCATAAGAAAATAAAAACTATTTAAGATCGCGGCGATCCACGTCGAAAACAGGATACGCCGAGACAATAATGATATTTATGTAATAGCCGAGTTCCTTGTTACTTTTAAGGACTGTTGCAATTGTGGAAAAGCTTTCTTTTGTATCATTTTTCAAGAAATACGCGACGAATAAACGCGTTTGTGGATAAACGTGTTTTTCTTTTACATCGATCTCGGTAAAGCGATTCTCGAGAAATTAGGTCGGTGTGGAAAGTATCAAGAGAGAAAACAATGTTTCCCAATCTGAATTTATACTGTACATGAAATAATATTTTTTTCGTTTTACGAGCAAAAGATTGACGAAGGTAAAGCCACTGTCTCGTGAGCCGACCGGACAGAATATCGACGATCGTTAACGTTCCACCGACCGTCCGAAGAAATCTACGAATCCGACTGCAAAAAAGCGCACTATATCTACTGTCGGTAAAACAGACAGATCACAGATTTCTTAATTTTTAAGCTTACTCACAGTATGTAAAAATTCCTATCAATCCTACCAAATATGTTACAAAATCGTGTTAACGAATAAAATTGCATGTTCTCTGACGATCAACTCAAGGCGTTCGACTTTGTTATCTTCGACTCAAAGAGGTTTCCTGCAGCACCACGTAGAGAGCCCGAGGGTGTCCGAGAAATCCGAGGGATGTCGCTGCTGCGTCCTTTTGGCGAATATCGCAGTACATTTTTCGGTTTTAAGAAAACTGACCGAAAGAACCTATTTTCTCAGCCCTCATTAAAGTTTTTAATGACGACGGAAGCAATGAAACCGTAACAGCAAGTTATTTCTGATCCTGAAACTCATTGGGATCAAAGACACCGTGCAATGAATACAGACTCGTTTAACTATAAATTAAAAAATGGAATTATAAAAGTTATTAGTAAAATATGCACATTTTATTTGTTATTTCGAAGTGCCATTGAAATAAAAAAGGCTCGTGCAAATCACACTGTTTATCTCAAATAAATATCAATATTCGTATATCGGTAAGGAAATAGATCCATAAACTATTAAAGACACGTTTAAAAAAAAAAATGTATTATTTTATGAATGGTTCGTGCAAATCACACTGTTTATCTCAAAGAAATATTAATATCCGTATATCGGTAAGAAAATAGATCCATAAATTATTAAAGACACGTTCAATAAAAAAAAAAATTAAGAAAAAAAAGTGGAATTATAAAAGTTGCTAGTAATATGCGCATTTTATTAGTTGTTTCGAATTGCCATAGAAATAAAAAAGGCTCGTGCGAATGTCACCGTTTATCCGAGAGAAATATCAATATCCGTATATCGGCAAGAAAATAGATTCATAAAATCGCCCTACCCGCAATAATTATCCCACAGAACCTCGCCCAACGAGAAAACTAATTTTTTTTTCATACATCCAAGGTAAATGAGATAGTTTCCTACCTCATAAACATGTTTATCGCCTCACCCGCTATCCTCGATATTTCCGCGTTCCCCATTTATTCCCTACTCTTAATTTCTCTATCTTCCCATTTCTTCAAACATCCCACGCATTATTTACACCGCGACTGCAACACGCCCATCCTCGAACGCATTCATTTTCTAATGAACGAATTCCTCGCGAATTTTTCCGTGAATTCGCACGCTCCGGTATCGAGATCATCGTCACGGTCTCCTCCTCGCTTCGAATAATCGTGGAACCAGCCGGACAATTTATTCGATCGATAAACATCGTAACAGCGTTACGACGGCCAGTGTCGTAACGATTCGGTTCGTCGATAATTTGCCTTCCCCACCCGCGTGGCTCGAGATTTTGCCTCGGTTCGCGACAATGACCGAGACGATAATTTCACCTACCGTACGAGATTCGAATCCGTGTCCGCGGATCGACCTCCCAGCGCCGGAAGGACCCGCGATCCGCGCTCGAACGCTCGCAGTTACGCCCTTAAGGAAACGCTCGCGTCTGTGCACACGTCTCGCGAGTGCGCATGCGCACGGGCGTCGCGGTGTTCTCCCGGTGTTTACGTAGTCATTACGTAGCCGGGCTTCTCTCTAGGCCGGAGAAATGGATGAAGATAACATCTTTACCTTATAGCGAACGCAGCTGCAGGGGGTCCGGAGCGAGCATTTCGCTCCTATAAACGGAGCACGGTTTTACTCCTGTGGAAGTTCGTACTAGCATTGGAAACTCGTACGTAGGAAACTGGCTCGTGTGCACTCCGCCGCTCGTAACAGGTAGTAACTACTTGGAACAACTTGGAACCGGCGATTGTGTGTGTGTGTGCGCGCGGGCTCTGAACCGCGTGTTCCTCCAGCCCGGTTGAGCCCCGCTGTTCCCGCTCGCGGGTCATTATAATGTTGAACGATTCGTACGGGCGAGTCTGGGCTACGAACGGTTGGCCCGTTGCTGGCGGTTGTTCCGCACCGCACCGGGCCAAGCCGTCTCACCCGGCCTGCCTGCAAACTCTCGGCTGCGGGGATTGTTAGACCGACCCGCGAGATGGACGAACCGAGGCGCGAGGGCGGCGGGCCCGGTCAGTTGATGTATCCGTGCGAAAGAACGCAAGTCGAACTTTGAATTTTTTTTTTTCTAATAAAATTAATATTGCAAAATACCTATTTTTATCGAAATGCTTATAAATATTTGAGAACATTTATTTTTATTGAACATTGATAAATATTTATGGGCATGTATTTTCATTGAAGTTTGATAAATATTTATGGGCATTTATTTTTTATTAAATATTTATAAATATTGTGGACATTTTTTTTTATTGATTAAATATTGATTATAAAAAAATCGCAAAATGTGTAAAATTACGGAAGTTGTCTGGCACGAATGTTCGTGTTTACACGGCACGGTGAATTTCGATGGTGCACAAGCGTGTTCTTCATTAGTCCACGAAATTAGTGCAACACGTAACGTCCGAGCTTCCAGCGTCGTCGTCTACGTGACTCGTCGTATAACTCGACGGTGAAACGCGACGCTGTGTTTAATGTTTGTCCGCGCGGAGGGCCTCCCGCGAGATCTTTTAGCCGAGCCGAAGTCGCGAGTACATGGGAGTACGTCGAGGGTTTAGCCCGTACTCACGACTGCGCGGCGCACAGAGCTAGCGCGGTTGGGCCGTAGGTCGCGGATTTATGAGCGGCCGCCTTTTATGCGCTGTTTGAAGAAGAGCCGAGATGGCCGAGACTTGATTATTTCCTAGTCTCCCAAGCGCCCGCGAGAGCGCTTTACGTTTCAATTTAGCTTCTTTGGTGATCCCTGCCGACCCTTGTCCCTCGCGTGTGTACGTACCAACGTACGATACACATTCTCGAAGGGGAAGGACGACATACGACCGAATCGGGATAACGATTGTTGTGAAATCAATTGAAACACTCAATAGTGCAAAAATATTTCGTGTCGTACACGTTGGAAAAAAAATTAAATATTCATAAAATATAAAAATATAAAAATATAAAAATATAAAAATATAAAAATATAAAAATATAAAAATATAAAAATATAAAAATATAAAGGCAACGTCGTTGTTTATCGTTGGTAGGAGAATTGTTATTTACCATCAAGAGTTCAGTTTGCGAGTAATCTTAAAACCGAACGGACGTGTCTGGAGTTTGTCGAATGAACGATTCGTTATTGTTTAAACATTTCTACTATATATCGATTAAAGAAAAGCGTCGGGAATAATCTAGGAAGTGCGATAAAAGGATTAAACTATTAAATTATAAAAATATAAAAATATAAAAATATAAAAATATAAAAATATAAAAATATAAAAATATAAAAATATAAAAATATAAAAATATAAAAATATAAAAATATAAAAATATAAAAATATAAAAATATAAAAATATAAAAATATAAAAATATTGATACGAATTTTGTTTTTTTTCTAAAACAAATTTAATAAGAAAATTGGCGGGTTGTGAGTTTATCCGCTATGCGATACGTTTAATCGGTGAAACGGGCGATTTTTATCGTAATTCCTAAATATAGGTGTAAGTTATAATTAATTCGAACAATAACAGACACGCCGGTCTCGTTCGTGCCGTTCGAACGGGACCAATAACAGCGGTCTAACGATCGAATCGGCCCGATTGCGTAATTGTAATTAAGCCGATCCTGTAATCGCGAGTATCGAACGTAATTAATGAAACGAATCGTGAGCTGACGCTCTCGTCGAGTGTTGCGCGGCTGGGTGTGTATCGGAAATTCGATCGATAGATATTACACGCTACACCGTGGAATACGTACGTATTGTGTGGAGTCAAAGCATATTGGACGATCGACTGTGCCCCGGTGGGCCGCGAGGCTCGTGAGTAGGCGCAATTTGCTTTATTGCCTCTGTAATAATTCCGGCTCACCTAATTAGACGCCCGCTCGCTTCTGGTTTAACATCGTGATCGGCAGGAAGCGAAAATATTTCTCCGGTCTACCCTCGGATCCGCTGCCACCCGGAGGAAATTTTTTGTAAACGCCACTTCATTATAATTTCAATTTTTATTAAATTTAATTTTTATCTTCATTTTTATAATTTTTTATTTATATAGGTGCGAGCATTGAATGAAATAATTTTTTCGAAATTGCAATTTTTCCCGATCAGATTTCTGTTCAGAAATTTGTCAGGTGATTGATACTTTTTTAGTTTTTTCAACGGGGATGAACTAACTGGACGCTCGATTGTTTCCCCATTTTTTTCTCCAACAAATAAACAATAAATCTTTCCCCCAAAAAAATGTAAAATATTTTGTGCAAAATTTATGATAAATTCCAGCCGAGAGAAGGCTTCGATATAAAAAAAATCCCCCAATCGGAGTCGGTAGTCTGGAGACAGAAAATCCCGAGGAAACTATGCGCAGCAGATCGAAGTACCGCACAAACGTCGTCGGGGCCATAAAGCAAACGATAGAGATACACACAATATTCCTCTCCGGGCGTACAAACAATGGGCTAACCGGGTCCCTCGATCGTAAACAATTCCTCTTATCAGCAGGTCGTTAGCAGTGAATAATAATTTTTAAGTTTCCCCCTCGTGTCTGGGCGTTTGCGCACGGCTACCGTCAGAGCTGTCCGGCGCACACTCATACTCAAGTTTACGCGTTCGGTTACGGTTCTGTTACTTACTGTATGCGTTACTTTTACGCAGATAATATAAATAACCGAAACGACAGAGGTACGTCCGGTTGGCTATCGGCTCGACGGCTCAGGAACGGCCGGATCACCACTCACCGAATAATATCTATAATGGGATCGGTTTACATTTGATTTTGGCTCTCGAAATCACTTTGCCGGACGGAGCTAGTGCCCTGCCGAGGGAATTCTTGTTTTCAACCTGGAACGCCCACGCTGTACCTTTGCCGACGCTATAAATACCTACATACATTTGCACATTGCTTCGGTATGTCCCAACGAATAATAATAATAATAATAATAATAATAATAATAATAATAATAATAATAATAATAATAATAATAATAATAATAATAATAATAATAATAATAATAATAATAATAATAATAATAATAATAATAATAATAATAATAATAATAATAATAATAATAATAATAATAATAATAATAATAATAATAATCAAAAGGAGTCATTGAGGAAGATACGTGGAAAAATGTTAGATTTTAATAACCATCATTTCGGTTATATAAATGATAATCGGTCGAAGTAGTACGCGATGTTACGTTTAAATAAATAAATCAAAAAGCGACAAAGAACAGAACAAAAATATTTCCACAAAAAGTTCCTTAAACCATTGTTATCCGTCAAGGCATCAGAAATGTTTGTTTAAAG
This sequence comes from Exephanes ischioxanthus, assembly GCA_958510785.1. Lineage (NCBI taxonomy): Eukaryota > Metazoa > Arthropoda > Insecta > Hymenoptera > Ichneumonidae > Exephanes > Exephanes ischioxanthus. Next base: position 11,568,320 of record OY294023.1, on the reverse strand, counting down.
ACAATTTCTCAAATTGACGGTTCATTGTATTTTTAAGTACCTGTTAAAATCATATTTTCTTTCTGAATAAAGCATATTTTATGTGTTTATGGCAAAAGTTCTGTCGCACAAGTATCGTAAATTACTATCATCTGCGTGTTGTTCGATGAAAAAAAATTGCTTCAGGAAATTCTTATAAATTTTTGAATTATTATTTAACTACTAACTCTATCAGTGATGTATTTTGTTTATAATGAATTAGGGAGCTGATACCGGCGGCACTGCGATGCCGATTCAACTCATGTCCGCCCCGAGCAAGCCCGTGGGTCCAGACGAATTTCAAAAATCAGATTAATATTCTGGCTCCCCAATGGGGAGCGTATCAGATATTAAGCTGATAAGAACAGATACTACACTTTGATCAAAGCCATTAGGCCATGAAGCGATACTAGACTCTGGTTATCCTGGACTATATAAAGTCTCCAAGAAGCCGTTTCGCTTGCGAGAAGCGCTTTTGCAAATTCTCCATCTGGCGGTGGATTCGTAAAGCAACTAGGCGCACGAATTGCGATGGTCTCACACTAGTTCCTTGGCTCGCCCGAGCGAATTCCGCAAGGCTGCAGCAGTCCGGACATGGCTAAACAAGTGGACGGAAAAAATAAAATGCTTCAATTCACACCACGCAGCGCACAGATATCTATACAGGGCTCAACTGAATATTAATTGGTATTCAAGTATGAATTATGCGAAAAACGATATTAAAATATTCGATTTTTTTAGTTCCCATCTTTTGCCCTTGTGGGCAGTCGGGCGAAAACTCAGTTTAACCACTTGTTTCGTCCACTCGTTTATCCGTGTCCGGACTGCACCTTGCAGAATATATTCGGGCGAGCCAAGCAACTAGTGTGAGGCCATCGATTCGTGCGCCTAGTTGCTTTACGAATGCACCGCCAGATGGAGAATTTACAGAAGCGTTTCTCGCAAGCTAAACGGCGTCTTGGAGACTGTATAGTCCAGGATAACCAGAGTCTAGTATCGCTTCATGGCCTAATGGCTTTGATCAAAGTGTAGTATCTGTTCTTATCAGCTTAATATCTGATACGCTCCCCATTGGGGAGCCAGAATATTAATCTGATTTTTGAAATTCGTCTGGACCCACGGGCTTGCTCGGGGCGGACATGAGTTGAATCGGCATCGCAGTGCCGCCGGTATCAGCTCCCTAATTCATTATAAACAAAATACATCACTAATAGTCATTAGTTCAATAATAATTCAATAATTTATAAGAATTTCCTGAAGCATTTTTTTCGTTCGAATGTACATGCAGAGAATATTAATTTATCGTCGATTTATTAATCGACGTTCTTCGCGTAATTCATACACAAATAACAGTCGATATAGCGTTGACAACTATATATATTTGTTTATAAATAAATAAGACAGTCATGGAGAGAGATACGCGAAAAATCGTTAGAATTTCAATTAACATTATCTCATTTATATAAATTATAATCGGTCGCGGCAGTACGCGATGTTGCGGTGAAATAAAAAAAAAAAAAATGCAACACGAAAGAAAAATGAAACAAAACGACAGTCATTGAAAGAGATACGGGGAGAATCGTTAGAATTTTAATTAACATTGTATCGTTTATATAAATGATAATCGGTCGAGGGAGTGCGCGATATTGCGGCAGAGGCTCGGTGAGGCGACTGTAGCCGACGGGGATCTCCGTTGCGTCGCCGATTATCAACGCAATGCATAGGATAAGCGTGTCAGGAGTACCCTTTGCATTATAAAATCCTGACGCACTTGATGCGTGGGCAACGGACTCGCCGAGGTATGTATGACTTCGCACGCATGGACGATGCGTCGCCTCCCGGCAACAGGTGTCCCACGGCTCGTGTGTGATGAATTATTGTTATTACTCGTAAAAGATCGACGGAGAGCCTGAGCGGAGAACTATCTTTTGAAATCCTTTGGTCGTAAACGATGCGCCGAGAATATTAGCAATCGGAGATTTTCTTTAATTTTCTGACTCGGAATTGAGAAGCGATTTCCTGGATTCAACCCTTCACCCGCGCCCCGGAGAAATGTTTGAAAAATATAATTTTATGAAAAACTTCAAATTGCAATTTTTCCAATTTTTTTAAAGAAGTACAAAAATAAATTTGATATTGATATTGATAATTTTATTAAGGGATTGCTCCTTTTATAGGTATATCAAAATGGAACATTTCAATAGCTATATGACTTAGTGTGTGATCACATGAGTTCTCCTCCGGCTTCAGAACAAATACAAAATCAAATTAATAACAATTTATTATATTATATATTAAAATATATCATATAATTTGTGACATTACGTTCGAAAAACATTACTCCATCACGTCCGTGATATTTCATCACAATTTTTGGATCAACATCAAAGATACTTATAAAAAATATTTTTCCGTAAAAGCAGTCCCAGTCTTCAAATAAATATAGCGGACCGAAAGTGATTTCGCGGTAGAATGACGAATAACGGAATAATAAAAATCCTTTTAAATCCTCAGACTGCCGTTCCTCCTCTAAACAATGCGAACGTAAAGCTACCATCCGTCGAATAAAATATGAATGAGACAATCTCCGGTAGATAATGAGATATGTTTCTGAAGAACCAGAAGCCCTCTCGTTTATATATTCTTTAACGAGGGAACATTTCTCCATACGGATATACATACACAGAAGTTTAGACTGGTAAATAAAGTTTCTCTCTTCGACTACTCTTCATTGTCCCTCGTTCTCCTCCGCCGTCTATGAAGAACGACCAGGCGAGGAGGGAAGGGAGGAGAGACGAGAGAAGATTTGCGAAGGTGGCGGGTGTCGGGGAGCCGTAAACCTTACACCGTAAACTACTCATCATGGATCGTGGAGGGGCGCGAGGAGGACGCGTGGGCAGTGCTCGTGCCTCCTCGGGGTTGCCCCATTGTCGTTATGAAAATTACGGCGTGGTTCTTCGCTGTGAGCTGGATCCGAGAGGATAAAAAAAAATAGAAAAAAAAAAAAATGAAAAAAAAAATACACCTCTTCGGACACGAGATACCAAGTGCAGTGCGCACTTGGTCGGGTGCGCAGCGGTAGTTCCCGCTGTCCCGATTGTCTTCCGCGATATGATTCTGCATAGCGTATAAACAAAATATAAGAGGTGGATAACGTGGGTAACGTTGAGGCGCACGTGACAACTGCATGTTGTCCGTGTCTCCGAGTCACGTGAGAAGTCTCGTAGCCGGAACTCGGCGTGCGGCGGGCGGGGAGATGACATTCGAAGAAGAGACTCGAGATCGTCTTTATTGTCGTTGGAGCGCGTGCCGGGCAGCAGCTTCGAGATATCACGAGCAGGAGGAGCGAAAAAAAAAATAAAAAACTGAACACATGGCGAACGAAAAATTTCTCGTGTTTCAGAAGGTTCAAATTGATGAAGTAATTGAAACGTTCAGAAAATTGTATGGCTTCTCAATTTTTTTTTTTTTTGTACTATAGTTTAAGCACGGACGCGTTGATTTAGGGCTGTGTCGGAGCGAGAATAGACGCTTCACTTCCGCGACGAGAGATGGTTTGAGTTGACTTGCGGGCCGTAATTACAATGCGTCCTCACCCACATGTACAACACTCTCGTCGACGCTCGTCTCAGCGACGAAGCCGAACTTTTCAAAGTCGTATACCCGCGTCATAATATGTCATTCCACGTCGTCGCTTGTCCCGCAATGCGGGAAGTCGTCAACGAGCATCACGAGACTCCGATGCTAAATCCCGGTGCCCTCAGCCCACTGTCTCCGTTCCTAATTAAGAATCTTAATGGCCGCTGGTTGTACTGCCACAGAGTTTTTGATGGCACAAGAACAAATCGCGTATTCGTTAGCGGAGAGAAAGGAAGAGAGAGAGAGAGAGAGAGAGAGTACGCAGCGGACGAAGGTACAGCGGATGGAACGACGAAGTAGGTAGCGGAAGTCGAAGATTAGGAAGAGGCTGGGAAGACTCGCCCTGAAAGTACGTGAGAATACCGAACGGAACAGGAAGGAGACAACCGGAAAGTTAAAACTGTGCAAAATGAGAGAATGCTTAATTGATCTCGCTATTGATCTCGCTATTGATCTCGCCATTGATCTCGCCATTGATCTCGCCATTGATCTCGCCATTGATCTCGCCATTGATCTCGCCATTGATCTCGCCATTGATCTCGCCATTGATCTCGCCATTGATCTCGCCATTGATCTCGCCATTGATCTCGCCATTGATCTCGCCATTGATCTCGCCATTGATCTCGCCATTGATCTCGCCATTGATCTCGCCATTGATCTCGCCATTGATCTCGCCATTGATCTCGCTATTTATCTCCCTATCGATCTCGCTATTGCTAAATTTTTATGGAAACAGCTACTGTTGAGGTTCTTCATGAAAGCAAAAGATTTTGTTTTTATGACGTGTTCCACTTTTCCACTGGTGGTCACAGTAGATCGCATCGAATCGTTCGATAAATCACTATCCATGGGGTTTAGATCTACAATCCTGGAAGTGAGCTGTATCCGCACATGTTCTCGAATCCTGAATTATGAATATGACGGCAAAACAATAAAACATTTTTATGATAAGTCGAATATCACTTCAGAGCGTACCTAGTGTCAGAGACACATACAGGCAACGCGGGATTAGCATATTGTGATCAAAGACACGTGGGCCACGTAGGGTAAGCTATAATGAGTGCCGGTTATGCATACGATATCTCTGGGCTCTTGCAGTGACACCTTCTTCTTCTTCTTCTTGTTCTTCGTCTTATTTATTTTCTTGCTTCCTCCCCGAGTGTGGAGTCGGTCGAAGTGTGAATCATCGGGCTAGCCGGCAGAACTAAAGTCGCGAAGATAAGCGAGAGCGCAAAAGCGCATTCTCTTTTCGCACGACGACGACGAGGAGGTACACGGGACGATGCACAATAGATCGTGGGGACGTCGGGATTGTGTGCGTTTCGTGTAGCACCTAGTTATTATAGAAATAAATTATCGTTCTATGTTTTCTTTCCATCTACACAGCACTTTCGCATTTTTTTTTATTTATTTTTTTTCTGTTTTATCATTCACAATCGTCGTGGGAGAGAATAGCTCCTTTGCGTAGACACTCGGCTCGATTCTAGATAATAGTAGCCTCGACTGAGTTTATAAATGGACAAAATCTATAGATTAAAAGCAAGAAATCTTTTTTTCAACTCGGATAAAAATTCAAAATAATTCCCAGTAAATCTCAAATGCCAAAAAGTCCTACAATCATAATAACAATTATTATTATGATTATAATTATTATTATTAAGGCTGACGAACTTCAGTCAATGGTCTCTTGGCCCACCCTAAGGCATTGTAAATAAAAATAAAAAAAATAGAAATCGCATTCTAAAGGCGGTCAATGAATGTGTTTTACTCATTATTATTATAGGATTGAAAAAGAATATCGTAATTCCGCTAACGCGTTCCTCCATGTATTATATCTGATTGACAAAAAATAATAACAGTAATAGTAATGAATACTATTATTATTATGTCATTTCAATTACGGGATAATTGAATTAAATTTAACATAGAGGGGAATGCGTCAGCGGATTAACGATATTTATATTTTTCTTCAATATTATTAGAGTCGAGTTTGCAAACTGTGAGAGAGCCGGTAACATTTGGCGGTGGAATTGGGTGCAGAGAGTGTTCGAACTGGCACCAGCTCGACAGGTGTCGGATCGCGGTGTTCTGTACGGGCGTGAGCCCGAGGAACGAGACGGACAAGTTACGGATAGAGAGGAATAGCTGCATGCCGATGCCATTGGAGGTGTAATAAGTAAAGAAACTCAAGCGGGTACCGAAAAGGTCACCGATATCTCGTCGAGGTCCGGGTGCCGTGTCGGGGTTATCCGGGACAGGTATCGGACAGTGAGCCGTGACGCCGCGCCACCGCAAAGCCGAACCGAGAAGCGAGAAACCGCCACCTAGGCTCGTTGCACCTCGTTTGCCGCAGTTTCCACCGTTTATTATGTGTCTACCTGTTTCGCGCATAACTCCCGTTGCGTATCGAAACTCTCCTCGATATTTCACTCGGTTATTGTGTCGGCAATAACAGGGAGGATCGATTAGTTTCTCAGCCAATTCGATGAACGTTACACAACAAAAAAAAATGCGATTGACATTTAATCGAGGAAAAAATGTAACGCACTTTCTTTCGCGTGTGAAAAAAAGTACAATATAAAGACGAAAGCTGTAATCTCACATCTTTATTTATTTTATTAAAAAAAAAAATACTTTTAATATGTAAAAATATGTAATGAAAATAGGCTTGAAACTTGAAGAAAGAATTTGTGGTATCAAAATATAAATATTTTTCTACACGAATTTTAAAACTATAAGTACCACACATATTTCAAAAATCCCATCTTCATCCAGGTTATTTTGAAATAAAAATTATCTTTCCAGGGCTTCAAATCGTTCAGATTAAAAAAAAAATATACCCAACTTAATGTACCATATTTAATTGCATGCCACACATAATGTCCGCCGTGCAATATAATCCTCGGCATGATATTTAGATTTTTTTTGTATTATTTTCAACACAGCCTCCCATTAGCCAATCGGCACGATCGCCGTGCACAATAGTGTCTCGAAACGGCGTTGCGGAATACATTCGTCAATGCGGAGCTCGGGATAACTTCTAGATATTCGCGATTAGGCTTATTGCGAGGTGATTCGTCGTGACGAAATGCGCGCGCAGGACGGCGGGTACGCACACGCGCGCTGACCCGCGAGAGATCTATCGATCTATCGATCAATTTCAGCCGTCCGAGCCGGATCGGGCGTCCGCGGCTCGCACGCGAAAATCCGATCATAGGCTTTTCATGCGTTCGTCGTCCGTTCTCCCTTTATCTTTCTCTCTAACGACGCATTAAAACCGCGCGCATGCGCACAGGCTGAGAAGTCTGCGCGACGAGCGATAGAGAGGCAAACGCCGGGGCTCGGACTTACGCGCGCGCGTACGTGGAGTATGAATGAATGTGGCGCCAAGAGAATGGAGTGCGTCTGATCCGCAGGCCTACGCACCGCACGCGTACCCTCCGTTTCTCTCGCGCTCTTGCGTACGAAGGCGAACTTTCGTGCGAGTGTGTGCGTATGAGACACATATGTGTATACGTGATACATATGACGGGGATTCGTGATCTGGCGGCGGAGAGAACGAACACGAACAGCGGTCGCATGATACCGATCCTTGAGACTCGACTGAGTGCGGCTGCAGGTCGCGAATGAGAACTCCGTCTTCCCGCGACCGCACGGTGAGCGGTGACTAATTTCGCTCCTCCGCGGCTTAGTCGCACTTATCCCCCTCGTGCATTGTTCTCCGATTCGTTACGGGACTCCCGCGGGACACTCGGGAGACGCGGAAATCGGAAGAGCTGCATGGAAATAGTTCATGACTTTTTTTTGCCATTTTTTTCTTTAGGTAACATTAATTTTTGGGATCTTTCTTTGGAATTGACCTCCGGCTGTGGAATCCTTTGAGGGGGTGTTTAAGACTGTTGGAAATCTCGACGGGGATAGTTTTTTATAGAGTTGACGCATTTTTTTTCTTACATTAAATTTTGAGATTTTTTTCTCTTCAGAATTGAAGGTCTTTTTCTTTAAATTAGATTTTTGATTTTATTTCTATTTAGAGTTGAGGGTCGGCTGTACAATTTTTTTAGGGCTTTTTTAAGTCCTAAATGTTTTGCAGAACATTGATAGATCTCGTTTTTTTTCGAGCCGATGTATTATTTTTGATAAAACGAAGTTTTGGGAAAATTCTTTTCATAATTGTGGGGCTGCTGTAAAATTTTTGTTCAGGTCTATTTTGAGACTGTTTTACGGAACACGTTATTGTGTCTGCACCGTAGAGTTACACGTAGGAGATAAGTGGGTAACGGAGGCGACATGTTAAATCAATCGGCGTCACGCCACCGGCCGAGTAGCGAGATCCCGAGAGGGTTAAGCGCCGTGCGCGCGCACGTTCTTCGAAATGCTAACCGGTATAGTGGTAATATCGATATCTCATTGCGGAGTGCAAACGGAGACTAGTCATGCGGTCGAGGAACTTTGATGTGACACGTCCGAGTGTTTGATTCATCGCATATTGTCACGCACGTTTCGCTGCGGCTATGCGCGATGCCATTTTAACGCTATAATATTTGAAGAGGAGAGAGCGACTCCGATCCGACTAATTACCGGTCGGGTCTTCACGAGTCTCGTGGCTGTCGATGGGTACTCAATGATTTTTCGAAACACGAGTCACGCCATGACTTATGATCGGTGCATTGATGATTTTCACAAACATTGTTTCGGCACTAAAAAAAAATAATGTATATCTTTTTTTTGCCTGAAATCGATTGCCTTCCTCGAGCAACAATCCGGAAACAGACGGGGAGACTTTGGGGGTCAAAATAGGAGCTGACATTAAACGGAATTCATATTTCGTCCCAGTCAAAAATTGTGCGCACTAAACCGTGACTTAAGGTAGTCCTTGCGAATAGTGTTCACTTCGGATAAGTTTCAGATAAATGAGAGGGAATTGCAAACACTTCTGGATGGTACAAAAATCGGGAAAAAATCAAGCATATTAAAGGTGCCGAAATCATTAATTTTGCATAATAATAATTCCAAAATGTTATTAACACATTGATGGAAAATAAAATTTTTCAACAAATCTCTGGGAAACCTAACTTTTTTGTTTGATGAAAATGATTCGTTCACTTTTCTGAATAGGCATGCATTTTTTTATATCTTTAAATTCCTTTGAATTTTTCAATTTTATGTGATAAAAATGTGTAGAAAGTCACAAAATTCAAAGTGAATTTAAAAATCTGAAAAAATTCATACGTATTCAAAAATATAAACGAATAATTTCCATTAAAAAAAAAAGTTAGGTTTCCGGAAGATTTTTTGAACAATTTTATTCATCATCAATTTGTTGATAACATATTGGAATTATTATTATGCTAAATTAATCTTTTCAGAAACTTTAACATGCTTGACTTTTTTCAGAATTTTATACCATCGAGAAGTGTTTGCAATTCCCTCTCATTTATCTGAAACTTATGTGATGTGAATACCTTAACTCTCCGAAGCATTCCACCGCGCACACGCTACATTTCAACTTCGAAAACATTTTCAAAAACCATGAAAGGATATAAAAAAAAAAATTGTAAAAATTCTCAAACCCGGGTATCGAGTCGCCGAGAATCCCATAAAAATTTGGCATCGATCCGTCGAGTCGTTCTCGAGACACGTTGCTCCGAGTCTAAACTAGGATACGTCCGCCTATCGCGCCTGCGCCTCGCCGGAGAGAAGTTTCTCCTCTCCGGCCCATCCACCGCAGCCTGATGCAATTACAACAGGTCCAAGGACTCAAAACCGCGGTGACTCGGATGTGCGGAAGAGGCGAGAGCAATTAGGACTCCGCCGGTCGGTGGGTCGTAGGAAATTGAACCGCCCACGCGACATTAACGCCGCACTTCGCATGAACTCTCGGGAGTCACTTTTCACGCTTCGACTCTGTGCAATGGCGGTTGCACTGTAACAGATTCCGAGTGACTCTCTCGGCCGTGCACTCCTCACGAGCGCTCTGTGCGTAATACGAACGCGCGTGTGCGCACGAAACAATCCGCGTATTTCATTGCGCTATCCGAACCGCACGCCGAATGAGAAGACGAGTTCTCCGATGATGATGCTGCGCGCGCGAAGCGCTCCTCGGACTCTCCGAAGGATTCTTCGTATACTCGCGAGAGTTCAAAAAAAAAAAAAGGAATTTAAAAATAAAACAAAAATTAAAAATAACTGAATGTATATAACCGGTGTTTCTCTCCGAGGACTGTTGCGCTGCGTTATTTATGTGACGTTCCATTACGAACTCTTAATTGTTTGACTAATGTGCAGCTAAGTGCGCGCGCATGCGCGGTAGGGTTGCAGGGTTCACCGCCACCGCGACCGCCGATGAGCTCCGCGGATCTTCCTCTTCTTCTTCCTTTATCGTTTCGTCTTCCTCGTCTTCCGCCGGGTTTGTCCCTTGCCCGCCATCCTCGCCGGTCCGTCTCTCTCCCGTGAGTTTCGTTGCGGTTGTGCCGCGCAAACTTCTGAGGATCTTGCCCGGCGCGCCGGCCGCAGGATCCCAAGAAAGCAGGTTCAGCCTGGATCCTTCGACCTCTCATGAGATATCTGACCGACGCGCGCGTCGGTCCTCCGGATGACTCGGCGGAAACTTTCTCCCACAAGTTGGCTGAACCGGTCATTCTTGGGAAAACAAAAGGATCTCGAGAGTTCGTTCTAAAATCATGGAATATCATTATCCTGCGTTTATGGTATCGTTGGGTATCGTTGGGGCCCAATTGGGCTTGATAAACGAGGTATCGATGGTAATTTGTGTTGTTCGAGGGGTCTCGGTTTTTGTTTTTATTTTTATTTTTTTTTCAAGGATTAGGTGTTAGGTGATTATCCGGAGGGATAATTAGGAGAAGATTTGTCGGGCCATTTTATCTCGCGTGTTTATCGTTGGAAATTTGGTCCCGGGGCAGTTCGGCCGTAAGACAATGCACCGGCGCTGCGACGCGGGTTTTCACACCTGCCTAGGAAGCTTCCCCAGCATCCAGGAACGGATCGACCGCAGAAAATTGGAGGCTTCTTATGGACGCCGTAGGTTAAATATTGATCTTGGCGGGAACGAGGGAGAAAGTAGTTTTAGCTCGGCAGCTCTTCGACGTTCATCTAGCTTGGGGAATGGACAAGAAGGTGGGCTTTTGCCGAAGAAGAAGAAGAGGAATAATCATAATATGGTGATGGGTAAAGGGGCAGTAACTATTAGGCGGCACCTGCCAATTTCTCGTGATGAGTCATCGAAAAACTTCTGATTTTCATCAGATTTTTAGGCGACCTGTTTGAAACTCAGGATCAAAGGTATTGAAGATTGATCTTCATGAACGGACCTACCCAACGAACTTACCGATCTTGATCATCGAGATCGGACTTATCAGAGACTCGACCGAACATTCAGCTTCAAAATTTAACTCACTGCAGATCGAACTTGAAGATCGAATTTGAAAATCGAACTTGAGGATCGAACTTGAAGATCGAACTTGAAGATCGAACTTGAAGATCAAACTTGAAGATCACACTTGAAGATCGAATTTCGAGGTTGATCTTCAAGATCGAGTTTAGGGAAAATCGAACTTCATGATCGAACTTGCGGGAAATTGGGGCTTTAAATCCGTCGATAATCTTCCCGTGGCTATCGATTGCCGTTCGAACTTTCCCCCGAGTGGGTGGACGGGCTTCGCGATCCTTTTCCCCTGGATTCGGTCGCGATCCTTTCTATTCCAGCTCACACCCGCGGTCTCTTTCATTCTTTATCAACCTCCTTATCCAGTTCATCTCTATTTATCTTCGTCTCCCCGGCACGTCTGTTCCCGGTGATGTTTCACGGCTCCACCGCCGCTCTCGATCTCTCTCGGAGTTTCACGTCGCGCCTAGAGTCAAGTCGTCGACGGTGCGAAGAAATTTTGCGCAATTCCTTGTCTGTATATCTAACCGTGTATATACAACCGGGCTGTCCGGGACTGTCCGCGTCGACAGGTGGGGCCGTGTAGGACGCTCGTTGTTGTTTATGGCAATACCGACTCGAGGCCTCGCCCATTATGCACACCGCATGATGCATTCATTCCAACGTTCCGCGCTTATCCGGTCGCAATTTTACGCGGCACGAGGAAAGAAAGTGAGGCTTTTTCAATTTTTTTTTTTTCGTTGCGAATGGTTTTTCTCCGGATACGAATATTATTGCTCCTTCCTGTCTATTACTCGATGGAGAGATTTACTTTTCCACAAAGCTTAATATATTGGATTTATTTACAGGCCAAAATATATTTTTTGTTATTGTTTGTTCCCAGCGCGTAATGGTAACATTTTCTCACCGACTCGAGGTCTCGCCCACTATATGCACCGCGTGCTGCATTAATTCCAGTGTTCCGCGTTTAAAAAAAAAAAATTTCCACGAAACTTATTATAATTATTTATTGGGACAAAATATTTTTTTGCTTCCACCGCGTCCGGATAAAAAAATGTTCACGAACAATTTTCGTATTCGAGACTGATGAGTCGAAACGATTGGTAAATCATTGGGCGCGAGTGTCCACAGGAGCGGAGAGCGAAGCCTCGATGATCGGTCTGTTCGCAGCAGCAAAATGCTTACACGGATCGTCGTTGAAGGCGTATCAAGTACCCGAACGATATTGCAATAACAAATACCCTTTGATTAACTCCCGGGCAACATGACAAACAGCCGTATCGTGTTCCACCGCATCTATCTACGACCAAGCACGACAGAAATATATATGTGTATATATATATATGTATATATATATATATATGAGTGTACAATCGTCTTCGGAAGATAACGCCTGCCAATCTGCACCTTCCCTGGGTCAGTTATTTTTTCCATTCTCTCTTCACTGTACTTTCTTCCATTAAACATTTTTACAATTCTTTTTCTACTTAATTCTTTCAAGGTAATCGGACCGCTACAATTCTGCCAAACGTGAGTTTCAGAGAAAATTTCAAACACTTCTCGATGGGATGAAAGTCTGAAAAAAATTATAAAAAATTCTGGAAAAATTCATACGTATTCAGAAAAGTAAACGAATAATTTTTGTGGGAAAAAAATAGTTAAGTTCCCCAGTAATTTGTTGAACAATTATTTTTATCGTTACTTCGTCAATAACATTTTGGAATTGTTATAACATAAAAACAGTATTTGCAGCACCTCCCACATGGTTGATTTTTATCCCTTCGAAAAATGTTTGAATTTGTCCCTGAAACTCACGTTTGGCGGGACTTTACCGCTCGGACAACCTTAATTAAGTCGAACGCAGGATCGATCTTACGAATTAAAATTCGGTCTTCGTAAGACATGGAAAAATAAAAAATAAAAAAATTATTTCGTTGAATGCATAAAATGTAGTACAGTTTCGAAAAAAGAAAAAAAAATGAGAAACGAGCGTAAAATCGGGATCGGCGTGATAACATCAGCGTCGACACATGTGGTGTCGTTCGTTGCCCGTGGCTCGCGCAACGTACGTCGATGTATATCGGATTACCGTCGCGCGTGCTTCTCCTCGCGAATTATTACCGACACGTGCACAGATCGCCAGTTGGATGTGCACGGTCCTGACAAGATTCAGCGACGAACCGGCTGACGAACATAAGACATTCACATGAGCCACGCATAAAAAAAAAAATCAACAATTTTCATACATGCCATCTTAGGTTCGATGATCCGTTCTTTCCTCTTTCTCCGACTTTCGGTTTCACTCTATCTTCATCTTCATTTATCTACATCCTCTTTTTTTCTCGAGACACTCGCACGATCCGCCAGTGGGATCGGACGATTGGATCGAATGTCCATGCGAAAGCATTCTCGGACACCGACACCTCTCGTTTCATCATTCATTATCGTCTCTGTACTGTCTTTCTTTTTATTTATTATTATTATTATTTTATACATCTTGGCTCATCTGCTCCCTCGCGTATCCCATGTGAGCCGCAAGTCACATATACATTAACATGGCGTCCAGTAAAAAGTCCGTACGAAATTTAAGGACATTCAAGGACAATTTCCGTGACATTTCCAGGTTGTGTTGGGACAATTATTAAAAAAATTAAAATATGCATTTCGCGCGCGTCGTACGAAATAACATATAGTTCGATAACCGATTTCGTTTACGTTGAAATGGGTTCAGAAACCAAAACCATTCGCTATACACGAATGTATATGAGTATCTCAGCGGAACTGAGATACACATTTTTTAGGATTGTCTCTAAACACAAACTTTAAAAAAGACACAGGCTAAAAAGAAAACTCAACGCGGCCTCCTTACGTGGGGGCCACTTAATCACGAATATGAAGTTCATTTTGCTCCAAACCCAATATTTTAGATTTTAATCCAAAAAATGTGATTTCACATTAGAGCAAACTGTTTTCCGTGCATAAAATCGAAGGTACAAATGTCCCGCTGCACTTACGCACAAAAAGGCCGGCGGATTCATGTTCAGCGCACAAAAATACGTCGGAATACGTTGCAGTTAATTTTATAAACGGAAAAAAACATTTTATTGCAACAAAAAATATTTCATCAAAAATTCCAAGGCTACCCCTTTCTTGTGTATTTTTTCTTGTAGAACACGATGGGCACCCAGGATTATTATCGTCTCTGTACAGTCTTTCTTTTATTTTATTTTTAAAATGCATCATTATTATTATTTTTTAATACATCTTGGTTCATCCGCTCCCTCGCGAACTTCACGAGAGTCGTAAGGCACTTATACATGACGTTCGAGCGATAAAGTATGTGTTTTATTTAGTTTTATTTCGTTAAAAAAAGTAATAATAAAAATTTATTTCTCTATTTTTTTCGTTTATGTTTATCTCACTCTACCTGCTGCGTCGTTGCGAAAACCGCGACACGTTCGTAAAATCGAGAGGAAGCGCGGCGGTGGGTATCGCAGATTAAATTCCGCCGTCGGGCTGGCCGCGCGCGGCACGTCTTGATGTGTTAGTCAGCCTCGCCGACGGCGACGACGATACAGCGAAAATGATTGCGTAGAGAAATTTTATCGTCGCTCGGGCGTGTAGACGAATTCTCGAATGACCAAGGTCGATGCACTTTCCGACGATCGTTGCTATCGCGGAGACATTGCGTATTTAATTGCCTTCAATTATTTTTGAAAAAATGCTACAAAACGTGTAAATTCATTTCTCAGTTCTAGCAAATTATTATTTTTTCAACTTCGAAAGAAAAAAAAACATTGGCGGACGCGAAAGTTATAAATTCGTCTCCAAGTTCGAGTCAACTGTCTCAAGTTTGTTTTTTTTTTTCAACCCTCGAAGGCAAAAAATCATTGGAAATTGATCGCTCAATTTTATTCAATTTTGTTTCATTTCATTTCGACGATGATAAAAAAAAGTCCGTGCATAAACTTAATAGCCCCGAATTTAACATATTTTAATAATCCACATGCACAATTGACAAACCGTCCGGTAAGATGAGCCGCGGATCGACACGTACGACGCGTGTCCTTGGGTAAGTGTATCGAATTTTCTCGGACCTTGAACGCACCTCTCTCGGGTTATTTGCCGACGAGATGTTTCGCGGAGGGTTCGATTTACCGAGGGGCCTACGTGGCACAATACCGCGCGGACATACAATCCACACCTACATCAACTACGCTATGGTAGTCGCTCGTCGTCGGTCCTCCGCACGGCCGAGATTAGATTACCGTACGCTCCGAACCCGCGCGGAAAGCTCCTGACGTTAGTCATTCCTCCGTTGATTTTCTATCTCCGTCCGGCGCGCCTCGTATACCCCGCCCGAGACGGTATCGTCGATTCACCTACGCAGCCGCGACGCGTTTGCGTACCGAGCCGGCGAGGAAGCGAGATGGCGAAGTATGTGCGCCACCGAGAGCCGAGTCCCGGGCGTATATTTTACGAGTCCACGATAGATCGCTACCGGAGAGAAACACAAACGCGATTTCGCAACTTTATTCACTGCCTCCGTTAGCGAATCGGGCTCATTCAATGATACACAATGGAAAAGACACCGTGAAGTCTTGAAAAAATCGTAATTATTTTATTTATTTATTTTATTTATGGTGCGAGACATTTTTCGAACGGCGACTGAAGAGGGAAGACATTTTTTTTAATTTCGAACAAAAATTTAATCTTGAATTTTTTTTATTATAGAAACGCGTAGTTCTAACTCGAGATTACCGTGGGAGAAGTTTTAGCGCATCACGTCAGACTCTGACGAGGTGGTTCCAAAGACATTTTTTCATTTAATTTCGAACCCAAATATACAGTTGAATTGAAAAAAAATTATTATTGTAGGAGCATGTAGTTCGAACTTGAGGTAAGCCTGGGAGTTATTTTACGAATCCACGATAGGTCGTTACCGGAGAGAAACCCAAACGCGATTTCGCAACTTTATTCACTGCCTCCGTTAGCGAATCAGGCTCATTCAATGCTACACGATGGAAAAGGCAGCGTGCAGTGAAAAAAAATCGTAATTAATTTTTTTTAATATTTCTTTTTTTATGGTGCGAGATATTCTTCGAACTGCGGTTGCAAAGGAAAGACATTTTTTATTTAATTTCGAACGAAGATGTAGAGTTGATGTTTTTTTTTAAATCAGGATTTTTTTTTTGTATCGGTATTCATCGGTAAATGTATTATATCGGTATTATTTTTATGACAGCCACGATGTAACGTTTCGAAATTTCTACCACCGTAACTTAAAAATTAGATAAAAATTTGACCTCAGGATTCGTCTCGAGATTAAACTCGCAAATAAAAATTGGCCTCTTCCATTAATCCTGCACAGAAATGATCTAAGAACCATATATAAAATGTTTAAATCGACTCGAAAAAGTCTACGCCATTCAACATCCTTCAACGAATCATGAATAAATTATATCATACGATATAACCATTTATTACACCTATAATAACTACAATACATTATAGTCATTCATCAATAAATGTATTTAACGAATGACGAAGTCACGAGATTTGGCATAAAAAACGGAAGGCATTTCAACATCCAACTTTTCCAAATACCAAAACAAAAAATATTTCCAAATTTTCGAGCTATTAAAAAGAAAAAAAGAAAAAAAATGATTCTCAACGATAGATACAATGGACGAAAAGAATTTAGATCGAAGCTGGCGCGCACCTTGGCCGGTGTCGCACCTGCGTCCATCATGTGTAGTCATCGTGCCGCGTGTGCGCGTGCCGCACTGTCCGAGACACGTAGCTGTGAGAGCCGAGACGAGGAACCGGCATCGATCGAAGATGATCGAGGTGAGGTGAGGGAAGGGTTTCTCGTTTCATGCATACGCTCGATCGTAGGATCGCAGGGTGCACAATGGTCACGACGTGAGTCGTCGGATCGGTCCTCGATTGTGTCTCTCCGGGACGCGTGGGCGCGGTTATAACGGTATGCGAAAGCCGCTGCCGTTGTCGGGCCGAGGCCGACGCTGCGCTGCAGCCCGACGAGCGAGAGATTTCTTCCCGTGAAGATGAAAGAGAAAAAAAAAAAAAACGACCAAGTGGCACCTCACGTTTATGTGTTTATGTGCATATGCATAGGAGAAAACACAACGCGGTGAAAGCTGGAAAGAGTCCGATGGACGAACGAATGAACGAGGAAGAGGGAGACGTTACGTGCACGGAGGCAGAGAGGATATGTGGATGCTGCGGGACCCACAGGGAGGATCGACGATTTGAATATCGACGCCGAAGAATAATGGAGACGGATTTCGAGGCGTGGGCAGCTTAGTCAAGCGCTTCGTGTCTCTCGACTTTACAAAAGGGAGGCCTCGTCGAACTGCACCTTGCGTTTGAATATAGGCTTTTCAGCGGATCGAACGGAACGGAGATTGATCGAGGCGGGGGATCAAAAATTTTTGCATTTCAAATGCAGGATGCACGGTAAATATATTAAAGAGAAGGAACAAAGTTTTGGAAATTTATTAATTATTTCTGGTCGACGAAGATTCAGATTTTTTTTTAAATCCAAAAATGCCTCATGATTCGAACGTGGGGTTCGATAATCACGGAAATTTTACCACACTATTGTAAGGTCGACACTTCCGGTTGAGAATTTTTTCAATATTTGTTTAACCACTCCGTCTTCCAACATAAAAGTGTATCATATGTTTCGCTTCTTAAGGATTACAAAAAAAATTAAATACTCAAATACTCTATCTTTCAAGTGGCCGAACGAATAGTCAATAAATTCGTACGACACCTTCGGAGGGCTTCGTAGGGATACACTGAAAAAAAAAATAACGGTTGAATCGACGTTCAACTAAATATTTTGTTGGTACAGCTAAAAAATTCGTTAGTTCAACAATTTGTTGGGTGATTCCACCAAAATATTTTTGAGTCATTAAAATATTTTGTTCGACCAATAAATATTTATTTGAACGTCCCTGCCCGAATCTTAGTTGATTCAACTGTACTTTTTTGTCAGTGTAGTTTCAATATTTTTCGAAATATTTTTTTCTACCAAGCTTCCACAATACGTAAATTCTCAGCGAGAACAGTCGTTCATTAATCGCTCGAGTCTCGAACGATCAACGGAGTGACTGTCGAAATAATTCATATATTCACGTTATCCTCTCTCCTGTCGGAATACCAGAGGAGCCGGAGCCACTTCCGGTGTTACGAGTGGAGAGCAGTAAATTAGCATTAGCCGAGCGAGCCAGAGTCGGCAGTCTCGTACATAAGAGCGGAGAGACGAGAATCCGTGCGCGATTCGAGAAATCCATTCACTCGGCGGAGTCGAGGGGGCCCCCCGATAGAGTCTGAGTCTCTCGGGCGCGCGTGGCGCAAGGGTTCATTCAAGCCCGGTGTGTGACGCCCACGTATGTACCTATTTGCATAGATCGCTGAAGTTTACACGTACCTCATGCGAATACGTTGTAAGAGTCAGCCGTCGAGGCTCACGGGGCGAGCGCAGCGCACAGTCGCAAAACTCGATCCTGTAACGCGCATATATATATGTATATGCATGCGCAAAGACCCCGACGGTATCACGCATCGGTCATCGTTGCAGCGATACCGCAGAGACACGTACAGTTCTGGAACAGAGCCGAAACAGATCAAACAAATCTTTTACTGCTACAGAAATTAAAAAATTAATAAAAAATTATTTATGGTCAATTTCATAGCAATCGTCTTTAAAAATAGCGAAGGTAGAATAATTTTTTTTTTCTGAGATCAAGTGTAATGAGACATTGTCGACGAAATAATTAAAAAAAAAACGTAGCAAGGATTAAATTGTCTAAACGTCATTTCGATCTCAAGAAAAAACGCAATATCGTCGACTCCGAACTAAATCTCGAATTTGCATGAAATAAAATGTTCCCTCAAATGCAAAATTTCTATAATTTAGCCTTCGGTATCTATATGACCTATGTCTCTCCTAACACGATATCTGAAATCCAATACCCAAAGAGTCCCAAAGAACCAAAAATATATTTTTTTTTTTTTTTAAATCACAGTTCGAAAGTCTCTGAACTCTGAAAGTTGTCTTGACCCTACGGAGGAGTGTTCGCCGTGCACGTACCATATACCGGTCGGTAAACACACGCGTAGTGGGTGCTGCCTCCCATTCGCGCCGGTGGTTCGAGTATCGAAAGAATCCATTGATCGACGACAACATCGAATGAATCGTCACTGTGCCCATTATAGTGTCGGTAGTGAGCCGGTACAGGCCCAGTGGGATTCGAGTAATAGATCGAGAGTCGATCGTCGTATAATTCTCCTACTATTGAACGCCTGCTATTCCTGCGATCGGAGAGAACACAGAGTTACCGAGAGAGAGAGAGAGGCGAGGAGGGAGCCGCGCAAACCGGAAGTGCCTGATAGATTTGCGATCGTAAGAGGCGCGCGGGCTTGCAACGACACAGAACCGATCGTCGTCCTCGTCGTACCTGCCCGATCGTTTCCTATTTGCCATTGGAGACTTATCGAGCCATCTCTCGTCACAAATCACCGCTCCGCGCTTTATCCTCTCGTTCGTTCTTTCGCTTCTTCCTCTCTCTCGTTCTTCCGCATCGCCGCCGCTTCGATCTTCCTCTCGCTTTCCCGCGAATATATATTTCATCTCATCCTTCTCCCTCGGCCATATACCGACCGACTCGGTTCTCTCGCGCGCGCGCGCGCGAGGCGGTCGCGTATCCCCCCCCCCCCCCTTCCACCCCCCGCGTGTGTACACACGAACGAGATTTATAAGACGGCGTCGTGGCAGACGGTGTCGCAACGCTTCGCCAGCGCCAGACCGACGTCGGGGAGGCCTTACCTCGCAGCGGCGGCGGCCGTGCCCGCGGGGTAATGAGAGTCACCTAACGCCAATTTCCGACTCTCTGGGATTTCGGATTTTCTTCAATGTAATAATAATAATAATTCATTTTTTTAAATTCAGAATGTGCAATAGGTATTACAATTCTCGTCAAAGTTCGAGCACATGCGAGCAGAGTAAAAAAAAGAATAAGAAATTTATGAGCGATATATGAAATTAATATATCGTTATTATGACGATTCGTGACATAAAATATGTGATAACTTATGGTAAAGTCTTCCGCAAGCGTGTAGGGTAAAAGTGGGGATTATGGCCCGGTCCATATATCATTGATTTACGTGTTAATCGAGGTGGGCCATATTCACCACTTTTACCCTAGTTGAAGTTATCTAGTATTCGTTAATAATAGTTGTAACATTTTGAAAGATTTATTATCAGCGAAATGTAAATGTTCTATTGACGCAATTAATAATGTTACTTAGAATTAATTCCATAGCGTTACGAAATGTGAACCAAATGATGAAATTTACGCCAATAAACTAAAATAAAGTGTAGTAGAAAGCTAGTATAATATACATTTTTTAGTAATAATAATCTAATATCACAATGGAAAAACAAATTGTAAATTTAATGTACTGGAACTTGACATTTGCTTTCATTACTTACATTAATTGAACATTAATGCACCTTTTTAATAAACTTAAAATACCAGGTATTAAAATTACAAATCTTTTGTCTGAAATTTACAAAAACTGTCAATGCAATTCAAAATTTTGCTGTAAAACTGCAACGCACATGCGTTTGAAATTTCTGAAACAGTTCATGTAAAAACATTCCAATTTTGTTCATTAATTTTCCGAACAACATTTTTTAGAGTGCAATATTTTTTCCAATCATAATGTAATATCAATATTTTTTGTAATAATAATATAACATCAATATTTTTTATAATAACAATATAACATCAATAATTTTTTTAACAACAATATAATATTAATATTATCGATAATATTTATTATAATTATTTTTGTGTTTCGTTGTCGGTAAGGTTGACCCGCATTATCCGCAGTTTCGTCTGACGACGGAGAAAGAGTTGAGAGAAGGACAGACGGATGGTCGGCGGCCGGTGGGCGGAGCTACCGGCGTCCGCGATCCTCGATCATTGGCTCACGGTGGCGCACACGTTCCGAGACGCGTTTGAGAGAGAAAGCCCGGGATTTAAAGTTCGAGCGCGATTAAGAGAGGGACGGAGAGTCCCGGGCGTCAGACACTCTGATAATTATGCTGGTGCGATAAATTAGCCGGGTGTCGCGCACGAGCGTGAAACCTGTCCCCGGCGGCTCTCGCGGTTGTCTCGTCGCTGCTCTCTTTCTCTGCTCGTGCCGCGATTTCGCACTGATCCGGCCCTCGATCTTGCCGGCGGCCAATGGCTGAGGAACGCGGCACCCGAACCGCGAGGCGAAGATCGAGGATCGATAATTGCCCTGGTGGCGTTGAAAATCAATTTATTCATTTTTAATGACGGAGATCGTTTGGCGAGAACTTTTTTTTCTTTTTTTTTATCGCATTATTATTCATGAGCACATCGGTGAGGGAGGTGCATGATGCTCGTGAGCTTTCTTGCTCATGCGGAAATGGGACAATTTTTTTTTTTTTTTTTACTTTTTTTTTACTTGGCGAGACGAAGGAACCGTTTTGCATCTTCAAAATGTCGTTGTCGCCTTTTGGCTATGATAAGAGTATTGATCTTTGCGATCAATTCTTTTTCGGGTCAACGGATCGAGCATACTTTAAGGTACACCTGTGAATTATTTCAGATTTTTTGTTTGTCGCATTTTGTTAATATTAACATTTTTCGAAGTTTACTGAACGGCAAAGATATTTTTTTAAAGACAAAGCCCAGTTTGTCTTGTTTCGTCTAAACCAACGGTATGAATATTCGTAATAAATTTGTTTCATCGGCATCCAAGAGAGTACATTATGAGGTACCTTTTGGAATTTTTTCACCTTTTTTCTTACCCACATGTTGTTGATTATCGAGTTGAAAATAATTAGGAAACTGTGCGTCAGACGACTAACTAATAAATCGCACATCGAAGATCTCTACAAAAACCCTTTAAAACGTCTCCATAATATATACGACCCACTTTTGATGCATGTGCATCGGGTCGTTCCGGAAGAGGGATCGAGTACCGTTGCAGCTCCGAGTAACGGACTATCCGAAGCCCATTGATAATTTATCCAAATATAATAATGCACTCCGAATATAATAAAGATTTTTGAGCAAGGGCATGTGCGCCTACGAAATAATAAACGACGGGAAGGGGTGCGGACTTTTTATTTTATTTTTTGTTTGGTTTTACAAAGCTTCCGAACGGTTCGATGTATCCTGTGTCGATCGCTGTGAAGAGGAAAGAAGGCGAGAAAAATGAAAACTGATTGATCGGTAACGGTACGCCGGCGAATCCTCCCACTCGACAGCCGAGCCTGTCGGGCGGACCGGAAGCACGTGCCCTCGAGAAAAGGGGAGCTTATTAATATATTTTTTTTTTTTCACCCAGCTTCCTCGGCGCATCGGGAACACGAAGGAATTTCCACTCCGGTGTGGGAGGGACAAATGGAACGACGAGACTGGGGCGCTTGGAATATTTTTTACAGATCGAGAACTGGAACAGGAAGTTACGGGGCACCTCGGGCTTAGCGGGACTACTTACGGTCCCACTTGAGGAAACGGACGATACGGAAAGAGAACAAGGGAAGAGCTCAAAGTAGGTCGGGAGATTCTTCGGGAAAACAAAAAATGATGACCCATTTTTTTATATATATATTTTTTACTTTCTTTCGTTTACCTCGAGCCATCCCATTCGCGGAGTTCCGACAAGTGCTCTTGTATTCTTAGACATTGCTTCTCAGTCTCCGGAGTATTGAGAAGCTGCATGCATTTTTTTTAATAATTTTTTTAGATAATAAGAAAAAAATGTAGCCAAACATTTTTTTCCTTGATTTTGAGGCGACCGATTTTTTTCAAAAATTAACGGAGTGTTTCCCGATTCGTGTAGAGACTGTAGAAAAATTGGAATCTCTTGACGTGGCGCGCTTTTTGATTAAAAAATATTTTTGTTTATCGAAAAATGTTTAGGTTAATATTTTTTTCTGATAGGATCCTTTTTTTATCGGCACTTCTCTGGTCGATTTTAATGAATGGAAAAAGTATGTTCGAAACTATGAAAGCACCTCATCAAGAGAATATAAATTCTCGAAGTTCGTATAACGAATGCAACGGTGAGAAACAAATTAGTAGAATGCAATCCACCGAGACACATCCGGGTAGGGGGCAACCCCCTCGGGATGAGTAATGGGGGGCCCCGGTAACCCGTAGTGCGATATATATTTCACGTGATCTCGACAAAGCGGAGCCAACAAGTGTAACGCGTGTTCCGTGAATGCTCATGCCTGGCGGTCTTGTACAAACTACAACTATACTACCTATAACTCTGTACAAGCTGATTCAAAATTGAGAAGAAGTTTGAACAAAATTCATAAAAACAATTCAGATAAAGAGGAAATAAAATTGATTTTGTGAAAGTTAAGAAGCAATTAAACAAAAATCGAGAACAAGTTGAAATAACATTGATAAACATAATCCAGAAAAAGTTGAAATATAATTGATTTCTAGAAATTAAGAAAAAATTGAATTAAAATAGATTTTGGACAGTGAAAAAAAAAAATTGAATTAAAATTGCGATATCGTTCACACAGCATTGAAAACAATAATTGAGAAAACGTTGAAATACAATTGAGAAAAAATTGAAATAAAATTGGGGGAAAAGAAATGGAGTAAAAATTGAGAAAAAATTGATCGCAAGAATCCGAGGCAGGGAAATCTCAGTTTCCGGGACAGGACTCGCGATTTATTCTGAGCAACCCAGTACATATTCCGTATCTACACCAGAACACGAAGTCAGGACTCCCATAGCCAATGGAGAACGTGAATGACTGTTCGAAACGCGGCGGCTCGCTCCAGCATAATAGACGGTTAATGATCGGTGCTGAGCATACATCGAGACTCCGCATTACAGCGTATCGAAATGAGACAGATAGACGTAGAAAATTGTTACTGAAATGAAATAAAGAACTTGAGAAAAAAGAAAGAAAAAAAAAAAAAAGAAAAAATTACGAGCCGATATATATTGACTAAACGAAGGATGAAAGGATTGAGCTCCGTAGTCTTTATTTATTGGTCATCTTTTTTTTACGACGCCGCATGCACCTTCCGCGCCAGCAATGAATATAGAGAATCGAGTCGAACTCTCCCAGCCGACTGCGCGGATGATATTGCGAGCCGGCCGGCTCGGTTGTGCCTCTCGGTATTCAGTGATTTATTATTTCGTCCCGGCGCCGGACAGGTGGACCGCGCGTTTCCATCTCGCTGGAGATATAATAGGTAAGAGCGCGCTCTGCCTACGTCCTTGTGCGCGTCGGTCGAGTTATGTGTATCATTGAGCACGCGAGTTACAGGTATATCGGCACTGTGTACCGTAAGTCGTGTGCGGGATGCGGGGGAGTTGGAGCGGGGCAAAACGGATCGGTCGTGTGTTCGAGATGAGAATTTTTCAAAGTTTAACAAAAAAAATATGGTAAAAATTGTCACAAATGGTCCGATTTGCCCCGTTTGAAAGTTCACTTTGGAGGTGAGGTGTTAATGTTCCTTAAAGTAGCTACTGCGTCGCGAACTACTCAAATGAGTCCCAAATTTTTACAATCATTTATCCAGAATTGGTATATGGCATTTATCTGTCGTTATCAATAGATTTCTTGATTGACGATCCACGCGGTAACACACGACTTCCGTCACTGTTAATAAGTGCACAACATTTTTTGGATAAACAATTGTGAAAATGTTGCACTCGTTTGACTGAGTGTTCCGTGCCTTAAGTCGCCGGAATTCGCGAATTCGCTCCTCTTTTCTCCAATGATTAGAATTTAACGAAATCAAGTAACGATGTTTGAAAATTGATCATTCGGAGCACGTTACAAAAAACGTTATTTGACCCTGTTCGAAGGGTTGAAAAAATTCGAAAAAATTAGCGAACGGAGGTAACATCACTACGAGTATGTCGTGCAAATTTCGCGACGATTCGTGCAGCCGTTTAAGAGATACGATACGAAAACCGTCTAGTCGGGATGCAAGAGCGCCGCTCCGAAGGATCGAGGAACTTTCAGCGGCTCGCATTCGTTTTCAAATTCCCATGCAGCAGTGACCAATCGGCTCGTTCCCTCCACCTATTTTCGAAAGTTCACTGTGCCCACGAGAGAGCGCTAAGTAATGAGTTAATTACGAGCACGTGCACGCTTGTGCGTTCTCTATTTAACGCGAACGCACCGCGCTCGCGCGGGGCTGGTGGCGAGGTGCTGGTAGGCCGTAATGAGAGGCATTTCTTATCCGCCGACTACTCTCACGGCTCTTTGTGCGAAGCCGCTCGAGGCTCCGACCGCTCCCTCGCCCCCCGCCAAACTGCACACCGAATGAGCAGATCGTTATAATTATTTCAACGAAGTTTATGAAGTTTAAAGCTCGTGAGAAGTTTCCACGGGCATTAAAAACCGGAGCGGCGCGAGATGGTCCGCCGATAGGCGAACCTTGCTCGGGGTCTCGTCGATACATTAACAGATTATCGTGAAAAAAATTACATTTTTATTTTCTCATCGAAGAAACCACCCTTCGGGATACCTTTGTGAATTTTTTTGGAATTTTTGAACTCCTCTGGGAGCAAGCAAAAATTGCTCAGCAAACATTCGCACAGAGGAAAGTGAAACGTTGATAAATGAGGAAACGATAGGCACATTTCATTTGCACAGTTTTTAACAATTTTTTTTTTGTTCTAATATTTAACATTTGCAAGATTACTTTCTGGCGAATTTTAGGTCCTCGTTGTAGTTAAGAGCAGAGCTGGGCAGTAGGTGAAGTACCGACTACTTGTTTTGTACTTCAACTACGTATTTGAAATGCAAAAGTACTTTCTAGTACCTCAAGTACTTTTTTTGCGATTTCAAGTACCAAGTACAAGTACTTTTTGAGTACACGCTCGCATTACGGATACTCTATGAGTAGCATAACATCCTGTTTCTATTAATATGTGATTATCTGTCTAAACTTTTCAATAAGTACCATTTTAACGAGAATTTTGTTTTTTAATTCCATAGAAAAACGAGAGGTGCCCTCTCTTTTCGTTTTCTTTGGTTTGATAAAAAAATATCGTTAAAAAAAACGAGAAGGTACCGTTGTCGTTTTGTTGCTATTGATACTTCGAGTAAATGTGATTCTTTGTATATTGTAAAAGTAAATTGTAAATTTGATGTCCTGGAAATTTAAATTTGCTTACATTACTTACATTAATTGAACATTAATGTACGTTTATTGTTAAATAAAAATACGACTCATGAAAATTACAAATCTTTTGCCTGAAATTCACAAAAATCTCCATTAAAGCACAAATTTTACTGTTAAATTGCAACGCACATGTGTTTCAAATTTTAGAATCAGTTTATGTAAAAAAGCTTCCAATACCGTTCATTAATTTTTTAAAGAAATTTTTTTACACTATACTCTGTGTATGAAGTATTTTTTGGCACTTTGTCCAGCTCTGGTTGAGAGGGTTTGTAACGTTAGAGCAGAATCCACGAGCAGCAGAAAATTGGGAGGCATGAAAAAGGTTACCGGAGGTGTTTCCGAGTGATCGATGGCTCGGAGGAACGGGTATAGCGGTAAATTCGGAAAGAGGATTCGGTTCGTCGCGAAATCAATTTGCGTCCGATGTTTCGCACAAGCCGCCACACGCGCAGTGCCAATAAAGACCGCGGCGGGTTTTATTCGACCGTCATTAGGATAATTCCTGTCCCAAGGCGTGTGGGCGTCAGATGGGCACTCGGCGCATGCGCACGCGCGCGCGCGCATCGTTGCGAAAGCGTGCGTGCGGATTGCGCAAATCTTGAATTAACCCGGTGAAATGAAAAAAAAAAAAAAAAAAAAAAAAAAATTGGGAGGTGGAAGACGTTCGAGGGGGAGGGCTTTGATTGATTCGAATCGATCTTTTGCCCCGGGACTCGAAACGATTACCTTCCGAACGTCCGAAAGAGGAGAGAACTCGTGACCTGCGCGTTAACCCGAACCACCTCCATAGCAAGGCAGCCGTTTGTATTGTTAATGATGCTCGGGAGAGATTTCTATCTCGTTACTGTTACCCGGAATACTTACCGTCTGCAATAACAAGAAAGTGCAAATCATTAACTTCCTTCGATTTGCGGTAAAAAAAAAATGAAAATGTATTCTGTTCCCTCGGTAATAACAAAAAAAGTTGGATCGAGCAATTCTCGCTATTGTTCATTCGCGACGCTGTTGCTGATATGAAAAAATGCCCAAATCCGGATACAAAAAAAAATCCTAATAATGATATTTTTAAAACGGAGGAAATAAAAAAAAAAATTTCAATAAAACTCCAATTTTTTTTTTGTTGTGTTTAAAAAGTAATAAAAATATAAATACACCGAGGTAAGAATTGGAACAAAAATTTTGTTTCTCTCACGACTCGGAGGGTCAACTCGTGCGGGTCAATAAATGTATTGGTATCTTGTTTTTCTAATTCGCATTTTTTTCATATATTTTTTTTCTTTTTCAATATTCTTTCTTTTGCCCGATTCAACGCACCGGCTGTGTTCAGGTTGAGTTCATTTGAGCATATTTAGCCGATACGCGGTTAACCTCGCTCCGAATTAACGTCGGGCAGTACAGCGGTATGCGATCAGAGAGCAAAGTGCCGGGCGGGCTGTTCTGGCGCGTTCAGCCGCGGCTCAGCGCCCCTCTCGCGCAATCGACAGATCCTAATTACGACGGAATATGTATTAAACGCTCTCGGGATTTAGCCGTGACAGGTCGACCTTTCGCGTGAAGCCCGTTCGACCGGGAATGTATATACAGCGAGCGAAACACGCGCAATAATTAAATTCGATACCGCGCTCTAAACGATGTCTATCTCTCTCTACCTAACGCCGGGACAGAACGCGAACTTCGGTTGTACATACAGAGCGCTCTCAGAGACACAGTGCGCGAACGTTTTATCGCCCCGTCGAATCTATGAGGCCGATACCAGAATTCGATAAGCCGAAAGATCGAGTATCTTTACTCACCGAGCGAATCTCACTTCATCGGGGGAGACTCGGCGACGACGATTTATCGACTTCTTGCCGAACCTGTGAAAAGATCAAGCGGTGTCGAACACCCGATTATCCATTTCGAACCATTCATGTTTCTCGGAAAGTGCCGACGATAACAAAAATCGACATTTTTACGAATTTCGCCTTTCGTACACTAACGCACGCAGCGATTATTATATTATATTATATTATATTATATTATATTATATTATATTATATTATATTATATTATATTATATTATATTATATTATATTATATTATATTATATTATATTATATTATATTATATTATATTATATTATATTATATTATATTATATTATATTATATTATATTATATTATATTATATTATATTATATTATATTATAAATGATAATGAATCTCACATCTTAGCGTTCACTGTTCTGGCTCGCCGTTAATGCGTCATCTAATAGAATCCCAATTTTCGGCTTTCAACGCGAGATTGAAAAACATACAATAAAAAGAGATTCGCGAAATCCTTCGACCTTCGGCAACGGAGCAAGCGTGAAACGTTTACGCGCGTCTAAATATGGGTTACCCGTCGCTTCTGACGTTCCCGGCTCGAATGTTCCGCGATACAGCAAAGATGAAAAAAAAAAGAGCGCAGAAGTTCAAAATACCAGGCTTTTAGGAGGAGGCGCGGGAGGAGCGCGTAGCGTCCGATCGTCGACGAGGGTCGATGATTTCGGGCGCGTGTTCCCGAAGCCATAAATCCCGCGCCCATTTACGGGACAGATGCTCCGATAACCGGGACGGAACGCGCTCCTTTTTTTTTTCTCGCATCAACCCCTTCGCTCCTTCGCAGAGCCGCGCGCGTGCGCTCAGCACTCGATACATAAAAGCGCGGGGCGAGGCGGCTGTGGCAACGAAAACCAATTATTAAATCCGAACCGGTGCCCGTCCGACGCTCACTCGAGCTCGAGCAGCTAGAAAAAGGGGAGGCTTCGTAAAAAAAAAAGAAAAAAAAATCGGAGGCTCTTACAAGGGTGCAAAGAAAATAAAGACGAGAACGTCGGACGGAGATGTTCGGGTACGACGAAGACTTTCCTCGCGCGGCGTTTTCATCGGATGTGTATATTAGTCGGATTGGAATGAGCATAAAGAGCGCTCGTCGAATGCGAGCCGTGGAAACGGATGGTTACGGACGCTACGCTACTATAATTAATAGTCATCATCTTCCGAGCGACTCTGCAATTTCCCACTTTGATGTAGTCACGCCGGGACGATTAGAGAGTCCACGGGCGCACCTGCGGGACTCCCACGTGTCGAGAGACGATGAGCCTTTCGTGGACGAGCCGATGCGCACGATTCTATCCACAATCGGCGATCGCCCTCCCCGCGATCCGAGGAGCGCATGTTAACGAGGAGGGAAATTAACGCCGGAGATTTAATTGCCGGACGACTGTTGGCGAACGACCCGCGGTCGTTTAATCGCTCGGGGTTTATGGTCGAGAAGAGATTTAGGTTTTTCTCGACTCGAGAAAACAAAGGCTTTCTCTATGAGGAAGCAAAAATAAGTTAAGTCGGAGAAGTTACTTTGAGCAGTTTGCCATACATGGAATTGCCCGACCGATTATCGTTTAGTGTGGAAAAAATTAACGGAAACACAAAGTCGAGGAAAAATGTAATAAAATATAATAGTTCGTACCGAACGGCTTAAAATTAAATCAACTTCTTAATTGTAAAGGGAAAAAAACCAAATTCAGTTCGTAAAAAAATCCGATGATTCGATTGTTAAAATTTTTATCCGGTGAGACGAAAGATCGATTAGCCCGCCAGCTACGGACATGAAAAAAACGTCAATTTTTTCGAATGAAATAAAAAATCGCCATAAAATGAAATACTTTGTACCGACCGTTGGCTCAAAAAGAAATCAACTTTTCAATTATTTAAAAAAAAAATCAAGTTCAGTTGGCAAAAAAATTCGACGATTGGACTGTTAAAATTTTTATCCAATGAGACGAAAGATCGCCACCTATGGTGAGGAGCAAAATTACATTTTTTCGAATGAAAAAAAAATGCCATAAACTAAATATTTCGTACCGACCGTTGGCTTAGAAAGAAATCAACTTCTCAATTTTATTTTTTTTAAATCACATTCAGTTGGCAAAAAAATTCGACGATTGGACAGTTAAAATTTTTATCCAATGAGACGAAAGATCGATTGGTTCGCCACCTACGGTGATGATATCTCCGGCAAAACAGTCGGAAGCTGCGCTGCGGCAAGAAATCTCTAATGACTCGGCGGCGCTAACTTGCAGCGTCTTATCTGCAGGCACGCGGTACGCCTGCACCTTCAGCCTCATCAGGCTCGATGTAACGCGGCATGTGATATTACATTAGCAGGTTAATAATTTCTTGCACGGAGTAAAGTGCGCAGCGGTCCGGTGTATTACGGCTCGGGAGGAGTTGGACGAAATCGCGGCAAAAACAACCCGGTGGAGTTCGGATGGCTAACGGGCCGTCAGCTCCGCCCCTCATTCTCACTCGGTGCGTTTTACTCTTCCGCCTCTTCTTATTCTTGCCATTACCGTTTCTTTACCCCCGCGAAGCCTCGCGAAGCACGTGACTGCTTTCTTATATTGTCCGGCGAGAGGATTGCGTGCAGCTGGGAAGCCGAAGCTAATAAACATCGCTCGTCAAGCACTCCTTCGCAAACACGCAATTACGAGGCGATACTCGGACGAATTTGGACTACCGAGTTACCGAAGACCCGTTTCGGCGTTTTGCAATGCAATAATATTATAATTGATAGTGTATTATTATCATTATTATTAACTTAGTGTAATAATTTATATTATAGTAATCTATCGGTCGATCTATTTTACGTCATTCTTGTATATTAAATTATTATTAAATTTTTATATTAACTATTATGCAAGAATAGATCAAATAAACTTCGTTATTAAAAAGTCAGTAATGATTGAATCTGCAAAATTTTTTCAAAAGTCCACATAATTATTTGGCACTTCTCTTGCGAGATGAAACGACTCCGAAGTCTTACAGCAGTTGCGCATGCGCGCGTCCCACGTGTTTCGATGTTTTGCAATGCAATAATATAACAATTGATATGTTAATATATTGGTCAATCTATTTTACGTAATTCTTGTATATTAAATTAATTAATATACAAGAATAGATACACAGAGAAAAAAAATCAATTGAGTCAAAAAAATGTGCGCTTACGGGTGGCGAAACAAATGTTTGGTTGATCGAAAGGAATACCTCGTTGATCGAACTAACAGGCCGTCGATTCAAATTTTTCTTTACTTAATACAACAATTATTTCGTTCGATCAACCAAAAATTTGTTTCGCCACCCGTAAGCGCTCATTTTGTTGACTCAATCGATTTTTTTTCTCAGTGTAAGATAAACTTCGTGATTAAAAAAAAAACTAATTATGAATTTTGCAAATTTTGTTAACAGTGTACATAATTATTCGGTACTTCTCTCGGGAGATAAAACGACTCCGAACTCTGCCGGCGGTTGCGCATGCGCGCGTGTCTCTCGTGAGATCACAATTACGAGCTCGTTAGACCTCGCCGAAGACAATAAGGACAATCAGCGCGAGCAGATACATAAATGGCGTATCCCGATGTCTACTCGTGCCATTAATTTACGGTTACTTCGAAACTTCGCTCAAATAAGTTACCAACCGTGCGCGAGTGTGCGGCGCGCGGCAGAAGATATGTGAAATATCGATATGAGGCCGTACCGTAAGTTCCACGTTTTTCCCACGTGTCACTGCGTTACGCAATCGTGCCCGGCGAGTCTCGGGAGCAGAAATTCAATACAACTATATGCGGTGGTGAATTTATTCGTACGTGTAGACACATAGAGACGCAGGATATGTAGGCGAGCCGCGAACGTTCGATTCGCTCTTTCGTCGGCCATTTATCGCCCGGCCGATGCCGCAAGGGCGTATCTACCGTGCACAAGCGTGCGAGATACGCCCTTCCGATTTTGGGCGCGCGATGCACCGGCAAAAAGATCGAAAGCCATCGAACGATCCTCAATCGAGATTCGCAGGCTCCGGGGAGTTTGTGCCCTCCTCTCGCGAGCACCGAGAGCGACTCGATACCTCCGGAGTCGGGGCACGAGCAAATTCTTTGCTGGAAGTACCGCGCTCGACCATTCGGCGAACGGCGAACGCGCGCGCGTTTCGCGACCTTTACGTCGACACGGCGCGGGGTCACTGGCGAGATGGTTGCATAAACGCGCAGGTGACACGCACGATAGTGGTTTAGATGAAATTTATCCGTAAAAAAATATCTAGGTTTGAAGTTGATACAAAAAAAAAGACCAAAAAAGTTTGCACTTATTGGGAGCGGCAATTTTCAATTCGAAAAATCTCGATGCGCCACGATCGTTGTGCGTTCTCGAAGTCGCAAATGTGGTCGTTAGTGCCTCATAGTTGGGAATCGATCGTCATTTATTTTAGGTCACCAATTTGGTAATTTTGTTTTCATCTCTGAAGTTTCATTTTTTTTAAGGCACGATACTGTTTTATATGAAATTTATCCGTATAAAAATTACATGTCGAGTTGTTGAAAAATAACCAAAAAAGTTTGATCTTATTGGGTGCGTCAATTGACGGTCAATTTTCATTTCAGAAAATCTCTTCATTTCTCAAAGTCTTAAATATGGTCGGAGCGCCTCATAGTTGGGAATCGATCATCGTTTATTTTTGACCGCGAATTTCATTGTTTCTCGTCTCTAAAATGTCATTAACAAAAAAAACGCTAAAATGCTCCCAAATAATGACAGATCGGTCAGTTGTCCCGAAAACTGAGAAAACATGTTATATTAATCTTCACCCGTGCTGTACGAACGTCCATCCAACCGTCTCCATTATAACCTACCCGTTGACGAGTGTAGAAGGTTCGTAAGTCGCTGAGTATAATATATGTATCAATACGCCTCAATATGTCAGCAATATGCCAATCACGACTTGTGCAACATCATTGACGAGGCAGAGTCGAGATTTTCTCTCGGCAGATAGAATAATCGAAGGGATCACTTACGTCGGTGGTTGCACGCATGCGCATCGATCGGCAGGTTCTCTCGCATCGGTTGTTGTACCATAATAATATGTACTTCACAATAAATATATATATATCTATACATATGTAAATATATCTATATATATAAATGCATATATTGTACACAATACATAAAGCGAGGAGCGAGAGAGCGAGATCTCGAGAGCAAGTCAGAGGATCATCGATGCGTGGGCAGGGAGTACACCTATCTGCATGAAATGTCGCATAATCGAAGAACAAGCGCTCTCGGGATGGAGAACCTCCTCCTCTTATTATTCTTCCTTCTCCACCTCGTCGCAGCCTCTTCGTACAAGAAAGTTTTTTTTTTACTTTTTTTTTTTATATATTACTTTAATTTAACTCTCTTATAGGAGGCATTCCATGTCAAGTTAGCCGTCGATACTTCATGGCATATATTTTTAAAACCTGATCGACGCTCGACGAATTAAAAAAATATGAATGAAGACAATGACTTTTGGTATTCGAGTATGTTACTTTAAAAAATCTGAAATAATTTATCTGTGCTCCTTTTAGTAATTATATGGAACAATCGAAAGCTCCAAATCCAAAAAAAAATTATATCTTTATTCCGAGCAATACTCGTGCAAACAGCCTTAGCTTGAGTTGCGCAGAAAAGTGCGTCATGAAGATCATTCGAGAGCCCACATTCTGCGTCGGTTTTAGTAAT
The DNA here is from genome assembly GCA_958510785.1 of Exephanes ischioxanthus. Taxonomy (NCBI): domain Eukaryota; kingdom Metazoa; phylum Arthropoda; class Insecta; order Hymenoptera; family Ichneumonidae; genus Exephanes; species Exephanes ischioxanthus. The sequence continues at coordinate 11,534,439 of OY294023.1, read as the reverse complement.
TCTTCGAAAGGCCATCTTTTTTTATTTTAAATAAATGACAAAATAAATTCCAGTCATTATTGATAGAAATTAAACGGTCCATTTGGCGTGGAAGTTTTTTTGTCTTTTTTTATATATATTACTTCAATTTAACTCTCTTATACGAGACATTCCATGTCAAGTGCAACGTCGATACTTCATGGTGTACATCTTTAATCTATAATAGATGGTTGCCGAATTAAAAACAAAAAATTACTAAAGATAATCATTTTTGGTAATCAAGTATGTTATAAAAAAAAATAATCGATCTATATTTCTTTCAGTAGTTATGAAACAACCGAAAGTCTCCAAATCCACGAAAGAATTTAAAAAATCTTAATTCCGACTGAAACCCGTGCAACCAGCCATACCAGGAATTGTGCAGAAAAGTGAGTCATGAAGATCATTCGAGAGCCAACATTTCGCGTCGATAGGTTTTAGTTATTCTCTGATCGACCATTTTTTTTTAATTAAAAAAATCTCAAAACACCTTCCAGTCTTTATTGATAAAAACGGAACAGTCCATTTGGCGTGGAATGCCTCGTACGTTACTTTGCCATAAAGCGCGCGCAGGATCACTCGTCCCGATGACGCGGAAGAGAGATCGAGGAAACGATCTCCCCACATCACGGTGTACCATAACGTATGATATATACATGGACAATGGTGACCAGCGCGGTGAAGTTGACCGATTCCCGCCGAGCTTCTGCCGAATCGTCCTCGGTTGCCGGTCAACTTCATCCCGCGGATCATGCGGTCTACCAAGATCGAGGCACCTAAAGATATCTACGTGTCTTGTCTCGCGCTGACGCGCATTTCCGCAATGGACCCCGCGCACTCTCGATGCATGTGCATCTCTCCGCAGACGACGCGAGAGAGCCTTCCTCTCGATCCTTTTCCTTTTCCATCCAGCCATCGAGCACGAATCCCCCTGCCTCGGCGCTCGTCTCTCTCAGCACGTACCGACCTCACCGAACGTTCTTATAGTATAATATATCCTAAAAGAATTTTCGATCGTTCGGTCGCAGCTCGGCTGTGTTCTGTGTGCGCACGACGCCCACTCGTCTTTTCACCGCGGCGATAATATCCGATGGATGAAAAAATTTTCGAGTGGAAGAGATATGGACGGAGGAAGGAGAAGAAGAGGATTAAGAGGGATGTGGCAGCGGGAAGTGCTGTACTCCCTGGAAATGGCTTTCTTGTTGGCGGAGTTTTTGAGAATTTGAGTTAGAAGTTTCGTCGGAATTGCGAGTTTTGCATTGTTGTCTTTAGCCAGCTGACGTGTGACAGAACGAGATTGAAATATTTCGAAGATCAGACAATATTTAATGAAGTCAAAAATTCCATTCGTCCTAAACGCAGGCACGACGCGCGCGGTCGGTGTAGGGGAGACCGGGGCAAAATGGCACAGCGGGGCAAAACGGGACTGTGAGAGCAAAACTCAATTCTCCAATAATTTTTGGATGCCCAATTTTGTCCTAACGATACATCCGGATTTTTAAACCCGTTTTGCCCCACGTACCACCATCGCCACCATTTCAAAGTTATTGGAGAATTGCGTTTTGTCTCATTATCCCGTTTTGCCCCGGTGTGCCATTTTGCCCCGCTCTCCCCTAGTTCGATAAATCGACGCTAGATGGCCAATAGCATGAACTCCTCTGCGTTTCTCGCAAGTGCACATACCATAATACAGTTGATATATAAATGAGTTATGGTTTTTAGAGTATACAATCAGGGAGTGTTCACGTATCGTACTGAGGGTAATTATCGGTGTTTGCTTTAGTAGGTTCGTTCATCCCAAAAATCGAACTGAAGCTCCGAAACTCCCATATTTTTGTGAATCAGGTGAAGGCCGTATCTGGCACAAGTATGGCTAAGGTTTTTTTTTCTCCGAAGGAATGCCATACCGAAAGTCGGGCATCGCTTTTGGACCAGACTTCTCTGTTGATGGCAAAGTATGGGCGATGCAATATTAAAAATACATGGAATATTTAAATTGAAATATTTAGAAGCGAAATGTCATTCGTCCTAAATGCATGCATGCATGATATGTCATTCATCCTAAATGCCCGTGAAGCGCGCGCGGTCGGTGTAGTTCGATAAATCGACGCTAGATGGCCAATAGCATGAACTCCTCTGTGTTTCTCGCAAATGCACATACCATAATACTTTGATATATAAATGACTTATGGATTTGCAATATACAATTAGGGAGTCTTCGTGCGTCGTTTTGAACACCTGGATTCTGGTGTTTGCTTCAGCAGGTTCGTTCATCTCAAAAATCGAACTGAAGCCCCGAAACTCCCATATTTTGATGAATCGGATGAAGCCCATGTCTGGCAGAAGTATGGCTAAAATTTTTTTTTTCCATAGGAATGCTATATCATGAGTAGTGCATCCCCTTTGGTCCAAACTTCTCTGTTGACGGCAAAGTATAAACGAGACAAATGCCATATTCGCCCCAATATCGGTCAATGTCATATGTGACATAAGTATGGCTATGAAGGTTTTTTACTCTAAGAATCCTGCACCTGAAGTACGACATCGTTCTTGCGCCAGATTTATCTTTTGATGGTCAAAGTATGGACCGAATCAGTGCCATATCTGGCACAAGTATGGCTGAGGCCGGTCACACAATACAAATGCCATACTTTAGGTAGGCAGCTGTTTTTGAGATTGTCCGACAGCTCTTTCAATGGCAAAGTATGGACAAGATCAGTGCCATATCAGGCACAGATATGGGCAATAATATTCGCCTCATAGAATTGCCATCCTTCAAACAGGAAATCACTTTCCAGTAAGACTTCCTTTAGTAACAATGGACGCGAATAATGCCATATCTGCGACTTCACGCGGAATTCTAGGACTCGTAGAGGCGCGTCTTGTTCCAGTTCTCCGGGAATTCCTCGTGTCCTGAACCCCACGGATCTACAGCCATACAGCGCAGACTCGCGTCGTCGCCGTTTTCCTCCGGACAGGACGAACAGCAGGAAATTTCCTGTTCTCCTCCGTCCGAACAGGACACATCTTCCCTATTTGCTCCGCGCAAGAGGACTCTATACACCGCTGTTGATTCGCAAAATAAACTTCCCGCTCCGCGCTACGGCGAACGGCGCGTAGGCGACTTACTCGAGGGATTAAATTATGTCGGACCTTGCGATGTGTTTTCTCGTCGGATCGGTGCGCCTGTAATTGCACTCAAGTGCAACCCCCGCTCGTTGCACTCCACGAAACGCGCATACATATTCACCGAGGAAACTTTACGCTCGAGCGGAGAACTCGTGACACGCGAACAAATCTATTCATCCACCGTCCTTCTTTACTCTCCTCTTCGGATTTTCCGCTTTTACCATCCGCGCACCCACATATCGGCTATTCGGACATTTTTTTCGTGCATATCCTTTTCGATTTTACTTCCCCCGACGGTCGTGAAGATTTTTTTTCGGTCTTTTGTTTTTTTTTTTTTTCTCGGTCTTACAAGATAGAGCTGCGGTGGAAGCTCGTTGGACCACCCACTTCGAAAACCAGGTCGCCGTTGTGCACACACTTCAGTATATTAGTATATTATTCTCTTTGGGTCTGTAAAACTTTGTCGACTTTCGCGTGCTATCCGTGGGAGCTCGTAGGCTGGCCCGTGTCTCGTGCACGAACTCTTGCACATGCGATGCATAATGTTGGACACGATCTTACCGGGGGAGGGCGCGTAATGAACGGCGCAAGAAACACTCGAAAGGCAAATCAGTTTCTAAAAAAAATCATCAGGCGCGATTTTCAAATTTTTTTTCTTCCATTTCCAGATTTCCGATTTCCCTCAAATTTTCACAGTGTCTCGCCCGATAGATCCAAAATATGTAGAAAAAATTGTATCACAATGATAAAAAAATATATCCGCGAAAAAAATTGTTTTAGACAATGGGTAAAAAAAAATGATAAAAAGCTGAATCATCAAAAAATTGCATCCGAGATGAGGTTAAATTGGGAGGAATAATGAATGATCGTGCGATCGGTACTGGCGCCGCTCGAGGATTTATTCGGCTGAAGTCCAGGTTATTATCGTCGAAGAAGAGCCGGTCGAAAAGGCGAAGTCTGTAATACGGCTACGTTCGTAATAATCGTGAAAAGTATAGCTGAAAGGTGTGAGAGTTCTCATCGAATCGTTGCCGGGGATGGTCGGGACTGTTGCGCTACGGATAATACATACGCACTTGCCACGCAGCTTATAATACGTTATACCATAACGCGGAGCGATATAAACTGTTACAAGATGCGCACGAGCTGAGGGCAAAGAAATGCAATATAGGATATTCATATACACATCTATATGCATTTATATATATGTATCTATATACATAGGTATACTATATATGCACATGTAAAACAACTATAAGAACGGAGTGTGTGCGTAAATAATACGCATACGCATTACCGTAGACGCCACGTTGGCGCAACATAAAGGTAACCCGAGGAGAAGAAGAAGAAGAAGAAGGATGATATACAGCAAGGAGAGTTTGTATCCTCGAGAAGTAAAGCTGAGGCTCTCTCTGTGCTCTCCGTTGGAGAACGCCTCGAGACAATAGTCGTTGCGAGGTGCTCTCGTAATGGCGTGAGCACCGCGAGGAACCTCTGGCAACGAGCTCCTTCGAGCAACTAAAATTCACTCGTGTGCACGCAGTCGCGCAAGGGAGACCGGGGTCAATTGACACATTTGGTAAATTTTGTTTAGAACTAAAAAAGGAATTACCGTTAATGACCAAAAGTAAATTGTTTTCGATTTCGGAGCGGCTATTGATGTTGGATGTTAAGGTGGGCGTGATATGAGTGTCAGATTCGTGATCAGCGAGAAAAAATACGTGAAAATGAATCTCGAGAAGATGAGGGAAAAAAATTGTTGTTTTACCGATTTGGGGTAAAGTTGAGATTTTTTGGGATTTGTAAAACAGCAATAAGTTGGATTTCTGACAGGAGTTCGACTAAACCGCGGAGCTCATCGTGTTCTACAGAAAAAAAATACGTAACATGGGACACTTAGGAAGTTTTGAGGCGTTACAGGGCGATGAAAATCGTCAGCATTTCTTGTAATTTTGCAATTTTTTGGGGTAATAATTGGAGGGTTCGAAGAAATGTTCTGGACCACATGTTTCCATGTATTTTTTCGCGCTGAAGTTTCGTCCCAAAGTCAATCCGGTCGTTGGTAATCGCAAAAAACGATTTTTTTTTAAATTTTCGACGCGACTCAAGTTCCACATTTTTATTTTTATTTCCACCATTGGATCTCGAAGAAATTTGACTTTTGGCACAGATCGAGGGATGGTCTTTACCTACTTATAAAAAAATCCCGGTACCTCCAGCTAGTTCCAATCTTCACCAGGACCCTACAACGTTGCAAGCTCGAGTGTCGCAAATAGCCCCGGTCTCCTCGAGCCCGCCTCGGTGTGTCTCGACTCCACCTCTCGGGTCATTCGCGAAAGCAGTAACATCGGCGCGTCTCTCGTTATACTTATACCTATTTTCACTCGGTGCACGATACGGTGTAGCGAGAAATAAAATCAGAGGTTAAAACTATACAAATAGATCACTCTCGTTACCGTTAATGTTTTTATTTAAAAATATTTTTTTTACTTTTAATATTTTTTTTAATTTGCTCGTTTGTTGCGAATAATGTTTTTCCGCATGCATCTCGTGGCAATGAGAGGCGGAGAAGCCCCATTTATTATCGAACGTGTTCATGAAAAAAAAAAAATTCCTCCATAACGACTCAATTTGAAACCTCGTTATCGACGAGAGGGACGGCGATCTCTCTTCGTTTGGCCCCTGGGTTAACCTGGTCACTTTCACTTTCACGTAACGCCACCCGGTACCGAATAACGATCGGTTGTTCGCGAATTGCACGCGGCCAAATGTAATATATAAATATTGAACAATTGGCCAATATATGTCGAAACTTCGACGGCCCGTTTCAATACCATCGAGTAAATATTAATTGTGCAATGTATACGACCCTCCCACACGAACCAAACTACATGCCATTTATGTCCAAGCTGTTTTTCATCAAAAAAAAAAAATTAAACTCAACTTTTATGTTCTCGTCTTGTTTATAATTAAAGTGGAAAAGAAAACCTCGTTTAACACTTTTTCGAGCCGTGCGACAGTGCACTGCGATAAAATTTGTCAAAATTTATTCGGTGTCTCCGTCTCGTTTTTTAGAATAAACAAAAAATGTACGATAAACAATTTCGAGTCCTCAGAACGTTAAACCTTCGAATTCACAAAACGATTTAAGCGAACATCTCACCTTTTCGCTACGATAACATTTTTCAAAAGCAATTTGGTATTTTAGTTTTTGTCATTTAAAAAAAAACGATTCATACAAAAAAGACTTCTCACTTCCGGTGGAGGGTTAACGACCCAACGACTTCCCAAAATGATTTAAACCCACATCGCCTCTTTCCGCTACGATAACATTTTTCAAGAGAAATTTACCATTTTCGTTTTTCTTTAATTAAAAGAAAAACAATTTATAAAAAAAAGACTCCTCCACTTCCGGTACTGAGTCGAACCCTCGAGTTCCCAAAACGCATCAACCGATTATTCCTTCGGTTTAGGATCAAGTTTGAACACTTCCCTGTAATTCATGGAACTCGATTGACCAGCGAGTGAAATAATAAGCATCGTACACGTTTATGCGTTCGTAATACGTTGCATATCGCTCCTCTGCGATCTACGCCTCGGAACGATGCGGGGAACCCGAGAGCGAGGCGAGTACCGCAATGCCCTAGAGTCCTTAACCTTCGATCGGCCGTGCGGGCTTTACCGGCTTCGCTGTTCTCCGGTGCGATTATCCCGTGCGCTGGGTCGCGAGCGGTAACGAGAGCAGGTACCTAAGATCATAGAGGAAACGAGTCGAACGGAGAAGGAACTACACGGACGGTCCGAAGCTTCGCAACAAGCCGGGCGAACAGCGCCGGCCCAATTCGCTCAGAATCGATCGCTCTTCTCGCGCCTCTTTTCCTGCCTTTGCATCCGGCGGTCTCCGGCGACTGGAGAACCAAAGAGGTGTATATGTATGTATATACGTGTATATGTATATATACGTATACTGACAAGGTTGCTATGATAGATGGTAGGACGGTGGCACGATTAATCATCGAATAGAGTCGAGCTATATTTGCACGCGGAGAGAACCGGTGGGGATGCGAATCAATGTCTGTCGATCATCGCCTAGCGCTGATGCGGACGGACGATCGACGGTCGGATAGTATTAATTGATCGACGGCCACGGATCGGTTCATATTTTATTATCTATTTTATCTCGGAGCGGCGAAATGTTTTGATCATTTTTATCGCGATAATTGTGCGTTTTTTTATTATATTAAAAATTGACGATTTTGGTTTTGATTAATTGATGGAAAATTGTTTACGTTAAGGAATATTTATTTGTGGCATCAGAATGTTGCGATTGGGTTAAATGAGTGTCATACTTCGTGACGGGGGAATGACGGTGACATTTTTTTTTGTACGAGCGGTTTTAGAAAAAAGTGGGTTTTTGGATATTTGCAAACTGCGATATCTTCGCTTTTTGATGGAATCGCCGGGAAAACGAGGTGTCTATCGTGTTCTATGGGAAAAATATACGAGACAGGAGACTTAGGGAAGCTTTAAGACCGTTTTTTTCGAGGCTTTAGAGGGCGATGAGGATCGTCAAAAAGTGTCCTAAGAGGACACTTAGAATAAACATTTTTTTACCCGTTTTTGCGTTTGTTGGGGGTGAAATTGAAATGGTTCAGAAAATGTCTGGACCACGTATTTCCATGTATTTTTTCGCGCTGAGCACGAATTCGACAATAGTTTTGGTCGAAACTCAAGCGGTGCATTGATAATTACCAGAAACCTTTTTTTTCTGTTCGTTAGGTTCGCCCTAAACGTTAATATTTTATAGCTTTTTTGCTACAGCCTCTTGACACGACTCGTCTTGAACGGCCCACGATAATCCCGTAGGCGTTCTCCGGGCGCTCGATGCGCGCTTTCTTACAAGGTGCGAACTTGCCCCACGGTGATCTGCACCTGGTCAGAAATTCGTAGAGAAGCTCTACCCTCTATGAGTGTAGCCTATCTCGTCCGGGCATTACTCTGCACGGTTGGGAGTCTAACCCTGTCATCATCGCAACCGACATTTTTTTTACGACTCAATCCTACCGCGAACTTCTAGCTAAGTATTTAAGTTATATTTTCGATAGAAACTTGTAAACATTAAAAATAATAAACAAGAACTTCTCAGAAATTCAATTTTCGGAGCACATTAAATTATCACCTAAACTAATTTAAAAATGTATAAAATTTTGAGATTAATTTAGATTTTTCTTTACTTTAAACTTTCATTTTACTCAGAAAATTTGTTTGATCAATTATAATTGAATGTAAGCATTTTTGTAAACGTTTAAAAAAAAAAAAATTAAAATGTTTATGAAAATTCGAATAAAGAGCGTTTCCACCTGGCAAATAACTTCCCAATCTCGATAAATCGATCACTCACGCAGAAGTATGAATGGCATTGTCCATAATGAATTTCGCAACAGAGATAAAACGCACCGCAGGCTCGCCGGAACGACCGAGCGAGATTATCGCTCGTTGCCGGTGACTCCCACGTTTGGATTTTCCCGCTGCACCGGCTCGGAGTTTTCTGAATGGTCGTCGCGGATAATAATGGTGACTCGTTTTCTCGCCGGTGTCCCGCGTAGCCGCGTGACGCATTTTATTGCACGGTGAGTGTGCGCAATTTTCTGTGCCGCAGCCGAGAGACCGCCGAGAGACTATCGCGACAACTCCGATCGAAAGGTCACAATCTCGCGCGATGCCAGACGCACGCGTTTCCTGCGTCGAAACAACCGTCACTCGTGCAGTTTTCACCGTACCGACCGTAAGCTCCGTGCCGGCTTTGCTTGGCTGTTTTGAGGCTCCGCTGAATTAATCACCATCGGCCGCAATGAATGCGAGACACCGACCACACGTGCTCGTGACTGCGCCGCGCGCATAACACGCTCTTGTACCTTATGATAATAAATGCACGGACACTTCCTTCCCACCGCGGGCTCGGTGAGCGCACCAACGTGTAATTAACTAATTCAATAAACACCGCGGCGGTGACAGGGTCGCACCCACGCACCAGACTTCACACGCCTCGCGCGAAACGGATCTTCCCATCTTTTAATACACAAGTGCTGCGCGCAATTTTTTTAAATTTTTTTACTCGTCTCCGCAGCGAATATTGCAGTTCAGGGGTCGAGCAGGCCGTAGAGATGATCCATGAAACTTGTGGGAAAAACATTTTTTGAGCGCTTTTGAAGCAAATTTAATTAACTTGCAGGTGCTCAGAGAGTCCGAGAGATTAACTGTCGTACTTTTTTTTGGGGGGAGAGAAACATTTTTTAAACGATTTTGAAGCATGTTTGATTGAGTTTGAGGTGCTTGGATTATTGGAAGAAAATAAAATCAATTTTTTCTAGCTTATTTTACGATTTTTGGGTCAGTGACCCCGAGAGATGAACAATGGCGCTTTTTTGGGGAGAAAAACATGTTTTTAACGTTTTTTTTAAATAGAACATTTAATCGACTCTAGGGCGCTTAGATTTTTGGAAATACGAAACAAAAATGTTATTTTATCTTACGATTTTGGGCTCAGAGTGACTCCATTTGCGCTCGATGGATTAAGTATTTTGCGAATAAATTTAAACATTAATTCCGGTAAATTTTTTTCATGAACTTTTATGGCAACGTGTGATTTAACGGAAATCTGTTTGGAATGCGACTTTTCGTGCGAATGAGACATTTTAAAGAAGGGCAGGTTGAACGTAACGAGCGATAGTTCATCGATATGCATCGATAATTGATAGTGTTGCGATTCGTGGCAAATTAAACAAGTCAAAGACCACACACACTCACACTCTCACACGGACAATTTCACATAACCAGAGTGTAGTTTAAGTAACAACGTTGCGGAGATCGCCGGCTGGGAATTACATCGCCAGAGCAATCCGACGATTATCCAATGACAATAATTACCCTCGCAACAGTCGGTCCGTTGGCATCGCCGCTGCCCGCTGCCGCGATCCCATACTGTAGCGGGAGTTAACTAGCCGGTGAATTGCGAAAGTGGGTCAACGGGTCGAGCAAATAATCCGCTGTATATCGGCTCGTTTGTACACGGCATTTAAAAAAAAATCCATTCTTGGACTTAACAAAATTAATCCAACATCATCATCAATTTTTTCCTTAGTTCTCTTACACGGCTCTGATTTCTGAATTTACGAAAAAAAAGAAATCCGCATTCCCGAAACAGCTTTTTAGTTGAAGAAATAAAAAATTATCTTTACTGATTAGTTGATTTCCTAAAAAAAAAAAGTTACATATATAATATATTTTTTTTGCACAACTGATTTTTTTTTGTCCTTACGATACATTAATCGAATTACTGAAAACGTTGCTGTATCAAAGTCTCCGGATCTCCGCGGCTCCAATTACGTATCTATACAATATTATATATTTGATATTATAGAAATATCGGCGAAGTTGGTAGTCCAATAAGAGAACGCGTGAACCCAGCCGTGAGTGCTTATCAAGTCATTAACGTCCTCCTGTAGCGTATTCGCTGCCCGCCGCTCGATAGAGAGCCTCGAGAGTTTGTTTAATCTGGATTCACTACAGTCTCTATTTGAATTCTCGCTTATCCCCCTCGTTAATGTATGCCGCCAGTACGTACCTTATATTCCACGTACGCTGTACAATTCTATCCGGAGATATGCTCGCTATATAATAATATAGAATAAATATATACATATATATAAATAAAAATCCGGGCCGCAGTATTAGCTATCTCGTGGGCGGAGGGTGCAATAAAGCGTATCGACGGGACTCGCTCCAACGTTAAAAATAAGAAAAGTAAAAAACATCGATAAAAATTGAAATAATTTTATTTTTATTTTTTTTAAGTAGACCGAGATTTTATTCTCACGGCCGAAATCTCGATTCTTGTTACGCCACTACGACGATATTCGCTCCTGCGGTTTGCCGCTGGCCATTGTACGCGGTGTACATAGAAACTCGCGTGGTTCGCAAGTGTGGAGCACGGATAGATGCATTGGTGCAGTTTTGTATTGTGCGGTATACGCGGGCGAGAACCAGACGTGGATAAGACGGCGCTCTGGTCCAAGCGAGACAAAAGGCGGGCATTGCATATATATATGTATATGTGTGTACATATGTATACATATATATTGTAACAGAGCGCCGAAGCGATCCGGTGCCACGATAGCGCCGGCTAGATTTATGTAAACTGGTCCGCGGGCGCGTGCAACACACGCTGCAGTTTCTGCGCGATGTCGAGAGTCTCGGTCCCGGTGTAGGAACGACGAGGAGAGAATCACGCGCGGTGAAGCCCCTGGGAGAGCTATGATCGCGAGTATCATGGGCACCGGGCCGAAGCTGCCGACTCGGTCTCGGAGGTCGGGACAAATTGCGGAAGGTACTGCAGTAGCAAATTTCGGAACGGAGAAAACTAAAGGATTTTGGATTTGGATTTTAAAGTGAAGGTAAAGTTGACGTTGCCATGATTTTGGACCGACCAAATTCACGCAGGCTTGTATCTTTGTAGGGGGGATTTGACCAGGGAGTTAGTTGATGGATTTATCGCCGTATTGACGGATTTGTTGGGTTTTTTTGCAGGTTTATCATCTTATTGATGGATTTATGACGTTATTTCATGGGTTTGTGGCGTTTTTTTGTTGGACTTATCGCCTAATTGACGGATTTATCACCTAATTGATGGATTTATTGCACCATTTCATGGATTTATCGCTTCATGTTATCGATTTGTTACCTTTTTCACTGGATTTATGACGTTATTGATGGATTTATGACGTTATTGATGGATTTATGAAGTTATTTGATGGATTTATGAAGTTATTTGATGGATTTATGAAGTTATTTGATGGATTTGCCGCATTATTTGATGGATCCGTCATCCTAAAGACCGATGAATCCTTCGGTTCAACGTGGATTCATCGATCAACCAGATGGATTCTTGTTGATCGTACAAATTTGAACGACGATCGCATTAGTATTTTTATAATCGCTTTTCACTTTCCTCCGAGCCCGTAATGACAATTTCATACAGCCTACCTCATTCTACCTTTCATCTCGGATCAGCAGAGCTCAGTGAACCGAGTTATACAGCACAGAGCCCATACTGGATAGAGCCGAGAGACGACGATGACAGGAACATTTCTTCGCTACGGTGATGCAAGCCACGGGAATATAAAGACTCACTTGTTTATTCGTACGCGTTCACCACTCTCCTCTTCGATTGTCCAGCGAATGACAACGCCCTCATTATTCCCTCTTTTTCGCTCAACGACTCTATCAATCCTCTGTATACGCTCCGCAGGAAACCACGTAAATCGCCCAGAAAAATTATTTATTTTAATCCAATAAATAGTTATTGAATTCAAATAAATATTAAATATTATAAAAAACAAAAAAAAAATTAGGGAACAAATCCTTCTGTTTCTGATAAAAATGTTAATGGATTTAGTTAACGATTTAATGGATTATCGATGCCATGTGCAGAAAAAAAAAATAATGAAAATAATCCGGCAGCGGATTTGCGCCAACATTGTCCGAAGCACGTCTCCCCAGAGCCGGCGGGCGACACGAGTTTCTCTCAGCGGAGCTTATGGTACTCTCGCGAGTTGTTCCATTCGCCTCTTTCTCAGCGTGAATCGCGCTAAATCGTTGCTGCCGGAAGTCCGCGTGGGCCGGCCCCGTTATTTATCGATGTCGATCGCATCGCGGGCTCTCTCGCGAGACTAATTGATTAGTCGACGCGCTAGTTCGCTCGCCGCGCCAGCCGAGAGAAGATCCGCGCGGATACAAACGAGTTCGCGTGTTCCCTTCGCGAGCGTTTATCTCGGTAACGGCTCGTCCGACGGTAAAAACCCATATGACCTTATTTGTAAAGGACGAAATTATCTGTAAGAAAGGTCCTCAGAATTTTCTTCGTTGCCCGAGTCGATTCGAACAAAATCAAAAATTTCTCAAAAACTAGGTGTCCTATCGGCTCTTTGGTCTTCAAGGCGGATTTGCAACGAAAGGCGTCGTCGAATTTTCTAAGCGCATAGGACCTCTTTTCTAGAGCGTGAAATTCTCTACAAAAAAGTTATCCGCGATGTTCCTCGCAGAATCATCGGTTTCGGAGTAACATCGAATTTAAAAAAGACTCACGGCGATCGAGCCTCAATAAAGTGTACCACAAAATCCGAGCAAAAGATATCGCACCGTGTCCGAGCGCTCTCGCTCGCGAGCAAACTTATTGCTCGGCCGTGTACAGTAGGTGGTAGTACAACCGATACGGAATCCGAGAGAGTAGTGCGCAGGGTGCGTGCATTCGCGCGCTCGAACGCGTACGGTTCGCGCGCCCGAGACGCCCGGAGGTCCCTATTGTGCCCGGCCTCTTCTAATCTAGATCGAACTTCTTACACGATTTTTTTATTTTTTATTTTTCATTTTTTACATTTTTTTTTTTTTTTTTTTTTCATTTCACCGGCGCGCAGTGCGGTGTACCGGCGGTTCGTTACGTGCGCCAAGAGTCCGGGCTCGCATAATGACCGCTTTTGTCCGTGCCCGGTATAAAATCGAAGCACGCGGCGAGAGAGCTGAAAACAGTTCGAGCTACAGGCCGTACGCGTTTAACCATAAGATAAAAGGAAAGAGATGGAATTAACGGGTGAAAAGCCCATACGTAACGGCGCGTTTCTCGTGAGCGTGCGATCGACAGGTTCGCCGCGGTAAACAGGTACAAATATATAGATATAGTTATATTATACACGCTGTTTATGTACAATACAGTACCACTTATGTACAATAAGAATGCGTTATTCAGGGCGTACAATTATATATAGCATGGATGTATATGTTTATATATATATATATATATACGGGTAGATCGTAGGTCCATGTAGGGGCAAGACGGCACCCCGGGGCAAAACGGACCATTTTTCACAAATTTTTTTCATAAGCGAGATATAAGTCTGACCTTAAATGGAAGACCGGTCCGTTTTGCCCCGGGGTGCCGTTTTGCCCCGCTCTACCCTATGCACCGAGATAAAAGGTACTTCGTACAAGTACGAGGCGTTTCCCGGGAGGTACGTGCGTCCGAGATGCGCAGCTACAGATATAGCTTGCAGTTCCACGGTGAGATTATCAATGCTGGATGCGTGCGAACGATAAGATCGATAATCGTGGATGAAAAAATTATCTATAAGACTGTATGGTTTTTTTTTTTTTTTTTGGCTCTTGATGAAAGTTTCTAATATCGTCTTGCAGGATTTCCGGGATTCTCAGCGGGTTATAGTTATACCTTGAAACTAGGGTCGTTTTTTTACATATATATAATTTTGCACACTGAAGTATTCTTCAGATAGAACATTTTTTAATTCAGAATCTTCAGGTAAATCGACAGTTTAAATAAAATTAATTGTACCCAGAAGTTTGCCTTAGATCGATCTTAAAAAATATGCATTAACACGGTATTATAATATTATCGACATATGCATGTTTTTTTTTTTTTTTCTTCATATTAAGTGTGCGATGCAATCTATGAATGAAAGAATATGAAGGAAATGTCCACGAGTATACGATTGCATGAGATTTATAGTAGCCGGAGAAGGAGGCTTTTTCGTGATAGTTGTTATGCGGAGCGGTGATCCGCATCTCCGGGATTCTCATCGGGTTATAGTTATATTTTCAAACTAGGATCGAAATTTTTTTAAAAATAATCTGCACACGAAAGTATTCTTCCGATGAAACTTTTTTAAAATCATTTTTGAACGAGATTTCACATTGGATTTAGATAACATTTTTACAAAAAAAAATATCAGATAAATCGAGAGTTGAAAAAATTAATATTTCCCCCAGAACTGTGCCTTAGATCAATGCTTTTTAAAAACTTTAATATTAAATATTAATACGGTATTATAATGTTACAGATATCCGATTTTTTTTGGTCATATTAAATGTGCGATGAAAAGTATGAATGAAAGAATATGAGGGAAATTTCCACGAGTATACGATTGCAAGAGATTTATAGTAGCCGGAGAAGGAGGCTTTTTCATGATAGTTGTTATGCGGGGCGGTGATCGTGGACGCGTGCA
The DNA here is from genome assembly GCA_958510785.1 of Exephanes ischioxanthus. Lineage (NCBI taxonomy): Eukaryota > Metazoa > Arthropoda > Insecta > Hymenoptera > Ichneumonidae > Exephanes > Exephanes ischioxanthus. Next base: position 11,519,221 of record OY294023.1, on the reverse strand, counting down.
CCGGTGCTGCCGCTGCTGTTACTGGCGCCGCGCACTGTAGGAAGGCGGAAAGCTCCGACTCTCCTCGCGCATAGATCTCTCGCCTTCCGGCGAACGGGTTCCCAGATTAACCCACACACACACACACACATACACAATACACGCGTTAGTTTCTCGCGCTCGATCGATCTTTCGCGAAAAGCCTCGGGCATCGTAATATTACCTGAGCACAAGCTTCTGGCTCTGCTCGTCACGACTCTCCCGCGAGATTTGTGTCTCTCTTCGCACGAGTCTAACGCCTTATCGACCCGATCCTCTCTCGTGTGAAACACGAAACAAAATGAGCTCTCACTCGTCGAGATCGAACTAAAATTGCAAATCATCGCAACTTAACGAATAAATGTTATCGCTATAAATATTGGCCCGAGCTAAGTTGTCTTTACGTAAATTCAGATGCTATACATTTTTTTCTACGCCAAGTAGAAACTGTTTCAATTAATTCAATTTAGTCGGCACTAATTTCTTCTTTGTAGCGTGTTGAAACGATTTTTTTTTAATCTTTGTAACCGATCGACTTGACTCTACTGCAAGGACTACCTTAAGAACGTGTGGAATACCGCAGTCAGTTATAAAAACTGTAATTGATTTTTTCAAATTCTTACACTGCGCTGAATTTACATCTGCTTCGAGTACCAAATTTTTAGTCGACCATAAATGTTCCGCCATGTATAAAGAAAAAAATGAATTTTCGTTACCGACCGAGTCTCTTCCCCCAGCCGACCAAACCTCTTTTTCAACTTCAAAAAAAAAAAAAAAAATTATATTTTCAAAACTCTTTCTCTCCCGGTACATCCGCGTGAACCCGATCGATTACGCAATTACTCTCGTTTTCCCAACTCCTCAAAGCATGCCTACGCGCGCAACGATCGTACGGGTAGTTCGCTTCCCGCTATCGGTCCGAGGATCGCATCGCACCACAGGTCCCCGGTGGCACGTACAACCTCACTCTCGTTTTCTCCGTCCTCCGTTACTCGGCTACATTCGTCCGGAGAATCGTTATATGGAACAGTTCGTATCTCCGTGTCCCGGTGTGTTCCAGAAGTCGCGACAGTGTATATCGGTACACTGGTAGCAAAGATCGTCGAAGGCAACAGGTCGATATTGCGTCTCCGCTAGACCGCCCCCCCCCCCCCCTCCCCCTTTCAACTTCGAGAGAGTCGCGCGACAAGGGTACGACACGACAGGGCGACAAAGATCTACGAAAATGTTTCCTATCGTTATATCTCTCCATCTCGAGGTCCCGCAACCGGTAACGTATTATACCTCACGATACATATTACGCCCAATCCCCACAGAGAGAGAGAGAGAGAGAGAGAGAGAGAGAGAGAGAGAGAGAGAGAGAGAGAGAGAGAGAGAGAGAGAGAGAGAGAGAGAGAGAGAGAGAGAGAGAGAGAGAGAGAGAGAGAGAGAGAGAGAGAGAGAGAGAGAGAGAGAGAGAGAGAGAGAGAGAGAGAGAGAGAGAGAGAGAGAGACAATTGAAACACGACGAAACAATCGAAACACCGAAAGATCTCGATCGATCGTCGTCGATCTTCGATCGATTCGAATTCCGAGAGTCAAGCGAGTCTGCGCCGCCACTCGAGGGAACGGGGAACTAAGATGGATACTTATATACCTGTTAAGGTGTGCGCGCGCACGAATCTCGGATGGCGGAGAAAGATAAAAAGTCGGGGGAGCTAAAAGTTAAGAACTCGTGCCGATGTCAGGGACAGTTATGATCGGCGAATCGGCGATACTTATCGGTGGGCTGGTAATGCTCGAATGTTACTACGATCGACAGAGAACTTGTGAAAATAAAAATTGTATTAGTAAGTAGTAAGTAGTAGTAACATAATAGTAAGTAGTAAGTAGTAAGTAGTAAGAAGTAGTACCGTAATAATAATTTGCGATACAAGTGCGGTAAAGCGAACTTTACCGCAGTTGTATTAAACTTGTATTAACGCACTTCGCACGTGTATATTATTTGTAACAAATGCAGGAGAAGTACCAGTCCGTCCCTACCGATTGCGGAGCTGTACAGCAAGGCCAACTGCGCATGCGCCGTACGTTACGCAAGCTGAAACGTGCGTAAAGTATGATCGAACCGATGTGCGCGCGCGCCACCACTCGGCCGCATGGAGAAATTAAGGCAGCTATATCGTGTTAACGTGTGCGCGCGCACACAGTAAAAAATATTTGCATATTTCACAAACTTTCTTTTGTCCACAAACGTTTTTTTGTTAATTTTACAATATCGTGAAATGAACAGTCATTCTTGTAAAATAGACAAGATGTTTTTTTTTTTCTTTGGTAAAATTAACGTGAAAAGCATTGTGGACGTTTGTGGACAAGAAACGTTGGTACATATTTCACTGTGCACGAATATCGGACAACGGAGAAAGATAGAAAGTCGGGGAACTAAAAGTCAACAACTCATGCCGATGTCAGGGACAGTTATGATCGGCGAATCGGTGATACTTATCGGTTGGCAGATAATGTTTGAATGTAACTCCGATCGATTCGCTTCGGGGTTGAGGGATAAGAGTTTGCACGATAGTTGTTTGGAAACGGCTTCGAGGAACAGAATCGCGTTTGCTTAACGGGCCGCGCTGGCACACGTGTCGTTTGTGTGTCCGACCTGTAATATTTTACTATTAATTATTATTCTAATCACATTATCGCGCCGATTTGTCGGTGTTACTTTAAACTCCGGGAGTTTGAGGCGTTGCGCAAACACGGCTGGAAACGGTCATGCCAAGACATATCTCGAGACCGCAGGGGGTGCGTGCGCTCGAGGATGAAAGTTGTAGGTGTACGCCGCCGAGGAGAATGATAATGGTCTGGCGTTTCTATGGGTGACCGGGGTCATTTGAGGCGCTTTGGAATTTTTTTTACATTTTCCGATGGTTTTAAGCGGGGCTCATCGATTTCAGACGAAAGATAATGGATTTTATGGATAACGGGTTTTATTTTTGTTTCTGAGTAACGAATAAAAATTGAGTCCAAAATTATTCACTTTTCCACATGATAATTAGTATCATGTGGAAAAATCCTCGGGTACGAGCATAAAAAAATTTCAGAGATATTCAATTTTTGTAAACGTAGAAAAATACGAAAAAAAAAATAATGAATATATACAACTCCTAAAATTTTTTCATACCGTACCTGATTAATTTTTAACACTACTAGAAAAATGTTGCAGGGTCATACGAGACATTACTAATCGCAACAAAAGCAAAAAACCGAGCTTACTCGACGAATTTAAGAATTTTACATCCTAATTTTTTTTGGCCAATCTTTCGACCAATTAACTCGCAATTTGTCCTACACAGAGAGGTGAACTTACGCCGATAGCCCGCGGCAGCGCGAGGTCGGAGTGTTTCAAATGACCCCGGTCTCCCATGCGCCACGAGCGACCCAGCTCTTTGTCGACTCCGCTAAATTTTTATCCACCGGCAAATAATCGAGACTCGTTGCCGGCGCATTAGTATCACATTTCGGCTCGCACCGACACTTGTTATTATTCTAATCCGGTTAATTATTATTCTAATCGCGTTACAGTATCAGAAGCCATTTGTCGGCGCGGCGGCGCGGTTCGCCTCGCGTTAACATTTTTTTTCATCCTCCTATTGCCTACCTGCTTGCGTTACATGACTAGTTACTTTTGATATTGCACCGTTGCGCGTGTGAATGAAGCGGTGATATCGGATATATTGCGTAAAACGTGCGGGCGTCGATAATCCGTGAGAAAGAGTCTCTCGCCGGGACAAAATGTTCCACGTTAGCGCTCTGTGCATTTCCAATATGGCGGTCGAACGCAACGAAACGAGAAAAAAAAATTATATATATATATATATATATTCGACACGCGTACGCGACTCGCAGGGGGGGAATTAGATTTACGTCGGTGCGCATGAAAATAGCGCTAATCGCCGCGAGGATTTAGCGCGGAAGCCGAGCGGCGGTTCTCGAATTCCTGTTAAGCTTTATTATATTCCGTAAATTGCGAGACGGTGTTCGGCGAGCGAGCCGGTCGCGACAGGCTCCGGCCGCAGATAGAATATAGGTATTACCGACGGGGAGCCAGCTTCAGGCCGGCAGGCCTGAATAGTATATGGAAAATTCAAGCTCGATTGGAATGCCTTTGCGAGCTGCCGAGTTCAGGGCTACTCTCCCAGTGATAGTGCGGCGATAGTGTACTCGGCCTGTTACAACGCTCGTTGCGGAACGAACGGACCGACGTTGTTCACGCACTTACACCTGCGGATAGCCACGTGAACGGTTTCAACGGAGATTGAAAAATCAACGCTCCCGTGCGAAAATGCTCTCGGAGCTCGTGAGTAGAAAATCGTTTGATACTTTTTTTTTATGCGTCGGAATTCAAGGTTGAAACTGGTACGTGGTTTTTAAAGGTATATTTTCGATTCACGAAGCGAAAAGTAACATCTATAGAGAAAAATTACGATCGAGAGAGAACTCGTGAAAATAAAAATTGTTAAGGTTTCTTTGTTCACTTACTACTTCGGTGTCGTCTGGCTTGAACGGATGATCCAGTTGTACACATGCGCACTCGTTCACTCGTTAAAAAATACGCGACGAGACAAGACTGCATTAATGCATACTCGATAAAGGAACACTCGGCTGGATTATTCACGTGATCGAACGGATAATCTCTCGTTAAAAAACATGCGACAAGAAAATACTGCATTAATGTATACTCGATAAAGGAACACTCGACTAGATTATTCACGAGACCGATCGGATAATTGGGCAAATTTAATTCAGCGAGGTTCCGGCAAGATGCACGCTGTTCGGCAATTTTTTTTTTTTTTTACGTTGATAAAACTCGATCGAATTTGAGAATCCGTGGCAGAACTTTCCTAATGCGACGACGTCACCGCTCTCAGTACCCTCGAATGTCGAGCTGGACGATTTACCAATGTCCGTTATTAGTTAGAAGGATGTCCGACACTTTTTCGCAACGTAAACATTGAGGCGAAAACACGAGAGCCCGAGATGCTTGCACGCTTGTTCTTGTTTCGACGTGTTTGGTCTCTTGGACGGATGGTGGCGCGTCGATCGCTCTCTCGGCCGGCAGGCCGCGCACGGCCTGTAGAAAGAACATCGAGAATCGCCAACACTAATTTCTCTCACCGCCAGCCTCTTTCGTTTGGGCAATATGACTGTAAACATCGAGTTTCTCCCTCCGATATTGAAAGATCTTTGTTTTCCGCGTTGAGCTGTTGATAAAAGTCTGCGAGAGCCTTCCGATCAGAGTAAGTGGAAAATAAACTTTGTCAATTTTTCACTCCCGGTCGATATTTTTAACTAGTCAAAATGGCTGAGTCAACTTGCGTTCGTTCGAAGCTGAGCGTGCACTCGCGATTGACTTTTTTTTAAATCGGTCGGACTCGTGAATGATCAAATCTACCGCAGTATATATTTTTTTGTATCGCACACTCGGCCGTTTGTTTCTCAACATTGAAAAAATCCGTGTGCAACGGGTTATAGTAATAAATTTGTTGCTCGGTTATTGTTCAGATGTTATTTATCGAGTTCGGGCGTGTTCGTACGTGCAATTTTTCGTTCGGCTAATTACGCGAGTAGCCGCTTTGACGAGCGGTGTAGCGTCGTCCGTCCTGCCGGCCGGCAGGCACACGCCGTCGGTAGTAAGACGCGACGCGACTCGCCAACGCTAATCTCTCTCACCGCAGCCTCGTTGTTTTCGGCAATGAATCTGTAAACATCGCGTTTCTCCCTCCGGCAGTGAAAGATCTGTGTCCCTCGCGTCGCGTTGCCGATAAAAGTGGACGTAAACCTTTGGGTCAAAGAATTGTAAGTGCAAAATGACCTTCGTGAATTTTTTACTCCCGATCGATGTTTTTAACGACTAACAAAATGGCTGACTCTCAACTTGCGTGCGCTCGACGCTCCACGTTCTCTCACGATTAAATGAAAAAAAAATGCAAATTCCGTTGGACCAGCGAATGTTCGGGCTTATCGCGGTGGTTTGAATGTACCGTAGACTCTTTAGTGGTGAAATGTGTACAGTACAGCACACGGTAATAGCAGGACGCAACGAGAATCGACAACGCCTGTTTCTCTCACCGCCAACCTTGGTATTTTCGGCAATACAAACGTAAGCATCCGTAGCTGTAAACATGTTTTTCTCCGTCTCGTGGTGGAAGATTTTTGTCCTTTATATCGAGCTGCGGATAAAAGTGTGCGAGATAAAACTGTTCGGACCGGAGGATTGTAAGCGCAGAATAAACTTCGTAATTTTTTTTACTCTCGATCGATATTTTTTAACGACTAACATAATGGCCGACACCCAACTTGCGTCCGTTTGACGCGCCGTGTTCTCTCACGATTAAATAAAAAAATAAATAAATCTAAATTACGTCCGACCAGTAAACTATCGGATCTATCGCAGTGTATTGAGTATATTGTGCACTGTGGAGGACTCTTTAGTCGTGTAAATGTATACGTCACTGTACGCGGTAATAGCAAGACGCAACGAGAATCGACAACGCCTATTTCTCTCACCGCCAGCCTCGGTATTTTTCGGCAATAAAACTCTAAAGATGTGTTTTTCCGTCCAGTAGTAAAAAATCTTTGTCCCTCGCGTCGAGCTGCGGATAAAAGTGTGCGAGAGCCTTCGGATCAGTAAACTGTGAGTACAAAAAAACTTTTTCAATTTTTTTTCACCCGATCGATATTTTTTTAACGACTAACAAAATGTCCGACAGCCAACTTGCGTCCGTTCGACGCTCAGCATTTTCTCGCGATTAAATAAAAAAATAAAACAATTTAAAACACACGTTGAATCCGTAAATAATCAAATCTATTGCACTGTTTTCAGTTTACCGTCGAGTCTTCAATCGCGAAGTGTGTGCAGTGTAGTGTTGTGTCTCTCTGGACGACTGGATCAGCTGTTCCTATTCCGATGACGTCGAAGCAGCGAGTCCGGCAGTCACCTCCGGTATGTTTATTTTCATCCCTCTTACAGTCGTTTTAATATTCTGCAGTTTTTTTTTATGTCTCATGCACACAAACCTTTTTTTTCGGTACAATATTCCCGGTAGTTTATTTCTCAATAATTGAAATACTCCGTGCCCAATGAGAGCGATACATTTGTCGCTCGGTTATTGTAAATAAATATCGTTTCTCGAGCACTAACTGTTCGTAAGCGAATTTTTTTTTTTCATGCTAAATAACAGCTGATATGTGATCTCGAATTATCGTTCTTTGCATCGTACAAGCATCTATATATGTATATGTCTGTATACCTATATACAGCGCTACTACAGGGTTATTCGTACATATCGTCGTAGTTTCTTTCGTGTTGGCTCGTAACCCAATATTTTCTCGTCATATTAAAGCACCGGCGCTCGTCGAGATAGCAGCCATTATTCTCCATCTTACGACACGCACCGCGCGCGCCGTCTCTCCCGTACGGCAGTCCCGGTCGCCCAGTCGACTCTCGGACTGACCACTGTGGTCTGCTCGCTGAAGAGTGGAGCGAACCACCTCCGGGGCCACCCGTGTTATGCCTCTTTCTCGGGTTATATCTTATACACAGGTTAGTGCATGCCACGTTCCACCTTAGCCTTTATATTCCCTCTTCTTCTTGTTACTCACTTTTTAACCCCACCTCTGTATCTCCCGATGCGTGGCTCGCGCTCGCGTACCCAAGTATGTGTTTCCGCTCCGAAGGAGCCTGGAACGCCCGGCACGCATGTTATTAGGCATCGTTTCTCGATTCTAGATTCTCTACACCACCTCCCGTTACATAAGAATCTCTTCCTCGAATTACATACCTCATACTCGATCTTACACTCATATTTTTTATTATTTTATTTCTTTTTTTTTTTACGATTCTTTTGATATTAACTTTTTACTTAAAAAATAAAATCTTTTCTAACACGATGACACATTTTAGACACGAATGGAGAGGAATACGTTATCGAATTTTTTTTAACAGTTCTTTCAGTTTTGATTCTTTACTTGGAAAAAAAATTCTAAATACGATGATGCATTTTAGAAATTAATGGAAATGAATAAGTTGACAATTTCTTTTTTTTTTTACAAGTTGAAAATGTGCGCTTTATATGGCAGAATGAATGTGAAAAGAAAGTTAATTTTCTCATTTTCCCTACAATTTATTGTCACGTCCCGTTGTCTTTTTTTTTTTGGGAACTTCCACTAAAGAGAGACAAAATTACCCGGCCGTTAGCGATAACGAGGTCCGACACGCGACCCGCCCTACAGTTTGCGGAGTCTGTTCGCTGCAGCCCCTTCGTCGGGGACTTGCAAATCGTTTGGAATATCATGCGGGGGTCTCTCCGGTCGTGCGGAATAACGCTCGCCACGGCAACACCGAGCCGCGCAAAAAACGATTTATACCCGGCGGCCGTGCCCAATTTATATCGAATTCATAACGAAGCTCTCGCCGGCCCGCCCGCGCGTAACGAGCTCTCCGGGCCCAACGAAAATTTATCGAGTCACTCGACTCGCAGTGCGTCCAAATAAAAAAAAATAAAATAAAATAAACACAATAAATAAATAAATGAATATAAAAAAATATCTATACGTATTCTCGCTGTATTGAAAGAAAAAATAAATGAAAAAAAGTCCCTTAAAGTCCGAGCAGTTTATTGTTGCGGAGTGCGAGAGGAGTTACGCAACTCGCGTGTAGACGCTTTGTAAAAATAACAATAAAATAAACAAATAAATAAAAAAATAAGAGAGATTCGGTCCGTGGTTCGTACGAGGATGCGCGTGCGATAGAAGTTTCTCGGAAATCGCGACGTACGTATATAAAGTATAGTTATTCCGGTACGTACGGTGTTATACTGTTAGGGGAATCGGTACAATCTACGATCGTCTCTAAGTGGCGCGAGCGGGCTCACGGACAAACGAACGAACGAAACGATATCACACACGAACGTGAGTGCTCCCGCGAGCCCTCACGGCGTCGCTGCACTTTACGCCGCTGCTGCTGGTGTGCGCGCGCACTTGAAGTCATCCGCGATCGTAAATCACGCGGAGGAGACGACAGCCGCAATTAACCAATGCGATATAGCGCGATATACGCGTTCTTAGGTACACTCGATGTACGGAGTACATTATGCACCGGTTCGTGGATTCAATGCGAAAAATTGTAGAATTTGAAGACAAAAAAAATTTATTGGGGGAAAAAAATAATTAAAAATCATCATTTTTAAAAACAAATTTATCGTCCGCATTTGGGCAATATTTTATTTTTTTAAATTAAGGGTACGTAGTTAGATGCTTTTGAGTAATATATTGCATTTCTATTTTATTGGATTACCTCAAATCACGTTGTACACTTGTGCAGCATTAAATTGTCTACATTTACTTTTTATCATTTTTGAACATTCGGATATTTTTTGTATTTCTTTTTTTTTTTTCAAATGATTTCTTGGCTAAACTTTAAAAAATGACGGATATGTAGTCAGATGCTTTGGAGAAATATATTGGATTTCTATTTTATTGAATTGCCTCAAATCACGTTGCACACTTTTGATGAATAATATTTTCTACATTAATTTTTTGTCAATTTTAATTTTGGAAAATTCTTTGTATATCGTTTTTTATTTCAAATCGTTTCTCACCTCGGGTACTTTTTGCGAAGATTCTTCAATACACGTCTGCTCGACGTATAAGCGATATTTGTTGTAACCCCCTACATTGCATCGAACATCCGGCAGGCTGACGTCACGCATGCAAAAATACACACAGCTTACAATAAAAGTAACGTTTTAGTTGGTTTCGCCGCAAAACCCTCCGTAGTTTGTGTCACGATCAGCGAGTAGGGTGTGCACCATTCAATGCATGCATCGTTCCAATATCGATCGATCGATCTGCGATCTTGGAGCGGGAAAAAAAAAAATCGTGAATAAATAAAAATCGATCGCGAGAGCATGCCGGGTGAGCATGGGAGAGGATAATTTAGTAACGGCCGTGAGCTCGTTTTGCGAACAACGAGATCTCACCGAGATCGATATTATTTGCGGAAAGAAGAAAAAAATAGAACTATACACGGTGTACGATCGAGGCGATTACGAGGAGAGGCTTAGGAGACCACCTACGGTACGCCGAGATGTCGGTGGATTATCGCAAACGGATGGAATTATTTTTCCATACTTTCACGTAAAGTGATTGTTTGGTGCGCACACACACGCACACACACACGTGTGTTTGCACGTATGGCCGGCCAGCCGGGGTCCAATGGGGTCTGCTCCCTCGAGCATGAACAGCCCGGTAATTAAATTTATATATCGCATCGAGAACCAGAGGCTGCCGCTGTTCTTACGTATGTAATGCCGTTTTCCACTGTATCTCATGGGCTCTCGTTATACCTCACGACCCGCCCGTTCTCGTAACCCTGCACCGTATCCCCGGGATATATTCAAATGATTCTCGAATTAGAACGGATTACGATGTCTCTTGGCCAATCCCTTTCGTCTCCCGTTCGGATTCGAGAATTACGCGATACTTTAATTGCCCGATAAATCGGTAGCCTTGAGGCATGCCCTCTAAGGCGCTCTTTGCGTAAGGGGAGAAAAGGGAAAACGCAGATTTTTGCCATTTCGAAACGTTCGGGGGGCTCGGAAATGGACAATCGTTGAGAGTGAAAATCTTTGAAACATTCACAGAGGTAACTCGATGTGCGCTTCGGTTAATGGTGTGAGAAAAAAAAATGTTGTAAATATTAAAATATTAATATAGTTTTCGTAGCTCGAATAAGACAACGCCGTTTTCCGGAAGTGAAAAGTACCTTCGCTAGTTTTCAATGTTCTCATGGTTCGAAAATTATCATAACGTTGAAATACAAATCTCAAAAAATTCACAGATGTACCTCAAAGTGTGCTTTATTTAATGGCATGGGTAAAACTTAGTATAAAGTATTGATATCTATTTCGTAGCCGAAACAAGACAACGCCGTTTTCCGGAAGTGAAAAGTACCTTCGCTAGTTTCCAATGTTTTCATTGTTCGAAAACTAACATAACGTCGGAATAAAAATTGAAAAAAATTCGTGTATGTACCTCAAAGTGTGCTTCGTTCAATGGCATGGGTAAAATTTAGTTGCAAACGTTAACATCGTTCTCGTGGCTGAAACAAGACAACGCGGTTTTCCGAAAGCAAAGAGTACCTTCGCCTTCCGTAATGTTTGAATGGTCCGAACATTAACAAATACTTTTTTTTTAAATTTGCATAGGTACCTCGAATCGTGGTCCATTGAATGGTCCAGCAAAAAAATGTACTTCATTCTACAACATCCTCATTGTAACTCAATTTACTCATCACAACTCTCAAATCGCCCCTCAAACGATCAAATCAACTATAACTCACCCCACCTGCTTAAAAAAAAAAAACAAAAAACTACATACAAATCACGCGCTCCCAATCCGATTGTCCGGGTGGAGAGATACAAGCTAGATAAATATGACCGGCACGCGAACGCAATGGAAACGATCTCGTATCCGGTAAAGCGGTCTCTCGCTCGCCAATGCCGGCAGCGACGGAGAACAACACTGCCAAGCAAATCACAATGCTTTACGCGCGCGGTTAATAGATTGTGTCAAATTGCTCCGTTCGCTTATAGCGGAACGCTGAAACGCAGGTAGGATTCCGCTTCAACGTGAGGGGATGGCAGGGGCGAGGGGAGGGGGGTGGGGGGTGGGGCGGTGGAAGGTATAGCGTACATAGAGAGAAACCGCAAGTTTCGACCGAGAGCTATCGGGTAACTCGCGTCCGGTCTCTCGTGGCTTCGCGAGTACATATGTACTACTAGATGTAGCGGGGCAATAACGCGAGAGGGTATATCACCCGCAATCAGAAAAGTCGATCGGTAATTGAATAAATTACCAAGAGTCCACCGTCGCTGTCTTAACTCGGAAATAAATATATTATTTATATATTGTATATATATATATATATATATTCTGCGTTGAAAACTGCAGAATAATTGTTTGGTTAAAACACTAACAGCTCATAACGCGGTTCACGCCATTTTTGTGTTCAACATTTCTTTTTTTTTAATACAAGATAAAAAATGTTTTCTTAATATTTATTTTATTTTAAAGTGTCCTAATTGAACAATTTAAGATCCGGGATATCAGTATATGAAAATACACTCATCAGTCATACACTGGCACACTCCGTTCAGGCATTTCTGCAACAGAATGTCAAATCAATTATCAAGATAATTATTTTAGAAAATTATTGTTAATGTTAGTGTACGTACATGTCCAGGGGCGCACTTTGTACCCTCGGCAGCGGGGCCTGTGTTTTGACACCACCATCCTTTATATAAGGCTTTCCAATTTGAATGGTAGCATTGCATTTGCCCGCACATGTCCGGGCTCGACTGTTATGAACATATTATTGATCGACATTATCGTTGTTGGCATCCACAATGGTTTTGACCCAACAGCGGGTGCTAAATGAATATAAAATCAGACTCACGTCGCATGCGAAATCGTAGCCTCGTCCCTGACACTGTTTTTTACGACCCCAAACACTGCCCGGCAACACTATTGGGAGCGGACAACCTGGGGGGTGGAATTCTGCTGGCTTGTCGTAGCATTGCATAAAATGCGGCCTGAAATATGCCGATAGAAATACGTTACTTGCACTTGCTATGTATCGGTCGCTAATTAGAGTAGCAGAATATCTTCATGTTTTTACCTGAAGAACAACGAAAGGGACGTTAAGCTGCAGGGAGACCATTCCAGATTTTTCGGACCAGTCACGTGACCGGATTGCATTATGAATCCATTCGAGTTGTCGCATTCGTCACCGGAGTCCTTGTCGTAATCCAGACCCAACCTTTGGTGAAGAAATTTCGTTGCAATGTTAATATTGAAGTTTCGTCCACATATATCTCTGTTTTACTCACAAATGGCCTAATGTCCAAGTAGCCTTTAAAATCCCTTCGAAACCACCGTTGTCACAGACCATCGCAACTGTATGAAATTTGTTGTTCGTTGGCCAACCACAATTAGATTTTGCCGTCATTCCTTTGAGAGACAAAACAAATAACGAAATAAATTTCAAGTCAATAAGAGACGTTGATAACAAAATTTATTACAGGGACTCTTACCTTCCAGAATGTTTCCGCGGTTAAAAAAAATCCTACTATAATGACAATATAGATACATTAGTGACGAATTTCTAGCAAAGAAAACCTTCAAAATAATAGTATTTGTTACTCTGTCATAGTGACGACAATGTGATATGCATTGTGCGGAAAGTCCTCATGTTGACCCATTTTCCACCAATATTCTTGCATTTCGTTCCATACTTTGACCTTATCTTCACTTCGCAGGTACGGGGTCGCGCGTCGATTCTTTTGAAGATAAACGCAGATTGGTTGAAAATTAATCAGTTTGTTATCTTAACTATATTAATTAATTCTTAACTTACTTGTCCAATGATTATCCCAGCGATGCGGAGTCTTATTTTGGGATTGTTGAACTGCCTGAATCGCAAATCGACGGCGGTCCAAAAAGCTAACTGATATACAATCTCATCGTAGTAATAGAGGTCATTTTGCCTGTGGAAAAATGGTCCATTTTCCATTTTAAGTACTGTGTTCAAAGTCCAACAATGAAGCTTCACTTACGTCCTCTTCGAGCCTTCCAAGTCCGTCTGGACTAACACTGTCGGATAAATAGTTTTCTGAACCGAGCGTTTAACTCTAGAGGCGTCAGTCCTGTTGCCAGATCGCGACGCATCGCGAATCTCGCTTTCCAACCCTGAATGAAAATATTCGTTAAGTTTCGACGATTAATTATATTATGTGGAAAATTAATCATCGTACGTCTTATTTCTTCTTCGCTCACTGATGTCGAATTGGCGGTCACATTATAGTGAGCATCTAATATAGTTCTATTCGCGTTAGGAGCTTCTCTATTTCGTCTCGTTTTCTCGTTCTTCTGAAAGCGTTTCGGCAACTGACGAATATAGAACACACAATGAAAATAATTTCTACAATTTGTGCCGATCAATTAATTTAAATAGATTTGCTGACTCACACAGTCTTCCTTTTCCTTTTTCGAATAAGGTGGTAAATGACCGGTGTAAAGCCTGCACACCACTATTCCCACGATCTGGCGGTTGTGAAAAGTGCATTGAGTCAATTACCTCGACTTGCATACAATTTACGCCCTGAAGTATACCGCTTCGTGTAGAAACTTACCCCTTTCCGCATCTTCTTGTATTCGACTGTTCCATTGCGCTTCGTGAATGCGTACCATACGGGTGTATGCGCCCCAAACAATTGTCCGTCCGACGGATACATATAATCATGATTTTTTTTGCCCGAAGCGGTTAATTCCTTTGGCAAATCCTGGCCCGACCGCTTGTACCGACTGCTTCTCACCGATGCCACATCGGATTGCGACACTGAAAAATTTAATCGAATCAAATAATAAATATCCATACCTTTAACGGTTTCGTGTTTTGGCAAAGTCCTCACTTCTATCGTCTGTCATGTGCGAAAGATTGGCTATCTCGTCTTCGGGCATTCGCTCATTGATCTACAAACGAAAAAGCATACTTTAATATATTTTTTACTCGAACTATTAGACGAAGCTAGGGACGGTTAGGATGAATAATTTCATGGTTTTACTTTCGAACATTGCACGGGCGCTCCCGCCAGCAGGACAACGACACCGAAGATACGAATTATTCCGTACGCGTCCATAACTGAACGGCTCTGAGTAAAATAATTATGTTCGACAACTCTTTGCACGTGCTACAGACATATTTAAGGAATCGTCAGATGATACTGGTACTTTTTGGAGCAGCGGCTTATATATATCGCCCCCATTTACGGCTCTTTATGATTATGATTTTGTCACGATCCGCGCGATTAATTTTTATTTCAAATTTTTTTGCGCAATTCATGACTAAATTCGCGATACAGCACGTTCGGGCTCGTCAGCGCGGGATCGACTGTCAAGGTATCGGAATGCACAGGATGTATTCCGTTGCCTTTTCAGTATTTAATTATTTCTATATCGCGCCAACCGCGGCGTTATTAGCGCTTCAGGTGGCTCGCGTGCTTCTCGCATGATGTTTCCAAAGAGTTTAAGCTAATCAAAGGCTGGCCTTAACCAATTGGGTAAAACTAATCTTAGGTGTTCAAGGGGACTTAGAATAGTCGGGGTCTGGGTACACAGAGAAAAAAAGTCACTTGAGTCAACAAAATGTGCGCTCACGGGTGGCGAAACAAATGTTTGGTTGATCGAAAGGAATGCCTCGTTAATCGAACTAACAGACAATTATTTCGTTCGATCGAAAAAATCAGCCAAAAATTTGTTTCGCCACCCGTAAGCGCTCATTTTGTTGACTCAATCGATTTCTTTTCTCAGTGTAGGGATCCAATGGGTTTTAGAATAATCGGACCCACGCTCCACCCTCCCTCCTCTCCCTTCTTTAAGGGGTCTCCGAATATTTCGCGCTGAGGGGCCACCTAAGGTGGATTTAAATCGGCGGCGGCGGGGGGGGGGGGGGGGGGGGGGGGGGGGTCAGCTTCACCGAATGGGAAGAGACGCCCGTGTTTCATGACCGTGTTTCATCACCTTTTTCGCTTGCAATAAGGGCGAAAGGGTCAGATTCATAAAAAAGAACTTCCCTCTCCGTATGGTGAAGCCGACCCACCCCCCTTAACACTGCGGCGGCAACGACGGCCGGAATTTTATAAATAAGTAACATTCGCACTGCGAGAAGTGACAGAACACAGTGTTATCCAACGTGTACGCGTTATATCCGCTAATACGCTTGCCGGACTGTAAAACCTTTCCCGTGGCCTATGCTCGCCGACCAACGAACCTGCACGCTCGGCGAAACTTGCGAAGAAACTCGGACGGGTGGAATGATAGATTATTTTTCTCACACCTCGCAATTATTTTGTGGTCGGGGCAGAAAAAGAAATCAAATTAAAAAAAATAAAAATAAATACAGAAAATTAGAAGGAGGGCGATAGGCTTCCGATAGACTCGCCTGGGAAACTTCGCACTCGGTTGCCCAAGTGTCGGAGATCTAACGCGGTCGCGTATTATCGAGAGAAATTCCTGATCGAATCGAATCTTTGACCTTTCGTCCAGCTGTTCTGAAATAGGTTTCTTTTTTTTCGTTCTTTTTTTTTTTTTTCTTCGCGCAAATTTCTGCATGTGTCCGATGGCTAAATAAACTCGATAAGAGCCGGTGTGATTCAATAATAGCTGGTCGACGAGGGAAAGGGGTCGAGGTCGGGCACGTATTCGTCTCGGCGTGAAAAATTTATCCACGGGGATAATTTTCTCGTTATTTGTCTATCGCACTTGAGATTTTTTTTTTTTTTTCATAGTTCGTTTCGCGGCGAAAGATTACATTATCCCTATCGAAGGGCCGCGAACCCTTTTATTTGTATCTCTAAGTACACTTTCTTTTTTAACAAAAATTTACGAATGTTGTACGGAAATTCTTTCTATTTCCATTTTGAACGTTTGAGCAATTTTTTATCCCTACCATTGAGGTATGATTTTCTTTTTCAACTCATCTCTCAAGGTCCGAGATACCCCTTAAGGTAGTTGTTGCGAATCGTGTTCACTTCGCACAAGTTTCAGAGAAATGAGAGGAAATTGCAAACACTTCTCGATGGTATAAAAATCTGAAAAAAAATCACGCGTATTAAAGGTGCAGAAAAGATTAATTTTGCATAATAATGATTCCACAATGTTATTAACAAACTGATGAAAAAATAAAATTGTTCAACAAATATCCCGGAAACCTAAATTTAAAAAATGAAAATCATTTGTTAATTTTTCCGAATACGTATGAATTTTTTCAGATTTTTAAATTCACCTTGAATTCTGTGACTTTCTGCACATTTTTCCCATATAAAAAAAAAATCAAAGTGAATTTAAAAATCTGAAAAAATGCATACGTATTCAGAGAAGTGACCGAATCATTAAAACAAAAAAAGTTAGGTTCCCGGGAGATTCGATGAACAATTTTATTCTCCATCAATTTGTTAGTAACATTTTGGAATTGTCACTATGCAAAATTAATCTCTTCAGCGCCTTTAATATGCTATATTTTTTTCAGCTTTTTATACCATCAAGAAGTGTCTGCAATTTCCTCTCATTTCTCTGAAACTTATGCGAAGTGAATTCGCAAGGACTACCTTAAGGATCAACCTGCGCGGGAGGACGGAGCGGGCGGACTCTCGTGTGGCCGTCGAATACCCGATAACCTGCGCTCGGATACCGATCTGAGACACGCATTGCTCGCTTATCGTCGCGCTCTCCCAGCACCACCTTATATATACATACATACACGTATACGCAAATATATACCCTAGTGCTGTATAATACATCCGAGAGAGACTCGACCTGTGCGCGACACACACGCGGAAGATAATGCGACTCGATAAATAAAACGGCTTCGCACTCGGCGCTCGGTGCGTGCCGTCTCGACGCCACACGTCTCGTTCATCGTCCAACAAACACATAAACACAAGCGCACACGGAGAGAGACCCAGCAATCCGTGTGCGAATCCGCGTGAATCCATGTGTGCATAGATAAATCTCTGATGGCGTAAAGCCGTGCTTTTGCTTGTATGGGTCGTCGTGGATGCACGCGAGAATCGGGCGCGCAGCACGTGAGCTCCCGGCGTGAACCTGCGCGGCTCGCACAGCAGCCGAGCATATCCGCTGTGCGAAGCCGAGGGAGAGAAAGAGGAAGGCTCGAGCGGTATTCGCGCTTCAACTTCTCCGGACCGGGCAGAGAGAGCCGGCTCTTCTCTATCCGAGATGAAATCTATAGGCGCGATAATGCATTCCGCGCGAAGGCAAGCGCGGATGCGCGCGTAGCCACGCATGCGCGGGTGCGCGAAACGAGCAGCGGGCGGGATAAAAATGAGGAACGAGGAACGAGGAATCAGGAAAAGGAGTCGCCGAGGGGTGGCACTCGATTCCATTGCTTTGGGCCTTTATCTATTTTTTTTTGTTATTCTTCGTTTTTTTTGTTTGGTTTTTTACTTTTTCTCGCGAGAGGCTTTATTACGCGGTAACGGGGTGTATCGCAGCGTGCGCGGAATGGGCAGCGCAGGTTTCGTGCGGCTACTGCTATGCACGTACGGCGAGGTCGTTGCGTGCTCGTAAATGCGTGGTCTGGACGTTTAATGTACTTGGCTGCAGCTCTGATGCGTATATCGGTACTGGCGGCGTGTTGGAACTCTGTCTCGGGGATTATTAAGACCTCGTAGACGGATTTTTTTAGAATGATTTTTTCACGTAGAGATCGAAGAAAGTGGATTACGTATTTATAGTTCGTTATATGATTTTTTTGTTTTATTTTTATTTTTTTCATATTTCAAACTTGTAGGAATCTATGACAATATTTCATTTTCTGAATTTGCATCTATCAATTGTAATTGCAATTTTGTTCGGCGCCGGCGAATCACTGATCGATGGCCGTGAGGAACGCAATGGTCTCAGATTGCGCAAAACAAAATATCGATCTTGGTAAATTGAACCCGACATGCGCAAGAATAAATATGGTTATCGAAGAGGCACCGACGAAGCAGGATCGGACGAAGGGGTGTGACCGGCTGTCCACGAATCAATTAAGCCGTCGGCGGTATCGTGATTGGAGCCGAACCCTCGAGGATCTAAAATCGTCCCGGACGAAGATGGCCTCGGGGACCATCGCGAAGTCCGCCGGATTCGACACAACATCTCGAGGAATCGGTCCGATTTAATTTTGCCACAACGTCACCGCTGCGATGATAAATCGACACGTCCATCCAGTCGAATTTGCATTCAGATTGAAGTTCGAACTTGATATAGATCTTAAGCAGCCAATGAAGTTCGGTCCAAAATCCGATCTTAAGTTCGATCTTAAGTGCACATCAACGTCTTAAAATTCGACCCTCAGTGTAAAAACTTTGAAAATAAGGCGGACAAAAATTAGAAAAAAATTCCCACGTATCGACTAAAGCCCGGTCTATACCACAAAAATGTCGCCTTGTTTCCTCGAGCCGTTCAAGAGGTGTTCCACTCCGAGTCTCCAACTTAGAACCAATAAGAACACAAAAAAAAAAAATTGCCAAATCGTTATAGATTTTCGTTTACTTTCCGATGATCTTCGACCAATATTAATGATCCACCCATCTGAATCTCGTTCCAAGATCCACCTGCCCTGAGCAGTTAATCGACAGCGCCGCGATTCCCTCCCCCTTTCCCTTCTCTCGATTTTCTCCGTCCGGAATCTCGGCGTCTCGCGCAATTGCCGATTTTCCTCCGCGATCTCGGCGATCTATCGGCTCCATCTCCGTCCGTGCGAAGATCCAACGAGACTCGTCCCGGTTCCTCTCCGCGCTAAGCCGGCAAGTGCATACACGGTGCTCGAACGAGAGCCGCGTCGATCACTTCGGGCGTAGATCGCGAGCTAGATCGCGCACGATCTCGCGAAGAGTGGCGAGTACCGGTAAGGCCCCGACAAATCACCGTTCTCTCCCCGGCACTAATACACTTTCGCCCGCGCTCACCGTGCGATATAAGCTCTGCCGGCCACCAAGCCGGAGGAGTCATTATCGCCTCTCGAGTTTCCAATCCCACAACACTCGTAACGATCGCAAGATCGGTTAGTCGACACACGTTAACGCGCCGAGATAAAGATTCCTGGCCTCTCGCGGCTGGTTGCGTTTCTGCGAGCGAGATCGGCACGTACGGAGCGTGCAGTCTCGCACTCGTACGATGAATAATTGCTTGTAAATTCTTTGTCAATTGCTGTACGAGACTTTATACACCTGGCCAGATATACAGGCACGATGTATGGGCGCCTTCGCGATATTATCGACTATCGGGGCGCGGGGGCTTGGGTGCTTTATTATTCATCCTTCGGTCGAACCTGCTCGCTGTTGTGGTACGCTTATTGTATGTGCGTTGAATTAAGGCTACGCGCATTTGAGATCTGGGCACCGGAGATTAGGGTGACTGCAGCACACTTTCGCCGGTCGAAGTTTATTTTTTTTCTCGAGTAACAATGTTTAGACGATTAGGGGCAGATCGGGACGATAAATTGTAACGAGACATATGAGTTATAGCGAAGCGGGGGAGACGTCGATGCCGGATTCGGTTTACAGACTCTTGGTTCGATTTCGTTTCCGATTCGGTGTTTGGTAGATTTCTTTTTTGTGTAAATAATGGTGAAACATTATGGTGAATGAAACTGGCGATAGATCCGCAACGGGTAAAGGGTTGAAGTTGAAGGTAACATGTTTTTCATTACATTTAGTTCAAGTTAGTTAATTTTTTTTTTTATTAGATATTGTCGACTATCGACGCTTATTGTATGTGCGTTGAATTAAGGCTACGCGCATTTGAGATCTGGACGATAAATTGTAAGGGGACATATGAGTTATAGCGAAGCGGGGGAGATGTCGATGCCGAATTCGGTTTACAGACTCTTGGTTCGATTTCGTTTCCGATTCGGTGTTTGGTAGATTTGTTTGTGTGTAAATAATGGTGAAACATTATGATTGATGGATCCGTTATGCCGAACATTAAACTGGCGATGGATCCGCAAAGGCAAAAGGGTTAAAGGTCGAGATGCAATTTTCTGGTTCACTTGGTAACTTAGTCCAAGTTAGTTAATTTTAAAAAATTAGATACTATCGACTATCGACATATTTACCCTTCGGTGTAACCTGCTCGCTGTTGTAGTACGCTTATTGTATGTGCGTGGAATTGAGGCTGCGCGCATTTGAGATCTGGGTACAGGAGATTAGGGTGAGTACAGCACGCTTTAGCCGTTCGATCTTTTTTTTTCTTTATTTTCTCTTCGGGGCAACAATGTGTAGACGATTAGGGGCCGATCGGGACGATACACTGTAACGAGGCGTGTGAGTTATGGCGAAGCGGGGGAGATATCGATGCTGGATTCGGTTTAGGTTCACAGACTCTTTGTCCGATTTCGTTTCCTATTTGCTGTCCAGTTAATTTTTTTTTATTGAAAAAATCATCGTAATTTTATGGTTAGAGGAATCAGTTATGACGAACATTAAACTGGCGATAGATCCGCAGCGGAAAAAGGGTTAAAGGTCAAGCTACAATTTTTTGAGTTCACGCTTGGTCGCAATTGGGCCAGCAATTGCTCCGACAACCAGAATTTTTAGAGACTTGGTCCAGAGGTTCTTTTCGGAGAAGAACCTTCTTCCTGCATCCCCATTTATTTATTTAGTCCAAATTAGTTACTTTTTGTATCCTTCAATTACAATTCGTTCTGTTATTCCACCTCTATAAAATTTAAGTCTAAATTGAAAGTCACTATTTAAATTATTGAAATCAAAAATTCAATAAGATTAAAAACAAACAAAAAGTTAATTCAAATAAAAAATTGCGGCCTTGAATTAAAGTTCTCAAAAAAGGGTTAAACGAACCGGGTACCGATTTTTCACCGGACGTAAAGTAGGGTCCGTTTTGCCCCGCTTTCTCGCTGTCCCTTCGCGATGCGATTGCGACGGGATTGTGCATCCCGGGGTTAAATTTCCTCGCTTCATTGTCTCGTAAGTAATAACCGAACGAAAGTTACACTGTCCGCGGACGTTTGGCGCGGGTGCAGCGCGCTTTCGCCAATGATTTTTCCACTTTGGATCGGTCGCGGCTGCCGAGCTAATGAACAGGCCAAAGCGGAAAGGAGATCGAAGGGAACGTCTCGAGGGGAAGCCTTTCGCGCAGTTGCTTTCGATAAGTTGCCATGGAATTCCAGTGTGTTTTGTTTTAACCGTGTATTTACCCGTGTGCGTTTGTCCGTGCGCAGATCGATCACTGGACCCTCGACGATACTTGCGAAACTCCTTAGAACGTCCGTACAATGCAAACCGAGCGCGGGATCGCGGCGAGACTGCCCTGCTGTACGCACTTCTCTCTATCGAGATAATAGCCAAAGAGTCGGGCTCGTTAGGTTCGAGAAAGTATACTGTTGGGTAGGAAATCGACATTTGTACGGTCATTATGTGTACCGGCATTGTTTATGAACGGGTTATATCGAGGAGCCGCGGTGCCGGTCGATCATCTTTTAGGAAGCGTTGTCTATAGTGGTTTTTTTTTTTAAGGTCGTTGGATGTTAAATAACCGTTTTAGATAACAATCAACTTTCACCTAGGGTTCAGTAAAACAAACGTCTCTGGAGCTCGAACTAATATTACCAATTATTAATACGAATAATATTCTGATATTGTTGTTAATAATATTAATATACCGCTAGAATCGACGGCTCCCAACTTCAAGAGCTAATATTTTCGTAATTATGCAATCGGCAGCGGTTCATCGCTAATGTTCGTTGTTCTCCAGATGAACGGAACTCAATAATGCAAGAAATGATCTCGCCCTTATTACGGCTGGAAACACAAAAAAAAAAATGGTATATCGTGACAATTGTAAAATACATATGAAATTCGTGATTATTGGTTCTTGAGAGCCTATGTTGGAAAAATGCACCCATCCGAGTGCTCGCTTCAATAAAAACTTAATAGCCGGTATAATAAAAAAAAAAAATGTGTACTCAGCGAATAGATTGTCTACATCCAATATAGTACTCGTGCGTACGTGCATAAATGGACATATTTCGAGCGCAATTTATCTCGAGAGGCGAAAAAGCTAAACAAATTTTCCAACTTTGAGAACAAATATTTTCGGATTAGGACACTTGGTAGCTCTTTGGCACTGATATTCGTTGTTTCCCTAGCCGAAAGGTACTCGAAAACGCGAAAAAGTTTTTATACATAATTGTTATTACTAATATTAATATATCATTGATATTATGAATATCAGTAATATCTGTATATTATTATTATTGTTTATCCTTTATTCAATGTAATCGCTTTTTCTCACATAATTTAACTCCGCATAAAATTTCGATTTCTTTCACTGCCACACGCATCACGCTTTAAACGAAAACACTCGATTACACACTCGAACACTCGAGAACACTGCAGCACTAGATGCGATGTGAAAGCCTCGTCTGCCATCGACAATGACGAATCGTATTACCCAAAAACACCCCTGGAATACTTCGAGATATCGCGTGGATTCACTGGGAGGGGTGAATTCGACACCGAGTGCGTGTTTCTCAGCGAGATATTTCTATCTCTCACCGACCCAGTTCCACCGGTTTTATTAGTTACGAAAACTCCCCGAGGACGACTCATCGTCAGGTGAAAAAGTTCCACGCCTCTCTCAACAAAGATACAATTTCGGTATTTTTTTGTTCTCTTCCCCGAGTATTATCCTCCCCTATACACGCAGAGAAGGATCTAGTAAAAACTACCGATCATCTAAAAAAAATTACTATACCCCATATTAGAAGGGTACTAGGGCGCCATCTATAGCGGAACGTCTCAGATTTTCCAAGAATTGTTACCATAATATCTGCGATTTTTTTTTTGTTTAATTATTATATTATAATTTAACTAGATCCTTTTCTCAGTGCACGTCGAACACAGCGCGCAGATTCGCCTCCTCATCTCCCCAATTCAGTGCCCATGAAATTCCTAATTGTCTCTTCGGCCAGAAATACAAAAGAATCATAAAAATTAAAACGATATAATAAAAATCATAAAAATAACAACTTTCCGGGATTGGTATTTTTTCCTCGTGTTCAATTATTATGAACGAATTTATTTTCACTACAAGAATTTGACGTTTATATTTTTTTTTCTTCTCGAAGCCCACCCATCACGGTCGCTGTAACGCTGTTAACCTTCGGTCGAGAATTCTTAGCCCTGTAGATTCCGGATCTCACCTATTGCACTTATGGTGTGCGTCGTGCGTGCGACGTCTCCTCATCCCCTAATTCAGTGCCCACGAAATTCCTAACCGGTATCATCGGCTAGAATTACAAAGTAAGGAAGGAATAAGAATAATAAAAAAAATAATAAAAACTATCCGGGTTCGGTATTTTCTCCTCATGTTCAATTATTATCAACGAATTAATTTTCCACTTCTCGGATTCAACGTTTTTTTTTAAAGGGTTTTTTTTTTTCTTTCTCGGAGCTCATCCATCACAGTCGTTTTAACGCGGTTGACCGTCGGTCGAGGATTCTTAGCCGCGTAGATTCCGGATTTCACCTATTGCACGTACGGTGCGTCGTGCGTTTAACGTTGTCGCGGCGTTCCAGCCAATTCCGTTCAATGAAACGATACGGGTCGACGAGTGGGATCCCGATAGTTATCGAACGAGTCTGGTGGTTTGTTGGGTAAATTTTGGTCTAGCCGGGACGTCCGTGGACCAGCGACCTGGGATCATGCGGGTCTCCCACGAATCCAACGACCGAATAATGTAACGTGGGAGCGTTCGACTCGCGCCCCCACGAATTAATTTATATATATATATGTTGGTCCGAATTCACCGGAGACGAGCGTGGATCACAACGAGGACCCGCGTACCTGCTGCATGCAGGTAGGAGATCGAAAAAAATGAAAAAGTTGAAATTAATTTCGGTGGAATTTTTTCCATACTGGAGGATCATATTCTCATGGGAGACGAATGGAACGGGGGCCCAATTTTGCTGCTGGGCTGCAGAAACGAACTGTGGATGGGAAACAGGAGGATTCGAAATAAATTTTGAATTTTTTTAAAGTAGATATTCAGAACGTTTCCGCCGGAAATCAAAGAGTGGTGGAAATGGACCAACCTGAGGCTGAATACCTTGATAGTTTGTCCACGGAAAAAATGACTTCTTTTCATTTTCAACAATAATGCGAATGTTCGTAAGGAATTTTTTTTTTTTAGTGTGGCATCAAAAAAGTTTAACTCGAATACGTCCATGAATTTTTATTCTTTTTTTAGCCTACAATTCAAAAAATATAAATAAAAACTTGAAAACTAATAATTTCTTTTCCAATTGGAGCAACCAAAAAAAAATTGTTTAATCGCAGTTGTCCAGTCTACCAAGATAAGTAAGATGGGATCTTTCCAATTCTCATATCGGAAGGGTAAAAGAATAACCCATTTTAATTTTCAATAATAATAAGAATGTCTATAATCAATATTTTCTACTTGAGCATCAAGAAAGTATAACCCGAATGCGTCCATAAATTTTTATTCAGTTCATTATCTAAAATTCAAAAAATCATAACTTTAAAATCAGTAATTTATTTTCCAATTCGAACTAAAAAGAAATTCGTATCATCCCAGTCTACTGAGATAAGATCCCATCTCCCCAATTCTCATAAAAGAGGTTTAGCGAATCCCGACCAACCCTTTGAGCTCTTAACCGGCCCCAAATTTGTGTCATCGTCAAAACACGACTCCGATAATTCACGCGTAGCTTCGGTGCCTTTCGGTAAGTAGGGGTGTGTTCCAGACCTTATTCCCCTAGGAAAATTCCCCCCTTCCTTCCAATGGCCACCAGTCTGGAAACACTGGCGACGAATCGAGTGTAAGAGAAGCATGTGTGGAGTCCTCGGTGAGAGATGATCGCAATATGCCGCGTGCCAATATACATGATCGAGTCCCGGTCCCACAGGAGAGCGCGGGGCTGCACCCGCACCCCTGCCGGAGCGCGCCCGGTCCCACGATGCCGGAGGTCGCGTGCCTCGGGCATCCGCGCATCCCGTCGAACCTGCACCGGGCACCGGCTACGCAGCATCCCAACCTATGCGCCCCGTCCGAGCCGTGTGATTCTCGCGAAAGTTCAACCCCGTGCAGCCTCCACTTATCTACCCTCCCGCGTGCATCCCGGTAAGAGCGACGAGGGGGACCCCGAGATTTCTATTCTGTCCCGGTGACTCCCTTACTAGCTGCACGCTGCTCGATTAATTTTCCGAATAAATAGGGCCTATTGTGCGCCGGTGGCGCGCGGCAACGGGGAATCGTCGAACGGAAGGGAAAATAGATTTTCCTTAGCCGAGGAAAGTTTTTTTTTTTACATACCTTGGTTACGGAGGGGGTTTATCTTTGGATAGGTAGAAATTAGGTTTTGCCAGGGAAGAAGGGGTAGAAAAAAAATTGAAAAAATGTGTACTCATATCAAGCATACCAAGATTCGGTAGAAATTTTGTAATTATTCATCGAGCCGTTAAACAGATATGGGTGTTCAAAGAGCCGGTAAAACACACCGCGCTCCGAAGCCTGAATCACACTTTTTGTTACCATTAATCGAGATTTCCATTAAAAAAAAAAAATCGATACATTAATGGAAAATTATTCAATGCCTGAATCATTAAACTCCACTCTTACTTTTCTCAATTTATTATATTCCGGACGTTAAAATATTCGACGATAAATCACAAAAAAAAAAACATATATATATGTATAGTCGAGTGGAGCGAGCCTGACAATTCGGACTTCCGGCGTGTGCGAGCGAGCCGCGCTCTGAATTGCAGTCAATTCTGCAATTCACTCGGAGATTCAACGGGTAGAATAACGCTGATGGGGAGAGTTCTTTTGCGCGCGTATGTATGCACGCGTATGTGCATGTATTATACCGTATGACTTAGGGTGCAGGGAACAACGGGCTTCCGATTGGACCGAGTGGCTGATGCCGCACAGCCTCGTGCAGCTCCTGTCGCGAGATAAAATTTCTATCTCCGTCACACTGTCAATCGGGCACCGAAACGCCTTTGTATCGTTTCACCGGCAATGCGTACGCGGCGCACATATTCGCACGGAGGGCTCATCGTTACTGATTTGCTACTCGAACGCACGCCGGATGTGCGTCATAGAGGATTTCTAGACGATTGACCTAAGTGGCGGATAGTGCTCTTCGGGCGAAACTCTCTCGACACACCGACGACAACGCCGACGACTCGTATCACGTGCCTCCGCTACTTTTGTCACTGATTTATCGTCCCGGGCGCGTAGAACATTGCAACCTTCGCGCACGTATTTTTTATTTATGGACCGAAAAAAATATATATATATGACTCAAGTAAAATTCGCTTGCGGGCTGGCGAAGAAAAAAAATTGCAGAGGTGAAAGATTCGTGTCCCAATTTTTTCAGATTTTTTTTTTGTTCACATATTGTTTCTTTTACCTATTCAAATTATCGCGAAGTGTGGATATCGGTAAGTGGTAGGTTGTTCTTAGAGGAGAATTTCACTCTTCAAAAATCGAGGTTGAATTAATTATTTGTTTTATTTAAAAAAAATAAACAATAATCGCTGTACAAATTCGGATCCTCACGGTAGATTCTGCGTTACTGGATCCAGTATTGTACAGTCCAAACACCGGAAAAACCCTAGTCCGATTATGAAACATAAATCACACATTTTTTAGCCGGCAAATTGGTCGTAAAATTTCTGACTAGCTAATACAGATATTCGAGAAGTGTTGGTGGTCTTTTGGGACTCTCGTGATCGCGGTAGCCCGAGATCGACTAATTAAACGAGGGCTGCAGAGCACGAGGCCTCGAGATCGGAGTCTCCTGGGATCTGCTTAGGGTTTGATTTCATAGGGCGACCGAGATAGCTCCTTGTTGGGAAGCATATGCGCTTGCCGGTTCGTTCAACAATCGAGGGGGTGAAGTAGCCCGCTTTAGCACTAGAAGCATCGGATAATGAGGTCGCTGGATTCACGAGATAGAGCGATTATCTGTGGGAAAGAGATATTCAGCTTTTTCACCGTCATTGGCAAACTTCATTATAACTCCCGACTGATCCGACCCATTGGAACTTTATCTCGCGTCATGCAGAAAAAAATATCCCCACAAATAATAATAATCGCCATAAGAATCATCATAATAATCATCATAATCATCATCACAATAATCATCATGATAATCATCACAATAATCATCACAATAATCATCACAATAATCATCACAGTAATCATCACAATAATCATCACAATAATCATCACAATAATCATTACAATAATCATCACAATAATCATCACAATAATCATCACAATAATCATCACAATACTCATCACAATAATCATCACACCAATCATCACAATAATAATCACACCAATCATCACAATAATCATCACAATAATGGATTATTCACAGCATCCCTTTTTGCTCAGATCAAACTACTAAAATTTGTAAAACTCCATCGCGAAAACCTATCGAAAGAAATTAACGAAAAAATTTGCCGTATCGAAAACCCAGTCAATCTTGCTTATCTCTGGGTGTCTCAACGACCTAGTCGCGTGTGCCGGAAGTGTGCGGATAAGGAACGATACCTCTGGATATCGTTATTATCCGCGTTCTTCCCCCGGTATTTTTTTCTTTTTTTTTATAATGTCGACGTAAAACACGCTCGAGCTCGCGAGAACATGTCGAAATTGATATCTCTCCGCTGGTCGCAGAGATGATACAATGGGCCGAAGAGACGGGGCGCGTACGCGACGCGTGGATGAAATTTCAAATGGGGATAAAAATGAAAAGATATAGAAACGATTACGATCGTTCGAAGCACTCGAATGTCGGTTGCAGACATTTTCGCACGCAGCGCCGCTGCTGCACTGCACGATCCCTCGTAACAATTACGTAATGCGATGCACCCTCCGTTAGTGCTGGACCGGCGGCGAGGCAGGGACCTGCACAGGGCCACACGCGACCCAACCCGGCATTACGCCGGAATGAAAGAACGAACGAATTAATAGGACGGAGAGAGGAGAGCACTATATCAAGCTCACGCACGCATCGAACGTACCCATGGGAACCGGTAATGAGATGGTGGTCACGGTTTCCCACCCGCCCGCTCCCGCTCTTTCGGCGATGCCGTGGAACCGGTAGCGGCGAGGGTGGCCCACTGATGATGCCCCATGGACGAGGGTGCGCAATCATCAACCCGGCTCTCCGTTCTTCGGGACACTGTACACCGACACTCGAAAGCAACCCCTCAGAAAAATCGGACTGAGATGCGCGCGCACACACAGAAAAATAATGTGGTTGACGAGCGCCGCGCAAATAAATATTTCTTTGGTTTAAATAATTATTTATTGGGTTTAGATAAATGTTTATTTAATTAAAATGAATGTTTATTTAATTTCACAAAATATGTCTTTAAACCAAATAAATATTGTGTTGTTGAAAATTTTGCTCGATTGTAGCCATTTTTGGAAACGCGACATTGATTTAAGGTGACGATCGTTCCGCTTATCTGTACCGTGCTCAACTGATAACGAAAACTGTAATGGACGTCATTTTGAGACCGCGGGCGGTTGAGGAAAAAGAAAATTGTCTACGCCTAGCTCTCGCGATTACTTCGGGAGAGACAATTTTCTATTTCCTCAGCTGTTTGCCGTCTCGAAACGGCATTCATTACAGATTTTGTTGTCGACAGTGGTATTTCACGTGATGTTGACACACGCTCAAACGTTCATTTTTTATTTCGTTACTTTTTTCCGAAAGTGATCTTCATGGAAGATCAAAACCTAATCTATAAGCATTTAGTCTCCTCGATCTTAAGGGCGGAAGCATCGATGTTGAATTTTAATTACCGTGTTTTGTTTTCCTTGATCCATGTTAAAAAAAAAAAAATTCTAGAAAAATTTCTTTCGGTTCTTTCACGAGGCGGAAACCAATCTCGCAATAAAATGTTCGAACGATGTATTTTTTAACTTTTTTTTTTTTTTGTACAATCAAAATTTCGTCACGGGCGTCGGAGGCATCGATCGGACGGTTTATTAGTTACGAGGGTGAGACGAGACTGCGTGCGACTGGCTGTGTGTACACGATGGGGATGCGTGTAGACAGTGTCCCGCATATGAACCGCGCCATCGCCGCGTCGAGTCGACTCGACCCCCCCGTGGGTTTTGTCAACAGGGACAATATGCTCTCGGCGCGGTGGATGTTGAAGTGAGAGGGATCGTGAGTGGACCTGTGGGAACCGATTTTGGTAACGTGTTTCGGGTAGTTCGATACATATATGTAGTTCAGCCGCGAAACTTTGACGAATCCCCTCATCGAGCGGGTCGAAGGTCATCGAAATTGGCCACTGCCGATTTCGCCACCGTGACGTTCGAGTGCATCAAAAAAACGCGTACAGCTTGGATAGAATGAACGTCACGTGTCGACCTTTCGAGTACCTCCTTTCGAAAGAATAAACTAACATCGATTTAAATTCCTGTCAACTACACGCCACTTACTGCAAAACGAACCGCACGTTCTTCGTCGCGGCTGGGACGGATCGTTAGAAGAATTCATAGATCGAACACTCGAGCACCAAACCTTTTCTCAATTGAAATAGAACATTTTACTGCTCTACACTTTTATGATTCAAAATGTTTGAGTCATAATTGTTTTGTCAATTTTTCAACTAGATGGAAACATTTTGCAACGAAGTTATGTTTAAAAAAACTTTATCAAGATGTTTTACCATTTGTCAAATTGTTACAAAATTTGTAAATCAAAACTTTAAAAGTTAATTTAACAAATCACTGTTCTATTGACGTGGCAAATATGTTACAATGGGTTTAGCTTTATTGAAGAGTTAAATTGGTTTTGCGATAAAAAGAAATGAAATGTTTCATTTGTCGGATCCGAAATTGGATGTTGAACGAAAATTTTCGAAGTTAGCATGGATTTCGAATGAATATCGGGACGAAAACCTGCGCGCGTAGCGAACCGCCAACCCACGCGGCGGTTCGTCGTGCGGCATTCATTTTTAATTAATACGACTTCATTAGCGAGAAATCCTATCGGCGACTTCATACCCATTATACATAACCGATGACAGTAGCGCCGCACGCGTACGGTCGAAGGCAAACGCCTCTCGGTGTCGTTTGAATATGTTCTCTCTCGCCCAACGATCTCGCCTAATGGTCTCTCCCAGAGGCAGTACCGATCTAGTAGCACAGAATGCCAACCGATAGTACACGTTATTAGCCGATCGTTAGCAATCTTACAGTGTCCGGTAACTGTTATAGTTACACCGCGCAGTGTACTACAGTGTTTTGTATCCTAACGCGAAACATGCGTGTGGATACCCTCGGCTCTACTAATTAATCTGATAATATGACCCAGTTAGTGTCGTACGCAGTTCTGTTCACTCTACAAGTAGCTATACCTACTGTTACATAGTTCTCGTTCTCGTATCGAATTTATAGCCACTCGAGCCTCGGTTCGAACCTCAGGTCAGGCTTAAATCGAAAT
This sequence comes from Exephanes ischioxanthus, assembly GCA_958510785.1. Classification (NCBI taxonomy): domain Eukaryota; kingdom Metazoa; phylum Arthropoda; class Insecta; order Hymenoptera; family Ichneumonidae; genus Exephanes; species Exephanes ischioxanthus. The sequence goes on along the minus strand of OY294023.1, from coordinate 11,488,073 downwards.
TTTAATTCGGAATTCAGATTTGGATTTAAGACTTGATTTCTGATTTGAATTCAGATTTGGATTCAGACTTGATTTTTTATTTGAATTCAGATTTGGAGTCAGACTTGATTTCTGATTTGAAGTCCGATTTGGATTCAGACTTGATGTCTGATTTGAAGTCCGATTTGGATTCAGACTTGATTTCTGATTTGAAGTCAGATTTGGATTCATACTTGACTTCATATTTGAATTCATATTTGTATTAAGAATTGATTTCTTGTTTAAGTTCAGACATGAATTCTGATTTAAATTCAGACTTGAATCGAAGCTTCAATTGTGACATTAATTAAATATTCAATTAAAACCTGAATTAAAACTTGAACTCCGACTCGAGTTAAGAGTTGAGTTGAAACTTGAGTTCGAATCTGAGTTCGTGCTCGCGACTATAAATTCGACCGTAAGCTTTGCACACGTCCGTGCAGAGGGGACCGGTGTAAAATAGCCTCTGGCTGCCTCGGCCTCTCACGCATCGACGACCCTATCGTCGAGCTCGAATTCTATATAATATGTTTTCTCTGTTTCACTTCTTCCTCTCGCTTTTTATTGCCTCCCATTTTTTTTTTGTTTCTTTTATTTTTTCTTCTCTTTCTCTCCGAGCGACGTCGGCGAGAGAACGAATACTCGTTCGGATATCGCCACGGGTGTATCTCTCGCGCGTACCGGTAACGAGCGCGAATGCGCCGTGATCGAGCGCGTGCGAGAGTGCGTTAAACCCCTTCCGGCGACTTATTCGACGAGGAACTACAATTTTCAACGGTACACACACCGCGTGCTATACGTTCCGCCTCTCTGTGTGCGCGCGCCCGAGAGCCTCGAGAGGCGAAGCTATGCGTCTCTAAGAGCCGGGGATTCGCTAACGAGCTGAATTAATTTATACCACGCTGAACGGCCGTTGTTGGCTAAACCCGGTTTTCGCACAGTTCGAACTAGTTGCACGGAACGCCGAGGTATTGTTATTTATTCATCCTGCAACTTCGGGTCCCCTTTATTCGAGCCCCAAATAAACCCGAAACCGTAGCTGGCTGAGTGTACATTTTTTAATATCGACAGTGTCAAATAAAAAAAATGTATTACTAAATTTACAGTAAGAAAAAAAGGTTGTAGATTTAAAAAAAATATTTCCACTATGGACCACATTTCTTTCCGCTCGTTGATTTTATCATTTTTTAAAATGATCAATCTATCGCATTTTATTTACCTATATATATTGCAAAACAAACATGAAAAAAAAATGTATTTACTGTCGAAATATATTAAATATTTCCGAATACGAAAATATATTTTATTCGAATGTTGATTCGCGTCATTTCACGAAGGTTGAGTCTCGGTTCTCCTCACATTCGTTTCGATTATAGGAAACACAATTTCCGGTCCGCGCCTCGAACAAACCCGAAACCGAAGATTTTTTAATATCGACAGAGTAAAAAAAAAAAAAAAAAAATGTTTTGCATAATTCACCGTAAAAAAAGGTTTGTACATTTAACAAATATTTCCACAGCGGTCCATAAGTATTTTCTCGCTGAATTTACCATTTGAAAAAATTGTCAACCTATCGCATTTTTGTACCTAAAAATATTGTCAAAGTGACAAAAAAAAAAAAAAAAAAATATTTCAAAATATCTGCGAATACAAAAAATATGGTTTATTCGATTGTTATTGTATTCGTGGGAGTCTGGGGAGGAGAATGGTCTCATTGACAAAGGTTGAATCACGGTTCTTCTCACATTCCCATCCCCATTGGGAACAACGGTTCGATTATGCCAAACACAGTTTCCGGTTGAGGTGTCGGAGTCGAGGGGAAGTGGGGCAAAGCGTGGGTAGCGATACGGGGTCGGGTGTAAATTGCGAAAATCTGTACGATGACCGATCGGAGTTCCCACACACTGACGTACGGGGGGGTCGAAGTGGAATCGACCAGTTTTTCCCACAGGTGAAGCCATCTCCGACCCCCTCCGGGCTAGTCAGCGCGATTCTCATCCCCCGTGGACCACGAAGGCATATGCTTCGCCCAATGTGTACGCCATACTCCCCTCGGGCTATTCATCCAAACGCTTGCCGATCGCCCCTCGCGTATCCACTCCGGTGCAATATAAATCGAGGACTTTAATTTCAATGTGTATACAAGCTGTACAAGCTCCGGCTATGTGCACAACAATCCGCACCGGCTCCCGGATCGGGCGAGTGTCGAATATTTCACACATCAAATAGGCTTTTTCTTTACTCCCATAGAGAATTTTATGTGGTTTAATTTCAAGCCGTCGTACTGAAATAAGTAGTCAAAGGATTATTAGTTGGACCATTAGTTATGCGATTAAAAACCTACAGACGATTAATTTGGTCGGGTCAAAAAATTAATCGGGCCGATACATTAGTTGGACCATTAACAAAATTAGTATGGACGAAACAATTAGTTGGTAAAACCAATTATATGAACCAAACAACTAGTCGGACCAACTAGTTAGTTGGACTAACTGATTAAATGGACCAAGTAATTACATGGGCCAAAAATAGTTGGACCAACGAATTAAATGGACCAAACAATTAGTTTGACCAACTAATTAAATGGACCAATCTATTAGTTGGACCAACTTATTAAATTGACCAAACAATTAGTTGGACCAACCTACTAAGTAGACCAAAGAAGTAATTGGTTCAGTATATTGATTGTTCCATCAAACTACTCCGCCCAACAAATTAATTTGCCCAACACCCGAACAAATTAATACTTTTCGTTGCGAATTTTTACCCGGGCAGTATCGATTCTTTCGGAATCGATACTTTCGGCGATAACACAATTCCGTGCCCGTGGTCGTGCACGCGATTGCCCGTATAGTTCTCTCGCAGCCTCTCCTTTCCGATCCTTTCCCCGGTCACGTGTACGCCGGTGCCGTTGCCGCGGGGCGCGCAGTCAACTGTCATCCGCAGCACGCGATAGTCGCGTGTCCATTGTGCTGCGTCAAGCCAGTGCACAGTGCACACTGTGTGCGCACGCGCACGAGGCAGCTTATCCGCTGAAATTACCGTCCTATCTTCAATACCAGTCCGTATCTGTCCTCTCTCGTGCGGCGATATCATAAATCTTTTGCCGGGACAGACGCTTCGATCTCAGACTCTCCCCTTTCCCCTCAATGTCCTATTTTCAACGCAGACGTACGGAAGAGCGGAAAAACGAATCGCCTCGCTGGGTAGGAAAGCCGGAGGTCGTTTTCGCCAGGAGGCTGCGTAACTGCCCTGCATTGCATATAAGACGACGTTCCGAATGAGGGAAATATATATACGACATTAGCGCATTGGTCAGCGCTCTTACACAGAACCATCAAAATCCGGATTCCAATCCCGGTAATCACCATATGAGTTACTATCTTCAATACTCAGTTTCTCTATCTGCAATACCAATAGCTACCGGTTCCCAAACTCTTCGATCTCGGACTCCTCCCCTCTCCCCTTAATGTCCGATTTTCAACGCAGAGGTACGAAAGAACAAGAAAAACGAATTGCCTCGCTAGTCAGGAAAGTCTAAGGTAGGGAAAGCCTCGCTAGGTAGGAAAGCCTTCCAGCCAGGAGGCCTTGTAACAGCTCTCCATTGCATATAGGAGGACGATTCGAATGAGAGAAGTATGTAGATGACATTGGCGCAGTGGTTAGCGCTCTTAATCAGTACCAGATCTGGGCAAATACCCTACGTACTTGAAGTACGTATTGAAGTATCAAGTACTTCAAGTACTGAGCGCGGTGTAGTTCTTGACTACTGACGTATTGAGTACCGGCAGAACGAAATTGCTGATGTTCTGACCACTGGCCACAAGTACTTAGTGCATTTGCACATCTCTGCTCAGCACCATAAAAATCCGGATTCCAATCTCGGTAATCACCGTATCTGTTGCTCTTTTCGATGCTTCGTCCGTCTATCTGCAATACCAATGTCTACAGGTTTCCAAACTCTACGCTCGATCATTACAGCTGCGAGAAGAGAGATCGCGTAAGCAACGCTGCAGAAGCTATTCATCACCGGGGAGCCACGAGAGCCGCCGCTCTCCCCGACGTTGGGTAAGCCCGCTGACGATTAACGCGCGACACACGACGAACCTTTTTCACTGACGTGTTATGCGTCCGTCTTCGCCTGGACGTATATCACCGCTGCCGGGTCAACATCTCTTCCCTCTGCTTGGCCCTTGGTTCTCTTTTCCTCTCCCTCGCTGTTCTCTACTCGCACGTCTACCGACTTCTCCGATCCCCGGATGGATTCCCTTTTCCGCACCGGAGAACAAACGAACGAGAGTTCGTCGAAAGGTGCGCGCGCGCATGCGCAGAAAGCAGCTCGGTTCCGTTCCGCGTCCTCCGACCTCGAAGTGTGAATCGATACGTTATTTTTTTTCTTTCGGTACAACTCGCCTTCGGATTCCTGGTGGACCTTGCCTCACATCTTTTCCCTCTCGCTCTCGGGATTTATCGCTCCCGCGAATGCAGTCACCGGCGCGCAGCTTCTGCTCGACGGCTCCTTCGCGCTCACCTTCCGGGTTCGCCGGTCGTCCGTGTCCATCCAGCCGAGGTCGGGAGACCTCACTGTCCAGTGAACAACGGGCTTACGACACTTGCCAGCCAAGGGGGAAACTGATCCCTCGAAACGGCGTCGAATTGGAATGACGAAACGGCGAGAGACGGGAGAATTTGATAGGGGAGAAAGTTCCAGGCTCAGGTCGAACGGGGAAAATTTCAATGGAACTGGTAACGTTTGGGACTGATTAAACTTGAGATGGAAAATGGAATCTTCAGATATAAAATGGAAACTTCAGATATAAGATGGAATCTTGAGATATAAAATAGAAACTTCAGATATAAGATGAAAACTTGAGAAATACGATGGAACCTTGAGATATAAAATGGAACCTTGAGATATAAAATGGAACCTTGAGATATAAAATGGAACCTTGAGATAAAAAATGTAAAGCCCAAGGCGACGTGGCATTCCTTCCGTCCCGCCCAACTCGGTCGATAACGGATACTGTAATTAATTTTTTTTCGCCGGTGCCGACCATTTCCGGTTCAGGGAACAATCTTACTTGAAGCGGCTATGAAAACAGGTTCACGTAAGAATCTGCTTTTCAACGTAAATAGTCGGGGTAGTTAAAAAAATTAATTACAGTTTTTGTAACCGACCGCGGTAAAACTTAGGATAAAATGCTGCGAATAAAAAAAAAAAAAAATTTAGTACCCTCCTTAACTAGTGCCGAGTGCTCCGACCACCTTGACTCGTCCTCGAACTGTCCTGACCCGAAAATTGTGGTCTTGGATGCGATTTTCTTGATCCTTCGCTTACCATCGATAATATTTTTTCCCGCCCAAAAAATAAAAAAATTGGAACTTGGAAGGCGTCCTTGCGTCGGGTAGTTCTCTCGCCGCATGACCACAGGATGCAGATCCCCGTGAATTATACGTCGCTCCTCGCAGACGCACAAATCTCGTCCGGTTTTCAGGTTCCGCTCTATCACTCCTTTGCCCCTTTCGGTGTAATTCCGTCTCGCTTCCACGAGGCACATTAGTCGGACGACTAATCTTGACCGCCCGTACCGGTAGGTAATTACCGCGGAATGAATCACTCCGCGCGCGCCGCGGCCGCTCGCCCGAGAGTCTTTAACCCGCGTGCTGCCGCTCTGTGGCGGCAGCCGCGTGGTGTTCCTTTCAGTATATGGCGCCCTGTACACCGCCGACTATCACTAAATCAACCACCTCATTCTTTTGCCAGCCTACCGTTCATCTTTCTCCTTCCGCGGCCGAGCTCGAACCCTTTCCGGGACGCGTCGCTTCTCTTGGGCCGTTTTATCCGGTATTTATTGTCCAATAACAATTATTTTTTAAATTCTGAATCCCACTGTCGAAGTCCCGCGTGGACCGACTGGGAGACTCGATTTTAGGTTCAAACTTCCGGTCCAACAGAACTTGGTATGAAACGAAGTTTATCGTGAGGTTTTTTAAAAATATTTAAAGAAAATAATAACTAAGATCAAATTCTGAAAGAAACAGGTAGAGAAATTGGTCGCAAAAAATCTAGGGAATTCGTTTTCTTAGAAAGCCTCTTTCGAATTTGGATCGAACTTGGCTTTCCTGCAGAAGAAACCAATTCGCGTGTATTTCCGTCATAAAACATTTTTTAGTAATGACTAGTGATAGCTTAAGTTATGCCCAAAATATATCCATTTATATTTATCGTGACATGTGTATTCATTGCTTTTTATAAGAAATTCGATAATTTCATTCTGTTTAATTTTATTCGATGAATAATTTTAATTGTCTAAATATATGGACCAATTTTAAAGAACATATTAACATTATAGATCTTATAATATTGATCAATCTATTTCATTCGATCTAACAAAGAAGAGTAGATTCACCTACTGAATTTTCGATTCACCTACTCGTACTCGATTTAACAAAAAAAAATATTTAAAAAAATTGTTTTACTGCACAGTCCCGAATCTTTATTCAGGACGAAACGGAAGGTGCCACATGCGTCTGATCGAAGTCAGCATTTAGTTATTTATATTTTTAGGCATTTAAATTGTCCCTCGGACAAATAACCTCATAAATTCATATTTGTCATAATTGTTTGTTTTGTTTTTGTCATTGCGGATCATGTCACCGTCCCGTCGTTAAATTTTCCATTCATCTACTCGTGCTCGATTGATCAACGAAAAAAAAGCATAAAAAAATTGTTTTACTGTAAAGTGTCGAATCTTTATTGAGGACGAAACGGAAGGTCCCACTTGCGACTGATCGAAGTCAGCAGGCACCGTCTGGGCTCCCGCTCGGGCCCGATCGGTGCAAGAGTATACGGTTTACCCTGCGTACGGTAGGTAGGCATTGCTATTTGTCGAGATCCTATCTGGATGGGTGTAGCGAGTTATTACAGCCAGAAGAGCGGTTTACCCTCGATGGAAGTCTGCACGGCGAGCACTCGAGCGGCGTTGCTACGATTCTCGTGCAGCCGAGCTCCTTCAACGTCTTCCCTTTTCCTCGTCCACCTTCTCCTCCTTTTCCTTCTGGCGGCCTCGCTTCTCTTCTCTATCTTCTGTCCGGACGTTTTCCTCGCCCTCTTCGTCGATGCTTATTTTGCAACATATTTTTTTTTTCATTCTTCCCGCTCTTCCTCTCGGAACTCGGCCGGCTCGCTCGTCTACGCGAATAAACAATTTCTCCAACGCCAGCCACAACCCCGAGCTCTCGCCGGAGCTCGTTGTGCGTGCGAGAAATCATCACCGCGTCTCCGCAGCACCGTCGGCGAAACGAGCTCTCAGCCTCTCACTTCGACGACTCTCGAGACTGGTCAGGCTGTAAGTGCGAAACGATCCTTCGCACTCGAGACGATGACGATCGGCTCTGCCGGCTTGAATAAACGAGACGCCGATCGCCCGGCAATTAACAGTGTTGTCGCGAGCGGAGTTAATGTGGAGCATCGCGCCCGAGCCAGGGCTCAAAGTTCTCTCGATTCGAACAAAATGTCATCAACTTCCGGGTAGTTTCGAGGCAGATGCACCAATTACCGGACACGTCCCAGTGGCCGGAGAAGGCGTGCGTGCAGGAGAGATGGAAATACGATTTTTCACACATTCCCGGGAACTGGAACGGCTCTTTTTAGTGTCTGGTCATTAATACTTTTACCTTTAGTCTCGGCGAGCTCTTACTCCGAAATAGTGTTTGTTGTTTTTACACCAATTTCCGAATCACTAAGAGTCTCTTGCGAGAGAAAATCCATCCTGACCATTTTTTTTTTAACGAACAGAAAAAAAATGCTCTTCTATTTTTTATTCACGAAAGTCTGGTTGACCACTTTAATACCTTCTCCGTTAAGTGTCCGGCCATTGGTACTTTTACCTTACCCTCGTCGAGCTCTTACTCCGAAATTATATATTTTTTTAACCAATTTCCGAATCGCGAGGAGTCTCTTAAGAGAGAAAGCCCAATCGGTGCAATTTTTTTTTAAGGGGTAGAAAAAGAATTCCCGATTACATTTTTTATTCACCAAAATCTGGTCGACCGCTTTAAACCTCCCTTAAAAAGTACCAATGGGTGTCCGCCCATTGGTACTTTTTACCTTACTCTCATCAAGTTCTTACGCTCAAATTATTATTCTTTCTTTAACCAGTTTAAGAATCGCGAAGTGTCTCGTGCGAGAGAAATCCCGTCTCATGCAATTGTTGTTAAGGAACAGAAACAAATTTCTCAATTACATTTTCTATGCACGAATGTCTGGTCGACCACTCTAACCGTGCTCGATGTCCCGAAGATATCGCCGGGTACTTGTCATTCGGAACGATCGGTTTTGCTTACCCGCGACGATTCCCAACGCCCCACCACGGAAAAGATAATAGAGAAATAATAAAAGTAAATAACCTGATGCATCGTGCGTGGGAGTGTACGAAATCGGGCATGGGAATCGCTTTCTCACCGTAATGACGAAATCGCACCGTGGCATCGATATAATACACTTTAATATGGATGTATTCGTATTCTTGCGAATGGACGTTTCGTGCGCGTTGCGGATCGTGGAACCGAGAGCGAGGCGAACCAACAGAGGAGGAAACAAAAGGTGGCACACATATTACAACTGCAAAGCAAATAGGTAAACGTATCTATATAAATTTACGTATACATGAGGCTGGCAGCCGTGCTGCAGGTTCGAGCGACGTGCCGATTATCTCGGCACAGCGTACGCCTCGCGCGCTGCGACTATCCTCCCTGGCGCCACGGAGAGTGCAGCCGGGTACCGAGAAAACAAAAAGATCCCGCGAGCTCTTGCGAATAGAAACGCCGCCGATGTTATGCTTCTCGCCGTGTGATCGCTCCGGTAATACCGATAATTCACGGCGAACGAGCGATGAGAACTTTTCTTCGGGCTCTCGATTACGGTATTAAAGAATTTTAGAATTTTGCGGACAAATTTTACAACTTTTATTGGAGAAATGTTGGAACTTTTATTGGGGAAATGTTGGAACTTTTATTGGAGAAATGTTGGAACTTTTATTGGAGAAATGTTGGAACTTTTATTGGAGAAATGGTGGAACTTTTATTGGAGAAATGTTGGAACTTTTATTGGAGAAATGTTGGAACTTTTATTGGAGAAATGTTGGAACTTTTATTGGAGAAATGTTGGAACTTTTATTGGAGAAATGTTAGAACTTTTATTCGAGAAATGTTAGAACTTTTATTGGACAAACGTTGGAACTTTTATTGGACACATGTTAGAACTTTTATTGCACAAATGTTAGAACTTTCATTGGACAAATTTTGTGAATCTTGATGAAAATATTTAGAGATTTTTATTGAAAGTGGGCGTTAGGAGTTAACGACAGTAAAATTGTTTAAAAATCTCAATTCGCGACAAGTGCGACCGGCTACCGAGAGAACAAAAATATCCCACGAGCTATTGCAAGTAGAAACACCACCGATGTTGTGTTTGTCCGTGCGCTCGTTGCCGTAATGCCGATAATTCACGGTTCGCGAGCCAACTTTCAAGCTTCGAGCTGTCGTTCAGGCTAGAATTTGATTGAAATTGGGCCTCAGAAATTAACTCCGGCAAAAAATAAAAAATAAAAAAAAAGAATCTTAACAGCAACAAGTGCATTGACTTCGCCCAAACGCATTACAAAATAAGTCACATAGATTCGATCGCAAAGGTTACAATTCTACATTGCCTATGAATTTTAATGTATCGGATAGATATCGAAGATCTCGAATCCGCGGGTCGGCGAGGGGGTGGGAGGGGGAAGGGGAGGGGGTAGGGTGGGGCGAGAGGGTGAAATAGTTAACGATTATATTTGATCGATCTCTGACCGTATGCATGCACACTTGGATACACATGAGCGAGTATATTATACCGGTATAATAATAGACCGAGGCTGGGCCGGAGCGCGAGGTTTGAGCGCGAGTACCGCCGATTATCGATACCGCGGGCCGCGTTATTTATTGCTCCCCCCGCGCATGCATACGTACGTTTTATATACACATACGTCGGTAGATACGTGCATTCGCGAAACGTGACGGCGCGGGACACCCTCGTAAAGTGCTTCCAGTTCTGAGTCAGTGGCGATTTTTGCAGCCGAATCCCTCGAGAATGCCGATAGCCCTGTGTTCGCGGCACTCGGGGCCGACGATGTGTACCGCGGAGAAAACTATCGGGCTGGAAACGGAGAATAGAATAGTCGGGCTGTGTGTGGACCGAGGACCGGCAGCCGCCTGTTTCTGCCCTCGTAGATCCTCGCCCGAGATAACTTTCCAGCGGTATACGATAACTCTCGCCGATATTACACGGAGAGACGGGTGCAATTACGTTTTACCTCTGTCTCGCAGTATTCCGCACGATGCCGCACGATGAAATCATCGAATCCAAATCCGTGCCGATAACACTTTCGGGATAGATAGGGAAAAACATTTAAACAAACGTTCCTATAACAATTTTGTCGAATTTTAGGTCACAAGGGCTTCGGTCACTTATTGACCTTGGAAATGGGTTAATAAATGACATAGGGTTAATAAATGCCACGGGTTAATCAATGATATAGGGTTGATAAACGACATAGGGTTAATAAATGGCATAGGGTTGATAAATGACATAGGGTCAATAAATGATATAAGGTTAATAAATGACATGGTTAATAAATGATATGGTGAATAAATGACATAGGGTTAATAAATGCCACGGGTTAATCAATGACATAGGGTTGATAAACGACATAGGGTTAATAAATGGCATAGGGTTGATAAATGACACAGGGTTAATAAATGATACGGTGGTAAATAAATGATACTCGAAATAGTCCAAAACACCGAGAATCGCGAATCCGGCTTCCGCCTTTCGAAAAAAAAATAGTTTTTTGTTGTTGCTCATTTCCGTTTTATCGACGTATCGGCACGTGCAATAAGGCCAGCCGATATGCATGGCCAGTGCGAGCGGGGGAGTCGCCGGCAAGAGCAAAACGTCCTGGCCAAGAGACACGTCGAGCAAACGACCCGGGTGACTTATGGTGTGGCGTGCACCGATCTCGCAGGACCGTCGAACTCCGCACGGTAAGCACGCTCGCCTTTGCAACCGGCTAACGAACCACATTTAGTAATTGTTTCGTTCCATTCTACACATACATACATATAAAACAAAAATAAATAAAATATTTAAAAAAAATAGAGAAAAATATTTGCCTATATAAATATATGTACGTGCGCGAGTTAGAATAGCTTCGGTACTTATCTGCATAGTGATATATAAAAGGCGCGTCATTATTGTTACGACATTGTAAAACACTCCTCATTGATAGCGGGCCTTTTAACAGTCCGATCGGCTGTTCTCTCTTATCCGGGCCGCGTTTGAGTTCGCGCTCGGTGGATTTTCACGGCGCGAGCCGTGACTCCGTTCGGTCCAAACGAGCCTAAACAGAGGTGCGCGCATATATACATATCCGAATCTCTCTCTTTCTCTCGTTGGGGGAACAGACACACGGTGGGCAACGAGGGAGACGCAGAGTGAGAGTACTCTCTCTCGAGTCCATTGTTCCACGGGCGACCGGTTGCCCCGAGAGACCGGAGCAAAGGCAGACCTGAATTTATAATGCTATTAATTGGCAACGTTTCCGCCCTTATATTTCAATCTGTTTCACCTCACTGCCGTACGGACACAAACCGAGTCCCGCATGCCCGTTGCGTTGTCTCCGCGCAAGGCTTTGCCGCACGTACCAAAGTCCCAACGAGCCAACTACTTCAACTCCGTGTGTTGAGGTGTATTTTTTTCTACTTTTTATTTATTTTTTTTTAGACTTTTTTCTTTCATTGCACTTTCGTCGGACTGTGACGCAACTCTCGCTGTCGATATCGAAAGAGAGAGTTTCAATGGGCTTCGATGATTCTTCTTTGAATTTCTTTCGGGGAAGGATCTTGATCGATTTTGGAGAAAAATTTGAATGTATTTTGGCGGGGCATTTTAATGCATTCTTGTTAAGGAAATTGTAGTATGAGATATATAATGTTTTTCAAGGATTTTTGACAGTAAAATTTTGTCATTAAAATATAGCATTGAAGTTAATCAACAAAATCATTGTTTCCACGTTTCGAGAATTTTTGATGACCGAATTTAACCCCCGGATAACTCGTTCTGTACATAAAACTATCCTCTGTCGCCTCGAACAGATTTATTTTTATTCGCGTACAGAAAAAGTCTCTTCAAAATTTTTTGGATTTTTACGATGCTATCGATTGAATTTTATTTTTATCTATTTGTTTTATCGCTCCCTCGATAGAAACAAGCCTCGAGTGCTCAATTTTTTTTATATATTCAACCACGCGTAAAATTATTATTTTACGTTCTTGTTTCGAAATCTTGTTGAGAAACCGAATCGACGAAAACGCAGTATTTCAAGCACACAGTTCGCAATATCTTGAGCCAGATATACATAAATACGAGATAAAAAATAGATTAAAAAAAAAATCAACATAGTATTTCACACATGTGCATAGGTGTGTATTCGACGATTATAACCGGCGGGGTGAAGGAGTTCGATTAACGTTAACGGGCAAGATCGATCTACTTGACCAAGATTGATTTCTCCCCCACAAAGTCGACGGAGGTAACGTTTAACGGAGAGAGATATCCGAGAGAGACGCGACCGAGCACCTCGTTCGATTAACCAGCCGAGTGGCCGTAATTATACAAAGTTAATGGGCTCTCGAGCCTCGTCTGGCAGGGAGCGCGAGGTAATTAAATATCTGTTATGTAGCGCTATATGCACATATTCTCCGGTGTCGAACTATGCGCGCCGGATCGGAATAGCACTGCTCGCGCGAACGCCGGTCCGATGAGATTATATTATCATATCTGGCGCGCATGAGTTTTCTTATAATTTTTTTTTTTTTTTTTTTCATGTCTTAAGCATGTTGTTGGCAAGTTGATTATAGAAAAAAAAAAAAAATAATAAATAAATAAAACTGAGACACGCATGCATAGAAGTCTTTGCATCTCGGGAGCGGCCGGTCAGGAGATTGATTGAAATCGGGCGGCAGAGATGTCATTAAAATCGTTAATAATCATACGACCGTTTACTTAACTGATCAGCGACAATGATGCGGAGCGAGTTTGAAAACGAGCGATCGAGCGATACCGGAATATTCAGTTGCGCAACTGGGATTTTTTTCTTGTACTTTGAATTAGTTGTTTGAGTTAAAGGAAAATTGTCGTATACGTATTTTTTATTTTATTGTGCGTTAAATTTTATAATACTACAAGTTCTAAAAATGTTAATTCGTGCATACAAAAACAATGATCAATAAAGTTCCAAAAAATCGATAAACGCAACTGTCATTTTGTGTACTTTGAATTGTTTGTTTAAGGTATACAACAATTTAGGTATACATTTTTTTCATTTTGGTCCAGGTTTTATGATACTTAAAATCCAAGAAAAATTAATTAGTTCGTCTTAAAAAAAATTATTAAAAAAATGTAAAAAAAAAAAACGGGAAACATAATTATTCCTTATGAAAGCAAAACTGCAGTATTTTCGATCGTGGGCAGAATTTGGGACTCTATTTATTAACTGTCCTGACTGCCCTTCCGCCATGGAGTATTTAGGCTCGTTACCGGTGGACCCAGAGGCTTCGGTAGGATCGTTAAGTAATTCACTGTCCGCCGGCACGTGGCCGGATTTCTCGAAATTAACACCTCCTTGTCCCGAGGACCGGGAGTGGCGAATTTTTTTTTTCCCTTTTATTCTTCACATACTTTTATCTCTCTTTAACTCTTTCGCCCGTCACGCTCGGATCCGGTAGGTCTTCGTCTTCGTCTTCGGCGTCGCCGTCCGCGTCGTCGCCGGACCTCGTTATGGGCGAGTGGAACGAGAGTGGCGCCTGCGGATCGATCCGTAATTGGCACGTAATTGGTGTAATTATCGATCGTTCACGATCGATCCGCGTTCCTTCTTCGCCTCTCGTATGCACCGCGAATTATACTCGTTAGTCACTACTTATTGGACTCGTTCGACGAACTTTTCGAGCGCGAGAGAAATTACGCTGACGAAAATTGGCGTCATGTTTGGACGAGTAAACTTTGACCGGACGGCCGCTGTCAGGGAAAACCCTAAAAATCTGAAAATATCAGAAAGTTTTTAATACGTCAGGAAGATCAAGAAACCGTCAGAAGATTTATTATTTTTCCTGGAAAATGCGTACTTTCAAATTTAAACATTTTCGTTGAAAATATCAAAACATTTTTAATACGTCTGGAAGATCAAGAAACTGTCAAAAAATCGATTACTTTTCCTGGAAAATGCGTATTTCCAAATCTTAAAATTTTCGGACCGCCGACTCGAAGCTTGGCGGGCCGTCCGCGTGAGGGCGGTTCTGTAGAATTCCCGTGAGAAAAACCCTCAACGTAGTCGTCGATGCGCTTGCTCACTGAGAAAAAATTACATCGTAAAGACAACAATTCTCTCTTTTTATCATAAAAATTAGTTTCCAACGGGAACTAATTTCATCTTCATTTTATAGTTACGCCAATGACAAAAAAAATCATGGTTGCAACAATAATTATAGACCAATTGAATATATTATATCAGAAACTATCTATATATACGAAACTATATATATAGTTTCTATCAAAAACGATCTATCTACGTTCCCCATGGGAACTATTCGTTATAGTAGGAGATACTATTTCTCAGCGCTCTAAAACCGTTTATCTCATTAATCGTAACTCATAATTGTAACAAAAAAAGTTGCATAGTCAACAAGTAAGTTGCAAAGTAAGTACAAAAATAATAGTGGATGTTTGTAGGCAATAAATGTTTCTTGAATCCACAAACCCTGTTTTATCGACCGAGAACGTCTTTACGCGTGCAGCCTCGAGCCGATACAATTCCGATCTACGACCCAATCAATTATTCTCCTGCCATATACCGTGCCCTCCCGCATGGTTCGAGATCGCGATAGCCATTCCGCTAGAGCTTCCTGCCCGTGAGGAGATACCGCTCGAACAATACCCGAGAGCGACTCACATTCACTGTGCAACTTCGCGCTCATATTCGTAAGGGTGGGTGGACGCGCGGAGAACGCGCTCCGAATGCGGCGCGACGCCGCGTAATTAATTATAATAATTAGTGGCTCTCCCATATGTGTCTGCGAGTCCCTCCGGGGCTCTTCGGGACCGAAGAGGGCGAAGAGCGCCAACACCCGGGGGGGGGGGGGGGGGACACGAAAGAGAGACCGGACTATGCGAGGAAGATGAAAATAAGGTAGGAAGGACGATATCGCGAAAGGCTTGCCCGAAGAAAATACGAGACCGAGCGAGAGACGAACATTAATCGCTTAATACTATAAGGGCGCGAGTCCGCGAATTTAACGCGTTAAATCGTCGGACTTGCGCCCTTGTGCGCGTCGGTCGTTGCGACTCCGCGGGAGAAAAGAGGACGGAGAGGAAAGAGTTCCGTGGCTCTAATGTGTCTGCACAGGCGGCGTGACGGAGAGCTCTCTAATTGGAGATTTCCATTGTAGTTAACCAGCTCGAGTGCGCCTGTGTGCTCGAAGTACCTACACACGGCACGAATACCCGCAGCCGGAAACCGTGAACACCAATTTTTTTTATTTTTTATTTTGCCTCCCCCGATTCGCGTTCGCTATGTGTGGACAAGAGGTCCGTACAGCTCGACTCCAACACACATCTGTCTGCATCGAGATCGATGCGAGCCGACGATAGCAGCGCGGACCCGGAACGCGCGGGAGCCTTTTATGATCGGCGCATTATGAGCCGCGGGAAAGCAATGATCTCGGTTTTTCTTTACAATCGAGTCGTTCAGTTTTAGGCAATTTTTTTATTCGTATTCCACTTTCGCCCATTCTCGATATCTACCATTTCTAAGGTCAGCGTAGAGCAGAAACATTTATAAAAGAGGCCCTGTAGCGAAAAAACAAGTTACAGCGAAGAATATTTTTTTTGAAATATGTTAAAAGTATACAATTTTTTGCGTGAAAATATATACCGCATATTTTCGATTTTAGCCCGTTCCCGACATCTTTCATTTTTAATGAAAGTCAGCGTAGAGCGGGCAAAATTTCCAAACGCAATTTCCAGACGCTCACCTGTACCGAAAAAGTTACCACGAAAACTATACATATATAAAAAAATATGTATTAAAATTTTTTTTTTATTTAAATTAAATTCCGCGCGAAAAAATTTTTCGCGCGGAAATATATATCTCGTATATAAATTATAAACTTTTCTTATCCGTGAAATGAAGGATAAGGAATAAAGCTCGCGGGGTCTTTCGGAGCAGTGATAAATCTCGGCGATATTTCCCCGATTATTAATCAAGATGCCACCTTGCCGCATGAATGATCCGTACCGGCGTCGCGCTCGATTATTACAGATAATAATTGCCGGTGCGTGTTACCGTTCCAGGGGGGGGGGGGGGGGGGGATTGTGGCTCGCGGGGGAGTATCGCATTATAACGCTCGCTCGAGCTTAGCGTGGTATTAGTATCAGCGACTCCGTGCAACTTACGGTTCATCCGGAGTATTAGAACGACGAGTCAACAGAACAAGCCCGCCGGCTGCCGCGTAACTTATGGAGGACGTTGAGAGCTCGGAGATCCTCCAGGCTAGCATTGAGTATATAACGCACCGCACCAGTGAGACTGGTATGCATCGAGCGCTATTACGCACGCACGTGCGACCGAAAACGCTCAAGCTTCCATACCTTTTTTTTATCTGTTTGTTTTCTTTTCCTTTGCTTATTTCCTCTCGGTTCCTGCATTGCCTTTTCGTGTTCATTCCGACGTTGAATTACTGAAATATTATTTTTGTCCTAACAAATAATAGCC
The DNA here is from genome assembly GCA_958510785.1 of Exephanes ischioxanthus. NCBI lineage: Eukaryota > Metazoa > Arthropoda > Insecta > Hymenoptera > Ichneumonidae > Exephanes > Exephanes ischioxanthus. The sequence goes on along the minus strand of OY294023.1, from coordinate 11,471,187 downwards.
GAGAGTTAATTTTTTTTTTAATATATAATTAATTACGAATCACTGTTGAAAAGTGAAAATTGGGAGGAACAATTTGTGTCGTAATCGTTGAATGACTGAAACATTTTATTTACCTTAAAAAAAATAGCTGAGAGTAAATTTTTTTTACACATATATTTCATCACGAAGGACTGTCGAAATGTGAAAATGAGTAGGAAAAATATGAGTCCTGAGCGTCGAATGATTGAAACATTTTTTACCCAAAAAAAAAATAGCTAAGAGCTAATTTTTTTTACGTATGATTTATTACTCAGGAGTGTCGAGGAGTGAAAATTTATAGCAAAAATTTGAGTCGTAAATAATCGATCATCCTAATCTCGTTTCCCGCGGATCAGAGTCTAGCCGGGAGTGTAAGCTTCCGCGGGGCGTTTGTTAATCCTTCGTCGCGTCGGTCGTCTATGTGTAATCACAGCGCAAACCGGACGCTCTAGTAATATTCAATGTGCGTGCGTGTCTCGGTTCTCTCTCTCTCTCTGGGCGAACGCATTGTTCGATAATGCGCGGTGCGTTATAGGGCGGCTTTTAAATCCTGCGTGAGTCGTCGTCGGGCTCTCTCGCGATTATTTTCATATAGGGGATAGAAAGAGAGATAATGCATTCCCAGACGGACGACGCTGTGGGGCTGGCGCCCGCCTCTATCACCCACCGACCGAGCGTTATAGACTTTTGCTGCGGAGACTTGCTCCTGCTGCTGCACCAACAATATATATATATATATCTATATATATATACACACACACACACACACACACACACTGCATCTCGAAGCCTCGAGAGAGCTTCAATCCACGACTTATCGGAGACAAACCGGCAATGCAAAATCGCATTGTCACAGTCAATTCATACATTCGATCCTCTCACAATGCGTTCGAAGATTTTTCTTTTTTTTTTTCAAAAATTTCTTACGTCTATTTCTGGACGACGTGCAGACGTACGACATAGATTAAGAAGTAAATCTTGCAGCACTATACGGCTCGAAGAGCTTTGTATCGATGACCTAACGCTAGAATTGTATATAACCCAGACATAGACTTATAGACGTTTCATGATCTTTTTATTTAATTTTAGACCACCGATGTACATTTATTGTGACTGGCACAGTGTCGAAGAGATATTGACAACATTTTCCAATAATAATAATAATAATAATAATGATAATGATAATGATAATGATAATGACGATGGTCGACCTTTGCGAGTCGATTGTTTTCGTTAACTGCAACAATTACGGACCTTGCATCGGAACGTGGGCGTGTTGCTATTGGTAAATCTGATGCGTGCTGTTTATATACTTTCGAACTGAGCCAGTTCGCAAAGGGGGACCGTGAACTTTCGCCGCGACTGTATCGCGGAAATCCATTCTCGCCCTTTCGCACGGGGGTGGATACAGCGCCGCACGAGAGTTCAGAGGCGTGAGTTTTCGATCTGCATCGATCGCCGATCGAAACACAGTCCCGCCGATCGTTGCGTCACTCGAACGCTCGCACGCACAATGGACCTCCAGTTCGTTGCGACACGCGTGATATCACACCGAGCACGGGTTTTATTCCGAGACTGTCGACTGCTTTTCCAGACATTTCAGTTTATACATTTCTACACATTTGTAAAGTTCTACGCATTTCAATTTTACACGTCTCAATCCTAAACACTTCAATCGTACACATTTCTATTCCACACGATTCAATTCTACACATTTTGGTTCTATACACTCCAATTCTACACATTTAAGTTCTGCAGATTTAAGTTCTGCACATTTCCGTTGTGCACGTTTTAGTTGCGCACATTTCACTTCCGGACACTTCAGTTCTACACATGTCGCGACTATTGAAACTTCGTCGAGCGGTTCTCTCTCCATCCCTATTTCCATCGGAATAGATTGCAACTTCGCGCACAGACCGAAACGAGAAAGCCGGGGTTACTAGTTCCTCGGGAGATTAACGAGCAATTTGCTCTGCCACGAGGCGCTCAATTCCGCCTGCCGCGCACGTAGAGAGACGTACCTAACGAATGATAATAATGGTAACTAATGGTCCTCCGCACAGTACGCCGCCTCACTTCTCGCAGCTGTATTAAAATTACGAGGCAAAGGATAACGGAATTCCGTGGACATCGGGAGTCCTCCCGGCACGCTCTTCCATAACGTCCCTCTAAAACACTCATCCCCTCAATGGAAAACAATAATAAATTCGTCGATTTGCAAATTTATTTATAAAAAAAACAATATTAATATTAAAACTTTGCTCAAATAACAATATATTAACAAATAATGATATCATGTAAAAATAAATAAATAAATCAGTCAACAAGTAAATAAATAAGTAACCAATAAAGTCCCTTTTTCCCTTCCCTTTTCAATTTTTTTCCGGATCGAGAAAAAAATGCTTGAAAAAGGTCATTAAAAAAAAGTCATACGGCTCTCTCTTCTGCATTAGCGGCAAAGTTATATCCCCGCGTCCTTATTAAAACCTCGAGCACCGGGGCGGAGGCTGCGGAGCGTACCGCGCCCTGTACGCTCGTTCCCGACGTTCCCCGAGCACTCGTAATAAAGTTAGGTATTTATACACCGGGCGTACACTGTAATTGGCGAGATACCTATGGGAGAACCTCGGTAGCCCATCGGTGTATATCGGTACACGGGTAATATATAGAAGAAGAGGAAGAAGAAGAAGCCCGCGCTCGATCGCGCCGGTAGGCGAGATGCATACCTACAAGTGTAATCCATTAAGATGCGCCCACTTTGTTTCCTGTCGGTTAAACGAGCGTGTGTCCCGAGCGCGAGGACGAGGATTCACCACCGTCGTTCGTACCATTATTACGTGTACCCGAGGATGGAGAGAGGGTTCGGCCTGATTCTCGATGAGATCGCTGTGTGAAACATCTTCACGATACTCAGCTCCCGAGAGCCGTACGATACTGAGCTACCGTGCGCAGTAGATCGGCAAAGAGCATGCGCAGAAGCTATTCGCACGCGTTTCTCGTTTTTTTGTTGTTGTTTTTTTTATTATGATTTTTTTTTTATATATCAAGGTCTCTATGCAAGCATGTTGCACGAGGCTGCGCTCAACGAGGCTCGGGAGTAACGAGCACTGCACGATGCGTGTACCGAAGAAGATACAGCGGTAGCGAACGGACACTGGTAACAGTATACTAAATGCTCGATATAAGGTGTAGGTATTAGATCGAACGATCGGCAATGCATTGCCCCGGGGATATTCGATGCCGTGCATCGGAGAAAAAGGATACTAGACGTCATGGAGAGAAATACGATGGATGCGTAACTCAGGTGGCGCGGCCATGTTCAGCGTAACTCGGGTCGGTGATGCATGAGGGAAGGCATCGAGGTTTATCTTGAATCGCTGTGTCTCGGAGTTACTATCAATTATGGTATAATCAGCCCGTTGCATCGAAGGAACCACACTTTGAGGTAGATTCGTAAATTTTTACAGAATTTTTTCATCGCGTTTTGGTAATGTACGAACTGTCGGGAGAATATGCGTTGGCAAATCCGGAAGTGAAGGGTTGGGGTTATAGAAAAAAGCTTACTGCGGTGAAACTAATGGTAGAAAAAAATTGAAAAAAATTGTCAAATACTAGTATCTACCCTCCGAGGGTGTCGTTAAAATTTGGCAACGATTCCTCGAGCCGTTTGGAAGATGCAGGGCTTTTTTAGAAGCAGCATCTAGAAAACGCGTTCGGATAGAATGGGTGAGTTTATAGAGCTGCAGCCGAAATTTAGCGCGCGAAACGCCCACGGCTCGAACTTCACAGTTCAAGCTGTAAATAATATCGGCCGAAAGAAAGTAGCAAGCGCAAAAAGAGAGGAGAAAGCGACGAGGAGTAAGAATAGGCGTGGAAGCGTTGTAGCGCGTGGGTTAAGGAGAAGCGCTGCTCCGTGTCTCATCGTTCCACGTCGTGTGTGTTACTGCAAGCGCGTGGCGCGACGTGCACCTACGTGCGGAGAGTCCGTGCGCACACTTCGGGGTGCAACTGAGCGCAACGAGAGCGCGCGCGAACACACAGTGTTGCGCGGACGGAGGCGCGAGGCACGGCGAATCGACGCCGGGTATGCACCCGTGATAGCTCGCGTCGACGACGACGGTGGCAACTCGGCTTGTACAGCCGAGGCGGCGCGTGTTGGCTCAATGTGTCACCGGCAAGACTCTCCGGCGAGTCGTTTCGCTGCGTTTATACTTAACTTGCCAGCCTGCCCCGGAGAGCTGCCGGAGTTTCGCAAGCGGCTGTCTGGTACACTCAGACAGCGACTCGCCGTAATCAATTGTTCCTGCTCTGGCGTCCAGTCACCTCACCTCTCAGCTGAGTCGCTCGGGTGTCTAGAGTCTTGTGTAGCAATATATATAAGCATCGTGTAGAGCAGTTCACCCATAGACAGTTTCCATTCACCGCTCCGACTAACCGGAGCGATCTCTCGCACGTTTCCCATATTTTGCATTCCTTCATCGATTTCCCTGACACAAGGCCAAAATTCCAACAGCGAAAAAAAAAAAAAAATGACTGCGGGACTGTGTTCTACACTGAAGACTGAACAAACTTTCCCTTTGGAAAAACTTTCTACGACACACGGTTCTCCAGTTACGAGCGGTCAAAGCTCTCAGCCAATGAGCGCGCGCGAAAAGCTGCACCGTCTCGCGCTGCCCTCATTGGTTGGAGGCTTCATCGCTCGGTCTCTCCGTAACCGTGCGTCCTAGAAAAAAATTTCAAAGGAACAAATTGCTCAGCTTTTCATCCCGAATACGATTCCACCGATTCTATTCGCAAAATGTTACATTCCGCCGAGAAGTCTTTATATTTCGACGTTTTTTAATAAAATTAATTTTTAAGAAACGAAAAATTTGAGTTACCGTCTGAAGTAAATCCGATCGAATCTCCATACAATCGTAAGGACGAAACGGTGTTTTCAATAACCCGGCGGTGAATCTCAATGAAACGCGTGGGCAGCCGAGATATCGTTACAAGTAACTCAACTCGCGCCGATGTAACATCCCGTAGAAAATAATTAGAGTATTCGTCGGTCTAGCCGAGTGACTTACGCCCGGAACGGTACAAAATTTTACGAGACGGCAATACAGACGCGTATAATAGCGGAACATATAGATGAATAAATGATATAAGTGAGGGTATAGCCGAGATAGGGCAACGCCCAATGAATGGTGCAGGCGGCTCTTCCGAGGTCCGACACGATGCGTGTACCCTCGCTATATATATACACATCTCGGATCGGGGTATAAGTATCTCTACTAATATACGTGGTATTACCGGTACTATGTATACCATGTGCTCGGTTACTTGGGCACATAAGGAGGAGCCCGCGGTACACGCTTTCACGAGGAAACATCCCGACGCGGAGGACGACGGTTTGGCAAGAGAAAAATAAGAGTAAGAAGAGTAGGAAAAGACGACGCGCCTGTTCGTATTAACTGTAACTCGTAAGCAGTGGATGCACGTTACATGCATACGGCGCATGCAAGTAGGTAGGTAGGTTCTCTCCGGTGCATCTCGAGTAGCGCGCGCACTCGTCTTCTGCGGTCTCTCAGACGCTCTCCCGGGCTGAGGTTGGATAGCGTGGCCCATTTTCTTTGCCGGCTTCGGCTCTCCACGTAGATTATATTACCATTATTACCCTGCACCCGCGCGTGCATTAACATGAGGGAGATGTTATTTAAATAAAGCCAGTATAACAAGGGGGGGGGGGGGGGAACGCAAGAGGGGCTGAGGAGAGACCGGGGAACACCCATGAAGCGAAAGATGTAGATCTTCGGCTCGAACTGGAAGCCATATAGGAAGCTCGGAAATATCTCCTTCGCAAATCAGATTGCTTTCCTCGCGCGCGCGCCTATCTACCGATTGTAAATCTCGCGCCGAGGACCAGGAAGCTCTGTGATACGGTGTAACACACTCCATGTGCGTGAGCAACCGACGATGCGGGATGGAAGAGGAATGCGTTTTTATCTTCTAGGAAAATAGGCTCGCTCGGATTTTCGATGAGTCTTCGTTGCGGTGGAAAAAATTAAATAACAATTCCGGTTGTTTCGGGATTAAAGCTTTGCCCAATGGGTGACGAATTGGATCGTGGGAAAATTTTTTTTTTCGAGCACCGAAACACGGCAGCGAGCAGGTTGAAGTTTCACTCTCGTGGCTCGAGACACCTCGTCCCGAATTTAGTGGCTAAAATTCCAGCACCAAGATTTTTTTTTATTCAATTTCGGTGAATTTTTATTTAATTTTTTTTTTAGCTGTTGCTGCCCTCGCGCGAAGCAGGTTCCGTGTTTCTGTTTCGAAGATTGGGCTGGGGAACGGGAGGAAGGTTTATGGGCGATCGAGTAACGTAACTTTGGAGGTAGCGACTGCCGAGATACGGCCGAATGCACCAAAAACGCCCACGCATGGAGCGTAAAAAAAATCTTGTATAAGAAAAAAAAAAATGTTCCGGAAGCAAGTCGGTAGTTCTGGTCGACATTCTGGGCGTGGATAATGCAGGAAACTATTCGCAGCGGGGAACAGCGCAGGAACCTGGCGCGGGTAAGAAACGAATTCGATTTTTCGCCAGGTAGTTCGCCGCTCCGCCACCTCGCCAGGTACCGATTTCGGCGGCACTAAAATCCCTCTGGCTGTCCCTAAAACCCGACGCAAGTAACATCTCGCATTATCCAATTTTGTTTTCTACAAAAATAAAAAATTAGCCGCCGTAAAAAAAAAAAGAAGGAATTCTCTCACGTTGCAAAGGAAATCTTTCTCACTTTTGCCGTGGAATTTTTCGAGAAAATAATTGTTAAAAAAAGGTACGGCTCGGGAATCGAAAGAGAATATAATGGCTTTCGGTGAGATCGCATCACGAGATAACGATCGCATCTTAAAGCCGATCGCGGAACGGTGTTATGATTGATTTATTATGAGAAAATTATTGACTTACAAATTATTGTGATCTTGGTAGTCCGATCTGCGGGGTTCGCGCGGGGAGTGGTGTACAAAGGCAAACCGATCTATCGGCAGGACCGATCGACCGTCGGTCAGCACAGTGGCTCGGCGATCTGGAGAGAGAGTGAGACAGCGATGCGACCAGATCTCGTCGAGATATTCGATAGCGAGGTAGGGACGGTAGATCTCGTAATTGGGTTGGGCTCGCGTGTCTCTTTCGCCGTCTCCGATTGGGCAACGATGAATTATCCCGGCCTCGATTAATAAGAATAGAAAAAAAAAATCATTAACATTTTTACTTCCATATTTTTCTTCCATGTGCTATCTTCATATTTCCATACTTACTTCGGTGGATACTTATAATTCAAACTGTTCAAGATTTTATTGTCCCAAATCCAACGAAAAAAAATTATTTCAACGACATCCCGATAAAAAAAAAAAAAAAATGACAAATTTTCTGTCTTAAGGTCGAATTTTAAGAAATTAGTTTTAAGTTATGTTCGCTCTTGAGATTGAACTTTAGGTCGAATTTAAGATCGAACTTAAGCATGACATCAAGTTCGAACGTGAGATCGATCTTAAGCATGCAATGAAGTTCGGGCCGAACTTCGATCTTAAGTTTGATCTCAAGAGCGATCTTAAGTTCAAGCTGACGTCTTAAAATTCGACCCATAATTTTTTTCTTCCATATCCTATCTCCAAATTTTCCAGATTTTCTTCCGTTGGCTATCTATAGTTCAAACGCTTTGAAGATTTCATTGTCTCAAACGCAACAACAACAAAAACATGATTTCATAGATATCCAAAGCATAGATGGATCGAATCTCAGTACGAGTGCCCGATGCGATTATAAAAGAAAAAAAATGATGTTAAGTTCTTTTCTCTCGCGAGATAACGAAGGGTACGCAGCCGCCGGAGCGTCGCCAGAGATCCGCATCGAGGCGATGTGTCGTACGGAGGTACGAGGTACATGTTACATTCGATAGCTATAGGGAACGTGGGGGAGTCAATGGCGGTCAATGGCACGAGCTGTTGCTCGGGAGCCTCGAGGGAGAGATCAGGTCCACACACCAGGAGCAACATCTCACCGGCTGCTGTGGCGCATAGCGGCCGCCCTCCCGGCACCTGGACCGGACTTGACTCGTTGTTCAATCCCCGAGCCGTGCGTACATATATATATATATATACAGACATTTACCATGACTGTAGACACTGTGTACAATACCGTTAGCTCGGCTCCGCCGTAGAAGCTTCTGACTACGTAATATCCGAGGCCCGATAAGATTCGGACAGCGAATCTTATCTAACATATTCGGGCACACCGGGACGTTGTAAAACAAAAAGCGTTGCTGCAATGTTACAAATGAGATCCGCAGACATTTAAAAAAATCGTAACTAACTTTTCTAACTTTCCTAGTTTCCTAGGTAACTTATTAACTTTTCTAACTTACCTAGTTTTCTAAGTAACTTATTAACTTTCCTAACTTGGTTAGTTTACTAGTTAGCTTACTGACTTTCCTAACTTAGTTAGTTTCCCAGTTAACTTAATAACTTTCCTTACTTAGTTAGTTTCCTAGGTAACTTATTAACTTTTCTAACTTGCAGGGTTGATATTAACTTGGACCATTTCAAGGTTACGATTGATTGTAAAAATCGACTAAAGTCTGGCATTACTTTGATTTTTAAAAACCCGTTCAGTGGTGCTAAGTTGGTCCAAAAACTACTTTACCATTTTTCGTCCCATTTTATTCTTGACCGACGGCAGATAGTTTTTTTTTTTTTTTTAATTCACGAAAGAATGCTGATTCCGAACACCGACGTGTGAGGCACGCGTTGAAAGGAAGCTCAAACAAATGAGAAACAAGACTTCTCGAAGAGTACCGAGTAACCTGACGTTTGTGGCGTTGTCGTTGCGGAGTGACGAAGCGGTGCCATCAGCGAACTGGTGATAGGCCAAGAGCGCGGTAATTTTTCACTCGGAACGGAGTGAAAGGGCTCCGAATGCTTGCGGGTTATTTTTCGAAGCGGAGAGCAAAAACAATAAAAAAAAATTGTTCGTCGTCGAAAACAAAGATAATAGAATTTGGTGTCGTGTCACGAGGAGACTCGATGGCAGCCGGCAGCAGCGGCACTTTATCGCTACTCCGTAATCGATTCATCTCTTATTTGTGTCGAAACTTCTGTCGAGGCTCGGGACCGCGTGTATTCATAAGTTCATGCTTGTAGTGTATAAAAAAAAAAAAAAAAAAAAATGTACGAGAGAGCGTTCCGTAGGAAGAAGGTAGATCGGTACGAGAGCTCCACCGAAGGGGAAAGTTTGACGCAGGGCCCGTGCGCGAGTACGTCAGAACATCTTTCGGTGCCCTGAGCGGGTTCCTTGTAACATTACCAGATCTTATCGCCGAGACCATAGGGACCCGCTTTACCGACAAAGTTTCGTCCGTTTCAACCACTCGTCGCGGAGTTCCACGGTCAATTGAATTTCGCTCGGCGATCAAGCACGATCACGAATTCCCGACGGAAGCAACGCGAGACTGAGTGGACACTATTAAAGGCCCCTGTGATATGTCGTGCCTCTGTGACAGGGAAATTATTCTTTCGGGTCGATATCGAATTTAGTGTCACGGAAAACGGTACACACCGGACGGGTTGTTGAAGTCGCTTTAGTCCAGGACTGTGTTGACATTATGTTCACAGTTAGCCCGCGGAACTTTCGTCGAAACATTAATGGCAAAAAATGGTACTCTAAGATAATTTAATGGTCCGATCCTGTTCGTCATTTCGGTGCTCTTAGGACATAATCTTTTTAGACCAGCGTTTAAAAGTAAATGGTACAAAATGGCACCCAACCATTACCGTAGACGCTTCGTTGCCATTATTTCAATATCATTATAGCCTGGTGATTAGAGCCAAATTGTAAACAAATGGGAGCCAACGATTATCCAATAGCCTAATGGACTCAGACGTCTTGTTGCCATTATTTGAATATCATTACAGACTAGCGATTAAATGTAAATCGTAAATAAATGGCACTCAACCATTGTTGCATTATTTCCATATTTCGTTCCATTTTAATGACAAACAAGTCAGATCCAAGGGCTACTCGCGAATTACCATCGGACCCTCTGCAGCCATTAACCGTCCCGATCCAACGGCGATTCAACATCTTCGCCGCGTCCCTCCTCCGAAATGTTAATCTCGTCTGAACGCGAAGATTACCCAACGCTGGAGTACCATTAAACCCTGCGCGATCAATGGCCTCCGATGCTGCTCCTTTATGCCGATTCAATGGTAATTTTTCACCGAGCTAAGAATTAAAAGCCATAATGTCCCGTTGATCATACAACGTTCAAACTTTTAGGCCCCCTCGCCTCGTCTGCCCGCTACGCCCCTAAAAAAAAGGGATCCTCAAAGATGCTGCAGCTGGGGGACGCGATGGCACGCTTCCAAGAGCTTCCCTGCGCCGTCGCGCTCCTCATGCCAAAAATACCTCAATGGTCCAACTTGCAGCATACAAGAAGCCCACATACATACACACCTTTTACCCCGGCCATTGTCCCGCGAACTTTTCGACCGCGAGGGCTGGAAAGAGAAGAAAATGGATATAGGGACGCGCGCGCTTCAGACATGTGATTCCTGCACCTGAAGCGAGCCCCTTCCTAGTCGCGCGACCCTACCATCGACTATAAACTTACGAACTACCAAATCCGCCATTTTTTTTTTTTTTTACTTTTTTTTTTCAATGGTCTATGTTGACGCTATCCCGTTCCGTGCCCGATCTAGCCGCGCCGCTCGATCCTTCATCCTTGATCCAAGGAAGACCTTGCGCCTAAGGAGGAATCTCGGCGCAGCATCCCGCTCTGGTCCTTTCATCTCGGAGACCTTTGCGTTTTGGGCCTGGATTCGTCTGTAGAACCTTGCATCCGAGAATAAAAATATGCCTCTACCTGTGCGGAGATGGGAGAGGCAACGTCGTCAAAGACGCAACCCTGTGCGGGCCAACATACGCGGAAGAGGACCCGAGAACTTGGTCCATTGAAGACCCGTAGCTTTTTCGTCTCGTGCTGAACGGGCAGGCATTTCGTGAACGGGCGAGGAATACGACAATGAGATCGGGCAACCGGGAATAAGGAGAGGGTACCTGTGCCCCCGGAGTCGTCGATCCCCGGGCGAGAAACGCTTGTGCTCTCTGGCTTATGCGCGCTTTATTATACGGCGCGGGGCAAAGGCAGCGCACGGCCCAAAGATTCGGCAGACATGGGACACCTGCGGCCCTCTGAGACTTTTCGATTCTTCGGCTCCGTATACTCCTCCTTATCCTTGGCTCGATTCACACTCCGCTGCTCGGAGATTGTTCATTAAGATCCAAAATTGTTTTTCATTTTTATTTTTATTTTTAATTTTTTTTAGACCGGCAAGGCCTTTTTTACGTACATATTGTACAAAAGCAAGTCAAAGTGCGGTGTGGACACTGGTTATTACAATAGTTTAATCTTGTACGAGGTAGTCAGTTACGTTAACATGTTTACAGCCGTTGCCTCTGCAAAGCAGCGCGAAAAACTCTACCGGAATTGTAATAAAACTCTACCCGAATACAAGGCTACCGTCTAGCCTTGTATTCCGGTACAGTTTTTTTACTTTCTGGTAGAGTTCTGATACAGTAGAGTTGTAATATGGTAGAGATGTTTTCTGGTAGAGTTGTTAGAGCTGTGTTTTTCGGTAGAGTTGTGAGTGGTGGAGATGTAAATGTGCCCCAAATATATCCTCAATATTCTCAAATTAGTTAGCAAGTTTTAGGAAAAAATTGAAATAAAATAGATGCGGGAAATCGAGATGAAGTGAATTCAATGAAATTGTCAATTTCGATATTTTAATATTTTTTTTTACAAAACACATTTCCAACGGCTCTTTTTTCGCCAAGTTCACTCTGAAAATCAGGCTCAAATTTGAGTTTCATTTGTACATCGTTAAACATAAAATTGAGCTGCTTTTATACGATACAACTAAAATTCTACTGTTCACGTGCAATCGGGTTCAACTTTGATCGGATCGTGCGCGCACTCAATGCCGATCTGAGACAAAAAATTCGGGCCGGAGATATTTTTTGTTACTAAAACCAAAGAAACAGTTCATGTACGAGGCATCACAAAAAAAAGCAACCGGAAGTCCTCCCAACGGTACCGAATCCCGGCCACGAGGAGAGCATAAAAGGGGAAACAATTTTTTTCGTTGGTCGTCATCTTTTAAATCTAAGATCCATACAAAAAAAAGTATAAATCTCTACGGTACATAGTGCTACCATCCCGTTGAACGGTGTTGTCCGTGACGAAACCGGCAGCGTCAACGAGGAACGCCCATGGCTCGGTCGGTGCGGTGACATTAACTAAATCTGAACAAACACACCCCGTCGAAGAAACCCGTGGTACCAGGAACCCTCCGTAGGCTTCGGGCAGCTGGAGAAACCCTCCGCCATCCAAGCTCTCTCTCTCTCTCTCCTTATATGAACTTTTAGATCCCTTGAAACTTCCTAAAGAGCCACAAAAAAAGAGAGAAAAAAAATTAAACGTAGGAGCTGCAGGTCGAAAAAACCGTACACCGAAGTAGATTGTGTTTTGTGTTTTAAACGGCAGATCTCTGGCGCCCGACATGCTCGATCTTTTTTTTTCATCGCATAGGGCATGTTTGAATGTCGATGAAACCTTAAGGTGGATGCTGATACACCGCGGGCTGAACAGTCCTAGGAAAACCCGATCTTGAAGCCGAACTCTCAATTTTTTTAAGAACTTAAAACTTCCTAAAGAGCAAAAAAAAAAAACTTTAAACTTAGGAGATGCAGGTCGAAAAAAATGGTACACCAAAGGTGATTGTGTTTAGTGTTTTAAAAGATAGATCTCTGACGCCCAACATGCTCGATTCGTTTTTCTTTTTTCTTTTTTTATGTATCATAGGGCATGTTTGAATCCCGATGAAACCTTAGGGTGGATGCTAATATATGGAGAGCCGAGCAGTCCTAGGAAAACCTGATCTTGAACCCGAACTCGATATCCACGCGGAAGCGGATCGTGCCTTGCGCGCGCGCGCGCTTTATAAATCCAAATAGAGCCGGTATAGAATCTCTCTTGGCTGGCTATAATGCCATAGCCGTACAAGAAGATCTACTATGTTAAAATCAAACTGGTTCCAGCATATGGTTATCATCCGGAGAGACAAGAGGATACACAGATACTTAACAACGAGTTTCAATTTATCTCTGAGAAAGAAAAATATTTGTCATAATTATAATTGCCGGCGTGAGCGACGATCCGGACGCTGTGTTAAGTGTTTATTTTCCCGACGATATCTGCGTGTCGTGTAGGATTCTATTTTTTTTTTTTTTTCTATCGACGCAGAGCCGGCACTCGATCGGCACGATCTATCGAATCTTGATGAATAGTTCTCGATTCTCTCGACCGGAACGATTTTGCATCGATAAGTGGACTCGATATTTTTTTACAGCTAAAAATTCGATCAAGCAATTCCCGATGTTTATCGAGCGCTTTAATTTCATGCAATTGAAAAAATTCCGAAATAATTACGAATCATACAATTATTTGGTCGAGTATTAAGAAATTTGCTCGATCGACTTTCAATATTCATTGACGGCTTTGATTGTGTAACAAAAATAGAAGAAAAAAAAAATCTTAAACAAATCCCAACATTTCTCGACATCTCAAAGTAATTCCTACAAAAATTCTCAAAAATTCTTTTCTCTCCAAAAACACAAGTATAAAAATAAAAATTGAACCTAAATCCAGTAATTTACAAGAGATAATCCTTGAACACATCCCGGCTCCAGAATTCGAGTTAGTTGCGAAAAGCAAAAATAAAAAAAGTTAGGAAAGAAACAAGAAAGAGCGTGCTATATGCAAAAATCCGAAGTAATTACGATTCACACAATTATTTGGTCGAGTATTAAGAAATTTGCTCGATAAACTTTCAATATCCATTGACCATGATGATTGTGTAATAAAAATAAAAGTTAAAAAAATGATCTCAAATAATCCCCCAACATTTCTCGACATCCCAAAGTAATTCCTACAAAAAAATCTCAAAAATTCTTTCCGCAACAAAAAAAAATCATACAAATCAAAATCAAACCCAACCTCAGTAATTCACAAAAGACAATCCTTGAACAAATCCCAGCTCCAGAGTTCGAGCTAACAGCGAAAAAGAAAAATAAAAAAAACGTCAGGAAAGAAACACGAAAGAGCGTGCTGTATGCAAAAAAATCCGAACCGCCAGAGTACATCGCGGTATCGGATTGCCGTTCGTCGCCGATATGCCCGGGCACGAGTTTCTCGTCTCGCGTCCGGTATATCCGCTTCTCTTCTCGTTTGACGCCGCGTCAGCGAATCGAGTGGGCAAAGCCGGACGGTACACGAGAAGCCACCGAGAGTTTCGCGAGCGTGACGCTAATACTATCGCAGAATCCATCAGGATTGCGAAGAGTCGACGTCCGAGCCGCTCCTCTCCCCTTTTCGGTGCTCTCGTTGCATAATACGCTTTAACGCCCCGGGGGGAAAAAAAAGGAGCGTTGCCGGCAAACAAAGTGGCTCGGCGTGATGCAGGATGGAACGAACGGCGTCGACGGCTTCGCCACCGCTGCTCGATCTCGAACGCCTTGATCTTTGAGCGGGGTTCACGGTCAACGAGAACAAACTGCATGCCCTGCTGATCGAGTGCCAAGCCCGGATAGCTGGTTTGCACAGTTCGCGAGATCGTCGAGCATTGCCCGGCGCAAAACGCTTTGCACCGATTACCGCGGCAGCGATTCCTCTCTCCTTACCGCGCGGCCTCGCCGAGCGCGATCGAGATCGATCGATTTCTCAATCCGGCGCGCCGACAAAGAAGACTCGAAGATCGAAATGCGATTTTCTTTTACAACGAATTTCGTTCGGCGAACTTCTAATGATTTACACCTGCTGGGTGAGAGGTAAACAAGCGTGAGCTCGACGGGAAAATAATTTCGGGATTACATATTTATATAAAAAAAATTAAGTGAGAAGATAAAATCCACTCCAAGAGCGACAATAATTAATGAAAAATCCTCATAGAAATTATTTCCTCTTTCCCGGTCATTCACGAAGATTAGAAGGGGGTTTCGAAGGCGAGAGATGGACGAGGGGAGGGTCGAAAAATTGAGCGCCGTACGTCGGCACTCCTCTCGCTCGCTCGCGACTGGAAAGAACCAGGTGCTCGATCGGGGCGCGTGTCCAGGTTGTGAGGCCCGGGGGGCAGGTGGGCCCCCTGCGCATTGTCAATCTCTGCTTCTGCTGCCTTTCTGTACCTACCCTACACACACACATACCTACACACAGCACATATAGTGTGTTCCGCTCCGCGAGATTTTTTTATTATTATTTTTTATTTCCCTCTTTTTCTGCTTCATTCTTCTCGCTCCATCTTCGTTCTGCTTTAGCCGACGTACGCGCTTTACCTGCACAGGCCAGTTCGCTCTTCGCCGGGGAAACGGAGGGGAGAGATGTATCGCCCGGGAGCATAATGAGGATGTATGCGACCCATTCGAGGGTTGACGGAGCTCTCTCACTCTCTTTCCTTCATTCTCCATCTCCGTTTATTTTTTGTCCTTTCTTTCCTGCGGAGTTGCGAGATCGTGTAGATGTGTATGTTTGTGTGTGTGCGTGTTGGTGTAGGGGGGGGGGGGGGGTGTATGGGGTATGTGGGGTGGTACGGTGTACGTGTAAGAGAACCAGAAGCAACCTCGGACTCACCTAGTCGAACTCGAAGTCTATTGTATGCACGAAAGGCAGGTGATGAGAACGGTTGAACCACGCGCGACTCTACGCGACGGTTCTCAATCGCAGATTCATCATCGTCGCTGTTAAAAGTCGGCCAGCATCTCTCTGGCGTAAAGGTAGGACTTGAAAAAAAAAAAAAAAAAAAATCGGATTTCATATTAGATATGAGATTTTTAAGTCGTGGAAGGGACTCGTGAAACTGTTGGACGGAGAAAAATTAGCAGTTGGGAGAATTAAATGGTCCGTATAAACAATTTTAAAAAAATCTTTTTTTTGGTTCAGAACATGTTACTTTATTTTGGAAAAATCTTCCCTCGATCAATGTGAAGATCTCGTTTCGGGAAAAATGGGAGGATCGCGATCTTGAGTGGGGTATCCAAGGCGAATGTGAATGTCGAGGGTCGATAAACGCGCGATTTAAGTTTTACTTCGAGATCATCGTTAAGATCGAATTTTCATCCGAACTTGAGTGTCCGATTTGAAATAATAATAAATGATACATTAAATTCGAGGGCTAAAGGAATTAGGTCGATGGTCCGTTGGCGATAAAAATTGAAGTACACACTGTGAACAATCTTCCAAATGCATCAACGTTCGTACCATGCAAAGCATTGTCAATAAATACAATTATTACTAAATTCGGAGCGCAATATTATAAAATCGAGCTGAAAATTCGCTTCCACGAATCTCCTTCCGAACTTGATTCTTCAATCTGAAACAGAAATAAACATTAAATTCAATTCAAACCTAACCTCGAGCGCAATATTATAAAATATCGGGTTGAAAAATTCGCTTCCACAAATTCCGAACCTGATTCAATTCAATTTCAATTTCAAATAAAAATAAACGTCAAATTAAATTCTGAGAGCTGAAAAAATTCGCTTCGACGAAATCACATTTGGGATAGATTTTTTGATCATCAGACATTTTTTTTTTCCCCAACATTTTCTTTGAGAACCACCGTCCGGCGAGCGGTGTGCCTGAGTACGAAGTTGCACCATTGCCGTACGGTACGCAGCGTGCAAAATCCCCCGGCAAAGGGGGGGTAAGGGGAGGTGGGCATTTGAGAGCGCAAGAGGGGACACAGAGAGAGCACCCGCGTTCTCCGCCGCAGCGTAGAGCATCGATACTCGAGGAGGGCACGTGCCATCAGCTGTCTCCGCTGGACCACAGCTGGCGAGAAGGTGCATCGGTACACAATGGGTGTATATAGGTACGCGAGCGTTATCCAAAGCACATAGAGTCCGTTCTCCCCCCCCCCCCCCCCCCCCCCCCCCTCTCCGGTGTCATCGGTAGCGGCGAATCTTCCTCCGCGGCTCCGCTGGACCGCGGGATGAACGGAGAGCGAGAGGCGCGGATGCGAGTCGCGCACGTCGATGGACTCCGCGACTCCGGCGACTCCGTCCATCTCACTGTCTCGGTACGAGCTCACCGAAGACGGACGTTCGCCATAGAACTCGCCGAGCTGTCTCGGGTTGCCCTTTAAAGGGCCCGAAAAAATACAAAAAAATTCCCCGACGCAAACGCGACGACCTTACGCTATCTCGATCCTATAAATTGGCTCGAAAAACATTGATAAAAATTCTTCTGGAGCAAAATTTGGCCGACTATTTTTTTTTTGAAAAAAAATTAATCCGAAGGTTTTTTCTTATATCTGGGCGAAGTAAGTTTTTTAAAATTATTCCGTGTAAAGAATTTTTTTTTCATTTGATAATAATAATAATAATAATAATAATGAAAATCTGCCCGACCCGATTAATAATTACGATTTTCTTTTTACACGAGACCGAAGTAAATTTTTTGAATTTTTATAATCATTTCCCGAAAACGTTCTCTCCGTCATTAATAATAAAAAAAATAAAAAAACTAACAATGTCCGCGATCGACTGGAAATCCACTTGTCGTTTTTTCTCCGCATCCATCCAGCTTGTTCGGTCGCGCGCTCTCGTTGTCGCCGGCGGGCGTTGCCGAGGCGCGACCGCGAGATAAACTTTGTTATCTCCGAACCGGGATTAGACTCCCGGTCGGCTCGAGTCCGGCCCGAGCCGGACATCGCGTACACGTAGATGCGGAGAAAAGCGAGCGGAGTATCTCGGCGTGGAGAAACAAGAGCGGCGAGCGCGGCCCGAGAGCCGTTCGGTTTAATCCCATTGGCCACGGGGGCTGTGACGGAGATCGGACGTTGGAGCCGGCTTTGTACGCGGGAGTCTGCGCGGAGCGCTGATCCGCGAGTCGATCTCGCGGGCAGCCCCGGAGAGCGCACGCGCGGTCCGAGCTTCCGCGAGAAACAAACCACGGAACGCCGCCATTGTCCGCGGACAAACCAGATTTACTGCGTTTTCTCGGATTTACGATTTTCGTCGCGGCTATCGTAACTCGCTGGACCGCGCGCGGAGGCTGCGCGCGTTAACGGAACGCCGAACGGGCGCTCTCGCTTCCAGAAGCGGGAACGGTGGGCGGCTTCGGTTCTCTACCTCGAGGATGTAATGCGTCGTACCTATATGCCTGCATTATATACCACCCCGCGATCACCTTTGTCAGAGACCACGAGACTGGCTACCTCGCGCTATGCTTTGTTGCCACGGCTTCCACGCACGCGATGCGTGTGACTAATAATTTTCATCGGTTTTGTATTCTTTTTTTTTTTTTTTTTTTTTTTAGATAGGTTGATATACTTGGGACGGTGTAAGGCGCGTGTCGGAGACGACGCGGGAACCAAATTGGGCCGAGACGATTTTGATTCAGGTTTCGAGATTCATGGTTTGTCGCTTGCAGTGAGATTTTCTTCGGTCTTTTTTTTAACGGAGATTAATATGCATGGGTCAGTGTGTCGCAGTGTTGGAGACAACGATCCGACTAAATTGGGCCAAGACGGCCCAATAGCATAGCTTTTCGCTTGCACGGGGAGAAGGATCTGATGGAAATTATCATAAATCTGGTAAAGATCTACAGAACTTTGAAGTGTGTGGGAACTACGGCGACATAACACTAGGCACTAGACACTAGAAAATATAGTAATCGGTGGCACCGCGATCGTGAACCATTTGTTTTGTGTTTGTAGGTTATACCGGTATATTATATCGATCAAATTTTTTTTAATTTCTATATACATATTCATACATAAGCAAATTTTCATATTTCATATTTATACATATTCATACATATTTATTCATAAATAAACAATTTTTTTCGACGAATTTCTTAGTTTTATCCACGAAATTGTTAGCCAGATGCGCACAATTTGCCGACCCGCCTTATGGAAAAAATTACCACATACGTTGAGTAAAAACTGTTATGGCCCATGTGAAAGTTTCACTTGTCGGTAATGGTGTTGCCGGTGTACCATGTTGCCTGTTCGAAATTTATGACTTGGTAGCTTTTCCGATATTCTTCTCTCAGAGCGGATGCTCGAAAGTGGTTAAAAAATAATCCCGGTCATCACGAATTTTCGATTTATCCCATTTCCACCTCGAACTTCTCTACAAGAATCTTTTTGGGCAAAAAAAATATAGAATTTTTACATTAAAAATGTTTTTTATTAATGTTTTTTATCTGCTCGCTCGAATCGAGCTCGACTCGCAGACTCGATAGTTTTTCCGAGATCGTTCTGTCGGTGCGGATGCTCGAAAGAGGTAAAAAAAATCCCCGTGATCACGAACCTTCGATTCATCGTCTTCTTACTATGAAATTCGGTACAAAACCTTTTTTTGGGCAAAAAAAAAAAAGATAAATTTAATTTTTACTTAAACTTTTTTTTTTGGCCCGCGTTCGAATATTCAACAAAACTTGTTAATTTGTTTGTTTTTTTTCGTATTGGTTCGGTCGAATTGAGCTTGAAATCGTGGCGCGTGCTTCGCGTCGTTCCGGCAATCGCGGCGGCGCCGTTGACCCGGCACGCTTGACCGCGATCGATCATAAATTTAATGTAGAGTATCCCTCGTATTACTCTCGCTCTCGACGCGCCTCTCCATCATAATCCCGAACGTGAATAGTTCGCCGAGCAGGTCGCCGACACCTCTCTCTAATCGCTCCTGGATTGCTCCGGTAGTAGCAACCCATATCGGGCGAGCCATTCAAGTCGGGCGACGATTCAATTTGCCATGCAGCCTTGTCTTGATGCATGCAGGGCCGTGCCTCCCAGCCACGTAACTCAGGATCACGGCACGGAGCTCCGGAGCGCGAATATACAGGGCAACCCTTTGACCTCGGCTCGGGCGCTGTCGGGAAACTCGACTATACGCTGTACAGGACGCACCATAGTTCCCTGTATTAGTGTGGGTGAGATCGTCAATGTAGTCCGAGACTTTGCGAGCCTAACGACTCAATTATCTTCGATACTCCGCTTTGTCGCTTCATAAATTTCTTCTTAATTTTATGACATTTTTTTGGGAGAGAGAAAAAATTATGTCCATGAAAGGAGATCGTTAATTATCGTCGGCACTCCATTTTATAGCTTTATAGGGTTGTTCGTAATTTTATGAAATTTAGTGCGAAAAAAGAAATTATGTCTGCGAATGGAGATCGTCAATATAGTCCGACACTTTGCGAACCGTGCGACTCATTATCTTCGATACTCTGCTTTGTCGCTTCGTAAATATCTTTATAATTTTATGCCATTTTTTTTTTTTTGGGGGAAAGAAAATTATGTTTCTGAATGGAGATCGTCAATCTAGTCCGAGACTTTTCGAGCCGCACGACTCAATTGTCTTGAATAGTCCGTTTTATCGCTTCATACATTTCTTCATAATTTTATGAAATTTTTTAGGAAAAAGAAAAAAAAATGATGTCTATGAATTACAATCTATGAATGGAGATTCGTTAACCCTCGGCGAGACGTTTCCTTCCGCTCTTCATGTTCCTCGGTCCCTCCCGGCAGCGAGCCCGCCGTCAGGCGCTTGCGATTATGCACAATGAGGTGCGGTTTACATTGAGCTAATATGCGACGACAGCTACGTGCGTGTGCTTTACCACGATAAAAGCGTACTTATAAAAATATAAAAGCATCTCGGCGAGGCGCGCAGTGCGGACTTCGAGTAATTGCGAATCTTCGAGTGCTCGAGTGTCCAGGTGCTCGCCTCTTCACCATAATAATAATGACAACAAATGAGTCCGAGCTTCGCGGTGGGGCACATTATGCGAAATGAATTCGCGAGCGACCTGGAGCAGAAATCAGACCGAGATGTAGATACTTTCATACTTTGGTACTCTATATATATATATATTTTTTTTTTTCTTTAAGATCGGTAACTATAGGGGTTATTTATTTTCCTATTCAGCAAGGCTCTCTAATTTACCGGCCGTAACGAATACAGAGAGAAAAAAAAATGAAACCGCCGAAAGCACTCGTTACCTGTCAGGAACTCGGAGCCAACGGTGCCGGTGCGCCTCGAGACGAATAACCGGTGGAATTTTCGTCGGAAGGGGGGTCGCACGATCGCGAAAGATCGAGGGGGTTGAATTCAACCGGGTCGAAGCCACTCGAGGCGCGCTCGCTCCGCGCAACAAGTAATCTTGCCGCTGTATCGTGAGAACCTTCGAGTTCTTCCGTTCGCGACAATTTGACCCTTGAAATATATTTGCCCTTGTTACAAAGAAAAAAATATATTAATAAGATTAAATACCTCAAGTGACTTTTAAACCCTTCGACAATCAACGGTAAGATATCAGATCACTGAATTTCAAGCTTCAGAAATAGTGGATCACCTAAATTTTGGCATCCATATTTTATATTTATTTGCGATGCATTCTGTCATTTATAGTATTATTTTCCAACGCCACTTCGTTTTCTCAATGACTGAAGAAAATCAATGTTTGTACCGCTTACAAAATCGTCGATCCAGTTAAAAAATGAAGTACCCGACCTCTTTATTTTTTGCCACCCTCCGCCTCGATTTACATTTTCTTTTTAATACTATTTTTCTGTGCCACTTTGTTTTCTCGTTGATTGAAGAAAATTAATTTTCGTACCCCTTAAGGAACCGTCAATCCACCTAAAAAACAAGAAGTTCCCTCTTTATTTTTTGCCACCCTCCGCCTCTAGCTTAAGGTAATTCGATATCGGTACCGGAAGTGTCATTGTGATTTCCCGTTCGGTAGTTCCCTAAGACAACGTTCGCGTGCCACGAGGGTTCGAAGGGGTTGCAGACGCGGGCCGATCAATGGTGCGAACCGTCCGCGAAGGGTACAGGGTGTGATTGTTGTACACCGTGCGCGATCGGCCTCCGGATTCCGATATCGCCATACAAGGGCGCACAACATTTGCTCACCCGGGCAGATGCACCGTACGAAATAATGCGATCCCTCGCATACCTCCGTGTACAGCCGCGCCGGAGTTAGGTCTATACCGAAAACACAATCGAGAAGGCACCTTTAGCGTATCCGATCAGAAAACTACGGGCCGAATCCCGAAACCGGGGGGGTTGATGAATCGTACCCGGCCGAAGGAAGCACATGCCTTCGGTGCCCCCTCAGCCGGTGGGGCACATGTCCCCCCCTCTCTCCGATTATTCTCGCACATGCCGACGACGTGGGGTCGCGTATGGCCCGAGCCGGAGTACCTATGCTTCACAATGCCAATAATAACCTATCGGCCGGCGCGCGCACCAACCCCAAGAATTCACCCTCCGAGCCGAAGGCCGACCAACAGGCGAATCCCCCCCTGTCGCAATACCGTTCCGAAAAGGGCGAGCAGCGGCATCGACGGATTCCAGCAGATGCTGCTGCTGAAGAGCGCAAGAGCTAAAACCCAAAAGGGACTTATGAGCGTATAAGGACCAACGGGGGAGAGAAAGAAGCGGAAGAGGACAGAAGCGCAGGGTTGGTGAACATTGGCTCTCTTTCCTTCTTCATCCCCGAGGGGCCCCGGGTGAACTTCTCACTCTAGTTTTGTCTAGGGGGAAAGAGAGAGAGGGAGGCAGGGAGAGTGGAGATGTGCTCACAATGAGAGATCCGTGGGGGCAGGTGTGGGCATCCCCTTTTCAGCTCACGCAGTCGCGTGCCCCACACGAGCGTAGGCGGGGTCCAGGTTTTATTTTTCGCGCGCACGCCTGTGCATCCGAGGGATGTTGTTGGAAGAAGGGAGAAAGTGAGGGACGTCTTGAGAGATGCTGGGGGAGATCGCTCTACCCCGAAGTTTTTCCTCGAGACGCGTCGCCGTCTTGCGGGGCCGACGTGTCTGATGGGGGATGAGGAACTGTTTTGTGCGTATGCGTTCTCCGATTACCGGAACTCGGAGCTGTTTCTTCGGGAGGGTTAGCCCCGTCGTAGAACGGGGGTACATCGGGGAAGAGCCCGTTGCCGTTAATGTGCGGGAGTCAAAAGGGCGAGACTCGGATGTCTGAACGGTTTCTGGGGTTAACGGAAAATCAAGGCCCTCGCTCGCTTGTTTGGTTGTTGGACGGCAGGGAGTGAACGAGGTCGCGTGCATACGAATAGCTCAGATTTGGCCTCTGTAATAAAGGTCCATGTGATCATGGATACGAGTAGAGTAAATTTCAATAATAGCCGCGGTGGTTCATTCCCGGCTGAATTTACATCCGGATTTGGTCTTTCGCCAGTGGAAACTCAGTTTGCAGGCGTGTTTGGGCAAACGGGGCAAAATGGAACCACGCGGGTCAAAGGGATTGCCTCGGATGCCCGAACGGTTTCTGGAGTTAATGGAAAAATCAAGTTTGGTTGTTGTCGGATGGTAGGGAGTGAATCGGGTAGCGTGCATACGAATAGCTCACATTTGGCCTCCGTAGGGTTCGCATCCGTATAGCCGTGTTCTTGGTAGGGTAAATTTCAATAATGACCGCGGTGGTTCAATCGCGGCCGAATTTACATCCGGATTTGGCCCTCCACCAGTGCAAACTCGGCCTGCAGGCGGGTTGGGCCAAACGGATACATAAGACCAGCACATAAGAACATTCCGATCTGAAACGCAGGACATCCGTTTTGCCCCACTCTCCTCTAACCGAGCCTCATGCATACGCAATTGCTCTAATGACGCGCGCCGAACCAGCGAAAGTCCACTAGGCCTCGAATTCCGGCTATCAAACTTTGCGCAGCTTCGGTTGGCGCACATAGAAGCCTCATTCGAATCCCAACGGTCATCCGGAGCCAACAACCCAAGGGGTGGCTCCAATGCCGCTACACACACACGCATAGAGGGGATCAAAAGGGACATGTGTGCTCGACTCGACTGGATGAAAGGGAGAAGCATCGCACACATAAAGCGGTATTTCCTGCGGGCATGCGAATTGACGCGTGCGCCTTTTTCCCTCCCCTCCGACGTCGCTTCTTCTCTCTCGGAACATCCCTTCAGTGCGGAACGGAGCTGGATAACAGTTTTGAAAAACGGACGCGTGCCACCGAAAGTTGCAAGCTGGAGTAGAAAGAGCCGGAAACATTGTTGGCTGTCTCGCTTCGCATTTTTTGTTTTTCTTGTCGCCTGTTGGCCGCGACACAAAAGTGTCAAGGTGCAAGGCAGACAGCGACGCGAAATGGAAATGCGAAACGAGAAAAAAAGGGGTTGGACGGACGAGCGGCTCCCGAAAGCAGACGGGGTTGTTTATTATTGGGAGCGAACTGGTTCTCCTGATGGAGGAGCGGAATTATGCCTGAGGACCGGAATGGTCAGACGGGACGAAATTTTCATCGTCACTGCTTTTTTTTTTGCCTCGTAGAGGCGACAAGATCAAAACGCACCTGGTGAAATACCGGATGGTGGGATTCGTAAGAGAAAAAAAAATGGTTGCTTGACTCATTGTAGGGATCATTGAAAAAAATAAATAAAACTGCTGAAGTGAATCCACCGGCTATCGATAAAGAAGCAGAATAGGTTTGTTTGTTCAGCGGTGAGAGACCGAAGATCGCAGAGCTTCCTGCGGTCAAGTGCACGGCTCACGCTGCTCGAGTACTTTGCTAATAAGGCGCTCGAATGTCTCGGACGGTTTTCCGAAATGGCATAGGCTAGGAGAGCGCAGCCGGTGCTTGGGGTATCGAGTTTCAGCCGGGAAGAGATCTCGAGTGGTCAGCCGCAGACTCTTCTAGAGGCTCTTTTTCTTTCCCGCTCCCATCGGGCACAATGAAGAGACCCTCAAGATGTTCCTCGTAGGAGCCGAGGTTTCCTCGATTCTCGAAGATACTTTGTGCGGTCAGAAGTTCCAGCGATACGGGAATGGGAATCCAAGGAAAACGAAACTTATGGTTGGGCGGTGATAATTTGATCTTTTTCGTAAAAATTTGCCACCCTTGAGGAACAAATGGATAACATTTTTTTTACCGAATGAACCTAGTTCGGGCGAGACAAGGAAGATTCGGCGTCGCCCTAAACGAGTTTGCCCAATATGAAAACCGGAATCAAAGAACGATGCGGAATGGATTCGGGACAACGAGCTCTGGCAGTCTGTAGGAATGAGAAATAAGTATTTTTTGCCGTCAAAAGTTCCAACGATACGGGAATGGGAATCCAAGGAAAACGGAACTTATGGTTGGGAAAACCCTGACAATTTGATGTTTTTCGGGAAAGTTTTCACCCTTGAGGAGAAAAGTGGATTACAGTTTTGTTAGCGACTCCGTCTGTTTCGGGCGAGACGAGGGAGGATCTGCGTCGCCCTGAACGAGTTTGGCCAATATGGAAACCGGAATCAAAGAACGATGCGGAATGGATTCAGGACAAGGAGCTCCGGCAGTCTGCAGGAATGGGAAATAAGTACGTTGGGTGGAGATCGGGAGATCCTGCAAAATCCGGCGTGGAGCCTGCAAGAACAAAGCGGATCTCTGCAGCAGTGGAAAGGAGGAAGCAGGGGGATGAAACGAGCGAGCCAGGCTGATTCGTAGCCCGGTAACGAAAGAGGGTGGCTCGGATGTCAGCATCCGGTTGGTCACTTCCGGCACGCGCCCGTAGACACGTGTCCGGGAGCGTGGCCCCAAAGTGCTCGAGGATGTATGGCGTAGAGAAGACAGAAGCTCCTGCCGCTTTAGTGAACGGAGAGACGAGGATCCTGCACGGCCCCCCTCGAACTTCTATATTTTCTTACGGCGCCTCTCGTCATGGGGAACCCGTAAAATTAGGGAACGCGTCCACTCTCCGGGTGGATCTACAAACAGTCCGCACTCCGAGTCCGAACGATATAAGTAGGAAGTGTCAGTCGGGAAACTTATTTTCGGGCGCGTTGCGGACTGGTTGAAGGGCACGTGGACACTTCCGGATCCTCTTGTACCGGCGACGGAGAGCCTCGACCAATAATGAGGGGACAAGCAAACCGGCTTCGCTTTGATATTTCAATTTCGAAAGAAAAGAAAACCCAAAGATCGCTAATGACAAGTACAATACCTTTCTGTCGACTATTCAGAAAAATTGTCAATTTAATGCACCGAACTGGACGTTTTTATGCATAAAATGGAACATTAAATTTAATGTTTAATTTAATTAAAGTATTTCTAAGGTTTTTAATATACCGACGTTAATTTTCATCACAATTGTACATTAAATTTAATTTATCAGTTTCTGCATAAAAACTTCGAGTTGCCGTGCATCAAATTTCATGCTGATTTTTTTTTGTTTACAGTGTATATGTATAAGATGATAGGTTATACGAACATGAGGAAAATAATTTGTTAAAATCCAAATTATTCTCTCTGGGAATCGCGAACATCCTGCAAGAATTTAGGTGCGATTAGTAAGGCGCATAGAATATTTCACAACCGAAATTTAAAAACCCCGTAGGGTTGCGGAGAGTACACTTGTGCGACGTTAGCCGGAGCGTTTGCGCAAGGCATCTCGGCACTTGCCGCTCGTGATCCACGAGGATCCCTCTGGGCGAAGTAGGTTCTGGTGTCGTGCGCGTGAATGCGCTCCGGAGCCAAAGTCCCGTCTGAATAGGACTCGCCGGCGCTCGCCGAGCGACCCGACGAAGATTCTGACAAAGGAGTTCGGCGGCGCATTGGCCCGGGGGTCGAAGAAACCGACAAAGAGCCGGTAGTTCTTTTGTCGCCGACGCGAGCTGCCGAGAGAGGATACGGTGCAGGACAAACTTCCAGGAGAGTCGAGGTTGACACGCAGGAACGGATCCGACGATCCTAGACTGCTCGGCGACCGGGTTCCACAAGAAACGATCCTCGATCACCTAAACCGCTATGATCCGAGCCTGAACAACCGTTTTTCTAGAAGACGCAAGCCAGAAAGAGGATGAAGGTGGTGTGTGGACAGGTGAGCCGGTCTCGCCGACGATGCATTGATTCTGCGTCGCCTCACCCTACGATTTTTGCATCTGTCTTCGGATGTCGGGGTGCGCACCACCTCTGCGGTTCCATCCGCAGCCTCTGAGCTTGATCTTGGTCCTAGTTTCCTAGAAGCGTGCCACCCAGTCCCCTTTTGGATCTACCGTTGGACGCGTACTCACCCGAAGACGTCGTTAATGGTCGTCTCCAGACCTTTCTTCATCCATTTTTCCTTCCCTTTTTACGTACCACCTACCTCATGATGGCACGCACCCAGGAGCAGCTAGCCGGAGTTCAAGCAAGACCGTGGACGAGCCTCATAGAGTGACTACGCGATTCCGGCAATCTTGCTTCGTTCACTGGGGATTCCCCTGTGAGCAAGCCTGCCTCACAGGGGAAAATTTCCTGACCGAAAATGTTCTTCAAACCACGCCGGAATCAATCATCCCTCAATGGATGAGTCAAATTCTGGATATGAATCCATTTTCCATCAGCCTGATTCGCTTTTCGCTTGGGTGTTGGGGGGGAAAACCCGTCAAGATTCGCCAAAGGGTTGCAATTAGGACGAGGGCCTTCTCGGGACGCGTGCCGGTGCCTAGGTAGGTACACGCTCTACATACACCGTACGCGGTTACAACTAAGCGCGTAGGTCGCGAGGGGGTCGTGCATCTGCTTCGCATCTGCGGACAGATGCGTCCCTTTTAGAAAAGGTCCGCGCTGATGCCCGATGTGGTTTCTGCTGCTGCTGCTGTTCCTCGTCCTCGTCGTCTCTTGCCAGCCAGAGAGAGGACTGCTGCATGCCCGGAAATGAAATTCTAAACACCCTCTCACTGACTCGCCTCTTCTTTTCTCTTTTCCCTTACTACGATTCTCTTTTTCGTCTGGTTCTGGCCCGATGCAAGCGACCCCCCTGGCAACCAGTCAGCCGACTCGCTGTTAACTCCCCGTTCGCGATTGAGCCATCTCCCTTCTCTCCTTTCACCAACCTCTGTCTTTTCTTGGGACGAACAAACCCTGCCGTTCCTGTTGTCCTTCGCAATTGAAGATCTCCGCCCACCCCGGACATGGCGGGCGGGTGTTTTACCACCGAAAAAGTCGCCACCTCCCATGAAGGCGAACACCCATTATACTCACTTTGGGCACTGTTGCGTGGTTTTTTGTTTCCATCGGTTTTTTTTCGATCTCACCCTTCGCCAGCGCCTTCGATTCGACGAGGAGACAACAGCCGAACTCCCTCGATCTTTTATGAGGAAAGAGGGTGGTTGCAACTGGGCGATCTTTGAATTCGCATTCGAAGAACCCAACCAGGATTTCTTCGCACCTGGTCAACGGAATCTTGGGAGACGGAGGAGAATTCGCATCCGGCCAGAAGTTCACTCTTTTTTGTTTTATTCAACGAAGCGAACGTTTAGATCTCTTTCATCTCGTGGCTTTCTTGGGTGGCGGTTGGAAAGAAGTGGATATGTAGGAGAGGCCAATTGTTCCCTTTTGAGCGGTCGTTAACGAAGATCCTATGGTTCGATTAGGTTCTCGGATCGATTGGAGTGTGAGTAAGGCGGCCCGGGGATCGATAATGATCGGGTGAATTAATGAAGGGCGTGAAAATGGGGGAGTTTTCCCTTGAAACCTGCGGTACGTGGTCGAACTGAGGGGTCAGCAGGTAATTAAAGCGTGTCGGAGCGATGTTTCAGGGGCGAGGCCCATCGACAGACTCCGCACCACACCCCCTGGACGAAGAGGGCTGCCGATGCGGTCATTTCGATGACTCGATCCTGACCATCCTTTGTTTATGAAATATTATGGAACCGCTCGGCGTCCAATTCGGCTACGAGGTCGTCGCACCTAAAAAAAAATTACGGACTTTTCCTCCACGGAAATGGGTGAATATCTTTTACATATTAAATGTAAAAAATATTTATATTGATATCTTTTAAATATTTAAAAATATAAAAAAAATAACGTGCCGGATATTTTAGATATATTTTGCATATACTTTCGTTTCCGTATGGATTCCGAAGTCTGCCACCAAAAACGCCGCAAGCATCTCAGCCCTGCGATCCCCGCGGGAGTTAAAAGTATCCCGCATTGTTTTCATCCCGTTATTTCTGGAAACCAAGAGAAGGCTGCCTCGAACTCTCGATGAAGTGCACAGGCCTCGCGTCGGAGGAACGAATGTCCCGTGTGATTTGCTGCCCTATGTCTGTCGGTTGTCTCCCAGGACAGCTCGAAAGTCTCGGGCTCAACGTCAACAAGTCGTGAGCTGATAGGTTATTCTTTTCCTGGGCGATATCTTTGAACTATCCTGCCGCAAAGTCACGCCGGGAATAGAAATTAGAAATAGATCGGTTTGTATTCCGTTGTGTTCTTCCAGAACTATGGACAGGCAACCCCTTCGACCGGTTCACCATGCGCGGTTCCTTGGAACGAAAGAAAAACAATATAAACGGCAGATAAACCAGTGGAAAAAAAAAAAAAAAACGACAAGCATCGAAAGTCACGAAGCTCTGAATCACTTTGCACCGAGACAAAACAAAAAGCGGAGTTTATGAAGCCCCAGTAAATTTCATCCGCGCGAAGAGCTCGCGACCGCTAAGAACACAATCTTCGTCGGTCGGACGGAGACGGAGAGCGAAAGGAGGAGGAATCGTGGAGTCGAAGCGGGGGAGCAGATGTCTGGTCTAAGTACCCAATGGCTTCGGAAAACACATGCTCCCTCTGCCACGTGGTAGACCCATGGTCACGGATCTACCCTATCTCTTAACGAAAGCGTTAACACGCGCCCCGAAACCCCTTCAACTTCGATCCTATCCATCCGACTCACTTTCTCCGTCGTGCTTTCGCCGGTTCTTCCTGTTTACACGTGAACACCTTCCATCTTCAGTCCTCTGACTTTTACGCCCGTTCCCTTTCACTGTGAGCTGGATCTGGCGATAAGGCTGCACCGACGAAAAGAAAAAAATTCTAAAAAGGACTAACTTCAGGATTTTATTAAAAACGTACCTTGCTGTTCTATAAAATCAAATAGCACACAAAAATAGCAATAAATATTTTTTGAATTCTTAAATGAAATTTTAGCGGTTGATTTATGGATAATACAATGGAGATCCAAGACGAGAGTGATCGATGCTAAGTCAACCTGGACAGCTGTCGAAAGGGCAAGGTTCTCTTTCACTACAAGCTGGATCTAGCGATAAGGCTTGTCCGTTGATAAATAAATTCTAAAAAGGACTAATTTTCGGTTTTTTTCTTTAAATGTACTTTGCAATTCTAAAAAATCAAACAGCACACAAAAATACCAATGAATATATTTTTTTTGTAAATGAAATTTGGTGGTTTCTTTATAGATAATGGTATGGGGATCCACGGTGAGCTTGATCGATGCTAGTAAATCAACGTGGACGGCTGTCGAAAGGGCAAGGTTCTCTTTCACTACAAGCTGGATCTAGCGATAAGGCTTGTCCGTCGACAAATAAATACTAAAAAGAACTAAACTTCGGTTTTTTCTTTAAATGTACTTTGCTACTCAAAAAAATCGAATAGCGCATAAAAATATCAATAGATATTAAAAATTAATTTAAAAAAAATTGAATTTTCACGGTTCATTTATAGATAAATCATGGGATTTTTATGGGGATCCACGCTGAGTGCGATCGATGCCAAATCAACGCGGACAGCTGTCGAAAGGGCAGGTGACGGGAATGGTTTATTTTATTTTTTATCGTCGCTCAAAGTTGATCGTTCTACTGCAGTGTGGAATTCGAAGGTGCGAACGGGAAGTCAAGTATCAAATCCGAGCGAGTCAAGAGAGGTAACTCGAAACGGCCTCGGGATTCATGGGATTCGATTTTTCGTGCGGTGAAACGTGCACGTATCGACCGAGATCGGAAGGCTCTGGCGAGAAATCAATAAGCAATTTGATCGAATCTGCGCGGGGCTCTCGAGCGGATATCGCGGCGGCCTCCTGACCCCGGGCAATATTGGAATCGATCGCGCCTGTACCAGCTCTCCGGCCTACAGATATCGATGTTCACGCCTTCGACCTCGATCACAGCTAACTGCCGAGTTATCTAACCGCTGCCACGTAACGCAACACCCACAGGAACAAACTAGCACCTTCACCACACAGAACTGACCAATTTCGGAATAAAAATCAACGATCCTCGTGGACGTTCACTTTTAATTCAAATTTACGATTATTATAGACCGTGAAATTATCGTCCACAGAGCAATGGGATAATTGTCTCGATGTCAGCTGCTTCCTTGCCGCCTTTTATTACCTCTTTCGTCCAGTCCATGGATCACTAATTATTAACCTCCGATTCTCATCTATTTTTTTTTTCGAGGTTTCTAAATTTCATCTTCAAATAGTCCGATAAGTAAGAAAATAATAATAATAATGATAATACTACACAAAAAAATATATCAATGACTCGAGTAAAAATCGCTGCGGGCTGCCAAAGAAAAAAATGGTTGCCTTAATTCTACTTTCAATTCTTGCAATTCCATACGGGATTGAAACAATGTCGTCACCTGCACAGTCTTGCCGTTGTTGTTTCAATATTATACGGAATTGTAAGAATTTAAAGTAGCATTGAAATTTAAAAACATTTCTTTACCAACCCGCAAGCGAATTTTGTTTTCAGTGTAATAGTAATGATAGTAATAATAATAATAATAGTTATGATGCCAATAACAATAACTACGATAATAACAATAGTAATGATGATAGTAATAATTTTTTATAGGCAGACGTTTCTTTAGTTTTAAAATAACGGATGCAAATTTTGTCTGAAGATCTTCATTCTTTTTTTTTTTTTCTTTACAGAGTGGACCAGGTAAGCGTGACAAACAGATTTACATCATTATCGTGACGATAAGCGGACTAATCCGTAAGTACAACAGACTATGATAAGAGAGCCGGAAACGATAACTCGATGCACCACAACGTTTTCTTTTTCGTGGAATGCTTGTACGAAAGGGGATGGGGAGGGGGAAGTCCCTCGGTTTAAGGGTGAGTCGCGTTGTGATAAAGACCAAACAAAAACCGGGTCGCGATAGGGGCACCGCGACAGGTCGGCCCGAAAACTCGGGCAAACAAACGATTGGGGACCGGACCGTGTAGAGGAGAGCGAGTGAGATATCTGTGGCTCTCGTCTTGCGAAGGACATGTGGACCGAGCGAAAACACCGATCCTCCCGATATATCAATATTTTTCAAACTCGTGAGGACACAGAGATAAGGAAACACTCGAATGACGCACTGCCACAGATACTAATCTTCGAGAGGAACTTGGACACACCAAGGAAAAATTTTACCATAATTAAATAAACGGTTTCGTGAGTCCCCGGAAGGTTTCCGCGGCTATGGAAACATTTATTTTCTTGGCCGTTCCTCGTTGGGTAATTTTTTCGTTGAAAAAGACAACAACAAGAACAGCGAGAAGATGCAGCGGATTTTAGTCACTTTATTTTTTCGACTATAATATGTGTTAGAATCTCTTTTGGATAAAATCTACTCAGCGTTTTTGTGAATTTTATTCGTCGAACAAAAATGCGCAAATACTTCAGCTCTGCGATATTTATCAAGATCCACCATATTTCCATCGGAAATTAAACTTAAAAGTAAGAAAAAGAACTACATTTCCCGTATATAAAAATCGCTTAGCGCTTTTCAAAAAATTTGGGAAACATTTTTATCAAGAAATATTGAGACCCTGGTAATGTCTCAAGATTTCTTGACAGACAAACAGCGAGATAACGCAGCAGTTTTTAGTTAATTTTTTTTTTTCGAATAATACATATTTCAAAATGTTCGAATCTTTTTTGGATAAAAAAATCTATTCATCGATATATCTTTGTGAATTATTTTTTGTTAAACAAAAATGCGCAGTTGACCCTCGCGATATTTATCGAGATCCAGTATATTTCTATTACAATTAAACTGAAAAATAAAAATAATAAAGAACTACATCTCTGACATATAAAAAACGTTTTGATGTAAAAACGCCTTTCATAAAATTTGACAAGCTTCTTCATAAAACAATATTGAGGACCCAGTGGTAACGTGTTTGAGCAGAAACTTGATAAAAGGATGATCCACAATTATGAACGAAATGCGAGGGCGTCCGGTCAGCCGGGCGATTGTGGTTGAATTAGCACCGGATCGCGAAGGATCGTCGTCGGGGGAGGTCCGTCTGGAAGCTGGCAAGGTGGTCAGCGCAGCGAACGATTAGAGTTAAAGGGGGACACGAAGACTCCGAGGGAACGGTCGGTGCAGCACAGGAGCAAATATTAAACTTGCGGTTTAAAACCGTATACAAACTATACGTACATAATCGTCCCGCCGACGAGAAAATTTCCTCGTCGTTTATCTCGTTTGTATTTAATATACCGTGGGATTAAGAGGGGAAATAAAGAAATAGACAGTCCCGGCGGGGAGAAACCGTGAGCGGTTGCTTGCGGTTTTTCCCGTACGCGTATATGGCATATCAGTCGCTGCGTGCGCGCCACTTTATTTTTCCTCTTTCTTTTTTTTTTTCATCCCCGACGCACGCGAGACCCCGGAGGATTATAATGCGGTTAATCTTGCGGTTAGCGAGTAAACGACGACGATGACGCGCGCGCGGCCCGACAGTCCCAAAGCATGAAAGAATGGAGGATAGACAAAGAAAGATGTATCGTGCACGAGACCCACCAAGCGGAGCGAACTTTTTTTTTTTATTTCTCCTGCAGCACGTGAGATCGGGACAGGGGAAACGAGGCGATCGTGCTCGTAACACCGATGTGCTATTATACCGTATGAAATTACCGGATTAAAGATCCCGTTAACCCCTCAACTCGAACTCTACGCTTTTTTGGACAATACATAATCCTGCAATGATTTTCGATATCTTTTTTTATATAAAAAAAAAAATTTATCGTAACTACAGTTACTAAATTTTTTATGTATAACATTCGATTTATTCCTTTTTACACCGAGTGCAAAAAAAGAAAACGAAAATGTGCAGATTGCATAAATTGAAGTAATGAAACTTCTGAAATACAACATCCAATTCATTTTCTTTTTACTCCGAGTGCCAAAAAAAAGGAAACCGAAATGTGCAGACGGCATAAATGCCTGAGAAGAAATGACATTTTTGTTTATGCAATATCAGTAGCGATCGAATTTTCATTCGAATCGAATAAAAAAAAAATGAAAAACACTGTAACTTTGAATTTTATCTAAATTAAAAATCTAAATTTCGACATAAAAATTCCATTAAACATTCATTTAAAAATAATATTTAGGAAAATCTAAAAAAAAAATATATATATCAAAACTCAAAAAATGTCCATTATAAAAAGAAGTTTCTACCTGCCGTTTATACTCGCATGGTCTCTCCTTTCCGGGAACATATATCTCCGGCCGTAGTTCACCATATTTTATCTATTATCGAGGCTAGATAGTGCGAGCGAGTCGTAGTAAAAGCACGTAAAATTCTCATCCGACACGGTCGTGTCGCATGAGCTGTGCGCCTTCCCCGTTACAGAAAACTCGCCCTATCTTCGACCACGGATATTTGTAGCGTGTTAACGCCCTTACCAATACCAGCGCAGCGATATTTTTAGTCTGAGGAGCGCACATCGATGGGGATCTGTTCGATATTTGCGTTTGCCACAAGGTGCGCCGACGACGTCGTCGAGAATCGGACGTTACCGGACGATCGCCCGTACGAGCGCGAGAACGGCGCGATGTCACCTGCCAAATTGGCAAACATTCTCTTATCGACACAGTGCGCAACATCGCAGGCATGTCGCGGCAGCGATCGATCAGTAACAGTCCTATAAAAAAAATCGTCAATTTATTCATCGAAAATTTATAATATTCTGCCCCATGCGGAAAATAAAATTGTTTCTTCCCGCGCCTCTCCGTTACTCGTCATTGGCTGTAAAATAATCGATCTGCTCCAAACTCGCCAGTTTGATAATATCTTTAAATATATAAAAATAATGTATATTAAATATATACATTAATATTTATATATTATAATATATTAATCCAGAAGTAAGGAAAAAAAAAGCCTTCCAAATACCAAAGAATATCTCTGGCTCCAGGACCCAGGTCGATGGCCCTTTGCCATCGACCTGGTGTAAAATTAGCATTGGGTATCAAATTTAGTACAAGAAGATACCTGTAAATATTAACTTTGACAATAAATCTCTTTTACTACTACTATACTATATATAAAAATTATATACATTAAATATTTTTATTTAATGTCTTTGTATCATGTTCTCTCAATCGAGTTATTTTATTTTCTCTGCGTAAGTATTTTCTCGGAAACTGAAATGATTATTTTACCAAATACTTTTCTCATTATCGAATTATCCCAAATTGATTTCTGTCGTCCGATATATCGAATTAGGTCCCCGCCACCTGATCTTAATATTAAATGCAATTATAAAAAACAATATGAAAGAATAATAAAAATGAAAATATAAAAGAAAAATAATAACGAAGAATAATAAAAAAAAAAAAAAGAAAAGATGCGGCGTGAGAGAATTCGGTAAACCGTGAGCCAATAAAGTAATATAAATAGACACAGCGATAAGGTACGTCGCGATACAGTTGTGTATCGATATTCGTTGAGCAAACGTGTGAAATTTTTACGTACACACGGTGCGATACAATTTT
This sequence comes from Exephanes ischioxanthus, assembly GCA_958510785.1. Classification (NCBI taxonomy): domain Eukaryota; kingdom Metazoa; phylum Arthropoda; class Insecta; order Hymenoptera; family Ichneumonidae; genus Exephanes; species Exephanes ischioxanthus. Next base: position 11,435,539 of record OY294023.1, on the reverse strand, counting down.
CGAGCGGGGTTGGTCGAGCGATCTCGACACAGTGAATCCTTTATGTCCGTGGAAAACGCAGCGGCGATTGTGCGATCCCCGGACACAACCGGAACAGTAGTATTTTTTGTGCTTTGTGGAATAATCGTTTCTCTCTTACGGCGTCGGCTTAGGATATCGGCGAATCGAACGGCTGCCGCTCTGGCCCGACGCTCCGTGCGCGGCGTTTTTATAACGTGGAAAATATTTGGAAGCGGGCTCGTCCTCGATCCACGTGCCGCAATAGACGTCCTTTTGTGCCGGCGATACCCGAAAGAGCCGCGGGTGAACGACATTTCAACGGGGTTTAACGACCCCGCGAACGCGGAGACTTCCGCATCGAAAATTCCGTCCGATCGCGCGGCCATTCGGCTCTCACAACGAAATGATACACCGGCATGTTTTTTTTTTTTTTTCCAGCGGTATCGGATAATAACAGTACACGTGAGATTTTTTGGGAGGGGAACGCGATTTCACGGACGCAATATTCTCGGAAATAGGAAACGTGGTCGGGAAGGAGGTTTTATCTTGCTGAACCTGTAATTGTCACACCACTCGGCAAATCGCCATTGAACCTTGACAGAGATGTTGCTCAGATTCTGGCGTATCGATTTCACTACAAAGAAGCCGAAAAATAATTATCAGGGGCCGAGAAATGCCGGGATACGAAAAGAAGCTTTAAAAAATCCACATTTGACTCGATGCAAATTTGTTTGCGACGGTTCATCGCGTCTCACTCTGCTGACTGCGTCATGGGACGAGGAGGACTAAAAATAAGCTATCAGACCTAAAAAAGAAGCCGCAAAACTGCCGGAAATTTTGGGACCCGATCGAGTCATCGAATAGACGATTTGATCGAAGGCGTTGATTGCTCGAGTGTTCGCCAAATTCGGCTCCGGTCCATCTTCGTTTCACGACGAGTCGGAGAGGAAAGAAAAAGAAGTAATTGCGCGGCGAAAAAAGAAGTCCGCGGGGAAGCCCCGGCGTCTAATCAGGTCTCGTTTGTTCCCGATCAACGAGCTGTATCTTCTAACTCGGCGTGTGCGGCGATACGCGGAGTTGCGGGTTCGCCGCGATGCGAAAGATTCCTCTCGATCGGACCGCGTGTGTGTCCGTGAGGGCCGCTTACAGGTACGCACGGAAGAGGTCTATGTACAGCGAGGAGCGGCAGGAGCAACGGCAGCAACACCGAGAGAGCTCACCGAGGCTCCGCCAAAGGAGGATGATGGATCGCCGGCATTAGATCGGACGTTGCAAGGCTCTTTCACTTGACTCACGAGAGCTGACTAGCCGCGAGCCAAGCCGCGACTTAATAACGCCATTGAGTCGAGGCAGTAAGCCCTCTCTCTCTTTCTCTCTCTCTCCCTCTGCTTCTCTCATCTTCCTCACGGCGATGTTGTGGGTACCGAGCTATAGATATATATCTCTAATCTTGCTGATGTGTGGGCTTAGTCTATTCTGGATGCAGAAACATTGAGTCCATTTTTGACCGACCCGTCCATACTAGGAGACCGAAAACTATGCTTTCTTTTTTCGCACTCATTGGATGAAATTCATTGGATGAAATTCATTGGATGAAATTCATTGGATGAAATTCATTGGATGAAATTCATTGGATGAAATTCATTGGATGAAATTCATTGGATGAAATTCATTGGATGAAATTCATTGGATGAAATTCATTGGATGAAATTCATTGGATGAAATTCATTGGATGAAATTCATTGGATGAAATTCATTGGATGAAATTCATTGGATGAAATTCATTGGATGAAATTCATTGGATGAAATTCATTGGATGAAATTCATTGGATGAAATTCATTGGATGAAATTCATTGGATGAAATTCATTGGATGAAATTCATTGGATGAAATTCATTGGATGAAATTCATTGGATGAAATTCATTGGATGAAATTCATTGGATGAAATTCATTGGATGAAATTCATTGGATGAAATTCATTGGATGAAATTCATTGGATGAAATTCATTGGATGAAATTCATTGGATGAAATTCATTGGATGAAATTCATTGGATGAAATTCGTTGGATGAAATTCATTGGATGAAAAAAGACGCGTTTTTTTGTAATTTTGCATTTTTGGGAAATAACTGAATCAAGGTGAAGTCAGTTGAGAGATTTTGATCACATTTTTCTGGATACCTTTCAGTATCAGATGTTTTGGGTGCAGAACAGTATTAGCAATATCTTCCGTCATTTTGATGATTTTATGAAACCAAAAGATTTTTTTTTTTATATCTTTTTACCCATGAGATTTTATCAGTCGCCAAATTTCGATATAACTTTGGATATCGGTACAGTGTGTCGATTCCCAAATTTGGCCCAAAGGACATAAGAAGAGGTTGAGCCAAGCTAAAACGAGCTCTTGGCCGAAACCTTGAATCAACTGTACAAGAATTGCGCGCAACAGGCAGCACGATCAGGAATGAAGTACGTATCGATTGGTCTATCGATCGAAAGGTGCGGCAGCCGGAAGGTTAAAAAGAAACAGGCCGGGCGCCGAGTTTTACCAAGGAAAATCCTCCTCACCGCGCGTCCGGGAGCACCTGGCTCGTCGACCCCCGCAGAACGCGGTGAGAGCAGATGCTCGAACCTCCTCCAGGAGGGGGCTGATCGACACTGGTGCGCACACACGTCGTCTCCTTCTTCTGATTGCCCGAGCCGTTTTTCACGCGGCTTCGAGACACACGGCGCGGCGCGAGATCCTTCGATAGAAATATCGTTGGGGGAAAAATATCTACGAGGCAAAAGTTGGGGAGGAAGCCGGCGCTGTTGCTCCGAGACGTTCAACGACCGTTTTGCCATCCATCGACCCCTCGCCGTCTCGTCGGAGAAAGAAAGATCCGCAGAGGCAAAACGCGAGCAGATTCATCCAATCGGAAGATCAAATTTTCTCAGGAACAAGAAACCCATAAACTCTGCAAACTTGCCCGTTTCAATGGAACTTTGTAGGACTTTGAGGACATTTTATAACCTTCGAGGGGGGATGAATCAAAATTGATGCGCGACGAAATCCTTGTGGCACGAAGAGAGATCAACAAGGGAAAGACCAGAGTCGGAACCAATAACGTCTATTTGATTGGGACATTGGCGAGTAGATTCAGCCAACCGGAAGATCAAATTTTCTCAAGACAATAATCTCATAAACTCCACGAGCTTGCTCGTTTTAAGGAAACTTTGTAGGACTTTGAAGAAATCTTATAACCTTCGGGAGGGTAAAAAAAATATTGATGCGCCTTCGTGGCACGAAAAGAGATCAAAAGGGAGAAGCCAGAGTCGTAACTAATAAAGTCCGTTTGATTTGGAAATTGGCTAGCAGATTCATACAGCAGAACAATCAAATTTTCTCAGGAACAACAAAAAGAATGTTGATGCGCGTCGAAATCTTCGTGGCACGAAGAGAGATCAAAAGGGAGAGACCAGAGTCGTAACTAATAAAGTCCGTTTGATTTGGGTATTGACGAGCAGATTCATCCAACCGGAAGATCAAATTTTCTCAGGAAGAAGAAACCCATAAACTCCGCAAACTTCCGTTTCCATGGAACTATGTAGGACTTTGAGGAAATTTTATAACCTTCGAGAGGGGAAGAAAAAAAAAAAAATTGATGCGCGACGAAATCTTCGTGGCACGAAGAGAGATCAACAAGGGAGAGACCAGAGTCGTAACTAATAACGTCCGTTTGATTTGGACATTGAGTCGGGTGTCGCCGAGGGGTGGCAAAGGTATTTTTACGACCAAAATGCTATTTTCCTTTCGTCCGGAAGGAACATCACTTTTTTTTCCACACCTTCGTGTTTCGTCATCCTGGGCAAGGATGACGATGGGAGGGATTCGACGTGCGGTTGACGCGAGAGACTTTCACACGTGATTCCAACGGTCCCGCGGGAACGCTTCACGGGGTGACCAACCTGTCCCGCAACCAACGGTCATTCCCACAGTAGGTTGCACTCCGTCGTACCAGCTTTGGCGTATGCACACGGTACAGTCACCTGTACTACGTCACGCCGAAGACACTCGCGGATCCCATTGTCAGCGATCCCTAATGCACCTCATTCCCGGCCAGAAATCGGGTTCCCGGGACCGCGACACTGTCTGCGCCTCGGAGACGTTGTTTTCGTCCCCGGAGACCGGTCCGGAATCGGCATACGGGAGTTCGAGTTCGGTAGGCACTTTTTTTTATTCATTTCATTCGTCTCCCTTCAACCAACCGGCACCTTGCTAATAGAAAAAGGGTTACGAAGGTGAATTTACCTTTCTTGCACTCGCATCAAGATTCATATTTTGAATGGGTGAAAACATGAACATGACCTTAAAAAAAAAAAAAAAAAAAAATCCCGACCACCTTGTCCAAAGTTGTTCGAGTCGCGCTTTAGCAGGCTTCGGTACAAATCGGAGATAATTTCATATTATGAATTTATTCATATTTTCAACGGATGAAAAATGAATAAGACCCAAAAAAAAAAAGTTAATCGACCACCTCGTCTAAAGTAGAACGAGTCTCAATTTAGCGGACTTCACTGAAATCCGAGATAATTTCATATTTCGAATTTATTCATATTTTGAACGGATAAAAAATGAATATGACCTTTAAAAACAAAAATGTTAATCTCGACCAACTTGTCCGAAGTAGTACGAGTCTAGTTTTAGCAGACTTCGTTGCAACCCCGAGAAAATTTCACACTTTCAACTTATACATATTATTAACGAAAAAAAAAAAAAAAAAAAATACGACCCTAAAAAAGAAAAGTAAATTAAAAAATCCCTATCACCTCGACCAAAGTAGTACGAGCCTCGTTTTCGCAGACTCCACTGCAAGCCCGACATAATTTTCCTCTCCCCAAGTTCCGGTTTCACGCCGATCGGATAAAGCCGCACCGACACACACACAAATCCCACCGCGCACAATATTGTGCACAATAATCAGAGAAGAAATAAATAATGCCATAAAATCTGGGATAACGATTGTGTGGATACATACATACGTATCTATGTATTCACGCATGACTTCTTCCACTTCCAGTAATGCATGAATCTTGTATTGACAGAATTTTTATTAACATATATATTTTTTTTAAACCTTTTCCCCCTCCCCCCATTTCGCCTCGCCGTCCGTTTGTTCGTCGCCCGAGGCTAGTTTCTCCCCCGTCGTCTTCGTCATCGTCGTCTCGGTCAAGCGCAATTTTCTTCGTCCTGCGAGACCCCCGCCACGGCAATAATCGGCAACGATTTATCTCTTATATGGTATCCATTGCCGGTCGTATATGGTACGGTATTATATGCATGTGCGGTATCGAGCTGCCGCAACGAGTCAATAATATTCGCGAATTGCATGCTGCTTGGTTGGTTCGAGGCGCCCGGCTCGCGCGATCTTGCAACGAGATCTCGCGGGCGATGTGTGTATATACGTATATGCACGCGCACGTTATATATACATATATAAAAGGTACCTGAACCTGAACAGGCAAGAAGGCAGGCAGGGGGCATTAATACGCGGCGATAATTGTACGCTCGCACTTCTCTCGATCGGCGTCTACGGCACCTCGAACGATCGATCGGGGCGTCGGTTGTGCGGGCCACGCGATAGATCGATCCCGAGCCGATCACGCGTGACTGCTTGCGGTTCGGGCGGCAACGGATCGAGCAGCCTCCATCCACAGCGGTCCGGCCGCTCGCGCGGATTCGCGAAACTCAATTTCCTGCTCGGTGTACCCTCGGTTCGCGCGCACTGCGCAATGTAAATCGAACGCGCGGTGTGCACCGACCGGCAATGGAAAATAACAAATTCGTAGGTGCATTTAATAATCAATCTGTTGATCTCCGATCGGGATAGTGAGTATCGCTAGGGTGGATTGCCACGTAATTATGATCCGAGAAAATCTTTCGCCGTATGTTTGCACTCGGCCGGACTCAAAGTCAATAAAGCGAAACATGTGTTTATTCGCGGAAATCGTTACCTCGATCTTGCATGATTATGAACAATCTCTCGTGAATATGTGATGTTGGATGATTTTTTCATAATGAAATTTCCATTTTTTTTTTTTCTTCCAATCGAAACTGACGCGATCAAGTAGTGTCTATTGAATGGGTGCAATATCGATAGCAATATCAACAATAATATCAATAGCCGTATTAATAGCCATATCAATAGCCATATCAATAGCCACATCAATAGCCACATCAATAGCCACATCAATAGCCATGTCAATAGCCATATCAATAGCCATATCATTAGCCATATCAATAGCCATATCGATAGCCATATCGATAGCCATATCGATAGCCATATCGATAGCCATATCGATAGCCATATCGATAGCCATATCAATAGCCATATCAATAACCATATCGATAGCCATATCAATAGCCATATCAATAGCCATATCAATCGGGTAGAAACAAGGCACAATTTTAAGATTTTCCGAGATTCCAGGTACGAGTTTGGTGTATTTTTTTTCTGAGTGTCTTTTAACTAATGCAAAGGCAAAGAGAAAGTCCTGCGAACAATTTCTCGTTTCGTCCATCTTTCAGTTCAATCCCAAGTGCGCAGTCGTCGTATTTTCCGAGTGTGCGACTCCCGTATTCTCTTGTCATGTCCCGGTCTATCCGGTGCCACTCATCGGGGAACCCCCTCGACGACTGTTTCTCGCGAGAGATCGCGGCGCAAGCTTTGAATGCATATTCAACGAGGAGCCGCAGAATCGCGGACCGAGTCGTGACGTCTCCGTCTTCACGGACCGACCGTTGGCATGCATGGGATTTTCGCAACGATATAATTTCACCGGTCCCGCGCGACGCATGCCCGCTTGTGTACCCTCCACATACCTATCTACCGGCTCGTTCGAGCTACTATAAAAGATAAACTATGTTGTGCAGCTTGCCCGGTGGCAGCTATATTGTTGGCACACGCAACAATAAGCCCGGGCGCATTCGCATGATCGGGCGCGCACGGCTCACGGGCCATTGTCTACGGTCCCGGGACGCGGTTACGGAGAAAGTGTGACCCTAATAGCGCGGGTAATGATTAGAGGAATCGGGAGGTCCAATCAGCACGCGTCGTCGCACCCACGATACTCGGACGACCGGGTGGTTCGCCACGTCGTCGAGGGAACGTCGTCATCGGGGACATCGAACGAGGAAGTGGCTCCTCTTCGCGGAAAGCCTGATTTGGTGGGAATTTCGGAGGAAGCCAAAGATCAAGCGCGGAGAACAAGGAGATAATTGGCTTAACGAGCGAGCGGAGAGCGAGTTGGGATCAAAAAACGTCTGTGGATTCCTTGGATCAGGAAAAATTCAAGTTTGAGAAGGAAATCTTCGGTCATGGAAAGTGTCCCTGATTTAAGGTTTCATGAATGAACTGGGAGTTTCGCCACGTCGTCATCGGGGAGATCGAACGAGGAAGTGGCTCCTGTTAGCGGAGAGCCAGATTTTGTGGGAATTCCGGAGGAAGCCACACTGAGAAAAAATATCAAAGACTCAAAAATTCGCTTGCGGGCTGCCAAAGAAAAAAAACTTATTTCAATTCTACTTTCAATTCTTACAATTTCGTACGGGATTGAAACGATAACATGTTACCTTGGCAGTCTTGCCGTTGTTGTTTCAATATCATATGGAATTGTAAGAATTAAGAATAGAATTAAATTTTTTTTTAATTTCTTTCGCAGCCCGCAAGCGAATATTTGTTGTTCAGTGCAAAGATCAGCGTCGAGAACAGGGAGACGATTAGCTTAAGGGGCCAGCGAGAAACGAGTTCGAATTTTGAAAAGTCTGCGAATTCTCTGAACCACATGAGACCTAAGGTTGAGAAGAAAATCTTTGACCAACGAAAACATCCCTGATTCAAGGTTTCATAAATGGACCGAGAGCGATCGGTTTACTTGGTATGCAAATTTGATTCATTGGTTCTTTCCGAATCTTGTGAGAAGTGGATAAAAAAATGAGGGATCGTTTTTCAGGGCTATTTATACGGCGTATCGTGTATCGTGTAAGCTATATGTTGGCCGTAGCACGTACAGGTACTTAATACGTACTCAGATGCGCGCGCGGGCTGAAATTCTTTTTAAACCGTGTCTTGATTTACGGCCTCTATCTCGAGGCATTAGTCTCCGGACGTGGGGTTGGGACCGATATCATCTGCGTGAAAAAATGCTGCCGTCAACGCTGTCCGGCACTACCGTGCTACCCGCTCGGCCTCGCTTCGCTATCGTCTCGTTTATTCTTACCCGGTACGAAGCCCCGGCACTGGTTTCACGGCTATAAACGAACGGACTGAAGAACCGAGAAATAAAAGACCCCAGAATTATGCGAGTAAACTTCAAGCTAAAAAATACAAAAAAGAGTGTGTTAAAATTGGGTTTTTGTCGCACGCTGGACGGCAGGTAGACGACGGGTCAGTCGACATTGCATCGCGAGCAAACTTTTGACCTCAATTTGTCAAACATAGCCCATGTCTTCAGACTTGAAAAAAAATTGAAAAATTGAACAATTGAAAAATTGATTTTGCTTCCATATAGAGGAAGCCCCGTTTTCGCAAAAAAAGAAAAAATGCGTGATTTTCAATTCAGAGTACTTGAAAAAGTCTGAAACGTCGAGAAATGTGATTTTTATTATCATTTTGTGCATCGTTTAAAACGACTATAACTCGGCAACAGTTTGAGACAGCGAGTTGAAAATTTTACCGGATGGGTCAAGAGAACCACCACCAAAATAAAGAGAAGTATACTTCGGGAACTGAATTTTCTTCGATCCTCGATCGAAACTTTTTGACAATGTTTTTAGGATACTGTACAGTGGACGATGGCGTCGATCAACAGATGAACATTTTTTTTTTCTTTGTTTCCCGCGTTCATCTTACGTTTTATAGTATATAGAAAATTATCCGCACCGCGCACGTACGAATTTCGCATCAATTTTCTCGACTCCTCGCGCGCGGGATCGCGTGACGTCAAGCATCCACCTCGGCCTTTACAGTAATTCGAATCTCTCTTTACTCTCGAGGGAGGCGTTCGCCCGATCTCGGCGAGTCGAAAGATCGTGACCCACCGATTATTTCGCCGGGTTTTACGATCGTAATCCATTCCCAATCCCCTCGGTGCTTCGACCACCACGCTCCGTAACCCTTCGGACTATTATCAATTGAATTTTATTTAATTATATCGGGAATATATTTTACGTTGCGACTTAATAATATCGCTTGAGCTGCGCCCCGGCGTCGAGGGATACGTTTAGCGGCGCGGATCAAAGGAAAATTTTATCTCGCCGCTACTAAGCTACACCCGAGAGTTAGCTGGAAACTTCGAGATTTTCATTGCTGAGACTTTATTCGCTCTGCGATCGACTGTGCGAAACGAGTCGGGAAGCTCACAGCCAGTTATGGCTCGGAAACATACGACTCGAAGCCACCTATGCAGGTTTCAGAATTATCCAAACACAACGAGAGCCCCAAAAATCGGTAGCTAACTTTGGAGCTTCTTAACTCTGAATTCTTTTTTTTTTTTTCTTTCTCTTTTCGAGTTTTAATTTTTTCAAAGTCCCGGATGTCTCGTCACTCTCGCCGGTCATTGTATGACAAATCCCGCCGCATAGAATTCCAGTCGCGAAGCCGGCCTGAGCCGTATCGTCCGGTTACGTGCTTGTCCGGTCGCGGAACGTCTTAAGACGCTCTCCCCCGTAAGGCGTCGGAGAAAAATAAGAAAAAGTTACGGGGAATTTTTTTTTCTTCGCATTTATTTCTCGCCTCCCTCGCGATAATATAACGGCTATCCTTTCGGCATTCCCGGTCGCCGTGTATTTCAGTCGCCGGTCTTCTCGGTTCCCGCGGGAATTCAGACTCGCCGGTCGCGGCGTACCTTCGACTCCGTACGAACCGAATGGAAAAGGTGGAGCGCCAACTCGACACGTCGACGCTGATTATGAACGCACGCGTTGGTAAGCTTCCTTCGCGCTCTCATCGAGCCGACACACTGGCCACGTTAGTTATACCGTACACAAGGGATCGAACCGCATCCTTGCAGCAGAAGCGAGGCCAAGACTCCTCTATCCTCGTCTCTAAGTCTCGCGGTCGCGCTGCACGCGCGTTCGGGGGTTCGTTCAACCCTAGAACCCTTCCCTCGTAACAAACACTGACACAACTGTCCGAGGATTATTTTTATATCGAAGCCGCAGGTTCGCAGGCGCGTCGACAAAGAAGGTGAACCGCGGCGCGGATCGCTCAGATTTACCACCTTAAGACACGCTGCCGCAGTCTAAATGTACCGAGAATGAGACCCAAACTGTATCATAGCATAACGGTAATTGTAATGTTCTATTTATTTAAAAAGAAATTTATTAAATTAAATTAATTTTGTATATAATATAGTTTTGAAATAAGAATTTTTTTGAGTACGTTTCGATATTAGAATATTTTTACAAAGATTTCGGTCGTGTACGAGATTTGACTTTTGAAAATTTATTTTACGCAATTTCGTGAAATTTCGATTACACGACTGAGGGTCGAATTTTAAAACCTCAGGTTGAACTTAAGATCGATCTTCAGATCGAACGTGATTTCATACTTAAGTTTGGTTTTAAGCTCGAACTTAAGTCTGAACTCAAATTCGAACTGTAAGGCTTAACTTAAGTTCGAAATGTGACGCTTTTTCTGCGTAAAATATATATCTATCGACGTTAATATATATAGTTGATATATATCGCTGACAATATAACGTTGATATATATCGTTCGACGTTAATTACAATTTTTGATATTTAAAAATCAAACTTACTCTTCGAATAGATAATTGCTTTTGAAAAAAATATGTAAAAAATTGAAGTCTAATGCAGCGGGTCTTGCGTCGGTGGATCAAAAAATTGAGATCCCGATAGCGATAGATTTTACCGTTTGAATTCCAATTTCGTTGAAATTTCGTCCCGAGTCGCGCGTCTCGCAACCGGAAGGCAAAGATCGCGTTACCGTAGATACGGCCGAGCGGCGAGTACGGGTATTAGTGTTGCCGTGCATCGGTGTTATTGCACACAGCATCGGGCATTACACGCACCCACGTAGCCCCGGGGCCAGTGTTCAACATTGTTATCAGGAATGGGGGCTGGACCGAGCGAGCTGCCGCGTACCTGCACACCCGCGTGCTCGCGCTGCACGCCGTCATGACTCGTCCGACCTGACCCATAAGGATGTACTTTCCACGTCCGGACTCCCGTAGATACGCCCCTCCGATTCTGATCGGCCGTGTCTGTTGTAACGCGACTACAAACGAGCCCGGTATCCGTACCAGTAGTCTTACCGGGCCAAGACTGTCGCAACCGGCAGCAGCTCCCAGACACAACGGTGAAAGTGTATCGCGCCTGTGCCTAATGCGAAGCTGCACGCCATCCGAACCACCGGACCACTGATTCAATTAAAACAAGACCTCTCGCGATAATCTCAAATGAAATCTTCGAAATCGATTCCGTTAGGTGCGTAATCCAATTTTTTTTTTCATTCATGTATTATTATTTTTTTTAAAATCCAATCCCCTTGGGAGATGAAATGTTAAAGATTGAGGAGAGAGGAAAAAAAAATGGACTGTTTATCGATCTCTCGTCGATGGCATGACGAAACGACGCACACGCGAGCCGAGTGGGTGGCTTGTCCCTTCGCCCGATCAACGAATCGCCGAGAGTTCGAGGTAGTATCGAGAGAGGATTCACCGGTTTATTTATCCGAGACGTGATCGCGAAGACTAGATGGATGGTACGGGGAGCGGGGCAAAATGGAACCTCCGGGGCGAAATGGACTACCTCACGGAATTTTTTTTTTTTTGGGTGTGAGAGCCGGTGTTTTAGCCGGTACGAGGACAGTAGTCCATTTGGCCTGGTGGATGGTAAAGGGAGCGGGTAGAAATGGAACCTTCGTAGCGAAACGGACCACTCTTACCGATTTTTTTTGCGGGGCATGAGAAAATCGTTTAGTCTGGAACGAGATTAGTGGTTCATTTTTCCTGATGGATGGTCGTGGGTGAGGGACAAAGATCGAACCACCGGGGTGAAATGGACCACTTGTACCGATTTTTTTTTTTTTGCGAAGCCTAACAAAAAATACCTGGCTAAAACGAGCACAGTGGTCCATTTTGCCTGATGGATTGTAGGGAGAGCGGGTCAAAATGGAACGTCCGGGGCGAAATGGACCACTTTTACCGATTTTTTTCTTCTTTTTTTTTTGGGCTTGAGAAAGAAGATTTAGCTGAAACGTGGACAGTGATCCGTTTTGCCCCGGGGCTCTGTATTGGCCGATCTTCTACCCTGCGTGTATTGTATACAGCGGGAGATGTGTGCGACGAGTCTGGTACAGCTCGTCGACGCCGGTTTGCTCGATCGAGCGGAAGGAAATGCGCCGAGGTGCGCGTTCGCGGTTCTCGGCTCTTCTAAGCCCCCGTCGTCACTCCGGGACGGGATGTTTGCGTTATCGTTAGTGATGGGATCGAGAGACGGCGAAAGAAGCTCGAGAGCAGATCGATGGGCAGAGAGAAAAAAAAAAATTACATTTTAAAGACGCACACACGCGAGTCGCGGGAAATGAGCGCATCGATCGAGACAGCAGCATGAACAGTTCGATATTGAATGATGCCTCGGTCGAGAAACGCTCTCGAATTCATCTCGAACTATCGAGATCGTTTTGAAAAATGAAAAAGAAAAAATTAATTTTTATTAATATTTTGATATTTTTTTATTAAAAGTCATACAGTACAATTTTTAGTCGTAAAACTATACAACTATTACAATAATGTCGGCACTACTTATCTATACTATTACCATTATTTATTAAATTTATGACCTGTTTCATTTTCATTTATAATTTCATTTTTTTATCAATATTAAAAAGAAATAATATCAAAGTATAATTATTGAAAAATTAAGGAGTTATGTGGACACAACAGATAGTTATTTTTATTTATTTTTTGTATCTTGAGCCGCATAAATATTTTGACCGATTCGAGAGGCACCCGGTAGGACAGACAGAGCTGTAAAATCGCGGATTGGTCAAGCTGCGGTTACGGTCCAGTCCGGGGGATAGAGATAGATCGGAGGCATAAGCACGCCGGAGCTGGGACAGATAGCGATCTGAGAGCTGTATGCGTGCGGTCCTTTCGCGACGAGATTGCCGGACGAGCGTGGAACTGGAAACTGGGTCAGCGCCGCGGGATACGCGACTCTGATAATCCAGGGATTCCCCTAATTTCGAATGGAAGGCTCTCGGCACGGGTGAGACACACAGCGCTCCGGGAGACAAGGCGTTAGGAAGGGTATAAAAGTCAGAGGGTTGACGAATCGCCGCTTTCCCTGACACTGTTGTATTCTTTCACGCGAACCCTGTACCGGTAATAGCCGATCAGATAAAAATCTCCGGGGCCACCCCATACGCTCACCGGCCGGTGGTCCCTTCACAGATTTTATCTCTCGTTCACACGCTCTATCGCACTCTCGTAGAATTCTTTTTTTCTTTCTTTTCCGTCTCGGACTTGATGTCATTATAGAGCCTGCGACGGTTCGCTCAGCCATGAAACACTATAACAGGATGACCTTTTTTTTATACGACATTTTCGTATCAAAATCGTTTTTATCGTTTCATCGATTACAGGCGTTGGATCGATCATACACAAACCAACAATTTTATTTGCCTCGGACTTGGAGCTCGAACTTGATTTGTCGTCAAAGTTTGAACTTGATTTGTCGTCAAAGTTAAAACTTAAGTCTGAACTTGATTTGTAGTCAAAGTTTGAACTTAAGTTTGAACATGGTTTGTCGTCAACTTTAAACTTAAGTTTGAACTTGATTCGTCGTCACAGTTTGAACTTGATTCATCGTCAAAGTTTACACTTAACTTTGACCTTGATTTCTTGTGTAAAGTTAAACCGGATTTAAGACGCAAATCGACAAATGTTAGGGATTTTTTTGTCGTAAAATTGTTTTGTAGACAGCATCGGCAAATATTTAACGTAAATTGATCTAATATGGAAGGATCAATCGATAGATCATTGAGATGTTTCTCTAACGTGTAATTTTTTTTTTTTTTTTTCTTTTGTGAAGGAGAATGTTTCCATGTTTGGAATAAACATCGTTGTACCGCCTTCCGATCCGATTTCACAGTTTGTCGAAATTTTGGTAAAGGTTCTCGCGAGAAGGAGCGGGAGAGGGCACGCGCGCAAAAGCGGTTGGTCATCTGGTCCAGAGGCTGCGCACAGCGGCGCAGTGTGCAAGATCATTTGGGATTAGAGGGGCGCCACGGTCACCTGCCCGCCCCTAACAGCAGACCCCCGATGGGCACGCGCGTTCCATGATCGTACGGTGGAAAATCGGTCCCGTGGGCTGCCCGATGACCATATGCTCGCTTTCCCGGAAAAACGATCTGCGCGAACTTATCTCCGCGGCGGATTGACCGGCGGGACGGTTTGCGGCGAACTTTTGCGGTTTTCATTCCTTCTCCTGTTCCCTCTTCTGAAGGCTTTTTTTTTGTCTCCCGGCCCATTCTCTTCCGAAACTCGAAGATTCCGGATAGATAGAAGAAACGAGGGGATTCTTTTTCGACGTCGTAAAAGTAACTCAATAACAAAACAAAAAAAGCCTCCGACTGAGTCGGAGATCTTCGAAAATTTCTCGACATCTCCATAAAGCTGGACGCGAGGCCGAGAGACACAATTTTTAGCTCCCCTTTATTTCGATTACACATTTTAAAAAATAGTAAAAAATACCATTTATTTATCTAAAAATAAATTAATTAATTAAATACATTTTTCATATATATTTGAAATTTTTCTTTAAACCCGCCTTGCCAAAGCATCGATATCTTTGAAATGGTTCGATGAATCATTAAAAAATTTGCCCAACATGTCGGGACATCCGATAGAGATGTCGGGGGATTTTTTCAAAATTTCACTAACCTTCATTACCGAATAATATATTGTTTTTGGATTCCCTGTTTCAAGGGTTGGAAATTCTAATGAAATTCTTTTCGTATACCTTGAGTTCGACGATCGAGAAAAGCGTATGCGAAGCGAAACGAAAGCGAACGGAAGTATCCGCCGTCCGGTGGTCCCCTCCGGATCTCCGGACGGGGCGATTTCCTCCTTCGCCCTTTGGAGAGTATCATTGGTACCGGTTGTAAAGTGAACTACCCGCTTGGCCGTACCGATCAGCTGTCCCCGGCTCCTTCCTCTCGCGACGAGCAGATGCCTGTGTCCCGTACGCGCAGCTCAAACCTCCCCCCTCGAACATCGCTCGTACCCAGTTACGCAATGTACCGGAGAGACCGGCGCAAAATGGATCACAAACGACACTTTCAGGAAAAATTCTCTGGAACATTCGAAGATGCTGGACGAAATACCGGACATAATCCGCAAATGGTTTACAACTGGATGCCTCCGAAATGCTAAAAAAACGGTTGTTCCCGTTGCATTGAGGCTGCAAAATACCCCATTTTGCCCCGAAATCGATTAGCTTCTTGTGTGCTAAAAAACGTTTCGAATTCAATTTTTTATTTTTTTTTCGCCCGACAGACGCTTTCGAACATTAGATCAGGCCTGGGCCCTGGCAAAGTCCCGCTCTAACTTCCCATGGAGGTTGGTAAACAGTCAATTCACGGCTGTTTACCAACCGGGACAAAATGGGCTACGACAAAATTTTCGGGAAGAATTCGCTGAACCATTCGAGGATACTGGACAAAGTACCGGACATAATCTGCATATAGTCCACAACGAAATGCCTTCGGAATCGTTAAACAAAAATTGCCAGGTCGCGTAGCGATGAGGCTGCGAAGTACCCCATATTTGCCCTGAAACACACTTTTTTTACCCGGCAAACGGGCCTCGTCAGGGCCTGATGCAACGCTTCGAGCGTTCCGATCAGGTCCTGACCAGGTCCTGGCAAAGCCCGACGTATCGCTCCGAAGTTTTCACCAGGGTTGGTAAACAGTAAATTCCATGGCTCTATACTCCAGAACAACCTTTATCTCTCACCGTCCCCTTTTGCCCCAGTCTCCCCTATACACGTACCCATATACTTAAGTCTGGCGCGCCCTTAGCCAAACGTTTATTCCCCAAATTTTTTTTATTCTTTCGTTTTCCCGCCAGTACGCAGGTGAATGCCCCGAGGTAAACGCGCAGTGTCCCGAACTAGCTTCGGCGACACATGCAGCAACTGCAGGTAGAAACTTGCAGAGGGGGATGGTGCAGCCTCTCTACGCCTCTCCCCTGTGATTTCTTTTCTTTCATCTCGGTGATCTTCTCTCGAGCGGATCGAAGACGCGCGCGCCCGCCAAGGGTGCGCCACAGCCCTTGCAGCATCCAGCGCGCTTAACCTCGCGAGACCGTTTCTACACGAGGCTGCAGACGAGGAACCGACGCGCTTGAACCTGACGAGAAATTTCGTTACATCGTATGGAGGGTTGAAGGATATATTTTTTTTTTTTTTTTCGGTCGAAAGATTCGTTGCAGGTAGCCGCGATGTTGTTCGCATGGATAACGCGCGTTCCGGCGAAGCTAGATTAAGAGAAAAAAAAAAAAAAAAAAACATTTACTGTCGAGCCGCGAGACTTCTGAGAGGGTGAAATAAATTTCGTATGGTTATGGAGCTCGTTGGCTTCGAGGGAGCGAGATATTTAGAAAATTAATTCACCCTCTTCGGCGACCCTTGACCGATATCCTGAGACGGTTCGTACGGTTTAGTTTTAGCTCGGGCGTTATGACCGAGCGAAGTTTGTGCGGTGCAAAACAGAGCCGTTAAAACTGGATAAGATTTAGCCTCATCTTTAGGGTCATCGAGCATTTAGCTTCGAGTGCCCGCAATCTCTAAACCGACTGATGAATCAATGCCGCTCTTCGTCAGAGATGAAGGTCACATCCTGACGTATCGATTTCACTACAAACAAGCCAAGAAACATCGACTTCCGGCAGAGTTGTGCGTCTACGAAGAGAGGGATGCGAGAAAACGTCTTTCGCTCTGGCAGAAGTTTTAGAGCGTTTTTACACGTAAAGTCGGCGTTTGTAATTTCGGGATTAACCCGTAGGTAGGCAGCGAGGACTAAAACAGCGACGAAGTTCCATGTCCATTGAGAACGGTCTTAGGAATTTCATCGGGCCGGTGTAGCGCAAAGTTTCAAGAAAAAAAAAAATAAAAATTACGGCAGGTCCTTCTGGGGCTTTCGGATGCTGGTGCTGCTGTTGCGCACAAAGGAAGTCGTCGGGGATGAAGCTGGCGCGAGTCCGGGTATCCCTGACCGAGTAAGAAAGAGAAAAAAAAACGAAGAAAACGAAGCGAGACGGAGCGACAGGGCACTAAGAAGCTGCAGTGATTCTTTGAACGTTCTCCTCTCCTCCGGTGCTCCTACAAAAGGTCCTTGCGCTACGTTATATCTACGTGTGCATACACATGCATACACACATATATGTATGTAGGTACACGGCGCGTTCCCTTGGGCGTCTATTCACCGTAAAAAAAAAGTGGAAAGAAAAACGCTGGTACCGGTGGTGCACGAGAGCACCACCAGCAGCATTCATTCAAGATCAACGAAATATCCGCGGCATTGTCGTTAGCTCGCCTTACCGAGCCAGGGGTGCTCAAAAAAAAAAGAACGAATAGCGCTGTTATTTATCTCAATCGACTGGACCGTATTAGTTGACGTCATACGTGAAAACGTCACTTCCGGTTTGAAAGTCTCGATTATTGACCGGAAGTGACGTCATGCAGGAAAACATCACTTCGGCTCGAAAACTGAGATTTTTAAACCGGAAATGACGTTTTCACGTGTGACGTCATTTCTGGTCGAAAAGTGAGATTTTTTAAGTGGAAGTGACGTTCTCCCGTACGAGGTCACTTATGGTAAAAACTGTGGTCTTCAAACCAGAATGATGTTTTCCCGTATGACGTCATTTCCGGCAAAAAACTAAGTTTTTCAAAGCGGAAGTACCGTTTTCCCACATGACGTCACTTACGGTTAAATTTTGAGATTTTTAAACCAGAAGTGACGTCACAACGAAATTTTGATGATCTTTCGCTTTGACGTCAATTCGGGTTTAAAGGTGAAAAGTTTTTGAACCGGAGGTGAAGTCCAGCGACTTTGGTAACTCGAGTCAAAATTTTATGAGTTCCGCGTAATCCCCATTCTTATAAATCGCCGGTTACAACCTTCGTTCTGCTCCACCTGTGCCTTCGCGGGCCGTTAAAAGTATCCGTTTCCTCGATGAATGACCAGCACCGAGAAGTTGCGAGGGAATCCAGCGTCGGAAAGAGCAATTCGGAGAGAGGACTGCCTGGCTGTGTTGGCCTTAAATACGTTTTAAAGACTGCAAGTCCCGGAGAGGCTCGCGCGCGAAGAAACTCCGCAACGACCCCTGCAACGAGAAGCGTCATGGACCCTCGGTGAAAATTCGTCACGGACACTCGAGAGGGTTTCTCGTTCTCCTGTGGCTTCTTCTTCCGAGGAAGAAGAAGAAGAAGAAGAATGAGAGCACCCGGTCTCTCCCGACGGACTGTGCGACGGCTTTTCACCAAAACGTTCAATGAGACCGTACCGAAACATCGTCCTGCGGTCGTTGTGTTCGAGCTATCCGTCGTCATTTGTACCGCGCAAACCGCTCACGCCCGGAAAATACGGAGACACCTGGCTGGTCGTAAAAGTGAGAAAAAAACATTTGAGACAAAGTGGCAACCATAAAAACCATAATGAAATTAAAAAAAAAATATTATCCTATCTTGATGATGTCAGATCGGATTCCAAACGATGTCTGTGCTGCAGAAAAAAAATACAAATAAACAGGCGTTAGAATTTTTTATTTTATTTTTTATGAAACGGGATTCACTTTTTTTATGCATATCTGAATGTGCGATACTCGACGAACTGCGACGGATTTTCACGAAAAATTTCAATGACACCGTACTGAAAAATCATCCTGCGGTTGCTGTTGATCGAACTATCGGTCGTCATTTGTACTGCGCGAACCTCACGCCTGGAAAATACGGATACTCGACCTGACCGGTCGTAAGAGTGAAAAACAAAAACAACATTTGAAACAAAAAGACCATAATGTATATATATTTTTTTTATTCTATCCGATCTTGATGAAATTCAATCGGATATCAAACGATGTTTGTGGTGCAGAAAAAAAAATACAAATAAAAAGGTGACAGCATTTTTTTTTGTTATTTTAATCAAACAAGATGCACTTTTTTCATTTTATTTTACATTCCTATCAAGATAACGTCAACGACAATTTTCTGCTGAAAAAATGTAGTTCGGGCTGCCGTTGAGCGAAGGGGTTTCGTTGGGTGCTGCGAGGAAAAAAAAAAACACTCGGAAAAACAGAGCAATAGGTAACAGTTTGAAGGAGAATGAAGAAGATGAGTCCCGTGCGTTGTGATGTGTACAAAAGCATTCACCGGCGACCAGGTAGTTGTTGTACACGTAACGCACAGGGACAATGGGGCGTCCGGAGAAAGAAAGAAAATAAAGAAGAAAAGCCGGTGAGCAACAGGCTCAGGAAAGCGGGAATCACCCGAACAGACATCAGCACCCTGCGCTCTCCGGGTCTTACTCAGGTACCTTGTTTCCAACCTGATTATCCACGTCTTATTAAACAACAAGGATGCCGGCCATGAATTTTCGGTTGCGAGATCAAACCTGCTCGGAACGAAACAATCGTTTAACTAAACTTTAACAGTGAATTAAATTCCAAAAATAAGTTCGGACGGCGTTCTATATTTAAAAAATACATTTTACGGCCAAACTTCGGGAATAAATGCGGATCGGTTGTTGCGCTAAAAGTAAATAATGAAATTCAAAAATGTTAAAATGCACAATGCAAAAACGGGCATTTAGTTCTTTTTCAAATTATAATCTTTTCAAATGCGTAATTCGGTTAATAAATTCGGGATTCTTTCTATATAAAAAAAATGCAGTCCGGGTTCTACGCTAAAAATAAATAAATGAATGCAAAAAGGCAACAATGTAAAAACCCAAAATTCAAAAATGCAGAATGAATAAACGCCCATTTAATTTCTTTCAAATGCAAAAATCCGTTCGTAAATTCGAGCCGGGTTCTGAAATAAAAAATAAATCAAGTCCGAAAAAATAATTGCCAGACGAAAATGAAAATCCCAAGTAAAATAGACACACGAATTACCGTCTATCTAACGCAAATTTCTTACTTCTCCTCGTCCTCGATTCATAACCCAGGCATTTGCTTTTCGTCTCTGCCGCGTCGGGAAACCGGCGAGAAAAATTTCATCGCTATCGCACCGCCGAAAATTTAAGATATTTGCCGTGGACAGTGTCCACACTAGTTGGAAAACCCGGCGGGACACTTCGAGACGAAACATATTTGACAAACAGGATTACGACACGTTTCTTCTCGTGCGCACTTTAGGCAAAGTAAATCCGCCACTTTCGGATGCGGGTTGACCTTTGAAACGGTTAAACACCCACGGCGCCCGATGACGAACGAAAGCGACCCAGGAACCTTCGAGAATTTTTCAATGCCTAAACACGGAATATTAAAGATGCACGAGCAAATGAAAACCTGCGGTCGGGGTTGATCCGTGGCCCGGGACAGTACAGGAGGAATTATACACATTGCCCGAGATAAGGCAGTGATAGTCCAAACTGGATAACGTCGAAGATTGGAAAGCTTGGAAAGGCCCTTCGAAAGATACAGATAAAAATAACGATCGTCCAACAACCGCTTTATGAGACATGTCTGCGAAAATTCTGAACGGAGGAAAATTCCACTCCTAATAAGTAATAATTAACGCGTGAATCAGCGCATGATAATCGCATCTGCCAACCGTGAGTAACGAAGACTCGTTTTCCTCCTTGAGGGTTGTTATGTAGTTACCTTAACCGGACCTTCAATTGTTAATTGTCCGTCGGCAAATCGCCAACGAACCTGAAACAGGCGGGTGGTCGCTGAATCATGACCATGAGGATTATTTGATAAAAACGATGATTGTCCGACAGCCGCTCTATCAGACGTATTTGCCAAATTTCCGAACGAAGACTAATAAGTAATAACTAATAACGCGTGAATCAGCGCACTTTAATCGTTTGCCAGTCGTGAGTAACGAAGACTTTTTTCCTCCTTAACGGTTGTTATTTAGGTGTTTTGCCAAACTTTGCCGAACTTGTTGTTATCCAAACTGGATAAGAACGAAGATTGGAAAGCTTGGAAAGGCCCTTCGAAGATAACGTTAAGAACCACGATTGTCCCGACAGCCGCTTTATCAGACATGTTTGCGGAAATTCTGAATGAAGAAAAATCTCGTTCCCGATAAGAAATAACCAATAACGCGTGAATCAGCGGACGTTAATCGAGCCTCCAGCCATGAGTAACGAGGATTTGTCTTCCTCTTTGAGGGTTGTTATGCAGATGCTTTACCCGCACCTTGAATTGTTAATTGTCTCTCGGCAAATCGCCAACGAACCGGAAACGGGCGGGAGGTCGCTCGAATTACGGCTCTGACGATTATTTGATTTTCCGTTCGACCGCGGGGTGTCCAACGAAGAGTCCAAGAACCGGGTCTTGGCTCGGTAAAAGTCTCACGAAAAGTCTGACTCATCGGCGATGAGTCCGACTGTCAAACAAACGGGCTTTGCTCGATGAGTCGACCGACTGTGCCGAACACGTCCAATGGAGCACTGTTCACAGTTTACAGATCTGGATTCGACGAATTAAAATCGTCGAATCGACGCGCACGCGGCACTGAGAATCCGGCGCGGTCGCGGTTCCCGGGGCACTTGAAAGAAAACGGCTCGGTCAGCCGTGAGAGTCTGGCGCTAACTTGCGTTTGATTCTTTCGCGATTGGTCATTTTTTTAATTTAAGTATCGAAAATCAAAAAGACGATCAACCGCAAAAGAAAACATATTTGAGTGTCAAGTCCGGATAAAAAATTATGAAATCATTAAGAAATCAAATTTGCTTCAATTACATTTTTGATAAAATTAAATGGGATGATGAGGCGGCGAAAAATCACTGTCGGGATAATCGGAAACCCAAAAGTTGTAATTGATCGAACGACCGATAAAAAATATTAAAAGGCCGATTACAGACTTAAAAAACACATTTGGCTATTAATTTCTGATAAATGAATTATTAGATCATCAAGAAACCAAATTTGCTTCAATTCAATTTTTTAATAACATTAAATGGGACGACGAGGCAGCGAAAAATTAGTGTCATGGATAATCGGAAAGCCCACCAGTTATAATTGATTGAACAAACGATGAGAAAAAAAATATTATTTCATCTGTAGTCTCATCTCTCGCGTGCTTCTCTCCGTCTTAAAAAAAAAATTCCAATAAATTACACAGCGTGTTAGGGGCGCGATACACCGGTTACCCGACGAATGATCTACCTGCGCGATATTTTACTCCGCGCGTGTAAAGTTTAACGTGTATTCGAGACTTCCACGACGTTACATATACGCATCGAGCCTTGAGCGTCGGAGCTTCTTCTTGGCCGACCCGGTTTTTCCGGTGGCGCAGACAACAGCGGTTCCGGTCTACCCTTAATTTTTTTTTCTTCTAATATATTACGAGCCCTAGAAAGAAAAAAAAAATATATATATATAGAAGGGGTGCGAATAAGACTACACATATAGCGAGGCAGAAGGGTGCTCGGGCCTTTTTCGTACCTTCCTTTTTTTTCTCTCCATATCCATGTATACCGTGCACTTAATTCTTCCGCAGTTCGGCCGCACGAAAAGTGGCCCCGGCAGTTTAATGCATTACACCGAAGGAGAGTGAGAGACTGGGCGCGTTCGCCGTTGTTTGAACGCCGAACCGAAAGTACTGTGTTATACACCTGGTTAAAGGGGAGGGGAAAAACCAGGTACGATTATTGTCTCGCCGCAGAGAATCACAACCACGGGCAAACGAGTCTTGCGCATTCGCCAGGTAAACGAGCCGCGAAAGGATATTTTTATTTTCTAATCCCGCGGATAATCGAAACTACACGTCGACAGGTAAGTCGATTTAATTCCGCCGCGCATCATTTTTTTAGACGACGTTTGACGAATCAAAGATGAAAGAAAAGAAAAATTTGAACCAAGTGTAATCCAAGTGTATATGCATGCAGAATTATTATTATGATTATTATTATCTCTTAAAATATTAATGTAGCATTGATTACTACTTTTTTTTCTGACGTGATATTATTTAGTTCGATATTATTATACAGCTCGACTTAATTCCACCACAAACACCTTTTTTAGACAACGTTAAACGTATTACAAATGAAAGAAAAAAAAGTCTTCGATTTTCAGCAGCATTACATCGATTCAAGTATACATGCAGGGATAATTATTATTGCCAATATTATTATTGCTGTTTTTGTTGTCATTATTAAAAATAGTCTAGAATATTTATTTTTTAAATTTCTGTTGTGATATTATTTAATTTGGAGTTACGAGGAAGAAGTTCGAGGCAGTGTCCGTGCGTAGTTTTTGGATGGAAGAGGGTCGGCTCGGTGATGGGGAGGTTATTTTTTCCTCCCCTTCTGGCAACCTCCCGGGCAATCCCCCGGGAGTGAGCACATGCCTTTCGGTAGCCGGCGGCGGCATCGTCGTCGGGTCCCGAAAAATGGGTCCACGACTAGTCTCGGTGGGGCCGGTCGCATATGGTGTGTGGCATAAAACATCCAGCGGTAATAGCCAGGTGTTTCGGAAAGGTGAGGCTCTCCTCCATACGCCTCTCTCTCCCTCTCTCTCTCTCTCTCGCGCGCTTCGCTTTTTTTCCCCCCATGTGTAGCCTCTCGATGCGGCACAAAAAATAAACCAGCTTCCTTCCGATGGGGCGACTACCGGCGGCGATGCCGTGGAACACGTACGCGCTTACATGCATACACGCACGATGATGAAGGAGCCGGCCCACCGGGTCGTATCGCCACGCCGTTAATGTCGCTCCTTCCTGTTCTCCCTCTTTACCATTTAGCGATCCTCTTCCGACTCGTTATAATTACATCGCGGTATTTATTACCCTCCACTTAGACCCACGGACGGGTAGCGTCGAAACGATGAAAGCTTCGCCCGGTTTGAACAGGGATGGGAGACTCCAGCTCGTATCGGAGAAAAAAAAAAATCTGAATCGAAAAATCAAAACGGTATCGATCGGATTTTTTGCATCAAATGAGAGACAAAAAAAAAATTCGGACCCCGTAATTTGATGTATTATTTTCGTACAGTATGTTCAGTGTCCTTTTTAGCTCAGAGTCAAACGTGACATTCTTGACGAAACAGTATTTTTTTATATATGTATATTTTACTTTCATTTTTGTCACGGGTGAATTTCTTCTTTTCTGTTCTCCCTCTTTACCTTTCAGAGATATCTTCCAACTGGTTATAATTACATCGGAATATTTATTACCGTCTTGCGACGATATCGGAATCGAAGAATCAAATCAAATTGATCAAATTTATTGCATCAAAACGGACCGAAAAAAAATTTCGAACGTAATAACGTAAAATTTCGGCGTAATTCGATGTACTTTTTCGTAGCGAACATGAGTTGTTCAGTGTCCTTTCTTTTAGCCCATGCGCCAAACCTCACATTTTCGGAGATACAATTTTTTGTAATTCACTGCACGGCTAAAGTTTCTCTTACGAATCTTCCACCTTCAGCCTCCTGTAATATCCGATTCCCCGGACGAATTCTTCGACGACACACTTTCAATTATTCCCGTCCACCTCGTAAATATTTATTCAAACGCACAACGCCGTAGTCGAAGTAAAATTGATCGTACGAAAAAAAAAAAAAAAAAAAAACACAAAAATAACTCCGCTCGACTGTTTATACATCGCTCTGTGAACGGAGAAAATCGAGGGACAAGCGCGACACAGTGCGCTGGCCTGGATCAAGGCCCCGGCGTGACGCAGCAATATCCTTTCGCTGCTTTCTCTCATCCTCGTCGACTTCCTCCGCTTCCTCTTCGTCGTCCTCTTCGCGATTCGCCCCTCCACGCGAATCGCGAGTCGCGTGGCTCTCTCGATCGGTCGAACGCGGCGTGCTGCCCGCCCGCTTCGCGAAGTAGGTACGAAATCTTGGTTTATTCTCGACGGACCGCGGAAGAGAGAGGGACCCGGTATCGACGATCCTCGATCGACCCGCGGGAATACCGTTAGCCTCGCGGTGAGGGATTTTACACGCGGGGCCACGGGAACGCATCGGGTCACGTACACACGGCGAGCAAACCTCGATCCTTCGATTCCCTTATTCTTGCGGCGGTTAAACGTCGTTCCCGTGAAATTTTACGAGTCGCCCGCAGGATACGCACGGCGGACTTACCGGCAATGCGCCTCCTGGGATTCCCCGACATACCTGACATTTTTCGATAGCACGTACCAGACTCCGATCCGGGCCGATAGCACGTGCTGCGCAGCTCTCGGGCCCGAAAGCTTCTCCTTCGTGCCTCACGCTGACGGGTGTTAAATTCAATTTAAAGAAATCTCGGATGTTAAGAATTATCCGTTGAGAAATGAAATCTTTGTATTCAATTTATATTGAACCTATGTTAAATTTATATTTGATTTAATATACATTTTTTATCGAATTTACATTAAATGTATATTAAATTTAATTTAAAGATATATCGTATCCTAAAAATCGTCCATTGAGAAATGAAATCTTTTTGGTATCTTCGATTTTTGGATAGGAAGGATGAAATTTTTTTTTTTTTTTACATGAATTAATACCGATCGATATCGTCAAATATCGTCATGGTTTTCTTATCCATCAAATTTCTCTCGAAATATCTTCGATGTCTGCGATTGGTTGGTCATCGATAATTCTTACATGTACCCGAGATCAATCAACATGATTGAATTTTGTCATACATGTTATCGTCGCGGATAACATTTTTTTACAGAAATCAATCAATCTCAACGCAGTTTAATTTCCGTCACATCAAGATTATAAGCAAGATGTTACGAATAAATTCTAAATATCAAAATATCTCTAATGTCTCCAATTCGTCGGCAATCGATAATCGATCATTTTTTCGTTTGTCCAAGATCGATCACCATAATTGACTTCCGTCATACCAGTTATCCTCGTGCGTTATTTTTCATTTTTAACAAAAATGCCCTTTTAATAAATCCCAACGTAGTTTAATTTCCGTGAAATCAAGATTGTAAGCAAGACGATGCGAATAATGTTCGAATTCATCGGGCCGAATATCGGTCGGCGGTTGGCGGTGCGCGGGCGAGCGGAAAGGGAATAATATCGGTGGGGTCCATCACGCACGCGTGCCCGCCAGAGTCTGCTCGATTGTGCTCCGGCTCGTTCGGGTGTGTGTCTGAGTACGGATGTGTGTGCGCGTGTGTATATGAGTGTGGGTTCCAGCACGCGTGGGCGATGCTGCGGCACGCGACACGACCGTTACGTTCGAAACTGGCACCGGAGGGGTGCGTGGTGAGGAAGGGAGATCGACGAAGGGATAGACGGTGTGTGTGTCGTATCCACATGTGTATGTGTGTGTGCCGAAGCGAGCTAACGAGTGAGAGGGAAGAAACGTTTGAATGGGAGAAGGGGGAAGCTCTCGAGGGGCGGAGGGGGGGGGGGGGGGGGGAATGGTGAACAGAGTGAGAAAGACACGCTGAATTTCAGGAGGGGAACTACGCCGGATCGCAACGCTCGCGCACCGTCACCCGGCAAACATAAAAGAATTTTTCCTTTCAGGCTTTATCTCCTTTTCGCCAGATTCCGAAACTCCTCATCTTCAATCTTTGGCCTTAAAAAAATAAAAATGTTGATTTCCGTAACGTTTTTCCCGAAATTCTTTCACCCGATGAGCTTCTTCGCCTTCAATACCGGAGTTCGCGCTTGGGAACAATGGGACTCTAGCTTCAAAAGACGATATCTCAGAAACTACGCCACGTATTTCGCTCGCTAGCCTCTTTATTTGAAGCGCAAGCTTCACCCTTCAAAACGAACCGCGACCAGAGTACCCAGCTTCGGTATTTTCGGAGATAACGCCATTCGAAAAAGTCCATCAGGAGCGACATCCGGATTCGCGACTTCTGGTCCATCGGCTCTTCTCTCAGTCGCTGACTCTCGGGACAAAACTGTCCGTGAAATCATCTCTCCGCGTCAATGAGACCTCCATCCGGCGGTACGATTTCCCGTTCATCTACGACGGAAGCGGTACGAAATATCCCGCGAGATGAAGGACGCGTACGAGCTTTCGGAAGGGGGGCAGCCTGAGTGGGGGGCTTCTCGGGCGAGCATCTGCCCGGTGGATGCGAACAACGCGTACGTCTCGGGTGCGAGAGACGTACAGCCCGGAACAATCGTCACACTCACGAATGCGTTGTACACAAGAAGAGGGAGCGAGAGGAGCGAAAACAGAGGAAGAGAGAGAAGTCGGTGAGCGGCCCGATGCCGCCTCGCCGTCGTGGTGATCGGGGAACAGGTAAGGGGCCACTACACGGTGAATCTGTTGCCGCCGCTGGGTTGCTGGTGGTGGTAGGACAAGTAGAAAATACTTGGTTAGCAGCGATGGTGGGGCGAGGAGGGGGGGGGGGGGGGGAGGGGGTTTAGCCCAGGCATAGCGGTGAACCGTGGTGTCCCCGCGAGGGCACGGAGGGGGACAAGACAGATGCCCGTTCGCCGATTGGTCGACGGCCCGCGACCGTCCGTCCCCCATTGGAGTTGAGCGCGGGGCCCGTGGGGCCAGCATTGGCCTGGCAGCACGTGCGGGCCACCTGCGGCCCAGCGGTGGGGGCGACTGCTTATAAAAGGACCGCGCGTGTCCCCCTGCCAGTCAGAGACCGGCTTGCAGCCGAATCCGAGACATCGTCGAACGCTCAGTCAGCTTGTATCCCAAACTGACTTAGTACGCGAAGTTTATTCGAAACGGATTGAAAAAAAAAACAAAAAAATTTATACGAGATTAATATCGATGTGTGTAAAAAGTGCAGTGACCTGTCGATGATCTTCAGCGAGAATCTGGATTATTACTGAAGATATTCTCGAGGTTTTTTTGATCGATTTTTTTAATGTCGAGAAAAATTGATCGACGGTGAAAAATAGTGAAAAGAGCGATAAAACGAGAGATATATTGCGAAGGTGACTGAACGGCTGTGAAACCTCCCAAGACTTGGATTACCGGGAGGGCGGAACACCGCTCGTCGCGCTTAACAATTCGTTCTTCGTTCGATTTGAAAATAACAATTTCATCATGCTCGTCGAAGAGACACCGAGGAGCTTCGTCAAGAAGAACAACAGCTACAGTCACTGCCCGCTCAAGAAGCGGCCGGTGCACGTCATGCTGTACGACGAGGTCCCAGAGGCCGTCAAAGGTAAGCATCGATTTACGAAAAACCCAAAAAAATTCCTCCATTCTTTCTATCTGAAAAAAAAAAAAACAAACAAGAAAAAATAAAAATCAACTTTACCAAATCTGCCAAAGTAAAAAAAAATATACAAAGTCTAACGTGCCATTTCCATGTTTTGTGCTTGCAGAAGAGATAATCGACGTCGTAACGGACGATATCCCGGAGCCCGAGAATCTCTCGACAAAGCCCGAGGATCTCAGCAAAACGGCCAAGAAGCTTTGCGTCGCGCCATCGAGGTCGCCGTCGCCGGTCGTCCCGATACCGGAAGTTCATCTCCGTTCGCCGATCCATCACCAGCAGCAGCCTCAACAGCCACAGTCGCATCACCCCCAAATCGTGGTACCGGTCCATCCGCAGCATCAGCACAGTGCATCGTACCCACCTAAGTCGCAGACTCCGCCGCTCGGTCTCACAGCCGCCGTCTACCCGATCGTCAAGAAGGAGCGCGTCGAGGTGATCCAGCACGACGGATCGGCATCCTCGACCGCGCTAGCGCCCTCCGCGCCTCTGCACTTCATGGCTGCGAAATCTCCCCTGGAGCCCTTGAACCTGAACACCCCGGTCGAACCCGTCCCACACTACGCCACCCCAGCCTGGGCCCGATCTGCTCCTCTCTATCCACCCCACTATCTTCCTTACCCAGCAGCCTACCGATTCCCTCATCACCATCCCGGCGCCGAACTCTATCCGGCCTATCCTCTGCCCGCCTATCCTCACTCCTCACCGGAACACGCTTCCGTCTCGCCACCGCCACACGCCGCCCTCACCTGCCCGACGATACAGCGACCGATCGCCAGGACTTACAACCACCACTGGGCCACCGC
Source organism: Exephanes ischioxanthus (assembly GCA_958510785.1). Lineage (NCBI taxonomy): Eukaryota > Metazoa > Arthropoda > Insecta > Hymenoptera > Ichneumonidae > Exephanes > Exephanes ischioxanthus. Next base: position 11,406,327 of record OY294023.1, on the reverse strand, counting down.
CTCCAGTCCGGACCACTGCGGCCTCTCGCCCACCAGCTCCATCGGCTACGGTTCCCTCCGATCGCCGCCTCCGGTCACTCCCGAGGACCTCTCCTCTCCCGGAAGCGACAGCGGAAGATCATCAGCGGGCAGCACGTCGGCCGGAACAACGATAATCGGCATGAAGATCGATCCAACCGTCCACACGAGTCCGATGGAGAATTCCCACTCGGCATCCTCCACGTCTTCCTCCTCGTCAACCACCTCGCCGAGATACCAGTGTCCCGACTGCGGGAAGTCGTACTCGACGTATTCGGGACTTTCCAAACATCAGCAGTTTCACTGCGCCGCGGCTGAGGGACAGACCAAGAAGTCGTTTTCCTGCAAGTACTGCGAGAAGGTCTACGTCAGCATGGGAGCGCTCAAGATGCACATCAGGACTCACACTCTGCCGTGCAAGTGCCATCTCTGCGGAAAAGCGTTCTCCAGGCCGTGGCTGCTTCAGGGACACATCAGAACTCATACCGGTGAAAAACCCTTCAGCTGCCAACACTGCAATCGCGCATTCGCTGATCGCAGCAACCTCAGGGCGCATCTTCAGACTCACAGCGACGTCAAGAAGTACTCCTGCACGTCATGCAGCAAAACCTTCAGCAGGATGTCGCTGCTCACTAAACATCAGGAGGGCGGATGTCCTGGAATGAACGTTCCCATCGGCTACGGTTGCTGAGTTGGTTGCTTTGGTTCCTAAAAAAAAATATGCAAAAAAAAAAACAACGAAACGAAGAGGATAAATATTGGAGTGCCTTAAGAGATAAAGAATGAGTGCGACGGGAGTACAAAAAAAAAAGACAAAGTGTGTAAATATGTAATTTTCTTATTCTATTTTTTTTCGTATATATTGACTATGAACGGAAAACAATTTCGAGAGTGAGACGGAAAGAGACGACCGAGGCGGAGAGAGTTTTATAGTTTTTATATATGCGGGGGACGAGATCGAACTAATCGGAGTTTTTATTGAAGCAAAATAATTTGTACTTAGGGTTACGGCGAAGAGGGTTTCGTTTCTTTACACGATATTTTTTCTTTGCCTATTTTTTTTTTCTTTCTCTTGCGTTTTTCTTTTAAGAGTTTTTTCATTCTTGATTTCACCGCTCGACGCGGATCCGTGAAACTGCCGTGCCATTATTCACAAATTCCAATTCGCGTTTATCTTTTTTTTATTCTTCGGATTTTTTTTTTTTTTATGTATTTTGAAAAGAAAAAAAAATCAATTAAGTTTCTCGTGTATTATACATATCGGTCTGCGATGACGATCGTAATTATTTCTTAGTAATTTATGTTTCGTAGGTATTAAGGATTCTTTTTTCATAGTCGTTTCGTGGATAACAATCGTGCACCAAAGTGTCTCGCGAAACCAGCACGGTATTCGACTTCTTCTTCTTTTTCGTAATTTTATTTCATTGTCCGTTTGTAAATATTTGGCCATCGCGTGCGCGCACGAATATATATCTAGACTCTAGATAACTTAAGTATTAAAGGTGTGTCAAAATCGCGATGTCGGCGACAAAACCACCTTACCCAACTTCTTTCGTTCGTCCGTCAAATGAGGAAAAAATAATGTTTTTTTTTGCGTTTATACATTAAGTTACTCGATGAAACTAGTCACTGTATTATATTATATATATACATATATATATATAAATATATTATATATATCTACGAAGGTGCGAAAGAGAGAGATAGAGAAAGGCGTGAAAAGACAACAAAAAAAATTTAATAAAAAAGCAGACTCGAAACGAGTCCCTTTATCGAAACTATGATTTATCAACTTTTTTTTTCATCGAATCCCCCCTCAAATCAATCCTCTCTCTTTCAAAATAAAAAAAATATATATAAAATAAAAATCAAGATAGACGTCTGAACGGGCGGAAAATCTGCCGTTCGACATAAACACGTCAGACTCCGAGGGGGACGACGATAATTACATATTATATTTTCTTTTCCTCTTTCATCTCTAAGAATTTTTGTAAAGACAAATCTTTCTTTTCTTTAACTCTAAATACGAAGAGCATAGATATCGCCTATATATAGAGAATACTATTTTATACGAAATAAATAATGAATCAAGCCATAAATGAAATATATCTTATTATTCCACGAAACCTCATCAAACGCCTTTCCCAAATAAAACAATAACAATTTTAACCCCATCGATCGAATTCAATTTCAAAGTTTGTTGACTCCGAGCGACAACATTTTTTATTAAAATGTTTAATTAAAAAAAAAAAAATCCAGATTGAGATTGCTGCACAAAAATACGGCTTACGATTTATCGGAGTCGAAACTCGATTCATTCGTCACTTCCATTCATTTCTCGTCGGAGCATGAGTTCCTGTATGCTCACGAGGACGCATGCGTCTTGTAGTACAGAGCGTAGTACAATTACACAAAGCTCTTTAGCGCCCGAGCAAACAACATATGGCTGGGTACGTGAAACGAGCGAGTTGCGCCCTGACGGTTGCCACTCGGCGACCGTGCGGAGTTCGATTCATTGCCTCGCAATGGGCTACCTGCAGCAGCGCATGCAGCCCGTATCGAGTCCCACGCGCTCTCGCCTCGCTGGTTCCCTCGACGCGAAACGATTCAATCGCCTTTGGTAATGCTCCTGCTGCCGCTGTTACGGCTGCAGCAGTGACTGTTGGCCGCTCGAAAATTTCGTCTCCGAGAATACAATTCCATATGGGCAATCGAGCGACCATTGCTGCCGGATTAGCCTGGTAACGAGATCAAACAACAAGGGATGCTGCGCGCACCCTTCATCCGTTCCACGGACCCAAATATTCGATGAATTTTTGTGTCAATATATTCGCCGCTCAGCGGAGCGAATGACAAATTCTAAAAATTCAATCTCCGTTCTAGCACTATTAACCCTTTGCCATTATTTTTTATTATTTTGATTTTTGTGCTCAATTTTTTTGACAATTTATTGGTGCGATCGAAACGATGATAAATTGGGCTGTCGAAGGGAATTAATTTATGTCGATTTAAATGATAATTTATTTGCAAATCGACTGTTTTTTTTAAATTTAATTATTTGACCCTTGAAAGTTACTTTTTTAGATTCTTTAGCGATGTTTTTCGAGAAAAATGTTATCAAGTACAATTATTTATTCCATTAAATACATTATTTACAGTTTTCGATTAACAACACTCTCCCGATCTTTGACACCTTCGACCCAAATCTTACACTTCAGTTATTTTTCTACAAAATATTTAAAAAATTTTCACCAACCTCTTCAGTAAATTTGTTAAATCTACCTCTCGATGTTCCGTGTATTCGGGAAAAACGATTGATTTTACCTGCAGGGAACACTCCAGCAGGTGGATTATTGTGGGATAATAACGATTAGCGCGGAACCTGTAAACGAGTACCGCGTTCGATTCTCGTCCCTTGCGATATTACGACCGCCACCAGCATTATTGCTGCTACCATCGCCAACCATCGCCCGGAATTCATTGTACCCCGAGGCTTAACGAGGTCCAACCAAGAGCCAACTCACCCTAATGACGGATTCTTCTCCCTTCCTTTTGCCTTCAATCCATTTCCTTCTTACTCCATTCGTCCTCAGCAACGCCGTTTCTGTTTCGGCATAGAAATCGAGAGGTCGGCAACGGTTCTCGGGGGGTCGCGCATTCGCACTCTTCATTCATTCCCACGGACAGGTGCCCACTTTAAAATGTCCAACAATTTTCTTTTCACCTTCCTCTTCATCTTCTTCTTCGATCCTAACTATGACTAGTATATTGTCACCCAACTCCACCCAGATAAATAATTTATTTGACGGCCACCCTTTATTTGGTTGTAGTAAAATAAACGGTGGCCGTCAAATAATTTTTTTTTTTCTGGCTGTAGGAAAGAAAACGAGGAGGGAATGGAGCAAACCGTGTCGCAAATAAATATTTCTTTTAAATCAGTCGAGTAAATTACTGATCGAGTAAATTATTTGTCTGAGTGTAGATTTTTTTCTTCGATTCTTTTACGAGCTCCTGGATCGAACAAGTGCAGGTATCTTAACGAGGTCTAACCAAGACCCACAGCTCCCTAATCATGGATTGCCCTTCTTTCCTTTAACTTTCAATCCAGTTCTTTCTTACTCCATTCGCAACACCGTTTCTGTTTCGGCGCAGAAATCGCGACTCAACGGGGGGAAAGGGGGGGGGGGGGGGGGGGTCGCGCATTCGCCTCTTCATTCAGTCCCACGAACAGGTGCCCACTTTTAAATTTCCAACAATTTTCTCTTCATCTTCCTCTCCATCTTCTCACTATTTCTTCTTTCTCGCCCCCAGCTGCGACCAGGATATTGTCGTCCGGGGCCGTCCGGGCCTGACCACCGACACCGAGACGGTCTCGTTGGAAACGGAGACGAAAGTGAAAAGCAATGAAAGAAGCCGAGTAGGAAAGAAAAAGAGAGGACGGAGCGGAGTAAACCGTGTTGGTCTCAATAGCCTCGGTTCACTTGAGCTCGTATACACTCTTTTCTTCGTTGCTTTTACGAGCTCCTCGATCGAACAGGTGCAGGTGCCGCTCCCGGGGGACGAACGGGGTCCAAAGCGGACCATTCTTTGCACATCGCCGGTGCACAACTAAACGCGCATACACCGCACTATGCTGTATATACAGACTTTGAGACGCGAGAACGAGACCCGACCGGTGACAAAAGACCGCCGGTAATACTCGCCGAGTTCTCGCAAAAACTCCGAAAGGAAACGGGAGACTGACCTAGGCGTTTCCTCCGAGACTGGTTCCTCAACGCGACCGGTGCGCACTTTGGGCACGATTATTTATCCTTTTAATGAAATTCCCATTTATATTTATTTAAATGAAAAATAAATATTTCTTTTTATTTAAAGTAGAAATATAAAATATTTGGCTGGAGGACTTCGGTCGATCGCCAATTGGCAGCATGCATGTAATTTAAGTCTGCTATGTATCAAAAACTGTTCTATGTTATGCACTGTCAATAAATTCACTACATACAAAATATGCATTTTATTTGAAAATTTATTATTTACGGTTTTAATGAAATTTCATTTATGTATTTGTTTTTAACTTAAAGATATAAAATATTAATTTCGTCTAAAAAATGTATTGTTTACAGTTTACATAAAAACTTTCGAGTGTCTCAGTAATTTTTTCATCCCAGGGTAATGAATGATTAATATTATAATGCTTATTTTCGGCAGGAAACTAAACTAAAAAAAAAGATTGGAAAAATGGACAGATAAGTGGAGATTTTGTTTGCAGACTCGTAAATGCGTCGACCACCGAGATTCAACGGCCCCTTTGTAACGTCCACCGCGAAGAAACATCCGTTTGACTAATTGGATACGCATATCCGCCCGTAGGCGTAAAACTCAGCCGCGATCAATCCGTCCGTCGAACTCCCGGTCGCAATTTTGCCGAGCGCGAGTCAGACTCGTCGCGGAATCTTCCGTCTCGCGCCTATCTCTTCTCTCCTTCACCGGAGCAAAACCAGTCGGTCGGTGATCGCGTGGTGACCGCCTCCCGCGCTCGATCTTTCCGCAACCCCCCTCTCCCTATCTCCCCCCCCCCCCCTCGGTGCACGCGGCAGTGCACCGTAGTACGTGCATGCGCTCACCGCTCAATGCATAACTCTATTTACATACTTGACCTCGGGTTGGTTATATCGGTACCTCTGTCCGGCGTACACACGTATATCGGCCGGTACTCAACTTTCGAACAAACCTTTTCGTCGAGTTCTATCGTAATTAGTGCCCGAGGGGAGGAATCGGCTCCGCGCATGCGCGCAGCGCGCAGCATCGGAAATCGAACGGACGGAAAATTTGCCTCGCAGTCAATGAATAGCTGCGCGCCGTATGATCTGAATACAAATGACTCTCGGGGAGAAATATTCCCACGGCTCTCCGTACAGCTGCGGCCGCGGCCGCTGGATGAAAAGACAAAACGGCCGGGGAACTCTCGAAGCTCTGACCCGGCGGACCGAGGATCGAACCCGCTCCGATCCGATTCATGACTTAAGTTTCAATAAGAAACTGTCGAGATGGGAGGGACGAGGAATCGGCGGAAAGATGCACACCTGACCGGCGATAAACAACGAGAGAGGCCTTTCAACGCTTCCCGGAAGAACTCGTGGTTGTCTTCTTATTCTTGTTTTTTTAATTCTTTTTTTTTTTTTTGTGCTGTTCTTGTTCTTCTCTCGAAGCCCCCTTAATTGTTCCACGCCGGTACGTGCCCCATTGTGCCGGTGCCGATAGCGAGATCGCGAGGAACTCTCGGCTACCGGACTCTCGCACGATTTCGCGCGCCAGGTGTACGCGCGCTTTAGGTGGAGAGCTGAGGGTTCAATCGGTCGCACAGTTATTGGCCGTAACTTTTTAATGACCCGACGAATCGTCGCGAAATTTGCACGATATCTTCGGAACAGTCGTACTTCTGGTTGGGAATTTTATCGGATTTTTTGGTCCGGGGGAAATTTGGTTCTTGCATTTTTGTCGATTCAACATTTTAGGAAAGCCAAACAAATATTTAGAAAATTAAAATTTGCGGTTACATTTCTTTCCCCGTTCTCCGGCCAAGGACTGATCAGCGGCCGTCGGTTGTATTATAGCGTTCTCCCCGACGGTGTAACGTACCTCGGGTGAGATGATACTCGATATTGAGCGAGAGACGCGAGACGAGCAGCGATAGTCTTGCTGACGCTGATTCGCCGTGACCGATCTCCGCGCGGCGTACACCGTGAGCTCACGAACAGTAAAGAAAAAAAAAGGAAACAAAAAAAATGAGTTAGATCCTCGAAGCGAGCTTCGGTCACGCCTCGTCATCTCGATTCACTGGTCAATGGGCTCGGGCAATGGGACAAAAAATAAATCTCAAACGACTCGGAACAGTCATACAACCAGCTCTATGCCATTTACACGGTAAATATATATATATATATAGACACACCGAATTGATTTCATATTTACCGCGAGATTATTAAATTTCTTATGGACTTTATCGCTTTGATAATTTAGTACCTTTTACGTATATTTTCATAATCGCGTGTAACGTGGCGCGACTAATGGCTCATTTAATGCCAACTCGGTAAATTAATTTTATGTTAAAAAAAAAGCTATAGAAAAATAGTTCATTTTTTTATTTACCGGGCAGTCGCACATGAATTGACGAATAATTATTTTTCAAGTCAAACGAGAGATACGGATCTGTCCGTAGCGGAAGGGTTAACTGTGGTTCGCTCTCAAACAGAGCTTTAATAAGACGATTTGTAGCCATGAGATAAAAAGTCAATTTCAAACGGCTTGGAACAGTCATACAATCAGCTGTTTGCTATTTGCACAGTAGAGATATAAACCGAATTGATTTTATATTTGCCGCGAGATTATTAAATTTCTTATGGACTTCATAATTTTTATAATTTACTGTCTTTCACACATATTTTCACAATCGTGTGTGGCACGGCGCGACTAATGGCTCATTTAACGTCAACTCGGTTAAATAATTTTATACAAAAATAAAATCAAGCAATAAAAAAATGTGTTTTTTTTTTTTAATTCACTGGACAGTCGTCGAATAATGGCGAATAATGATTTTCTAAATTGAAGGAGAAATACAGTTCCATTGGTAGCGAAAGGATTAACTATTCTCCGTTCTCATACACCGCCTTAATAATTTACTACCTTTTACACATATTTTCCTAATCGCGTGTAACACGGCGCGACTAATGACTCATTTAACGCCAGCTCGGTTAAAGCTTCACGTACCGGATCCTTGTTCAACGAGAACCTAGAATTTGCCAAGGCGCAAATGATTCGAATGATTCGAATTAAAAGTCAATGTGCTAAAACATGGCGTACAGTAAAAAGTCTCATGCGTTTTTTCGATAACGCAGATGAAAATTTATTATGGACATCCGTATCGTTCTTGTGCTTAAAAGAAGGCATGATCGTTTGCGGCCCGCAATAAGTCCCCGGCACTTTTAAAAGGGTAAAATACCTTAATGTTAAAAAAATAAAACAAGCAGTAAAAAAAGTCAATTTTTTACATTAATCGATTAACTGTTCTCTGCTCTCATACAGCGCTTTAGTAAGAAAACGTGTAGAAGGAACATTACGCCAACACGGTTAAATAATTTCATATATAAAAAAAAAACTAGCAATAAAAAAAGTAATTTTTTTTTATTCACCGAACACTCGCACGTGAATTGACGAAAAATGATTTTCTAAATTGAACGAGAGACACGGTTGCGTCGGTAGCGAAAGGGTTAACTGTTCTCCGCTCTCGCATACAGCGCTTTAATAAGACGATTTATAGCAGGTACATTAGGTATCGGCGATATCGCAGAGTCCGGTGCCTTATTGGCACGAGATCTTTTTTCTGTTGTATATTCTTCGTGTGTCTCTCTGTCGGTGTGCAAAAATCAGGGTACAGAAACACAGCGAGTGGCGAGAGTGCGACGTACACACACAGTTCGCTCTATAACGAGAGTGGCGAATAACTGATACGTCCAGCCTTCGTTCCAGGTATCGATAGTCGATCTTTCAGATCAGTCTCTCTCACCCGCGTCGTACACGCGCGCCGAGGAGAGCCTCGGGCCGAACTCCGAACGGCAATTTCGCACCGGCCAAGACCGAAAGAACAAACCGGCAGAATTCGTAGACGCAGAAAGATTTGCGATCGAAACTATCGCTTAAGGGAAATTTTTCGTTGAAAAAAAAAAATTGAAAACAAAAGTTATTGAAAAAAAAATGTATAGCTGTTATTGCCATAAATTTACAATGTGTTATGCTCGTATGTGTCTTATGTATGTCTATGTATGGCGTATTATTATTACCTCGTACATGTCAAAATTGTCGCGACGACTCGGCGCCGCGCACGCAAAATTCACCGGTCTGGCGCCAGATATACACAAGAAATATATACTCTCACCTCGCGAACTCTCCCCGCCGAGGACTTCTGCGGTTTTTCCACGAATCGATATTGTAATCGACTCGAGACTTCTTATTTTTTTTTTTTTTTTTCTTGCTCCACTGCCCGCTCTTGCCCACTGTTCACGTACATTTGCATTCAAATATACGGTAATTCAAGCGGCGTTATTAATGCTTCTACGGAGTTTTATTTATTTTTTTATTTTATTTTTTTTTCAGAGCGCGCGCGACACCAAAACTTCGATGGACGAACAGCAGTTCCGGGAATCGTTGGGATTGGGTATGTTTGAACAATTATTTATCGTCGTTGGTAGAAAGTTTTTTTTAGAGGTTTGTCGATATGCCTGAATGTGCGGTTAACAAGCGATCTTTGAATTTAAGAATTAATCGCAAAATTAATCCGTTTCTGACGCATTTATAAATTATTACGAGCCATAAATTACATGTCAGCGAAAATTGATCCTGGATCCAATAATTAACTCTCTGGCGCCACACAATTACGAAAGATACCAGACTTTACCCATCGGAATATATTATTTGCCCAATTCGACACTTTGGGACCAAGCAAGAAATTTAAAACAATATTTTTTTAACAGTGAAATTGTTTATAAAATGTTGCATATTTTTTTTAAATCAAGTTTCTTCCTGACTGCTCTTGAGGCGTGGGTCACCCAAGCATTATCCGCGCCCAGAGTATCTCACTCCGATATTCTCCCACATTGTATCTGGCGCTTTTTAGAATCCGCTGAGTGGCGAAAAAAAAAAAAAAAAAAAAAAAAAAAAAATACTAAACACTGAGAAAGTCGACAGAGTTCCAGATTTAAGAAATAATAGTCTCGCGCAATTAATCCCTTACCGATGAATCCAGAAATTATTATCCTGGGTGCCATAATTAACTCTACGGAACCCCATTATTACGAACGATACCAGAGATTCCCCATAGGAATATATTTTCCCCCATTCTACGCTTTGGGACCAAACACAAAGTTTAAGACATTTAAAAAAAATCAAAACTACATAAAATTTTGCATATTAAAAAAAAAAAAATCAAATTTCTCTTTGACTGCTCTTGAGGCGTGGAACACGCCTCGCCAGAGCATTATCGTTCGCGCCCGCGTCCTATCTGGCGGTTTTTAGAGTCCGGTGAGTGCCAGCTCGAAACTTTACAGTGACAAAAAAAAAAAAAAATTAAAAAAAAAAATTAAAAAATAATAGAATCTGAGAAACTGGACGGAGTGCCAGAGCTCTCCATTTCCATGTGGCCCGAGCGAGCGCTCGAGCACGGACTCCCCACCAGCAGTCCGTCTATTAAGGGCTCAGTTTTAGCCTGCGCCGGCCCGAAGTTGCGTCCTTTTGATTTCGTGCCCGAAAGAAAAAGAGGGAGCGAGCTCGCTCATTAGCCACGCCGACGAGCTCCGAAGCGCGTTCTCTGCCGACTCCTACCGATGCGCGCCCACGATCCTTAGGAACGCGTGGAACCCGCACAGGGACGAAACAATCTCGGCCGACACCGCCGCCGCCCGCGCGTTCGGCAAGCAAAGAAGGAACAACCTGTTGCCCCGAACTTATACTTCGGTCGGGGAACTCTTTTTAAGGCGGTGTGCACAACAGATGGCTCGCGGCCCGAAGAACCGCTCTCAGCAGGTTACACCTGCCTCGACGTCTTCTTCTCTCCTCTTTCTCGTTCTCTTCGTCCCCGCCATGCCGCGGCCTCTTTCGCTTCTCTCCGGCGATCGGTTCGCGCAGATTTCGATACGCCACTTAAACTTCTCATTTGCTAAATGCCTCCGATGCCTCTCCGGAGCCGCTCTCGATGATTCCACACCGAGGACTGCCGGAGTGCTCGGCTCGAAATGAATGATAAATTTGAAGATTCGACCGGGTGACGTGGGTCGCGGAAGGGGAGAGAGAGGAAGATCGGTGGAAGGAGATTCCGAAGAGCACGACTAAACTGTCGTTAGCGATGGACGGAGAATGCTTGCCAACTTTTTTTTACCCTCCCTAATGAGGCTGTTCACGCTCCGAGAAATTTCACCGGAAAGTGTCGGGGATTCTTGTCGATCGGCACGATCGAGATTCTCGACGCCCCGGTTTTTTAGATCCTTTGTCGAGGAGATGTCGGTATAATTGAAAATTTAACACGTGGACGGCTTGCGTTTTATATTTCGTGTTTGACAAGTTTTTTTTAAATATGTTTAATGTCTTTATACCTTAGGGTTGTTTATCTTTGGACTACCAAATGCTAATCGTTAGTTAATCGTTCGTGAGTAGTCTTACAAATCGGCTCCGACACTTAATATTTAAAAAACTGGTCTCGTCGATCATTTGTTTGAGTAAGAACAATCAAACGAGGAGGGACACGCTTAAGGTCGGTCAAGTCGCTAAGAGTGCATAATGATATTAGCTTTTAGCACTCTATTCTTCCAATACATCCAACCTTACTACTTACCTACCATAAAATTAACCATAAGATTGTTAGTAAGTGTTGTTATTATTTTATTATATTTCTTACTTATATATTCTGATAATGTTATTGTTCGATTATTCGTCTGCAACTATTAAATTCTCACTGTATTTACTCACATTGATCCACAATAAGAGCATAACATACCAGTACCTATATATAGACTTTTTTGAATTTTCATAAGAATGTTATTTTTTTACCGGTACCGTCATGTTTACTGTTTAATTGTTCAATCCCTTTCGAAGTTTCCGAAAAAGGGAAAGCAAAAGAAAAAATTAAGAGAAAGTGTACGAAAAGGGGATAAGTGCGAGAGCTTCGATAAGTCGTTATAAAGTCCCTGTAAACAAGTCCGAATAATCGAGAGTCTCCTGTGGGTCTGCATCTAAATCGGCAAGTTTTTTTTAAAAACGCACAATATCTTCTACCTTGGCTTGTTTATCGCCAGGCTCCCACACGCTGTTAACCTTTTACGACTAATCTTACATAGTCTCTTTCCTTAATTTTCATAAAAACACAATTTTTGGACCGGTACGGTTATGATGGTCGAAATTTCATTTTCACCATTCAATTTCTGTTGTTCGATCGCTTTCGGAGTTTCCGAAAAAGGGAAAGCAAAAGAAAAAAATTAAGAGAAAGTGTACGAAAAGGGGATAAGTGCGAGAGCTTCGATAAGTAGTTATAAAGTCCCTGTAAACAAGTCCGAATAATCGAGAGTCTCCTGTGGGCCTCTATCTAAATTGGCAAGCGAGCCCGGAGAGCTATGGATTTATTCGAGCGTAAAAATCGCCATTACTGTACCTTTCTCGCGAGTTTCTGCTTAATGATCGCTTAACAGCTTCGCTGGATGAGGCAGAAGAGAGCCCGGGCCAGTCCCTCTCTCGCGTCGTTTGCCAACACGCGATACGATCGGGTTATACCTCCCTGTAGCGGAGCTTCTTCGCGGCCTCCGCTTCTGAGACCCTTATCGCCCGCGACCTTAAATAAAAGAAGGCACGCGCCGCGATCTCGCGGTCTTCCTCACTTTCGTCCATCCTGTGGGCCGCTAACTGCCGAAGATGCCGTTCCGCGATAGCCTTGACGAGTGAGAAATAAATAGAAAAAACGAAACAAAACAAAACAAAAATGACAGAAAAGATCGGCCCGCTTAATGCGCCAAGAATCGTTATTTTTTATCTTTAACATTATAAAGTGTATTGAATTATTTCGGTAGAAAAAAAGAGGGCAAAGACTGTTCGGAGCGAATCTAAGGAACAAATTTTAAAAAAGTAAAAAAAAGAAATCGTTGGTGTACACGTGAGAGAGCCTTAATAGCGCGAGAGGGCGTCACGCGGGGTTAACGACACCCTTGGCTGTCACGTGAGACAAATGCACCTGCATCCATCACCGGTTGGAACAAGCCGCGGGCAATGAGCTCGCGAGGGCCACGGGAACTAATTAATTCCGACGCTGATTAATCCCCAGAAATTGTTGGTTACCGCTGGCACTCCCTCGTCCTCCGTCCGGTGCTCCGTGACTCTCACGCCGAAGAAAGGGATACACCGAAGCGATTTCACCGAAGATGAATCAAAAGAAAAGTCGGGTGGAAAACACAAAAAAAAAAAAAACATAAGAACAAGAACACGAAAAAAATCATCAGGAAGATACTCGAGTAGTCCTCGAGGAAGAGACCTGTAGCTTCGCATTTCTCAAACTCACCCCTTCCGTCCTGCCGAGACCCGCCGGCCCAGAAAGGCGGCTTCTTTGCCGGCTCCGAAAAACTGGAGCAACAGATGGCCGACGCCCCGCCGAAGACACCGACACCTCCTCGGGAATTCTCTTCCCGGATACACGTGAGTTTTCGGCCCTAGCGGGTGCACAAAAAGGTACTCGGAAAGGATGATAAATCGGGGTCCTCATGTCGGTGGAAAATTAATTCTGATCAACAAGATGAATCATCGAATACAAAGAATGAAAAAAAACGGCGTTCCATAAATGAATTAAAAAAAATTAATCCTACTTAATTAGAATTCATTATATCGGATCAAGGCCAAATATTGATCAAAATCAACATGACGAATTCTTGAAGAATTTGCTTCGCAAGCCAACAAAAAAATGGCAGAGGTCTACGGACTAATTCTCACGATTCTTTTCCCGGATAAATGTGTCTTCGGCCCTAGCGAGTGCACGAAAAGAAACTCGGAAAGGATGGTAAATAAGGGCCCTAATGTTGGTGACAAATTAATTCTGATCAACAAGATGAATAATCGAATATCAAGAATGAAAAAAGAAAAAAATTAAGTTCCAAAAAGAGAATAAAAAAAATGAACCCTACTTAATTAATTACAATGAATTGTATCGAATCAGAGCCGGACATTGATCGGAATCAACATGACCAACTCTTAAAGAATTTGCTCCGCAAGCAAACTAAAAAGTAGTCGAGGTCTCTGGACCAATTCTCACGACCGCATAGTCCCACGCCCGATGATTTTGTTTACCACCCCTCGAGAGTTCGGGCCAAGCTTCTCCTCGAGTCTTTCATCGACGCTTCGTGGACACTTGTCTCTCCGGAATGCGGTCCGCAAGTTGGGCTCGCCTCCGGAGAGAGGCTTCGAGAACAGTCCGCGAGTCGCGTTACATTGCCACGAGCGAATAACTCAAAGTCCTTATCGTCTCCGGAGCTGCCAGTCCTCGCGACGAAAAGCGCATTTTCCCTGAAATAATATACGAAGGGCGGAGGGTTGGAGCGCATTCGTGCATGGCCAGAAACAGTGGGTTGTCACGGTGCCGCATGGTTCTGGCCATGTGGTGGCGGAGTTCGAAGGGGAGACACGAACCAGGTCACCCTCTCGAGAACGCAGCCACTTTACCACTTTACCTGATACACCAGCCACGCGGCGAAAGTGGATTCTTCTCGCTCGGCCATCACCGAGCTGCGGTTCTTTCTTTCACTGGACAGTCTGGAATTTTTCGGATAAAAATTCCGGAGCTCTCGAACTCGTTCAGGCCGCATAACGAATCCTACAATGATCGTAGATACCGATCGTGGGTGTTTTCCATGTCCGAGCTCTTGATTGCATTCTCGAGGCTGGAAAGAACTACAACCCGGCCTGGACCGGACGCGAACATGGAAACCTCCGTTTTCGAAGACCCGAAACAGCCGACGAGCTGTTCGGGTCGTTTTTTAACCCTTTTTTTGGTCGTTTTAAAACGAGAAAGGGTCGAAATTTGGACGAATCAATTATCCACGGATTTACGATCGGGAAAGCGAACCTCGTAGGAACATTCTTTAAGGACATCTGGTGTCCGTTGTCTTGGGGCTTTCATACCAACATATTGGATTGTTTTTCGCACACTGATGGAGTTTCGTAATTAGGATAAGTCAGCAACAGCAACAGCCACAGCGATTTTCCTTCATTCGATCTCGTGCTATCTCTCGTTTACATTAACTTAAGTTTGACCTTGGAGACGCACCTCCAAGGTCAAACTTAGATATAAAAAAAAAAAACAAAACGACTATCCTACATTTTTCGAGCAAATGGACGTTTAGTTAGTTACGCATGTGCCCGTATCTCTTTCGTCGAGTCCCGGAGGTCTTTTTCCGTGTCACCCGGGCGTCACGGGTTCCTGCGGAAGAGCCCTGGTTCACGTTGTTCACACACGGGACACGTGGCCGCTCACGAGCGCGACGAAGCCGAAGAGTAAAACAGCTTGGCGTCGCCCCCGAAGAGCCCCGGGAACCCCTGAGAGGACCACCTACGCGTTTCACCAGAGTGCCACACCTCGGATAATGACGCGAAGCGAATCGAGCGTGTGCGGCGCGTTTTGCCGATTCTCCCAGCACCTGATGATGACCGGTTGTCGCTCATTTCTTTCCTCCGACGTCCCTCTCGTCGGTCCCCGATGTTGCGGGAACGACGACGACAACAACACGACAGTGGGAAAATTCACCGACCGACGTCCGGTATTTTGAACGCTTGTTTCTTTGTTTTTGTCGGTCCGAAAATAAATTACCTGATCCTTCGACATTTCATCCGGTCGATCAATGAATGCCCATCCGTTATTTTTTTTTTTTTTATTCGTATATTTCTGACGTACCGAAAAATGTTCGTGTATTATTTTTTCAAATTTTTGAACAGGAAGAAAATTCTGAAAATTTATCATTTTCACGATCTTTTCTTATCGATAACTCGGCTGGCTTGCGACCGGTCTGGTGGTCTCCTCGGGGAGTCCGCGTCAGGTCGAGCTACGAGTATAAACGTACAAAGATCGTACGATCCGGTCATGGATGAGGACACAGGACGGTCCGGAGATCCTAGAGTTCTCGACCTAGGGCTCCGATAATTAAAGCGAAGTCACGGTGATCCTCTCCCGGTCTCCTCTCGGACTCGCCGTGCCGGTCTCGATCTTGTCAACGATCGATTTATACGACGGCTCCGGCTCATATGAAGCCTACCGAGCCGAGAGGCCGGACGGATGCCCCGTACCTCACCGCGTATACACCGCTGCTCATTGGACAGCAATTAAGATGATACCGTGGCTAATCTTGGCTCGATCTAAGGTCCAGCCACTCGGGAGATCGTCATCGTCCCACGAATGCGACTCCGAGTCGACGTACATATGCCAACAACCAAACTAAATACCAAATTAAATACTCGGGAATACCGCACTCAAAATGACTCTTCAAATTCTTCTCGGCTCGAAACTGTTTTTTTTTTTTTTTAATTTTCTTTCGACATCCATCGAGCAACTGAACTCGTGTTTGGAACATGTTTAATACCGAACTTAACCGTAAGCGGGACGATTTCACGTAATCGACCATTAACTGACAAGTTTACACGGTAGTCGTGTAAATTTATTCGGTAAAATATTTCTTATTGATTCATTGTTATATTTCTATCGCCATTCATATTTTGTGAGAGGAGGTGGTTTTAACGTTTTTTGGAGACTGGGGAAGAATGGAGTTGGTCGGACTTCCGGGGATTTTTTTGTAGGTAGGTGAAGGTCATCTCCCAACATTGGCCAAATGGCGAATTGATTCCACGTACAGTAATCGAAAGAAAAATTATAATGTAAAATCATCAAATGCATAAAGTCAGCCCGATCGTCTCTCTTTTTTTGTGTAAAATTTCGCAAAAATTATTCTACCAACGGGTATTCTTGGTCTCGAAGAGTAGAAGGGAACGTCAGCGAACGATCTCCAGCGATGAAGACAGCGCGGCACCTGCGGAAAGGCAGCTCGACTCTTGACTCTCTGCGTCTCGAGACTTTGTCAAATATTTGCCGTGTCCGAGTGTTTCTCGATGGACCGTTCGACTATTCACGAATTCACGCTCCGGCAACGAGATACAAGGCACTTTGCTACTTCAGCCTCGCACCTGTTCTCCGGGCTTCGGTTTACCTTGCCAAAAAAAAAATACCCCAACAAAGCCGCTGCTACCTGCTGAAAGATTATTATTATAGAAAAAAATGCCGCCAATTGTCAGCGCCTCTGGTGATTTTTCCGAGGACTCCGAAGAAGCTCCGCGTACGGAGACTACGTACAGTTCCCCCTCTCATAATTCCACGCTGATTGCGCGACGACGAGGGGGTTCTCGCGAGCGGTTACGAGAGGCGACGTCGACGATTGGCCAGACGTTCGCCACGCGGAAATACCGCGATACACGCGGGTTTTACGGCACATGCGTAGTACGGTTCTCGTTGCGAAAGAATGAACGAGACGCAGACGCGCGTGTCCGCGGTGACGCCCAGCAAGTGGGTTAATGCTGACAATTACCCGTGACTCCGCACGATCCGGAGGGGATCGCGTGCAGCCGAGGCCCGTCCCACTCTGCTCTCGAACGAATTCCCCCTGCGCTTCCGTTAGGCTCTTCCTCACATACGCCAATTCCTACTCTTACTTTTCTCCGACTCGTAAATCGCGATAGTTTCCTTCTGAGCGGAGATACTTCTTGAGATTTTTCTAGGCACTTTTTCAATCGAATGGAGATGCTTTTTGAAATTTTGTTTTGGGTACTTTTTGATTCGAATGGAGATACTTTTTGAGATTTTTTTAGGTACTTTTTTAATTGAATGGAGATGCTTTTTGAAATTTTTTTAGGTACTTTTTTAATTGAATGGAGATACTTTTTGAGATTCTTTAGGTATTTTTTTAATCGAATGGAGATACTTTTTGAGACGAGACGAGATACTTTTTGGGTGGAGCAAATACATTTTTTTGAGAGAAGATATTTTCGGGTTGAGAAAATACATTTATTTGAGAGAAAATAAACTTTTAGAAAGAAGAAACTTTTTCGGTTGATATATTGGGTCAAGAAAATAAACTTTCTAAGAGGAGATACCTTTTCCGTTGAAACGAAATATTTTCCGACAGAATCCATTTTTTTGAGTCGATTTTAACACACGTTAATCAAATTGACCCGCAAACTTTGCTTTTAAGCTGTTAGCGAGCTACAAAAGAGAAACTCTACTGTACGCTCTCTCGAATCTGTGAAAAACAATGTTGCGATCTGTACGGCGATCATTGATCGATCAATGCCGGAGGATAAACGCAGCGATGCATTGACACAAGTATCGTATGGGCTCCGCGAGAGGCAAACACGCATCGCCGTTGCGCACGGCCTCGTTACGGTAACAGCTTCGGGGATAGCTTCGAAACGAGATACTTTACCGGTGCGATCGAGCTGTCCATCGTTGAATTATGGCGAGGGACGTTAATTTATGTTGCCCGATAGGACGGGCACGGGCGTTCGTCGCGCGAGTGACCCGGCACAGAGTTAACAGGCTATACGTATAAGAGACTTGCGCCCCGATCGCTGCCGCTGCAGCAGCGCCGGGCAGTATTTCTCTGGAAGGATAGAAGTTACTAATGATTCATTGATCCCGCTCTACCGCCGACGCCCTGGCGCACCCACGATTGTCAGCTACCGTATTCTCTTCACCCAGGGCATTATTGCGAAGGTGCGCGGGTTCGCGCGCCCCGAGATCGGCCCGCTGTCCGGACCGCGGGCTTGTCCGGCTGACAACCCGACAACGCTGTTCTACACTATTGTTGCCTCGAGATTCTGACGCCTTTGTGGTAATGTACATCGCATTAGGGCGAATTGAACGGTGCAGGAGACATTTTACGAAATTCTTGATTCTTTCATCTTTTTTTTTATTTGCAATTCGAACCGCTTTAATGGAGAAGAGCATACGGGGAAAACGTCACTTTCGGTTTGAAAATTTTGGGTTTTGAGGGGAAGTGACGCCATACAGGATATAGTCACTTCCGGTTTGAAAATATTGGTTTTTGAACGGAAGTGACGTCACACAGGAAAATCTCACTTCCGGTTTGAAAATCTCTGTTTTTAACCGGACATGACGTCATACGGAAAAACGTCACTTCCGGTAAAGCATCAAGATTTTGAAAGCAGAAGTGACGTTTTCAATCTCATCTGATCCAACTTTATATAAATTGATTGAATTAAAATTATCCTGCGATCCGACGTCTCCGGAACGACGAGAATGCCGTTTTACGGCCAGCGAGCGTTCGGATTCTTATTAGACATTCCGGTTGCATAACCGGGGGCGCTTGATCGGAGCGATCGGGGAACAGTTCGCGGAGGTGGACGACTCGAGGAGGAAGGCGAATATAAGAGGAACAAGAAGAATGGGAAAACGAGGATGAGGGAGTCGCGGAGGAGGCGAGGAGAAGGAGCGCAGGTTGACCTGGCAAGGGCCTCGGACGCCGTGTGGTCCGGTCGTGACCCAACCTGTCGAGATCGAAGGGGCTTAGGTGTTCGCGCGCGCCTGGGCGCACTGGACCCCGCGGACATAGAGAACCCGAGTCCAACGGCCGCTGTGCGCCATATCTTGCTCACCTCACCGAGAGATTACCGATCGTTAGTCACTTCCCTTCGAGGCCTCCCGAGGCCGCGAGTCCCCGCGAACGAAACGAACGCGGACGCTGTACGCGACTCGCCATTAGGCCTCACGACGATCCTATACTCCATCTCGTCGCGTACACTTTATTTTTTATTTTTACTATTTTTTCAAATTTTTTTCGAGGGCTGCCAATGGTCCGCACTTCTCGGTCCTCTTCCTACCGTTGGTCTTTCTGGTAAATGATAAATATTTTTTTGATTGTTGGGGTGAAAAATTGGGGGTGGAAATTATTAATTTTTATCTTTTCGCTCTCGCCGTGGATTGTAATTCCAAATATATCAATGATCGAGTCTCTTTCCCGTTGAACATGGTTTTATTTTAATGTACGAAGTTATTGTAATTTTTAAAAATGTTGACACATGTAGTTTTTAAACCGTTTTCGTGTGGATTAATTTTTTTTTATGTAATTTTCAGTGAACTTCTTTTTGGATGCATTACTGATCACCAAATTTTTTTCACAGTTTTTATATGGACGTTGATGAATATATTGAAAAGAAAACCTATCTGAGCTATTTTGCGAAAAGTCGCTTTTTTTGCTGTTTAAAAACAGCGATATCTTTGCTTCCCGATGGAATAACGGGAAAAACGAGGTGCCTATAGTGTTCTACGAGAAAAACACACAACATAGGGTATTTCGCAAAATTCTAGGTCCCTTTTTTACGCCGTCACAGGCCGATAAAAAATCCCCAAAAAAGTGTGATCAGTTCTTGCTAAGAGCTCGAAGTTTGTTGCGAAAAATTGAAGTGTCCCAAAAAAATATTCCGAACCACGTACTTCCACGTATCTCTTCGCCCTAAACACGAATCCATTGTCACTTTCTGCCTACTGCGAAGCTTAAGATTGCCAATTGCCAAAAACATTGCAAAAAATAAAAGCAAAAAAGTGATGATTTTTTTTTTCTTTCACTCTGTCGCTTATTCGCTTACGTGCAGCCGCTCTGACCGCGGGGGAGCGAGTCGAGTTGACTGCGGGCGAGCGTTATACACGCCGCAGCGAGAGCGTGATAACGGTACCGGCTGTTAAACGCTACGTTATTCCGTCAAATGAAATCCCCGTGACCCGGCTCTCTCGCGGGGTCCCGCGTATTCTTCTTTATCCCTTTTCGTACACCTCTTTCGCTCCGACGAACCAGCCGACGTGTCCCTTTTCTCATTCTCTCTTATTTTATTTTTATTTTTATTTTTTAATTTTTTTCTTCACTTTTCGTCCTTCCACGTTTCCGTCTCTCTTCGGGTCACTCTTCCGCTGTCACATGCACCTTCGCTCCGTCGCGTTTTACGTTTCTTCTTTTTAATTTTTTTTTTTTTTTATTTCGTTGCCCTTTCCTCCTCTTCGTTGTCGCTTCATTTCTTTTCTCTCCCTCATCGCGACTCTCTCTCGTGTGCGCGCCTTATAACATTACAATTGCTAATTCCCCGTTGCGGTCGGCCCGCTCTCCCCGCGGTGCAGTAAAGTTCGGCCGTCGTAAACGCGAGGGCGACTTTACTCTCCGCCGTACCGGTCCGCCGAACGGAGTTCAACCAAAAGATGAAAATAAATAAAAAATACAATAAAATGAAGTCGCCGATAATATTTTATCGTTACAGGTCACGTCGAAGTACGAATACGATCGTATCGAAGTACAAATACGGTCGAGTACGAACAACAAAACGCCCAAAGAGATTTATCACCGAAAATTAATCGATAAATATTTGATACTTAAAAAAAAAACAGAATAAGAAAAACGAAAATGCAAAAACAATCAACTTCGCGAAGCTCGAGCCGTGGAGCAATTTTCGTGCAAGTAGCACAGAGGAGTATCTTAAAAAAAAAAAAAATAAGCGAGAGCTGTTTCCTCCTTGTATGTTTTTTTTTTTTTTTCTCTCCGTTGCATCGTGTGCGCCGCACCAAGGCGGATTGTGGGTCGAGTTAATAAGCCGCGCATTGTGATTTTTAATATCGCTACACGCGCCCGCGTCTCGCGGTCCTCGGTTTTTTTGTTTTTGTACTCACCGCCTCTCTCTCGGACCTCGCAATTTTCTCTCTCGGCGTGTACCGCACAGCCCGGCGAGCATATACAGCGCGTCGCGTCCTCTTTCGTCCACGCGCTGGCCTTCTTCTTCGTATTCCTCCATCTCCACCTACGCCTCGTATCGCGAACAACAAAAAAATAAAGGGGGAATGAAAGAATGAAAAAAAAAAAAAAAAAAAAAAAAAAAAATGGAGACACGAGCGAAGGAATGGGAAGAAAGGAAGTCTGGCAAGTACCGGTGCAGAAACGACCCGCGACTGCCACAGGACTTTCGAAGAGACTCCGCCGAGTGGATGGTGAGGGAGAGAGAAAAAAAAAAAATTTGCTTGAGAACTTCGCCAACCGAGATTCTCTCGCGATCGTAAAATTTCCGATTTAAAAGAGAGATTAATCGATACGAACGATTTTTATCGGTACACCTAACGCTCGTTTCCTCCAGCAACCACCAACCTCAGGAACCCTTTTTTTCCCCCCGATACTTTTTCAGTACTCTTTGCGGTGTGTATATGCGTATATGTGTGTGCATACATATACATATGTATGGACGCATATATGTTCGATGTGCTCGATCGGAGCGCACGCTACCAAAAACAGAGTCCTCGTTAAAAGGAAAGATGCTTTTTTCGAGATTCGCACTCGATTATTTATTGTACGGTGCGTAATATACCTCCGCGGGCTTCTCGTTACCGCACGAAAACGATCGGATGGCACTATTTATACCGGTGAGTTTCGGGGAACTGCCGGTGAGGATGAGCGATAAGAAATTTACGAAGGAAATACGGAGAAGTTTACAAAAAAAAATGAAGAAAAAAAGGTTTTTGAAGGTTTAAAAAAATTTTAACAAATTTTTTATTTAAGCCCTTTACTTTGATATTTTTTTATCGATTTCATTCCACAAACTGAAATTCAATCATTACAAATTTTATTCCATTCTGTCGGCTAAATTTTCCGATGATTGAATTTTCGCTCATGAAATGGAATTTATTCCACGCTCGACACAGGCCTGCGAGTTCGCTGCCAAGCGTGATCCTGCGAACTTTCTCAGTACTCGCGAATTCTTATTCAGGAATGACGAGACAGAAAAAAAAAATGAGGAACGAGATGATAATAAATAAATTACAAAAAAAAAGTGCGTAATAATGACCCGAAGCGATTCCTGCATTAACGGTCGTCCTTTATCGCTCGTCCATTCGCCTCGAAGTCCGCGATTTTGCCGGGATGTATTGTACTCCATTCCTCGTTCTTTTTTAATGCTCGCTTCCCTCATCTCGCCCCATCCTCGGTTGTCCTCTCCTCTTTCTCTTCAGCGCGTGCACGCGGGCTCTCGCGCAATTTTTTATTTCGTAAATTTTTATTCTCCCAAGGGGATCGGCCGCGGTTCTTCTCTCCCTCTCGAATCAGCGCCTTCTTTTATTCCCTTCGGGATCATCAAAGTACCCCGTAATGAGCGGCTCGCGCACCGGGGTCGCGGGTCATCCGGTAATGAATTGTTTTGCACCTCGCGGGCAAACCGACGCGGGGCCCTTTTGCCCTCTTCTCTCTTTGCCCTCACTGAACGGCGGTGAGAAAAAATCAGAAAAGAAAGAGAAGAAAAAAAAAACACGACTCAGGTGGCCACATGGACCGCGAATAGTGGAGAGCGGGCGAATACCGGCCAGGCTGATTTTAAAGAATCAGACAGCGATGTAAATATGAGTCACTTGGCTTGTCACGAAGTAGCCGACTAGAAATTCTCGAGCGTTACATCGGGGCCTGATAAGGCCTTGTCAGGCTCCACCCGGACCCAGTCAGGGCCTGATGTAACGCTCGAAAATTTCTACTCGGCTACCGAAGTACCGAAGTAATAAAGTACCGAAATACCAAAATGCCTAAATACCGAAGCACCGAAGTACCGAAGTATTGTGTGGTGCTTTAGTACTAGAGTACGAAGTACTGTGTAGTACTCAAGTACTTGAGTACGAAGTACTGAGTAGTACTTAAGTACTTGAGTACGAAGTACTGTGTATTACTTAAGTACTTGAGTACGAAGTGCTGTGTAGTACTTAAGTATTTGAGTACGAAGTGCTGTGTAGTGCTTAAGTACTTGAGTACGAAGTACTGTGTAGTACTTAAGTACTTGAGTACGAAGTACTGTGTAGTACTTAAGTACTTGAGTACGAAGTACTGTGTAGTACTCAAGTACTTGAGTACACAGTACTGTTCGGTACTTAAGTACTTGAGTACGTAGTACCGTGTGGTACTTCGTACCACAAGTAGTGCTTAAATATTGAATTACTTAATAGAACTTGAGTACAGAAGTAGCGGGTAGTGGGTAGGACTCGATCGAAACCCGTCCCCAAAGTTTGAACCTGTTGTTCGAGCTATCACACATTCTTCGAGGTGGTCCAGCCACTGAGAAATTATGACGATAGACATCCCACGGCAACAACTGCGTAACGGCCCCCTTTAAATCGAGATCCCGGTCGGTGTCTGCGCACCGGTCCGACACATCCGACGGAACGCCGTTCGGGCTAGAAGGGGAAAGGCTAGACGGCCGGACCCGACGGAATCAAGAGATTCATGTTATCGAGAAGTGTTGGGAGAGAACGAGGAGTAAAAAAGGGGATTCCGAACTCGTGTCCGAGCGACAGAGGACTCGGACGAGGCTACCGAACGATGTTTTTCAGGGCCGCCAGGTGAAATTGGGTCCTAACCGCGGGAAGCCTGGATAAACCTACTCGAGAAGTGACGTATCGTTATTTCATTCGGTAGTCGCGGGCGAGAAAGAAACAGGGAGCTTAAGAGGAAGAGCAAACCATTCGAAATACGATGAAACGACGATCTTCCTCTTCTGGCACTCCCGTGGCCGCTGACCACCCGCAGTTTTTTCCTCGGGACTCTAATAACTTTATATTATTTTAATATTATCTTTACCTCTCTCGGGATATACCGGCGATGATTCATGAATGGAGACGTGAAATTTGGCTTCCGGAGAAAATATTTTGGTTCTCGTCTCGGGAACGCTCCGATGCATTTTTCGGGAATATCGAAACTTTGGTATTTTCTTGCTCCAAGATCGACTATTCGGATTCAGCTGCAACTTTCACAGAATGTTTTAGCATGTGTGTTAAGAGTATGAAAAACTTGACACGGCGCTAAATTAATTCCTCCCGATGTTAAAAAATTGTCGGAGAATGCCGTTGCATACGTGAAGCGTTTCGTCAAAGTTAGAGCAAATAGTTTGAATAAAAGGTAATACCTTGGAACGTAGCTTGGAAAAAATTTGAAAAAATTCTCGAACAAGGGTACCAACCCTCCGAAGATGTCGTAAAAATGTTGTAACGATTCGTCGATCAGTGTAAGAGAGCCGGTACTTTTTGACCACGCGGTGGAGATCCCAAAACAAAGCCACCTCAATCTCACCCAGAAAAATAATATATTTATCGAACGCCCCGCAAATAAATATTCATTTCGTTTAAATAAATATTTAATTAAAACAATTAATGTAAATAGTTCAAACAAATAAATATTTATTTACTGGTTCCCGTCAAATAAATTATTTTTCTGGGTGCTCAAAAAAAAAGTGTCCCAACTCGTCAATTGTTCGTTGTTTTCTCTCGTCTCAACCAGGAAACGGAGTTCCTCGTAGCTTGTAAGTTTCGTACCCCACTGGGTTGCGGAATTTCCACCTTATCACAGCCGCGGGGTCAGCGCCGGGGGAAATGTGTCTCGGTTAGCTCCACAGTGATATCCCGCGGTTGCCAGAAACAAGTTTCATATTCAACCGCGCAATAACAAGATCTTCGCAGAAAGTCAGACACGTTACATTTCGCCTTCGTGAGAAACTGGGTCGACCGGCACGTTGTGTGAATTCTTGCCGTCTTTTCTCTATCTGTATCTCTGTACGTGTTTTTTTTTTATTTCTTACGATTTCCACGGTGATGCGCAGAGTTCTCCGCAAGAATTGCACTCCGCGCAGTAGCTCATGCGCCGTACGCTGTACGTAGGGTATAATACGTTACTCTACGTCGTGTAGGCGCAGCGTCACGACCCCGACGGAATCGTGTTGATTTTGTATGCGCACTCGTTAGCCCCGAATGGCCGTGAGCCCAGAAGCGCTCTTCGCAGAGGAGCCCGCACATACAGAGAGCTCGCTACCTTCGAATGCAACTGTACAACCGAGGAAGAGTTTTTCGAGAAACAAATGCCGTCTGATTTGCGGCTACGGTACACGGGATACACCGTACGAGGCGTTCCGTGTCGAATCGGTCGAAACCTCATCCACGCGAAACAACGATGAGGTTCAATTATTTTTATTCGGACGGAGATTTCATAGGGATGGTTTCGGATCACTGCACTGAACTTCATATCTTTATTTGCAAAATAACGAATTTTTAGAGTAAACTTTTCAGTTTTTTTACACTATGCAAATCCGTATATTTTTCTGAATAATCATATTTTTCGTGGCCAACTTTGTGATATCTATTATCATTATCTTTTTGAAGTAATGAAAACTTTTTCGATTCTTGGTGCAATAACGGATGAATTATCTGGGTCAACGATAATATTACACATGATTATTGCGCTATAATTAACGAAGTACAAACAACGCGATTTCTTCTACTCCGTTTCGAATCATGCATTTTTTTTAAATGTCACCAAAACAGAATAATTTCTTCTGTGATACTGGAACGCCCCGCGCTGACCGGGGCTGGACGAATCTATCGCTGAAATTCCTTTTTTTTTTATAAATCTGTACTCTCGTCCAATCATTTATTTTTTATTTTTAAGCTGCAAAACATATACAATTTTTTTGTTATCGCCAGAATTACTTATCGATATTTTTCTTGTAGTCAGTCCATTACTCACAGATTACGAGATAGTTTTTCACTTTCGTCGGTTTTCGGTCCGAGACGAAAACAATAGTATGTGTACGCTTATGTGTATTGGTCAATAAATAAAACGTCCGCTAGTGAAGTGGGTCTTTCCCTGCATTACCCTCGACCCGCCACTTAAATAGAGGGGGGAAGCTCCTTGCATCATTAGAAGAACCCAGTCCTTACTCGCGTTCGGTTCGACGCCGAAGAAATACAAATCGAATATGTTGAGGTCTGTGGTTTGTGCGTTCTAGTATTCTTCTCCGCGTTTCGTTCACTGCAAATCCATGGTACCAATACGCAAAGTAAGTACCGAAAAATAAATAATTAAGTTAATAAATAAATTCATGAATCAATAAATAAGTATATACGCTAATAAATAAACTTGCAAATTGTAATTTTCAGATGGCTTTCAATAGTTAGTAATGTAGCTGGATATGGAATGTCTCGTACATAGGAAGTCGAATATTCGAGCTATGTGTTGAATTGTACTGGATGAGAATTGATCAGGTCCATCGGAACGGGAATAGATTTCCCGTGCACGCATTCCGGCAGTCGCCGCACACATCCGAACGGTTAATAACAACGAAATTATTTATCTCCCGAGAGAGAACGAGGAGAGAGATACGAGCTGCAAACGAGCCTCACCCGCATGCTAATTCTTTATTGATGAGTATCATTTGTAACCATCGAACGGCCCGCCCGTCCATCGTTCCGTCCGTCTGTCTTCGGTTTGTTCGATCCTTCTTTCTTATTTTTCTTCCTCGTGTGGTTCGAGTTGATGTTCACTTCTCATCGCCGGGCACACACAGCATCGCCACTGACGTTGCGTCGGGCGAGTGAACTGAAATAAAAAAAGAATTAAGAATTCGAAGCACTGACGAAAGGTCGAGCTAATTGTCGCTCGGGGGGGCTCATTTTTCCGAATCCTATGCCAGGTCAGCTAACCCATAGAAAATACAAGCGTCTGTGTTCCGTGTAAGTACGCGTTGATAGCGCGCACGATGACCGATAGCTTTCAACAGTTATTCCCAAATAGATCGACGAAATTTCCAAACGGCCGGTGCAGGTATTAGTCGGACAAAAGTAGGGGGGGAAAAAATGAGTTCGAACTGCCTCTCGCTCTACCGCGAGAAAAAAAAAATTATGGGACGTACGTTTTTTCTTGAATATAACTCATACAAATCATCGAAGTTCCGAGTACGTACGCGTTGAAAGCGCGCAAGATAAGCGATAGCTTTCCTAATAGATCGAAGAAATTTCAAAACGACCGATATTGGCCGGACGAAAGTTGGGGGAAACAAATTGAGTTCGAACTTCCTCTCGTTCTTCTGGGAGAAAAAAATTACGTAACATATGATTTTTTTTTTCGAATATAAATCATACGAACCATCGAAGTGGTCCGCAATCTTCAAGTGGTCCGGACATCATCGAAAAACACCTACAAAAATCTGAAGAAATTCACAGAAGCACTCCAAAGTATGGTTTTCCAATTGCCAAAAAAAATAAATTCGAATCCGACCATCGATCTCGTTGTACCGCTCGGAAGAATCCCACCAAAAATTCCGCCGCGCAACACCCAAGTACGTCCAACTTCCCGCGAAAGTACACTGAGAAAAAAAATCGATTGAGTCAACAAAATGTGCGCTTACGGGTGGCGAAACAAATTTTTGGTTGATGGAACGAAATAATTGTTGTATTAAGTAAAGAAAAATTTGAATCGACGACCTGTTAGTTCGATCAGCGAGGTATTCCTTTCGATCAACCAAACATTTGTTTCGCCACCCGTAAGCGCACATTATGTTGACTGAAATGATTTTTTTTCTCTGTGTAAAATCGCACCGCTTGACCGAACACCTCAGCGCAATCAATTTTAATAAATGTTCATCTCCATATTTTCTCACAATCCTCGCAATTCCTCTCGTATCAGTCCAATTCCCGGCAAGCCGTATCAGCGAGATATCTCCAATGAGCGGGCTATCCGGTCCGGAGTCCGGCATGAAATCCAGATAGATCTAATCGTTTCGATCGATATACATATTCCCAGCCTCCGCTCTTGATCTCTCGCTCCCGCTCGGGGAGCATTGATCTGTGGGAATGTTTTTCTGTGGCCCGGGGAGAGAGCGTCGGAGCAACTATTGGCCCCGTCTCACTCTCCCTCGCGTCTCTCGTTTCAAACGGTAAAATATACATACGTTCGCAAGTGTGCAACGTGGATATCGTACCGACTCCGATACATAAGTATAAGGAGTATACGGAGCGTACATAAGATCGGAACCGCTGTCCGTGGCGCACCGGCAGCGCGATCCTCTCTGTTCTGCTCTGTTATACGTACCAACATACGTAACATACACAATACATATGTATGTAAGTATAACAACCTACCCGGCCAAAGAGCGAAACTACTATACATATACATAGATCTACACCCCTACAGATAAATCGTTATGGAGGAGCTATTGACCGATCTCCGTTCACCGGACGACTGCACTTCTGCCCAAAGGCCGATCACGATTCGCTAACTCGGCAGAGATAAGATGAACGAAAAAAAGTAAAAAAAAAAAAAAAAGAAAAAATAATCCACAAAAATTGCGACGAGTTATAACACAGAGATCGGTAGATCACTACCGATGTGGATCGGCAGCGCCGGTGCATCTCGATGGCCGGGAGGCACTCGACGGGGTCGTACGTAACGTCTCGCCCTTGCTCTCTCTCGCGCCGACGTGCTGCACTTCGGATTTGCAATGAGAGTTCGCAGAGCCGAGATCGGCTGAGAGCACGATCGAGGAGGAATCGGCGGAGGCCGAGATGGGGAGAAGGTGAGGGAGACGATGCGCGGCCGGAGAGGAGCTTGTATGGGGATCTACCGATCGAGACTCGATAACTCGACGATAAAACAGTGCCGGATGTAACTATCGGCCCGACGCGACTGGACCCTCGATCTCCTTGGAGGGTTAGAGGGGATCGGGAGACGAGAGAATCTATTTGTCTCGCGTCAGGGAAGGATAGTGCACTTCTCGCCCGGTGGCCCGTGCCACTTAGCGTCTCGTTCGACGATCACGCTTTTACACGTAACGGCTGCGTGCGGATCGCCCGGAATGATACGCTAACTGGATTTCAGTTAGTCCGGTGACATCATACGGGAAAACGTCACTACCGCGTTTCGAAATCTCAGTAATCAACCGGAAATGACGTCATACGCGAAAACGTCACTACCGGTTTCAAAATCGCAGTTTTCAATCGGAAGTGACGTCACGCGGGAAAACGTCACTTCCGATTTCAAAATCGCGGTTTTCAACCTGAAGTTACGTCATACGTGAAATTGTCGTTTCTGGTTTCAAAAACGCAGTTTTCAAGCGAAAGTGACGTCATACGCGAAGACGTTACTTCCGGATCCAGAATCGCAGTCTTCAACCGGAAGTGACTTCATACGGGATAACGTCACTCCTGATTTCAAAATCGAAATCCACAACCGGAAGTGACGTTGTACGGGAAATCGTCACTTCCGGTTTAAAAATTGCAGACTTTGACCGAAAGCGACGTCATACGGAAAAACCGTATAGTCGCGACGAATTAACCGGCGCGAATCACTTCTGGATCGGCCATCGGAGTCTTCCACGAAAAAATCTCGCCTTGACCTCCCCGATGATTGCAGTTACCGTACTGTAATAATCGCCCTCGTAACTCTCCGTAATCGCGTACGGAAAAGATTCCGGCCCCGAGTTGCCGACGATATTATAACCCTTTTGGCTGTCTCGTCGTCCGAGAATATTATTGGTGAAGCGAGAAAGCGTCGACAGGCTCTCGCGTATATCTCCAGTCCTTTTAAAGGTCCCGAAGGGTTTTTCTCCGCGTAACCTTGCCCGTTTTTGCTCTTCCTCGTCTCGCGGTTATAGTACACTAAATACAGCTTGAACTGTTAAAATCCCATTCTTTCCGCTAACCCTACCGTAGGCGGAGAAATTGTGGGTTTTAACTGTATCGGTAATGCTCGCAATTAAGGCTCGGCTGTAAAGCCCTTTGCCGGTTAACGCGTCCCCTCGGCCTCCCCCTCACCTCTCGCGTATCCAACGTACGTCAAAGCTTTTTCGAAACCCCCCTTCGCTTATTTTTTTTTGTAAATATTTTTTATATATATATTTTTTTCAACTCTCATCGTTATTATTATTATCATTATAGTACACCGTGAGCAGCATAAATCAGGCCGTTTAGCCGTATATAATTTGGCGAACGCGGCGGCGCGGCGTGTACCGCCACGTCCTCTTTTTATTATCGCTATTCGCTTCGCTCGTCTCCTCCCTCGCCCTCCCCGCCTCCTTAACCCCTTCGCTAAAATTCTCTTACCGAGGCATAAATATCCGTAGTGTACAGCTTCGCGAGAGCGAACCGTCCGACGACCTGTGATCCAGCGTCCGGCTCCTCGAAGACTTACCTCGGAGAGAAAAAAATTCAGAAAATAATAGCGGAGAATGATTTATTTGACAAAAGTACGTTCGTACGTTTGCTCGAGCGATTTTCAATCACGAAATTTGAACTCACGCATAGAAACTTGATGTCCACGATAACGATACCTACACGAAAAAATATATAACGTATGTGTTTAAATGTAAATTTTAGGTAGAGGAGATGGAAGCAAACCGGACGCTACGAACAAATTTAAAAAAGTTGGAGGCAAAACGGGCACCGAGTCTTAAAATTATACATATGTCTCAACTGATGTTAACGTTACGATCAAGTAGCCTATTAACACGCTAACAACACGACACGTGTTTGCAGAAATTCAAAAAAATTGATGTCATCAAAAATCATTCGAAAGATAAATTAAATCAAAATTTTTTTTTTTTAATGTGAACTTCCTCAACACTTTTTCGAATAAACATTCTGAACAAATGTTATAAAAAATTCCGATCCGACCGATATATATATATATATATTTTCATGAACAATTTAACTTATTTTTCGCACTTTTCTCATGTAAGGAACATCAGAAAACTAAAACAAGTTTATAGTAAAGCTAAGACGGTGGCCGTTTTGTCCCCAATACTTATTTTTAGTCAAGGTGTCGGTTTTGCCCTCATCTCCCCTATATGAAATATCCGTGAAATAAATATATTTCTACGTGTTCTCCATGTGGATATGCATTGTGTCTTTAAGTGTACCGTCATCCGGTCCGTTTTTCGCCGGGGAAGGGGAAGACGGAGGCAGAGAGCGGTAGGACAGGGATTATACTGCTGCCAAATTACAGTTCCGGCCACCCATAACGCGGCCGCGCGCCTCGACGATAGCCCCGTTAAGGGGGTCGAGCCGATGTCCGAGAGACGAACGGCAGCAGCGGCCGCAGCCAAGGCGCGGGGGTAATAATGTTGGTAATATTAACAACAGCTCGCGAGCCGCGCGCTTAACTTACCCCGAGCACATAGTCGACGAGTGTAGACCGCAGAGACAAGCCGATTATTTTTTTCCCGACTCCTCTACAAGGCCTAAATTATAGCTGTTAGAGGCGTGTTAATTTTTATGCTTATTGATTTTCATATTTTACCACCTCATAGAATGCGCGATACCGTCCGATATGCGCCGCGCACACCGCGAGGCTTCGCGGAAGACGCTCGTTCGAGCCCTTTCTCGGACATATTTTATGCCCCTGCAGTTTCATCTTCTTTTTTTTTCATTTATTATCCATCATTCGCCCGGATATTTTTTTAATGCTCGAGGCTTTAATGCTCGACGGATCCGCGCGCTTTGAACCTCGCGAAGTTCCCTGCCTCGAGCTTTGCGAATTATTTCTCACGAACGGCTGGACGACACTTAACGAAATTTGCACGACACCCTCGGAGGGTCGACACTCGTATCCGAGAATTTTTTCAACATTTTTCCTACCTTAGGTCTGAAGTAATACTCAATTTTTCAGAGGGTTGAAACAGCTTCGATGTTGATTCTCATTCGTTCGATTTACCGCGAAGCCGTTCCAAGCTCGTTCGGCAAATCCGCGGATGGAAAAAAACGCCGAGCCGAGGAGAGGCACACGCATCCGCGGGTGCCCTTCGGCAATCCCATAATCCCGTTCGCTCGTAACCCGCGCGCCCGTCCGAGCCATTTTTGCTCACCGCGAAACTCCCTCATCCTCGCGCCTCGCGCGCTCGTCAAGCCCTTCGTGGCCCCGAGCGGGCGTTAATAAAAATTAACTGCACGCACACATACACACACACACACACCCCCGACGAATGGCAGCTCGAATCCCGGGTGAAAACACACCCGGGATGCCACATAGCCGGAGTCAAGCAGAAGCAGTTACCAGGCGACTCGGGGGCCTCCATATTTCAACTTCACACGAGGGTGTCGAAGTTTAGAACCGAATAATAATCATAGCATCCCATCCGGCGGAGAAGCTCATGGGTGTTTTATCGACCGAGCCGGAGTCCGAGGGGTCCCAACCTTCCAGGGTGATAAAAATGTGCCTCGATCTTTCTTCTTTACCTAAAAAGAAATCAAATAAAAAATTAACAACTCTGAAGGTCGAATTTTAAGACATTAGTTTGAACTTGAGATCGAATTTAAGATCGAACCTCAGTTCGGACTTAATCTCGTGCTTAAGTTCGAACTGAAGTTTGATCTTAAGTTGCAACTTAAGTCTGAACTCAAATTCGATTGCCGTTCGAGTTCGAACTTAAGATAGATATTAAGCACGCAGTGAAGTTCGAGCCAAACTTTGGTCTTAAGTTTATTTATGTATTTATTTCATGATAAATGAACAATGCCCAATACCAAATGATTAATAAATGATTAATCGGTGATCAGAGCGAGCAGTATTTGACTTAAAGTCAAACTTAATGTTAAAATTAAGATTATAATTAAAATTAATATAATAACAAAGCATTAAGTTCGATCTCAAGAGTGATCTTCGAGCGAAGTTCAAACTGACGTCTTAAAATTCGAGTCTGACTCCGACCCGATACAGCGAAGCGCGAAAGAAGCGGACGGAGGAACCGAGTCGTGAGAGAAGCCGCGCGAGCGGCCACCCCGAAAAAAATGCCAAGAGCATTCCAGGAATCGAGAGACATATATATTTTAATATACAAAGCTAGCAGTCCGAGCTTCCATCTCGCTCGTCTCGCCCGGCTCGTGATAATGCGCTCGAAGTTTGGCGAAAAGATGAAGCGAGAAAGACGGCACTTATACGGCCAGTCGCCGACGACCGCCCGAAAAGGTATCGGCCAGAAAGAGCAGAGTAAATGGATGGAAAGTCGGAGAAGTTACGCCGCGTGGAGGGAGTACGGAGGGCAAGAGAGTTACGGGCCATCCACGTCGGGATGGAATATTTTGGCAAATTTATGCCCAATAAAAATTAACCAGAACCCCGCGAGAGAGTCCGAATGAGCGTTCTCCAGGTTGCACCGTCGACGTTTGCTTTTGCATCTTCCCGAGGGAGCGAGAGAGAGTGAAGAAAGGCTGCGAAGAGTCGCGTATATGCGGTTTGCTGCGCGACGTTTAACGACAAGCATATGGCCTGTCCGTTTGTCCGTTCGCTGGAGAGTTCACCCGGTCCGAGCGCGAGATGGACATAACCCGCGAGATGGACCAGGTTGCGTTATTGTGGACTATAACTGCATCGGCGCGCCGCGGTGTTGCGCCGGACGGTCGGACTTCGGGCAGAGCCGGCGTGCAAAAGCCTCTCGGTGATTTAGTGCCGAATGGCGTTTTTTGTCCGAGGTTTGAGGCTCTTGGGCGACTGCCGACTTACTTTTTATACCAAGCTCGGGGAAAGAGGAGAACGCGGGTGACAATTACTATGGAAAGCCGAAAGCGCGTGAGCAAAGGAAAGAAAGCGGGTCGAGATGGAATTTGCGAGCTGTGGACGGCAAAATGTAATTTTCGTTATTTGTAAAAATGTTGAAGGTGCTTTTGATAGGATACAGCAGAATTGATGTTGGGTGGGTGAATATGATCGAATTCGATCGATATAACGACACCAAAAAAAAAATTGTAAATTTAATTTACCGGACTGGAAATTTTTTGTAAAAACGGGTATAAGTTGAATGTACAATTGTGATGAAGAATTAATAGACTTTTTATTGAAATCAAAGTAAATGATTAAAATGAAAGTACTTTCATTGTGAAGTTTAAAGTAAATTCTTAAAATAAAGTATTCCGAATGTTTTTAATACACGGAACATTAATTTTTCATCACAATTGTACTTGAAATATAATATACCAGTTTTTGCATAAAAACTTACAGTTCATTACATTTCATACGAATTCTTTTTACAGTGCAAATTTGTAGCGCGCGACCAAAGCGGAAAATAGCATTTTTATTATTTATATATAAAAACGAGCTCCGTCCAATTACAATACTGTACCATGGGATTTTGTATTTACAAAAAAACTTTGACGCTGCTTTCGATACGAAACAACAGACTTGATATTGGTTGGGGTGAATATGGTCGAATTTAATCGCTATAACAAAGTTTTGTAAAATTTTCGCAAAACTGTCTTAGTTTTATTAACAACGTCCCATATTGCCCCACCGCTTGTATATCTATATATGTACTTGCATGTTGCGCGGCGGTCCCGAGGGGGAGTTTCGTCCCTCGACGACGCCGATATTTGTTTCTTCTTTTTTTCCCGAACGTACGGGAATATGTCGCCGGTGTAAATCAGTCAACGTCACCGAGGATTAGAGTTTACGGTATAACCCGAGCTGCGCAGAAGCAGCGAGGGATCTACTGCGCACGTGTTATGCGAGGATCAGGAGCGGACGCTCCGGTCTTTTCACTTTCGTCTTTTTTTTTTCTCCACTTTTTGTTTCAACTCGGTGTGCCGAACGCTTAAAGGATCTCTAGTATGACAGAACTCTCTCAGTATGATAGAGAATGATCGGGAACTCTGCTCGAGAGTGTATTAATAAAAGGCTGAAAATACTTGCGCTTACATACGTCGCTCGTTTGTTCGCGGCTCCGGGGCGGCGGCCCTGCCGAGAGCGGTTAAGGTGGTTAGGACTAACGACTGTGACGATCGCGCAGTGAAATGCACCGCGAACTCGCGAGATCGCGACCGCATTGGTCGTGGCTCTCGATTTCACGGTCGCTAATTAGTCCGCGCCCGAGCTGAACCCACTTCGAACTTCTATCGCGTAACGCATAGACATTAAAATCCCATCAAGGGTGATTAAACATTGAGAAAACAAACTTTTTATCACTAAAAAAGAAATTACATTTTACAATTTGTATGCAAAAAAAAAATAATAATAATAATTTTGAAAAATTACGTAAGAGTAAAAAGAGGTTATATTTTTGTTCGACGCAAAGTTCGCCCGGTTAAACTTTGAGCGGGAAAAAAAAGACTCGTGCAACACCTGCCACTTGTTCGTTTCATCGCGCGACCCCCCGGAGCTCCCGCGAATGCCATTGCGTAAACAATAACGATAATACAAAAGAGAAAAAAAATCGATCCGCGTCACCTGCTCCCACAGAACCGTCAACGGTGGTTCCCATGTATTATTCGTTAATAATATAATGCCCGTGACAGTATCGCATGCGTTGCTATGTGCTATGAGCTGTTTCGCTGCACGCAAAGCACTCTGGTTGAAGTCGAGCAGAAGCGCTCGAAGTTAATAACTACCGAGTCGCGAGGTTGCTATAGTGATGCGAGTTCGGAAATAACGATATTTTACTGCTGGCAATTTGTCTATCAAATAAATTTAGATTCATAATTTATAATACACTTATGAGTATAATTTTTGACAAATTTATAATTAAAATTTATACAAAATGTATAAGTACACTTTATAATAAATTTATCTGTGTAGACATTATTTATTTGATTAAAAATATCGATATTTCATGCTAAAAAATCATTTTTTTTATTGTCAAATTCATTTTTTAATATAAAAATGAATAATGACACAAACCGACAACAGGTTCCGTCGTTAGCGGCTTTTTTCCCCGAACTTTCTACCGTCAAACTGCCGTCAAAACATTTTTTTTTTCCCATCGTCTCTCCGCGATGCCGATCGATGTAGAGCGGGTGTTTTCTTTTTATATTATTTTGCACGGGCGAACGAGCGTTAGAGATCGAGATGGATTATTCGAAGCTACTCGCCTGAGGGATCGATCGTTCTGCTAGAGGAGACGTGTCGGCGGGAGCCGGCGCGAGGAGGACGCGCAGAAGCTGCCGAATGGATCTCGCCCGATCGACGGCGCCGGCGCGTTAGCATCGCGGCGCGGAGAACCGACCGATCGATCGGACCTGCGCGCAAGGAGCGCCCGAGCACCGCGTATAAACTCCCTCGTGTTATTTACTATGTTAATTGGCGCCCACGTCAAACACAAATTTATGCTAAAAGCCGAGATGCGTATCGGTCTCGCGGGGCTGCGGGGTGCTCGCAAGTTACACGGCGCTGACAGGTCTCTGCTGCCGCTTTCGCCGATGTGCGGGCCTTTATTATATCGCCTCGTTCGGCGCTGCTTCCCCGGAACGGTCATGCAGATCGAACGATCGATCGAACAACGCCCGAACGAGATCGCGAACTCTCCTCGGGTCGCGATCCAGTCTTCTTTAAGAAATTACATTACGCAAAAATTGCAATAATTGCCACTGGACAAATTTTAAAAGTTGGTAATTAGAGAAATAAATAATTTTCTGTACTGTAAAAAAATGTTGTTTGAAAATTAAATAACTGTGTTGGAAGCTTTTTTAGATAAACCGTTTCCGAAGCTTTAAGCACATGTGCGTTGCAGTTTTACGGTAAAATTTTTATTTTTAATTAACATTTTTCGTAAATTTCAGGCAAAAGATTCAGGGAAACGAAGGAAAGTAACATTTATGATCTGGTATTTTAATTTTACGAAAAAATACATTAATGTCCTATTAATGTAAGCAATGTAATAAAATTTCAAGTTCCAGTGCATTAAATTTACTATTTATTTTTACAGTGTGTTAAACAATTTTGTTATGGAACCGATCGAACAGGTCCTTTCAATTTGTGAGCAAAATAGAAAGATTGATAAAGATACCAAATTTTGAAAATAACATAGAAAAAAAGGTCCAGTTAATAATTTTATCTTGTCAACCAAAATTCCGTTTGAAAATCTCATTTCAATTACGTTTTACATAAAGCATCTAATTTAAATTTAAAAAAATTAACATAAAAATTGGTAAAAAAATGACTATAAAGCTCGCTCGAAGTAATCATTTTTTTTGGTCGCTAGCCCAAGGCCAGACTCGAGGGTGAAACTTTTTTTTTTCATAAACGCACCCGAAGTACATTCCGACAAATGTGTACTGTTATCGCCTCCGTGCTTTCTTTTTTTGGTCAGTTTTACGATGGTAGCGTGTCCGCGCGGCATTGCCACCAGTTTTGAAAACCCATGTGTTGACCAGATACGTACCGAGAGGGGATAATGGGATTTACGTGCAATTTCGACTGGGGCCAAAGGCGAGGGAGCCGTGAGTGTATGCTGTATAGAGGTGCGAAAGGAACTCGAGGAATGTTCGCCATACGGGTCGCACACCTCGGTAAAGACATTCCGTTCGTAGGAGAGAAAAAGAATAAGCGGAAGGTGCCTCTCTCGTGGCCCTGATGCACAACCTCTCCTCGCTTCGCTCTTCCTGCTCTTTTCCACCTTTCAAATTTTTTTTTTTTTTTTTTTCGTTCCTTTTTCTTTTCACGAAATACTCGCGTCACCCGCGAGCGAGTCACTCGTCACGCTCTCGCGCAACGACGTCTGATTTACACGCAACGATTTACTGCAGTCCATGCGCGCACCTACGCCGCCTTTACGACGGCATTGCGAGAGAACTTTTCGAGAATAAACCGAATAACAATTTACTGCCGAACGAGCCCGACGATATTGCATTGAAAATATATTCCTATTCAATAGGCAGAAGCGACGATTTTTTTTTTTCGAGTTACGATAAAGAATCTCAATTATTCATAACCCTTCTTTGTTTTCTTACAACATTGCGATGCGTAAAAAGATACATATCGTTGACCGACCCATTACGGTATTTCTCCGGATAAAAATTCGATCTCCGACTCTCTCGAGAATTGTATCGAGCAGTCATAGAAAAATTTCTATCGAATCCAACGGCACGATATCCTTCACTTCGAGTCCCGACACTCCCACCATCGATTCGATTGGCAGCAGGTGTTAGAAGTAATCTTTTTGCACGCATAGCAACGCGCTCAGCAGGTTGAAATCGCGGCAGAACGACCGCGAACGAAAGAACATAGAAAAGACCGTGAAAAAATAAATAAATTGAAATAAAAAAAAAAAATTGGAATTCCTGTCAAGATCGTCGTATCGCGCGTACACAACATCGGAAAAGAACCCGTTGTTCTCGGATTCCCGGCGTTTCTCCCTCCTCAGCCCTTGTCCCCGGGCATACAGAGAGTCTCTCGGCAATGCTCTGGTGGCTGGCGTTCCGATGTCGATTCGCGCCCGCGATAAGATCGGTGTCGAGGCCGACAGGGCAACCTGGCCGGTGCCCCGCTTGACTATATGGTCTGCACGCGTCGCCCTGTTAACTCCGGTTTTGCTCCTTTTTTTTTGTATTATTTTATTTTATATAATTCAGTGCGTGCGTGCGAGCTTGGACTCCACACCCTCGCCTTAGGAAAATAAAAACACCATTTTTTTTATTACCCTTTTTTTTTTGCTCGCGCTGGCCGTCGTCGAGACTGTTGCCGGACTAATTAAGATGTTTCGCGACTCGACGCCACGCAGCCGTAAACCCACTCGATCCTTTCTCGTTTATCTTTATGCTATTATTATACTGCGGTATGTTACAGTTCGAGGATATCGGCTCGCGCGAGCCAAGGATGCTGGAGACAGCGTGCCGTTGCAAAGCGTTCGCGGACCGAGAAAAACGAATTTACAAAATCAGTGAAACTTCTTTTTTTTTAATAGTCGGTATATCATTTCTGCTTGGTATGTGTGGATACGGTTTATTGAAATTCGCGAGAGTCAAGGATGCTGGAGACAGCGCGCTGTCGCAACGCATTCGTAGAGCGAGAAAAGAAATTGCAAAATCAGCGAAACTTTTTTTTGTTGTTGTAATAGTCGCTGTATCATTTTTCCTTGGTATGTGGATACGGTTTATTGGAATTCGATTTAATCTATCGCTTTGAGTGTACCACTTTCGATTCAAAAATTTCAAACTTATTTCATTAAATTAAATCCTCGGACTGCCGAAAGAAACATTTTTTTCAGAATTTTATTCGTCTAATTTTCATTTTTAATTTCGAGCTCGTATGTTTTTCCCTAATTTTCCTGGAAATTCCCCCACATGTACAATGTGCAAAAAAAATCCGTGACAAAAAATGTTTGCCTCGATACATTTTGAGGAAAAAAAAAAACTAAAAATGATGGTCTTCTACTTTGCCAACCGAACACTTGCGCAATGCTCGAACGGAAAAAATTAACGAACGCGATGCCGAGCGAGGGGCAAAATTGCCTTCGACAGCAATGAGGAAACTTAGGAATGGATTTCTCTCGATTGTTTCGAAAACGAAAAATAATTATTATTAATTTTTATTATCGTGCGTTCAATTTCATTTTTTTCCGACTTTCATTTGCCCAATCTCAAGCCTTCAAAAAAAATGAGTGACGAAAAGTTTCCGCCTCGATAAATTTTGTAAACAAAAAAAATCTAAAAATTATGGCGTTTCTACTTTACCGACCGAACACTTGTGCAATGCTCGAACGGAAAAAATTAACGAACGCGATGCCGAGCGAGGGGCAAAATTGCCTTCGCAGCAATGAGGAAACCTCGCCGTGTATTTCTCTCGATTGTTTCGAGAATGGAAAGTAAAAAATTATAATATTTTATTATAGTGCGTTCGATAACGTTAGAGGCGCGTGTGCGCAGTCGCCGAAGCGTCGCCCGCTCCGCGACCGAGGCGAGAGAACAATTCGAACGGTTTCGTCAGACGCGAGATCGTAAGATCGATGAATTGTGGGTTACTTATATAGATACACGTATAGAGATACAGATATATAGCCGATCGGAGCGGAGATGCCTCCGATACAGTATAGACGGTACGTGGGTGAAGACAGCCGGTCCGGATCCTACTTTCTCCCCGGTGTGGCTCTTCGTCCAAAAGACCCGGCTCTCGCACGTACCGTTTCCTGGAATTCGAGGCACGTGCGTACCATGAGATTCGATCTGGTCGCGATCGTTATGTTCGCGTCGTACGACGTCTAAATTAATTTCTTCAGGAAAAAAAAAATATTAAAAAAAATCGGACCGAACCACCGAACGCTCGAAATGCGATCGAGAAAAAGTTCACTGGATATTTTCGCACCGTCACGTCGAGCAACAAACTGGAACTACACCTTTTTTCATGTAGATTTTTCTTTACCAATATTCGTTATTGAACTTTAACTTTGGTAAATGTTTTGAAGGATTTTTGAAAATAATATTAAAAAATCAGTAACGATGATTTCCAAAAACAAGTCGTCATTCAACGGGTTTTCTGGTATAGTTGAGTTTTCCGGTACAAATATAAATACGGCAGTGAAGCGACAGTTCTCGAGAGTTCTCGGGATATCTTCGCACCGTCAAGTCAAAAAAACAAAAAAGCCAAACACACTTTATTACGCAGATTTTTCTTCATTAACATTCATTTATTATTTTTAACTTTGGCAAATGGTTCGAAGGATTTTTGAAATTTTTAATAAATATTTAAAAATCAATAACGATGATTTAATAAGAAATTGGCTGGTTTAGGTCGACATTCGAGGTATGGCGACCTAACAGTTTTCCCTTGTACAGTTTTCGGCTCCAAATATAAATACGACAGTAAACCGACCTATCCTCTTATTTCCAAAATGACCATTATTTATATCAGTTATTGATTCCTTGAGTGAAAAAAAAAAATAACGAAATATTTAACAAACTTTAACATTTTTTAGAGAATGTTAACAAAAATGTTAAAAATTTTGAATTTTTTGCGTTTATTTTTTTATTTTAAAGTTGCAAGCTTCGTGGATGTCTCCAGCGTCCCACAGTTGTTGGTCACCGTAGGCCATCGCCGCGAATGACATTTGGCTTGTAACGCTCGTCGGCGTGTGGTTGGAGTTGTGCTCCATGGGAGAGAGAGCCCGAGGCGGCGGGAGGATTTTATCGCCTTCGGCGTCGATAAAATCCTCGCGCCGAGGATCCTCCTCGGTGCGGGCGAGAGTCGCGCGGGTTGTTGGGCCGTGTGGATCTCGTCTGGATCTCTCGGAGGTGGAACGGAACACGGAGAGAACTCGCGCGAGAGACACGACGAGGGCCTTATCGACGCCGTGGGTCCGCGTCTCGGCGGGCCAAGCCCAGGGCTATATCGGCTCTCCGGGTGTCCCCTTCAACCCCCTTCGTTCCCCCTAGCGCGATATTATTCAAATATCTTAATAGCCGCGGCTGGCTGGTCTTCGATGCTTTCGTCGCTCGAGACCTCGTCGTTCCCTGCGCGAGGAACACGAAAGAACCGGGAGATTGTCTTCTGCTTTTTTTTATTTTTTATTTTTTTTACCGTTCAACCTGCTTTTCCGTTTGCGCTCGTGTTTCGAAAAATAAAGAGACATCGCGCGCCCTCGACGGCCCGAGCGACTTCTCAAAATATCGGGAACTCTCGTAAGCGTGTCCTCTATAAAATCCGCGAACATCTCGACTGGCCAAATGACCCAATGGATTCGGCGACACGGATTCGTGAATCGGAGACAAAAAATAAGTTTAAAAGACAACATACAAAATAACTGTCAGCTAATTTTTTCAGGACCTAAATCGAGTTTTCGCACCCAAAATCTAGCATCTCAGAACTCTTTGAAAATTGTTATTGCAAACATTATTTTACGATATTTTTTCACTTATGGAGTGGCAATTTCCTTGCCAAGCTCCAGATTTCATTACCAAGTTCCAAATTTCATTACCGAGTTCCAAATTTCATTACCAAGCTGCAAATTTCTATCGATCCATATTTCGACTTGAATCTTGCTTTACCAACGATCTTCCGTTACCGTAAAATCGTCTGGCTATCGCTCCGGCTAGCGTGTGCCATGAGGTATACACAGTGCCTTATCGTCACCTACGTCTCCCTCCCGATGAAATCATCCGCATGATCTCAGCCCACGTTCTCGGGAGCGGAGCGCGGGTCATACGATTCCTCGAGGTCCAACAGTCAGCCCCGGTACGTGTTCCTCGGCGTAA
Organism: Exephanes ischioxanthus; assembly: GCA_958510785.1. Lineage (NCBI taxonomy): Eukaryota > Metazoa > Arthropoda > Insecta > Hymenoptera > Ichneumonidae > Exephanes > Exephanes ischioxanthus. The sequence goes on along the minus strand of OY294023.1, from coordinate 11,363,957 downwards.
ACCTGGTAGCCGTCGTCGTCCCCTGAAGCTCCAGTCCACCGCCTGCACATGCTTCTCGGCACGTGCTCCGGCGACCCGTGCATCGCATGCACTTTTCTAATCAGCATTACGAAAAAAAAAAAAAAAAAAAAAAAAAAAAAAAACAGCAATGATTCACAAGTACGAGGCTGAAAGATACAATTTTTTTTTGGAGCGGCGCGCGAGCAACATTCAACGGGGTGAATTGCTCATCCGTTCTTCGTAAGACAGTAGTGACACCTTATTCCTCCTCACCTTATGCTCCTATGCGGTACCAGCACACAACCACCAGCAGTTCTCATTGTCGGTCCCTCGGGGAGGTGCGCATTTGGTCGAAATAAAGGAAAAGGGCGAAAAACGATGCTGGCCAGGGAGAGCTTGGGGAAATACCGGAAAGGGTCATCATCGTCGCCGTTGGCAAACTGCGGTCTGTCTCAAATTATGCGGCAAGGAGGAGATGAAAGGAAAGATCTCATATTCAAGGATTTAAATTTCTTAAAAAATTCTGGACATCAATGTTTATAGTTGTTTGGAGATTCGCATCGATCTTCGATACTTTTGATGCAGCGCCTTCGGTTTTTTGCTTTACCACGTCGACATCGCACCCCGACATACATGTTCCTAGCGTATCGATTTGACTGTTCAAAAAAAAAATCCTGAACATCAACTTTTATAGATACGAGAATCGTATAGATCTTTGATCCTTTCAATGCCGGACCACTAGTTTTTTGCTTTCGGTGCGGAATTGCACTAAACCGAGTACCGCATCAGCGTCGCACCCCGATAGACATGTTGTTAGTGTATCGACTTCACTATTTAAAAAAATTCTGAACATCAATATTTATAGATTCGAGAGTCGTATAGATCTTTGATCCTTTCAATGTCGGACCACCAGTTTTTTGCTTTCGGTGCGGAATTGCACTAAACCGAGTACCGCATCGGCATCGCACCTCGACAGACATGTTCCTCGCATCCTGGCGTATCGATTTCGCTACGAACAAGCCAAAAAATATTCGCCCTGATCGAAGCGACGCATCCGCGAAGAGCGTAGTGGGGACAAATGTCTCCTAGGGCTGCACGTGTTGCGCAGGTGAATCCCTGTTTAATGTGGCATCTCAGCAGCAGCTCCGGCGAACGAGAAATCGGCACATGCGGCTTCTGGCATCCGTATGCCGGTCGAGATGAGCCGCGTGTATAAAATATCCACGAAAAAGTACGATGGAATGAGACGTCCGGCCCAAAACCGTGCGGAGCTCGAGCCGCGAGCCTCATTAATGCAGGTGCAGGTTCTGCAAGCTTCACTGAACTCTCGGTCCGGCTTGTCCCGTGCTCCTCACGTTTGCAGGATACGCTTCTTCCTCGTGTTCCCCATGTGTGACGCGAGACGCGCGCGTCTGTCGACAGGTAAGAAATTTTCGGCAACATGTGACGTCCAGACCGGAGCGAGCGGGCGGACGTGCGGCACATACTACGCGCCCCGGAGCCGGGTGAAGAGGTGTATGGTATAATAAAAATATTTTAATACCCTCGTACCCTCGACGGTCTCGTCCCTCCGCGTCTTCGGTGGATCCCTGCCGACTCACCGTTCCTCGACTATTTTCGTGCACGAAGCACGTACGGAGTTCCGAGGCCGTATTGTACACTCATGGCACACACGCGACCAAGGACGTTGGACGTCGGAGGTTTACTGCAAGGTGCCTGAGATACGACGGTCAAGGCACATGTCGGAAATAAGAAATTTCTCTCGATCTTCCTACAACCTTCCTTCAATAATTTGCATTACATGGGAACTCGTCGTCCATTAATTTATTGTATACATATACGTTGTATACATAATAGCTTAAAATGAACTATTAAAGGTAGTAAAGTTATCGATAAAAGAAATAATAATAAATAAAGGTAGCAAAATTGTTTTTGAAAGAAATGTGTACGGTTAATGGTAAAAATTGTTTTTTTTCTCGGTATAATTAACGGTCCGAAGTCCGGCAGTGATGTTAAGCAAGCACGTTGATCGTTTAAGTTTTACTGCAAGGCGCCTGAAATGCGACGGTTAAGGCACATGTCGGAAATAAGAAATTTCTCTCGATCTTCCTCCAACCTTCCTCCGATAATTTGCATTGCGTGGGAACTCGTCGAATCCATTAATTTATTGGATACATAATAGCTGAAAATGAACTATTGAAGGTAGTAAAATTATCGATAAAAGAAATAATAATAATTAAAGGTAGCAAAATTATTTTTGAAAGAAATGTGTACGGTTAATGGTAAAAATTGTTTTTCCCCGGTATAATTAACGTTCCGAAGTTCGGCAGTGATGTTGAGTAAGGACGTTGACCGTCTCAGTTTTACTGCAAGTTAAAAAATTTCCCTCGATCTCTTTCGAAGCAGCATCCGATAATTTTTATTAAATAGGAACTCATCGACTTGAAAAATGTACACTATATATAGTACCTTAAAATGATCTCGAAAAAAATGAACAACTAAAGTTAGCGAAATTATTCGGAAAACAAAAATTAAAAATTACAGATAGTGAAATTATCAAGAAAAAAAAATTAACGACCGAAGGTACCAAAATTATTGAGAAAAAAAAACTCTGTGCGTTTAATCGTAGAAACTGTTTTCTCCCGCTGTAATTAAAGTTCCGAAGATCGACAGTGTTGGATGTACTCCGGGGATGATGAGAGGTCCGTGCGCGAGATCTCGTCTCGGACCTGAGGTCGCGTTTATATCCGTCTTCGTCCTCGGCGCGGCGATGCGTGCATCGCTCTCGCGCGATCTCACATTCATGCATCATCAATTTATGCAGAACAATTCAACGACAACGGGGCATTAAGACGAGGCCTCCGCGCGCGCGAGCGCGAGCGTATGCGAACGAACACGAACGAACCGAAGCTCTCGCGCGATGATCGCGGCGCAAAGTCGCGCGGTTCAAAGACCCCGCGCCGCGTTGGAGCAACGATCTTATTCGTGTGCGATATCCCGAGTGTATTTTTTTTTTTCTTTTTGGGTCCCGCGTTAAACCAAATGCACACCGATGGACAAGACCGGCACGGACTCGGCAGACAGACACTGTGTGTGGAAGCGGGCAGGTTCGCGGATCGCGTACAAGAACCTCCGAGCGTTTGTGTTTTGGCTGGGCAATTAGCATACGATTGACCCGCGGACGGGGTCGCCGCGCATCGAGACCCTCAGCGCGAGGGCCCCGCAACTTTCGCGATTAAATTGAATAGTCGCGAGCAAGCGATGCGAACCGAAAACGAGAAAGACACTGATTGTGATTATGGTTTTATATCGTCGTCATTTTTTTTTTTATGATCATCGCAGTCTTTCACCAATGATTTTTTAAGTTAATAAATTTCACCCCGAAGTTACCTAATCGTCGTAATTCGGATTTAAAAATAGTATTATATATAACATATTGCTCACCAAGTAATTTTATCGGCATATTTTCATTTTTCTCAAAATTTACGGACGCACTAATATAAAAAAAAAAAAAACTAAGTTTTGAAAGAAAAAAAAAAACATCAAATTCGCCGAAGAATGAGATTTGAAACGGAAGCGTCAGGGAAAAATGTGTCGCGCACCTTCGTTTATGCCTCATTAGAATATGAATGGGGCCACCCGTATGCCCGGGTCGTAAAGCGTAATTCCCGCTCGTTCGCGGCTGGTACCTTAATCTACTTGCCGGAGACATTTCCCCAACATCTCGCACCCTCGCACAAGTGCCGAGGCTTTCGAGGGTGCGGGCTTTTCCCGCAGAAAGTTTTCTCCCGGGGGGAGGGGGGGGGGGGGGGGTGGAGGGCGTAATTCCTAGCCCCCTTTCCTCGGACACTCGTAGACAGTACGGCCACCAGCAAGAGGGCCGGCCCTTAATCCCTGTGGCAATTGAGAATAAAATCGCGCCACCAGCAACCGGCCAAATTGCTCCGGTCAACGGAGCATGAGCTTGCTCGCGACTTTGAGCTTCCTTCTCTCTCCGGCACGAGTGAATGCGCCACCAGCAGAAAGTGGCCGCACGTTGCGAAGCTACGTGCTCGAACAATGAACGAAGAGCACCTTAGGCCATACCCAAAAGAGACCGACGGGGCGACGATGATGACCCTTTCCGGTGTTTCCCCAAACTCTCCCGGTCGAACATTGTTTCCCCGCCCTTTTCCTTTATTTCGCCCAAATGTGCAACCCCCCAGGAGACCGGCAATGAGAACTGCTGGTGGCTGTCTGCTGGTGACCGTGGGTTTTTTTTTCGGAAATTTCCCTCGACGTTTTACTACCGTGGAATCCCCCAGCTCCTGCGGGTCGAGCGATCTCCCGATACAAGTGTACGGGAACTCCGAGCTCGGTAGGATTTTTTTTTAAATGATTTAATTGGCGATAAATTAGTCGTTGGGACTAGAATTGAAATTTGAGCATTTGGTATTGTTACTTTTCTTTATTGAGCGCAGGATTTCTTTCGGATAAATAATTTGGCCGAATTGGTGAAAATTTTATCATTAAACTGAGTTGTAGTTAAGTTATAATATTAAGTTGAGTTATCATCAACACTATGCACAAAAACGACCACGATACGCAATGCAATTCCTCGACAAATGTTGATTCTTCAACCCCAAAAAAAGAATATAATATTACACTTCCACGGAAACCGAGTGGATGTGTCGCTTTTATATCTCTGGTCCACACTGGATTGTACCATAATCTCAGGAACGTGATCGTGCATTCTAATTAACAGAAAATTAGTCGTTCGAATTAGAATCAAAATTGGAGCGATTGGCGTTGATAATTTTCTTTATTGAACCCAAGATTTCATTTCGGTAGATAAATTGGCCGAATTAATGAAGATTTTATTATTAAACCGTCTGAGTCATCCTGAATAACTCTGCATAAAGACAACCAAGATACGTATTCCAATTATTCTATAAATTGTCATCTTTCATCTGCAAATAATAATAATAATAATAACGCATTTCCACGTAAACCGAACGAATGTGTCCCTCTCATATCCCCCGTCCAAACTCGACCGTATAATCTCAGGAACGTGATCGTGAATTCCGTCGTCTGAGCACCGACTTGAGGAATCTGGACATGTGTGTCTCTCCGTCCGAAGACTTGCACCATCGAAGGAATTCCCATTCGTGCCTCTTCCGTGTTCGGTTATAGCTTCCTCGCAGCTTTGCCATATGCTCGACACTCGTTGTTCTCACCTTTTTGGGCCCCCGTCGAACCATCAAATTTTATTCCTTCCAGCCGGCGAAACTGGCGAAACCGGTGAAATCCCACATGTTTCGCCTTCGGATTCGTCCGGGTGGTTTCTCGACGAGGTGAGTTCTCCTCCGGCGTTCCTCCAGGGTCGTGTTCGAGGGGGTTGCAGGGAACATATTAACCGGGGCAGGCCCAAAGCCGGCCCGTTGTCGGGGGAACCCCAGTGGCCCCTCGCAGGGTTCCAACGTTCGCGAGAGAAGTGCGCGCGAAAAATTTAGCTTGGGAATTCGAGGCCTGGGATTATACCGACTGGTGGATGGATGGCTGAACGGTGTGCGGGTAGCGGACATATGGTGACAGGCTTGAAGCTCGAAAACAGACCGGTAGCAGGTGAGTTTTACGAATAGCCGATGGGAACGACAAAATACACCACTCGAAATAGCACTCCGAGCTAGTACGCGCTACCTGTTGGCTCGGGAAAGACCTGCGGCGTTGGACTCAGTGGGATTCCACGGCGAAGCAGTGTTTTCCGCCGTACCGTCGACAATCCGTTGGACAATCCTCCCCGATGGCCGTCGGCGCGTTATCGAGTTTCCGACAAACTCCGGGACTTCCCTACACCGGGGGGGATTGGGGCATGGAGGTTCTCCTAATGCTTCGAGTTAAAACGTATATTTTATTCGCTCGATAAAATGATTTATTGTTATTGTGGTTAAATTAAAAAAATCTTCAAGCTTTTAAAATTGTTTTTATTACAAAATTTTTATGACATTATACATTTATCTGAAATTATGCAGTAGTAGTAGTGAGTTTATTGACTACATAACTTGTAAGTTTTTGATACCTAACGAATATATTTCTGTTCACCCATATTGCCAATTGGCAATATGCAATATGTAATTGGCAATAAGTCGACCGCACACGGAATTTCGCGGCTTCAGCCACGAAATTATACTTTTTTCTAGAATTATATATTTTCCTAGAATTATATATTTTTCAAAAACCTCTTAATAACCGGCATTCCAACGCCTTTTTCGTATTACCAGAAAATCGCATTACATTTTTTAACACGATATGCGCTAAGAAAAAAACAAATCAAAATGGATCGAATCTTTTCTCGGTAGGATGATATAATGAAAAAAAAAGGAAAAGAAATTGGGGATATATTATTCCCGGCTGGAAAGCGCTTCGATCCCGGTGCACCTATATAGCGTACACATCTTGCGAAATAAGATTCGTATTTATATATATATTTTTTTATTTTTCGTGCGCCGCTGGGTCGCTCGCCGGGTCGAAGGAATCGAGGACGTCCATCGATCTCCCGGGACGGCGTGAAGGCGGATGCACGAATAACTATAGAGCATTCTGTCCGTGTAATACATACGAGATGCATACACCCGTCGTGTCACCGAATTCTCTTACAGAAATGCACATGCGAGCCGTTTTCGCCCAGCGGGCGGAGAGATGGACCGATGAACGTGAACCGAAACCGCCGGGGTCCCCACGGAGTCCGCGACTCGCTGCCATCGCCAATAAATCCCGACACCCGCGGGTTCTCTCTCTGCCCGGCGCCAACTGATTCCTGCTCGGTTGCTTGCCCGCTGCTGCTGGCATTCAATATGCGCTTTTGCACTCGCTCCAACCCGTGTTTGTCTACAGACCGGCAAGTTGTACGAACGTAACTCGCGCGCGCGCGCCTCCGGAGAGAGAGGTGAAAAAAATATATATTGGCTCCTGTCCAAATGGCTGGAATATCGGCGTGACGCACGAGCATCGATACGTAACGAGTGCGCAATACCGACTGCACTCGAGATACATTCCAGAGAAATTCTTTTTAAATTCTCTGCAACGTCACATCGGCTAGGAAAATCTCAGTTTTCAACCAGATTCGGGACAACGTTAATTCCCGTTTCAAATTCTTGGTTTTTGATCGGAAGTGACGTTTTTCTCTATGACGTCACCTCCGTTCGAAAATCGAGATTTTTAAACCGAAAGTGACATTTTCCCGTATAACATCACTCGCGGTCAAAAGCTCGGATTTTCGAACCGGAAATATATTTCGTATATCCCATATAGATTTCTCGACATATGTCGCATTTTTCCATTCAATTTTTTTTTTCACCTTCCTAATATCGAACTCGGCATCGTTGTGAGAATCGCGAAAGGGCCGTGCGCCGCCGATATCACAGAACCGATGCGATAAACTTAACGCCGAAACAATGCAATCGGCAATTAAGTTAAAAAGGATAGCGGTCATTGAAATCGTTGAGTGTACAGCCGGTACCGTTATCATCGTCATTATATCGGATGAATATCGATGGTGCTCTTCCTACGGTTCGGCTCGGGCTTAGACGCTGCACGCCCGGAGAGTTTCTCTACCGATCGGTTGCCGATACCGGCCTGCACGGGGCAACTCTTGCCACCGCCGTTCACCGTTGCTCCTGATCCTGGCCTCAACTCTTCCACCCCCTTCCCCACCCCGCCGGTGCAAGTTGGTAGCGAGGAAAATTTTAACCGGCGAACCGTCGATGCCGCGCCCGTGCACCACGATACCAACGTGCTGCACCGGACGTATGACCTCGCGAACTCCCGCTCGATAGTCTCCAGCTCTGCTGTAATGCATAACTACATTTATACATATATATATATATATGCACATGTGCATTAAAAAAAATATATGTATACGTGTATAAAAAAATATATATATACATATATATTATATGTATATGTATGTAAAACGAATGTGTATGTATTGGACATATGTGGTGAATAAGTGTGCGAGTATTGCTGTACAGAAATGCAAGAAGGACCTATTGCAGATATTCATCTGTCGAGCGCCACTTCACTATATTACACTAATATATTGTGTTATTATTCGGGTCGCGAACTCGAGATCCTCGGATTAGCGATCGCGACTTCCTCTTTGCTCCGCGAGCAAAGAGTTCAACCCCGTTCCCCCCACCCTCTCGACTCGGCGACGGCGCAGCTCTCTGCGCGATATATAACCTCCGAGAGCCTCCCCCGCTCGATCTTTTGTCTTATTTTTTGTTATGCTTTTTATTCTTCCGATCTTCTGCATGCACGTCTCACTGGGCTCTCGGGGCCTCGTGTTTGGAGAGGTTTTTTTTCGTGGGTTCGATCGAGATCACATCTGGTCGATTTTTTTTTTTTTTGTTTTTTGTAGACGACCCGAAGATTAGATCAGACTGAAGTTGCAACCGGTCATTTGCGTATTCTGAATAATACAAAATTGTTGCGTGGGATAATTTTGAAGAAATTAAATTTTTATTTTTAAAATGCATTTTTTTTTTTATTGCTCGGCTCTCGTATCTCGTGTTTGGAGAGGTTTTTTTCGTGGTCTCGATCGAGATCACATCTGAGCGATTTTTTTTATCGATAGTTCGAAGACTAGATCAAACTCAGGTTTTAACTTTTCATTTGTGCGTTCTGAATAAAACAAAATTGTCCAATGGGATATTTTTGAAAAAAAAAATTCAAATTTAATAGTTAAACTTAAATGTAATTTTTTTTATTATTAAGCTCTCGTGTCTCGTGCTTAGACATATATATATGTCTAAGCACATAGGTTTCTTTCTTCGTGGCCTGAATAAAAAAAATTGTTCCATGGGTTATTTTTCAAGAAATTAAATTTAGTCATTAAAATCGAATTTTCTAATAATTATACGCGATACACTTTTGTGGCCTGAAATCGTTCCCCTCCTCCGTAACAGCTCAATCTTTCGTAAAATTGTACATCCGAGACTCCGGTGTCACGAAATATGTTTATATATATTTTTTTTGGTTTCGGCCTTGCTCGTTTATACGGATTCTCTTTCCTCTGTCCGGTGACGTTATTGCGAGCTTTTACTTTTCGGAGCTACGATAAATACGTTATTTTCGCGGATTGCGCTGGCATGATTATTATCGCCCCTGCTTACGGATTACTTTTCACACTTGGGGTATATCTCTTCCATGCGCTCGTTTTGCACCGAGCAACGTCGGATTCCGGTCGTGTAGCGGTACGGGCGCGCGGGCCAACACAAATATTCGCCAAACTCTTGGTTACGTATTTCTTTTTTTTTTTTTTTTAACACTTTACGTACACACCTCTCGGGGCCGTTCGGGCAGAGAAACGATCGTGGATATGTGCTGCGCGCTGCACGCTGCCGAACACACGGGGCGCCCACGCCTGGCGCCATCGTAAGAAAGAAAGTGCGCGAGGCCGCGAGTCCGGGGTCGAGGGGGCGAAGATCCAGAGTCTCGAGTGTCTCGACGAAACGAGATCGTAGACACAAATTTCCAGACCCGACTTCGATCTTCCGCAAAAGACACACAAATTATAAAATTGCAAATTACTTTATTTTGTGCAATTAAAAAAAAAAAAGCAAATGAGAACCGAAATGCACAAATGTAATAAAAGATGACAACTCGACAGGTTTTACCAAATTTTACTCGGTGATATAATAATTGCAGGACATTCTCATAAATCAACAAAATTCACGATCCTTTAACTCTGGAGTTTAAAATATAAAAATAAAACATGAATTTTATAAAATAAATAATTAATTATAACGTTCATAATTTACAATAATGTGTCAGGGCAGAAGTTGCGAACGCGGTCCGATTTGTGTGGTCCACCACATTTACCTCATCATATTATAATTACATATTAACGTAACATTATTATTGTACTGTATTTGTATTCTTATTTTAAACATTTGTAAATAACGATTAAAAACTGCTCATTTTTCGTACAATAAAAAAAAGAAAAAAGACCGAGAAAGTCTGGAGTGAACAGCAGACGTTATCAGGTGGCGCGTTAAGGGTGCAGGAACGTTGCCCGGTCTCGCCTGGGCGATCGAGGGGGTCTCACCTGCTGCGGAACTCGAAGAGCTCGCGCGAGCGATCGCATTGCTATGTCGCTGTCAGGGGGGGTTGCCGACGGTCACGGCTGGGGGCACTCGGATAAGACACGGGGTGGCTTGATATACAGCAGTCGGATGTACCTATATGTATGCATGTGTGGAGCGCTCGTGTGTTGCGCGCCGCCCGGAAAAAGGGTGCAAGCGGTGAGGAAGTGGCGGCCCGGACGAGTCGCAGGTGACGGGCAAAACCCACACGATCCTGAACTCCTACACCGTAATATATTTAACTTTTTTTTTATTATAATATTCCTAAGTGTGCGGTAGAGAATTCGTATGTGTGTAGTCGAAACTCGAACCACGCGCCTCCGCCCGGCGTAAGTAGGAAGGAAGTGAGGTCACCGGACCTTGGCCCAGCTCTCGGTGTCACGAGAGGTGCAGCGCCGGCAAGCAGCAGCAACAGCAGGTGCCACTGCTCGGGCTGCCTCGGGCGGGGCAACATCGATATCGCTAATATGCGAGCGCGAAGCACGTACGACTCGAACCTGCTGTAATTTTTTTTTTTTTTTTTTTTTTTTTTTTTTTTTTTTTTCGGGCCTCGAGGCACACTGCAACGAGCGGATAACCACTCGCCCCGGAGAAACCTTAACGAAGCTTCCGTTTACATTATTAATTTCTTTTCTTTATTCATACATAAATACGAGTCTTAATTCTTGAATTATTAAGGCCGCGTGAAATTCGAGGCGCTATTTAGTTTCGTGCATACGGACAATTTTTTTTGTTTATTTTTCGTATTATTTGTTTCTTTGCAGATTTTTGTGTGAAATCTTTACGATAAACTATCTAAATTATAGATATCTAAATTAACAACCGGACGAAAAACGTAGAATAAATTGTCCAAATTTGCAAAATGAATAAAAACTTTATTGGACACCACCAGTCGCTTCGCGCTTCCGCGATGTGTCCGGTATGCCTGCAGGATCGAGATTTGATCTGAAACAGTGAGATTAAAGGCGGATCTGATTGCGGTACGAAAGAAGCGAGGGGAAAACGTGTAACACGTTCGCTGTTTCATTCCATGAATTATTAATGTCGCGTATAATTCGATACGTCATTTAGTTTTTGTACACATTTTTATAATAAATTTTTGCGTAAAAACTGATCACGGTCATCGCATAACAAAAATGAAATAATGTCTTATAGTATACAATCATTTTAGTTGCAATATTCTTAATACAACAACAGTTGCATACATAATTAATTATTGATTGTCAAAACTATGCGACGAACTCTCTAAATTAAAACCCGCTCGAAATTTTTTTTTAAATCGTCCAAGTCAGCAAAATTAATTTTAAGAAAACCAAATCGGGCACCGCCGCTCGCTCCGCGCTTCCGCGATGCGTCGGGCATGCCCGAGGGCTCGTGATTTCATGCGAAACCGCGAGATTAAAGGCAGATCTGATTGCGGTACGAAGGAAGCGGGGAGGAAAACGTGTAACTCGTTCGCTACTTCATTCCATCGTTCCGTTCGTTTAGCCGGGCTGCCGAGTGAGAGAGCGGCGCGCAGGCGCGTGTGCTCGTTCCGGTAGCGGTATAGCGGCTCATCGGTGAGTCGAGGCACGCGCGACTCAGGCACGCACTCTTCTCGCGTGTAACATAGCGAGAGCCGCGGAGGAGACTCGAGGGAAAAGGCAGAAGCGGCCGCGGCGGCAAGGAGTAGGCAGTAGTACACGCACACGCGAGCCCACGGTGCGAGTAAACTCTCTCCGCTGCGCCGCCTCTCACCCCGTTCGTGTACTATATATAGCCACCGTGAATGCAACTCTGCCTCCGCCACGTGAGTAGCTCCCCGAGCTGAGTACACATACCGTGTGTGTACCTTCCACCACCTCTCCGTTCCATTATACCGTTGCGCCGCGTTCTCTCTCAGCACCCGACACACTGCACTCCATCGCGGCGCTGTGCACTTGCCGCCGCCGCAGTGCGCACGCGCGCTAGATCGCGCCGGCGCGAGAACGCGGCAGATTGTATCGTCAATGTCTTAACCGCGTTACGCCTCCTCTTCCTACCTCGCACTACCTCTTTCCCTTCGAGCTACTAAACTTCACTCGCCGTGCCGCGGGGATATTTTACCACGGCGATCGGGAGGATCGAACCGAGGAAATTCGCTGGATAGGAGATCGAGAGGAAAATCGTACGCGCTCGATCGACGTCTTTGGCGGGCGATTGCTCGAGCTAGGATCAATATTTTCTGGCTTCTTTGTACCGAAATCGATACGCCGGAGTGTGGGGAATACGTCTGCCAAGGTGCTATACCCGCGCGAAAAACGTTGCGGCGACGAGCGCCTCCGGAAGAAAGCCCAACAGAGTCGACCTCACTAAAAAACATTTGACGTACCTTCGAATTGAAAAAAAAAAGAAATAAAAATCACTTCGTCTCGGAGAAATCGACAGGCGCCTTTTCAACAGTCTCTATAAAGTTGTTACGAAAAAAAGAAAACAAAAACATTATCTTATTGATAATAATAAAAATAAAGATGAAGAAAGACAAGCAATAGCGCGAGCTTTTACAGCCTGTCTCGATTCGTTTAACGGCGTTCGTCCGCGCCGTTGAGACATCGCCGGAGTGAGAGCCAGGCAAAACAACGACGGATAGCGCTAGCGCACACCCAGCTAAAACACGCCGGGATTATTATTATTGCCGGTACGAGAATTCCAACCGAAACGAGCGAGTAATGAGAAGCATAAAGCCGGGGCCTGAGCGTGATGAGCGCGCGTCGACGAAAAAGAAAATCAAGAAGATGAAGAAGAAGAAGTCTAAGGTGAGGAGGCGCCGCAGCACCAGCAGCATCATCGAAATAGCTCCATCGCTTCGAGATATCTGTTCCTCGGGCTCTCCATCGAGAGGCGCGGGTGCAGCCTTCACTCGTGGCACAGGGTCGTAACCCCGCAACGTAGCACCGGATTGTGAACCCTCGCCCGGGCACAGCACACTTCTCCCGGTACCGTACAGTAGAGCCCCGTTTATCCGAGGTAATGCGTGGAGACCTACGTCGGATAGATGAAATCTCGGATAAACTTGTATTATATATTATATATTACACTGAGAAAAAAAAATCTATTGCGACAACAAAATGAGCGCTTACGGGTGGTGAAACGAATGTTTTGTTGATCGAACGAAATCATTGTCGTAGTAAGTAAAGAAGCATTTCATTCGACGGCCTGTTAGTTCGATCAACGAGGTATTCCTTTCGATCAACTAAACATTTGTTTCGCCACCCGTAAGCGCACATTTTGTTGACTCAATTGATTTTTTTTTCTCTGTGTATATATTATATATTATATATTATATATTATATATTATATATTATATATTATATATTATATATTATATATTATATATTATATATTATATATTATATATTATATATTATATATTATATATTATATATTATATATTATATATTATATATTATATATTATATATTATATATTATATATTATATAATGGGTAAAACTATAATTATGGTTGCAACCGTGATTTTTTGTAATTGTCGTAACTATAACATGAAGACGTTCCCCTTGGGAACCATTTATTATGGTAAAAACTCCGTTGCTTTTACTATATGATTTTTTCTCAGTGTACACAAGGCTACAAAGCCTCTACGGACTATTTCGCGCACGGGCAATGATGCTTTACCCGTTTTATCCGAATTTTCCGTATTATCCGAGCCTACATGTCGGTTAAAGCGAAGGACTCGAGTGACTTGGGTGCCCCGGATAACGCGGAGGCTCGGTTGATCGAAGGTCGCATAAGCGAGGTTCTACTGTATGTAATACGATAGATAGAACGACGGTGAATCACGATCCGGCGGCGTCCAATAGCTGATTCTCATCCTCGGCTACCAGGTGATCGACCACGCCTCATTACTTTGCTTCGCTACTTCGTACGGACGTGCGGCTCTTCTCTCTTATTCTCTCATACACTGTACACGATATATGTATATATGTGTATGTATGTGGGGTCTCCGAGGGGATTCTTATATAGCGGTTTCGTCGATAGGAACGATACGATAAAGCCAGAGGTGTTAGCTCACCTCGCAGCCTCTCGGCTTCCAAGAGATGCTGCTTCTACGCGCGTGCAACTGTTCTTATTTTCTCGGCTTCTGCTCGGCCGCGGGTCCGTCGAGATCCGGAGGTCGGCGGGTCAGATACGGAAGTCTAAGAGTTCGCGCCTCGAGAGAGAAAGACACAACTAATGTGCGCGGAGCAATCACGCCATAGGTAATTTTGTGCAGAATTTGTGTTGTCATTCTTTGTTTTGTTTTGGAATGCGCTGGCTGTTCAAAAATTAAACCTTTATAAGTCACACCGTGCGAAATCGCACCGAAACGGGACTAACGGAGGTGGAGTGGGGGCAACGCGTCGCTGCGCATCAAGAAAAATAATTTATTTGACGAACGCCGCGCCAATAAATATTTATTTGGTTTAAATAAATATTTATTTGATTCAAATGAATGTTTATTTAAATCACATAAATTGTTATTCTGGGTGCGCCAGCGCTTGAGAGTGCGGATGGAGGTGTGAATTGTAAAGGATTAAGGGGTTGAATGGTTGTGATGAGCAATTAAAATTAAAACAATGGTAATTGTCGGGAGTCAATTTGAAAAAAAATTATGTGCGGAAAATGTTGCAAAGTATTTGTAGTTGGTGGTGGAGAGAACGGGAAGAGATTCCGATGAGATGAGAAAAAGTGCCGAGTCACTCGGCACAATAAACACACGCGCCATCGAGGGCTCGCTGTTGAGGCTTGAGGTTATTTAATTATCGTTAAGGTTGCCCCCTGACTACCTTTACCGTTTATAAGTATATTGTCTGGCCACTCTCGAGAGCATCGCTACTGCTTCTCTGTCGAACCCGGAACGTTTCCTTTTATTTCGTCTCGGTCTTTAATTGCTCGCTCAAACGATCTACAAATTTCTCTATCGAAACGTAACGAGTGTCACGCCACTTCTACTATAAATCTAATAGGTTCGCTCAATGGGTTCATTGAGGCTAAACGCTTGAAGGGTTCGGCGATTCGGCGGATAAGAAAGTTCTATAGTTCGAAATCTTCGAGAAGATAGACTAAACTTTATTTCCGTCTTCGAGGCTCCGGAAAACTTGGTACTCAGAATCTGCAAATAAGATACTTAAAAGAAAATTTAAATTTTGTATTCTATTTTGCAAAGTGGTCCCAAATTTGAAGAAAATCTATCTTTGCCGGTAAAAATTCAAGTTTTAGGATGGCTCGACCCTCTTGACCAAATATGGAGCTGAAATTGAAGGGTTCAGTGACACGGCGGATAAGAAAATTGTATGGTTCTAAATCTTCAACAACATCGACACAACTTCATTCCAGTCTTCGTCAAAGCTCCGGAAACCTTCGTACTCACCCTGCAAGTAAGATATTTACAAATGTCTTTTTTATTTTTTTTATTAAATTTTGTAAAATCGTCCTAAGTTTTGAAAAAATTAATTATTCCCGGGAGATATGCAAGTTTTAGGACGGCTCGACAAGTTCGTCCGAAGTTCGAGCTGAAATTTCTTTCGTTCATCGGGCGAATCGATGGAAAGTCCTCTGCTCGATGCAACAGCTAAAGTAACAGCTGATTCTTGCGTCAACACAGCTCTCGAGCAGAATCCTCGAGGCTCGTGACCTACCCCACCCCGGAATTGCCGAAACAACCGCATCGTTCGGTGGTTATTTCCGTCGAGCGATAGACCAGAGAGAGAAGGAGAGAAGGAGAGAGAGATTCAAGAGAGTTTGTGAACGCGCGAGCGTAACCGCCCATCAAAATTGCAGAGAGGCCACAGCAATTACGGAGGCGTGCGCCTTCGACTCTCGGCTCGGTTGTCGAATCCCTCGAAAAAAAAAATACCTCGGTTATACGCTTGCGCTCATTTTTTTTTTTTTTTTTCATTCCTCTTCTTCGACATTCTTTCCTTCGATTGTTCACCTCCGTCTCGGCCTCTTTTTACGCCATATATTTATTTGTTCCCCGGGATTCAACTCCATAATGAAACTCTTGCGACACTTCGAGACGCGGTTCAGTAGTCTCGCTCGATCACGACGAGACTCTCACGATGATCTCTTTTTCGAGCATTCCTCGGTGAAGTAATTCCCGCAGAACAAACAGAGAAGCATTTGCATTCGTAACTCCGGCCTTGACGAATCGCATCTGCCCAAATTTTTCAGTCCTAAGATCGTAACTCCAAGGCTGAACATTGGTTCGAGGAAAAAAATTATTTTTCAAAATTGACATTTTATCAAGATGCTTGGACTCCAGTCCGAACTGAACTTTCAATAAAAATCATATTGGGGACTTCGGCATCTATCTATAGATCAAGATGAGATTTTTCTGCACCAAAAGTATTGAAATTACTATTAATTTTGCTTAATAGTAAACTAAAAGTAATCCGGTTTCAAAATTTAATTTTTCCATCGGAAACACGTCACTTCTGATATGGGAATCTCTTTTTTTTATTAGAAGTGACGTCATACCGGAAATACGTCACTTCTTGTTTGAAAAGCTCCTTTCCCGACCGGAAGTGACGTATTTCCAGTATGACGTGACTTCTGGTAAAAAAATGAATTTTCCAGACCCGAAGTGACGTATTTCTCCTAGGGGTTGACCGATGACTTTTCGCTGCTAGGACGAAATCATTTCTTTTTTTTTTTCTAATTTTTTAAATCTCGCACCGATTGCGATTTTGCTCTCGGATAGGATCGTCGAGCAATCACGGTACGAGAGGAGCACAACGAGATGCTTACGTCAGTTCGATATCGTGACCGGCTCCACCCTGCGTCTCTTGCTGTTTCTGAATCGGGCGAATCCACCGTGCTCTCTCGGCTCCCCGGCCCGTGGCCATTATTACCCTATTATATCTTGCATAACAGTGAACAGTGAACCGAAGTGAGCTATTACGACGTTCCCTATCGGCGGCGGGGAGCAGGTCGGGGGTGGCAGAATCGGTTGCTCGCGGTCTGCATCAAGCTCGCTCCTGCTGCCGCTGCCGCCGCCGCTCGAGCAGCTAAAATCAAGCTATACCAGACACATTACTGTACCGGGGACCGTGTATAGCGCAGAAGAGTCGTCGTGGGTCGATGCGCCCACGGGGTCCATCCATATACTCGAACGAGCCGATATCGACAGAGCTGATAATCAAAGGGACGTACTTTCCCCGCTAAAAGGGTTCGAGCCTGAGTCCTTTCGATATTAACGGACGAGATCTACGGTACGACATGCCACGGCACGACGAACTATGGTAAAAGCTAGAAGAGAGGTGTCGGCGAAAAAAAAATCATCGTAACGATCCGCGGGCTGTTGGTAATCGGTTTGAACTTGGACCTTGCTGCCCCCCTACTCGCTCGGACAACGAACGACTCTTTCGCTACTTGCGTGCCAATGCTCTCTTCATTACGTACCAACATTGCTATTCACAGATTTTTTTTAAGTTACAAAAAATGACCAACAATTTTTCAATAAGACAAAAATGAATATGTAGATTTGTACTTGTCCCAGTCGATCGGAAAACGAGCGACTCATTCGCTACTTTCATACCAATGTTTTCTGGAGAATATAGCGTATGGGAGTGATTTAGGATCGAAATCCACTCTGATGTGCCGTTTGGGAATTATTTTCGAAATCCACTTCTATATGCCATGAAAACCGAAATCTGAAGAATATAGCGTATGGGAGTGATGTAGAATTGAAATCCACTCCGATATGCTACATGGGACTTAGGATTTCCGAAATCCACTTCCATATGCTATAGAAACCATAATCTCTAGAATATAGCATATAGGAGAGATTTAGGATCGAAATCCACTGATATCCAGTTTGGCAATTAGTATTTACGAAATTCATTTCTATATGCTAGAAAATCTGAAATCTCAAGAATATAACGTATGGGAGTGATTTTGAATCGAAATCCACTTCTATGTGTTACGAAAACCGAAATCTGGAGAATATAGCATATGGGAGTGATTTAGGATCGAAATCCACTCTGATCTGCTTTTTGGGATTTAGGATTTTCGAAATACACTTCTATATGTTATGAAATCTGAACGTTTCCTTCATTAGGTACCGATATTGTTATTTTGAGCTTTGTTTGGTTTAAAAAACAATTAACTCGCTCGACCAGAATACAAGTGACTCTTTCACTACTTACGCACCAATGTTCTCGTCATTACGCACCGACATTGCTATTTAGAGCTTATTTAACGTCAAAAAAATTACCAAGAATTTTGTAATAAAAGATTAAATACCTAAATTTGTATCTGTGGCGACTTACACCGAGTTCGCCCACGGGATTTTCTTTCGTTGCTTCCTACGTTACGAAATAAACGTATGTCGTTATTTGCACACACACTCTTACACATATTGTGCCCATGGAGTGCCAGCAGCATCCTGTACCACCCACCGGTCCCCGGCAATATCCTCGAGAGGGAGAGAAAGATCTCTTGGCTATAATACCATCTCGAGAGTGTGCGTCACCTGACGCGCCGTGCACCATGCGCGCATGGGTGTCTCGTGGGTCGAGCGATGCACCGACACCGGAAGAGGAAACTGTCGCGCGACACCAGAAGCTGCTGCTGCGGGACCACGGGAATATCGTTCGACCGACCTTCTCATATCTCATTCATTCGAGGTGAACACATGTTCATCACCAGTTACTATATTCCGAGAGAAAAGGATACACGTGCGTTCAACATGAACTCCCCAGGGTTGGAGTATAGATCCTCGTCATAATATGATAAATATACATATAGGGGCGTGCATTCCGGCTCAGGTTCGGCATGGAATTTCCCGGATGCTCGAGCCGAGACTATACCGAGATCTTTTCTTTTTTTTTTTTTTAACTAATATCAACGTTCTTTAAAGAAAAAAATTTAATAACGCTTTAAAGATTTCTGGTAAAAAATGTATTTTATTTATTTACGTACGGTAAAAATAGAATCGTATAAAAAATTCCATGGCGCAGGTTGTTAGTAACGATGTTGCGATTGTGTGAAAAAATGGCTAGGTCCGAATATTAAAGAATGTGGTAAAAATTGCATTTTTTTTAACGAGAAAAAATGCCTGCATTGAACTTCCTTTGCGATGTCCAACTGGAAAAAATTATCGAAGGCTCGATAGCTCATATAGAAGTGAGCATACAATATATGCAGTTGAAATTTACAAATTTATTAATACGATATGAATGCTGACCTAACAACGCGAAAAACGAAATTCAATTAAGGAGCTGCGAAAGTCTCGAAGGTGTAGAAGATGAATGTACAATGTGCGTTCATTGAGCTCGTCGAGGGTTTGCACCAAGGTCCCGAGAGATATTAGAGATGCGAGTGTGGGCTAGGGAGAGGAGAGCGACAGGTTCGACGATCACGTACCACGACGAAAGAGCACATATGGCGGGCCCGTGGAGCGGATGAGGGGTCAGAGTACTTCCTACGCGAACGCCCGCTTCGCTCGATCCCCCGACTGTAGGTGGCGGGGAGGAGGCACGCACGCGCGTACTTGGCCAATCTCGAAGTAACGACGATATGTGTGTGCGTGGTACATAAAGTAAGCGAAGTGTACGAGCACGGGTCGCCGAGGCACCACCTGTTGAATCTTTGATTCTCCGCAAGGCGATCCGGCGCTTCCAGCTTATTAATAAATTGAGATAAACGGCGGAAAGTGAATAGAAAAATTCTTTAAAAAATCGTGAAGAAAGCTCAAACTGTAGTTTCACTGTAGCGTCTTGGAGCAGCGAGTATTCATTCATTTCTGTCCGTCCGTCTGTCCGTGGCATTCGAAAATCCGCAATATTGTTTGAAGTGGTCAAGTTGACGCAAAAGTCAACTTTGGCGCAAGATTTCAATAAAATTCTCCGAGCACTTTTATTATTTTACCTAAAGAATGAATCGGTCATTGCTTTCCTCCCTCAATTTTTTTACGACCCTGAAGCTATCTGCGTGACATCAGATTTCTTCTTTGGCAAGTCTCTCAGTCAATGCACTGTTTCAGGAAGAAAACAAAAATTGTTCATTTGTAGAATTTAATTTAATTTAAATCTCTAAGCGAACTTTGCCGAGCTAAGTCTAAGTTATGAGTCATAAGTCGTTGAAATTTAGTCTCATACATGCCTCTTCAGGGCGATTTTTTTTTCTATTTCCCACACATTTTACAATTTTTCCATCTTCCGCCGCGTCCGACAGGCTCTTCGGTATAGCGAAAGAGGCGTTTTTTTCCAACCCCTCACAAGAGTAGTCTCTCGTGTGTAAAACGAGACGTTCGATACGTGCACACATCCGACAGAGGCACCTGCCGTGCTGTCTCGGGGCTCGAGACCGGGCGGTCTCGGCCACTCGCGTTGCCTAACATCCGCTCGACCTCTCCAGACACAGCACGGATTTACACGCGGCATAATACCCTTTCTCTCACCCACACATGTTTGTCGACGAATTTTTTTTTCTTTTTTTTTTAATCATACAAACACCCACAAACATAGGCGCGCGTTCGATTCGACCCCGGAGGGTCGCATCGACCACGCTCATTCGCAGCTCATACGCCCTTCCGACTCCGAAACGTTGAGGCTCGCACGTTTCGTACATACTGCAGGGACCGCGGGAGAGGATAACAGTCCCGCAATAATAAGAATATATACGCATATAATGAGCCTAAAATTCCTCGCGTGCTGCGCGATCCCGGGCACGCATTATATCCAAGACGGTGCTTATAATACTAAAGGAGGCAGAACTCGAAAAAAAAACGACACGTATTTCTGATCTCTTGAGTACCGGCCGGGGGATTCTCAGCTCAAATTTACATACCGCAGGAACTCGAGTCACCCGACGCCTCTCCTTTCACCGAGAATTCAGTTTTTTAATTCTTTTACCTTTCGATTCTTTAATTTCGGTTGCATTTTTTTTAAAGACTAAAAAAATTAACCCGGTTTCGTTTATTTCGGATAAAATTTTTTGTTTTTTTTTTTGGGCAAGTTGTGTACAATGTACGGCCGGTGTTTCCTGTAACACGTGTTAATATGGAGCCTCGGCGGAGACGTCGTCGCGGGACGGAGCCCGAGAGGTGCCAGAAGGAAGACAAGAAAATAACGAAATAGAAAATGAATATTGCTCGAGAATTCAAGTAGTAGTAGTAAATGCTATATTTATTTTTTTATTTTTATTGACAATGTATTTATTGACAATATTTTACGGTATGTATGTCGGTACATTTCGAAGATTATTTACAATCCATATTGCTATTGCTATTGCCATTGCCAACAGGCCATCGACCTAAGTCCTTCAGCCCATTCTTTAATTTCGCTTGCATTTATCGAAGATAAAAAAAAAATTTACCCGGTTTCGTTTATTTTGGATGCATTTTTTTTTTCTGCCGAGTTGCGTACGATGTACGGTCGGTGTTTCCTGTAACACGAGCTAATATGGAGCCTCGGCGGAGACGTCGTCGCGAGACGGAGCCCGAGAGGTGCCAGAACGAAGGGAAGAAAATAACGAAATAAAAAATGAAAAAATAAAAAATAAATAATGCTCGGTGAAGAGGAGCTTCGGTAATCGTCGAGCGAGCGTTCTCCTCTCCTTTTCTCTCTCTCTCGAGGGAGAGATGCTTTTTACCGCGCCTCCACGGCCCATTAGTCGCGTGGGTCGAGTTAATTTCATGATTGCGTACGTATGGACGTGTACGCGTACGATCGAGCGATACTTTTCCCTCTTTCACTCCATCCTCGTTGTTTTATTTATTTTAACCACGACGTCACGAACCCGCGATAATCGCGAGCGCTGAAAATCCTCGAATACGAATTTTTTCATCTATAATCATATTTGTTTCCGCAGCACCAGTAAATTCCGCGGAAAGGCATATTTTCCAGCTCGGTCTTAATCGACGCACAACCTCGCCGGAAATTAATATCTTTTGGCTTCTTCGTAGTGAAATCGATACGACAGGATGTGATTGACATGTCTGACGAGGCGGAAATAGAACCCAATAAATACTCTCGGAATGACAAGCCCTGGAAGCTGAGGCTGCACGAGCAACCCAGTTGAGCATATTTTCTGCTCACGCGTCTGCGCAGCTTCCCAAAACTTCTCCCCGCGCAACATAGTGCGCAATCGACGCTCACACTCTCCCTTGACTCTTGGCAACGTTTAACGAGGGTCATTCAATGGCATTCAAACTTAATGACTGTAGCTCGTAAATAACATTAATTAATCGCGAATAAAAAGAGGGCGGGCTCTCCGCCTCTTTCGGAAACTCAAGTTTCACCCCCTCGAATTCATCGGCAAGTGTTTCTTTTTCATAAATTTTTTTTTTTGCGCTTTCCCTCTCTCTTCCCAAGAGTCCACCCGCGCAAAAGTTCATTCGGCTAATTAAAATATAATGAGAGGCGTAATTATCGAAGATCGTAAAGCGTCTTTCTGTCGAAGGAGACGAAGTGGAAGACGACGGGATTGGATGTGCAGGTTGTTGGCTCCGTGTTGTATCGGCGGCTCAGGATCGGAAGGGCGCATCTCACAAAGCTTTATATGTAAAACAAAGCGAGTTACGCCCTTCTGTTTCTTGGCGGTCGATATGCGTACATGTGTGTGTGCATCCTATCTTCGAGACTGCCGAACGTAGGACGCAATGGTTTTCGAGCCTTGAGGCTTTCTACGCCGGAACTTAATGATGCTCACACAAACACAATTAAGTCCGCACTCGGGATGGCGTTATATATTACTGTACGGTAAATGTGTGTATTCGTATGTATAGATATGTGCTCGAGGAGATTAACGAACGTCATACGTCAATGACGACGGAACCTGTCGATCGTTATGCATAGGTATATCTCAAGATCGATGGCGCCGCGCTGTTAGGGACATCTAAATAATAATGTCTGTCGATGAGAAGTGAAACGCGTCGAGCCGGTAATTCTCCTTCGGACAAAAAGTGTATGTCTTAAAAAAAAAAAAAAAAAAATTAGTAAGAGATTATTAAGGTTGCTAATGTTCATGGAGTTGTTAAAGTATTCTTAATTTATAAAAAATAAAAAATTCGTAATTAAAAGTTTAAAGAGAGTTCAAGTGTTCTCTTTGTTAGAAATTAATTTAAAAAATTAAAAGCGAAAATGATTGAAATTATGTTGGCTTCTAGGGTGAGAAAAATCAGACCCGGGGAGGGGATTAAATGGACCAGGCAACAGCAATCTTAGTGAACAAATACATTTGTACTAATAATTTTTTCACTTTCAACTTTGACAAATTTTAACAGTTCGGGCTTCGATTAATGTAGTTATTAAAGTACTTTTTAATTATTAAAAATAAAAAATTCTAAATTTAATGTCTAAAAATATTAAGTGTTCCTAAAAAGTATTCCCTTTTTGATAAATTTAATAAAACCAATTAAACGTCAAAATGATTCAAATTACTACGGCTTGTAGGGTGGCTTAGAAAAATCAGGCCTCGTAGTGGAGGGGGTTAAGTGGACCAGGTAACAGCAATCTTAATGAATACACATAATCGTACTCATAACTTTTTTCATTTTCAATTTCGATAAATTTTGCCAGTTCGGACTTCGATCCGCCAATCCGTCGTCTATCCGGAGTTTAGCCGCGTGTCTCCGAGATTTGAGACCTGCAAGCAGATTTCCGTTCCCGAAAAGAAAGAAAAAGAAATGCGAGGGAAGAAGCTAACCGATGCGGTTCCGTGTGCGCAGCATATATCCGCGAATAAACACTTTTTTTATTGTATTTTTATTTTTGTTGTCCACGATCGTTACGCGCTCGGCGAATATAAACCAGGATTACACGAGACACTCGCGGCTCGTAACTCTTGATTCCCCGCTAAGGCGAAGCCGCTCGCATATCTGCGACGACCTGCAGCGGCACCACGAGAAACTCCACCGGCCGTTGTGTGTGAAGTATTCGAACTTTTCTACTTTCTTCTTATTATTATTTTTATTTTTCCTTAACCTGCTTTCCGTGACGATTCCCCCCACGGTGAAATCGTCTTCTAACGATCGAACTTTGCCTGTGGGGCGAAAAAATTGATTTAAATCTTCCCGAGATTTCTCGCTCTCTCTCTCCGCAGATCCGCCATAAAAAAAAAGGCATTCCCGGTGTCGACTCGGAGTTTCGCAATATCAGCAGCCTCGAATGACATCCGACAACCCGCGGCGCCTCGGATTAGCATTCGCTCAGATTATGCATATCGTAATTTCCCACTGCAAACTTGTATCAACATTGTATAGCTTTTTTTTTAGGAGAGTGGGGCAAAATGATTCTCCACCAGTCCTTCCCGTTGAGACTTGTGTTTTTCCGACCACGCCAAAAAAATGGCACTCGTCCGTTTTCCGGCGCACGCGGGTCGTACACTGCGGCTTGCGCTGTACGCAAGTGTATCTAACGAGCGGTCACTTATGCCAAAATTTATGATCATTCAAGCGTGGCTCGTCGGCACGGAAAATGAACGGCAACTATGTGTATCGTAATCTGCCGCTGCAAACTTGTATCAATATTGTATGTCGGTTTTTTTTTTTTTTTTTTTAAGTAGCGCAAAATGGACCAGTGCCCTCCCTCGGTCGTTCGAGATGAGACTCTTGTTTTTCCGACGGCGCAAAAAAAAAAAAAGGTACTGGTCCGTTTAGCCCCGCTCTCCCCCGGTACTGATCGGCGCATACGGGACGTACACTGCGGCTTGCGCTGTACGCAAGTGTATCTAACGAGCGGTCACTTATGCCAAAATTTATGATAATTCATGCGTGGCTCGTCGGCACGGAAAATAAACGGCAATTATGAGTATCGTAATCTGCCGCTGCAAACTTGTATCAATATTGTATGTCGGTTTTTTTTTTTTTTTTTTTTTTTTGTAAGTAGGGCAAAATGGACTAGTGCCCTCCCTCGGTCCTTCGAGATGAGACTCTTGTTTTTCCGACGGCGCAAAAAAAAAAAAAAAAAATGTCACCGGTCCGTTTAGCCCCGCTCTCCCCCGGTACTGCTCGGCGCATACGGGACGTACACTGCGGCTTGCGATGTACGCAAGTGTATCTAACGAGCGGTCACTTATGCCAAAATTTATGATAATTCATGCGTGGCTCGTCGGCACGGAAAATTAACGGCAATTTACCGTGCGGACGAGCGCGAGGGCCACACGACTCGCCGGTGGAATGCGCGGGCGTTTCCGGTCCGGCGTATCCCTCGTCTCTCCATCGCGCGAGAGATCCACCAGCGAAGCTCGCACCGTCCAGCATCCGACGGGATGATGAGAGAAAGAGAGATAAATATCCTTTACGGAGCGGAGCGGACTCTATTCTTCGCGGGCGAATTATCGCCGTGATCGCTCGATCTCATCTTCTCTCCCTCTTCCTCTTATTCTCCTTTTTTTTGTCTCTCCTCTTCTCACTTTCGAACTCTTATTCATCCTTTCGACTGATGCCTCTTCGAGACTCCGAGAGTGATCCCCCTGCCCGGCTATTTTCAGACAATTTATGCTTATAATAATTAGATACCTCGCGGCCGGCTCGTGCAGAACCCCCGGCCGCAGATCTCTCTGGCGTCATAATCGCGCGCACTCACTCCCTCTTTCGTTCTATCCGCGCTCTCCCGACAACATGTTATAAACCTCCGCCGCAAGATTTTTTTCTTTCTCTTATTAAGACTAATATTTGCCGTTTTGAATCGTCGCGTTCCCTGGCAATTTTATCGTGCTCTTACACACGCCGAAACGTTCTTTTACCCACTTTGCTCTGTTCCTTAAGTCACGCGTTTCCGTCACTGGCTGCATTCGACATACATTTCAGAGATAAAGTGAACAATTTCTCTGCGACGTCACTTCCGGTTTGAAAATCTCACTTTTGAACCGGAAGTGCTGTCACGGCCCAAAAGCTTTGAAATTTTCATTTGTGGCGTCATTTGCGGTTCAAAGGATCTTGGTTTTTGACCGGAAGTTACGCTTCAAAAGTGAATTTCTCAAATCGGAAGTGACGTTTCAGAGACAGAAAAGTGTGCATTAGGTGGGCGACACGTTTCAAATGTATTTGGAATTCAGCTCGAATGTGGACAGCGACGGAAATGCGTGAATGAAGGAAACACACTGTGAGCGCTTCAACGCCAACGAACCTCAGCTGAGCCCGAAGTGCGCGCAATGTAATGTGAAGAAAAGAAGTATATGCATCGAGAAGCGATATTATTTAGTTCTCTTCTTCTCGTACTCGCCACTTCCTCTTCACGTGTATGTCGCCCGTGGGTGGGATAATGGCGTGCATAAATTAAAATTTCGTCCGATACGCGCGAAAACAGGTGACTTACGATGCGGCGAATTAAGTAACACGAGACCCGTCGCTCGTTGCCGGCGTGTAGTCCGGGGACATGCGAAACATCTCGATACACTCTTTCCTCACATCGGAGCCTCCTCGAAGTACCTCCGAGGCTCCGCGTACTTCGTGCACGTCGTCTCTTCGAAGAGTGCTCCGGCGTTGATACACCACGCGCGCCGCTTTATTGGCAATTTGTCGTGAGTGATTTTCGACGGGTTTATCGCTCGTACGCTCGGCTAACTCAGGATCCAAGGCGCTTGCGCGCTCGATTCACACTCGCCCGTAACCCGTTTTTTTTTCCTCCTCGAATTTTTGTTCCTCGCCTCGCCGCACAGGGTATTTCTCAATTAACCCGGTGAAATATAAACGACTAGCGAAACGAAGCTCGCCGCCGGCTGAGAACGCTTTCTTCGCCGATGGAAAATAAGAATTAAAAAAGAAACTTCATACAAGCTCGACGGTAGAGTGAGAAACGAGGGTTGAATCGAGGAACGGTGAATATCGGAGAGCTAAATTGTCGAGAAGCTCTTTTATCCTAAACCTAAGTTCAAAAAATTATGTTTAGTAAGACAAATCCTTATTATTTAATGCCAGTATTCGTTTTCGGTCGTTTTACGTCGTTCCAAGAATTCGACCAGTTCCAACTCGCTGGTAATGTTCAAAGAAACTATTTTTTAATCCCAAGATTTCTTTTCGTATGATTTACAGTTGATGCTTTAAACAATAGCGATAAAAGGGTGAAAAAGAGATCATTACTCAAGTCGCGCGTATGTTTTTTTTTTTTTTTTTTATGCGGAATTGCATACAAAGACAGTAATTTTGGGCTGGCAATACTTTTAAAAAACCTTATTTTTTAATCCCAAGATTTCTTTTCGTATGATTTACAGTTGATGCTTCAAACAATAGCGATAAAAGTGTGAAAAAGAGATCATTACTGAAGCCGCGCGTATGTTTTTTTTTTTTTACGCGGAATTGCATACGAAGACTGTAATTTTGCGCTGGCAATACTTCAAAAAAACCTTATTTTTCAATCCCAACATTTGTTTTTGTACGATTTACAGTTGATACTTGAAACGGTAGCGATAAAAGTGTGAAAAAAGAGATCATTACTCAAGCCGCGCGTATGTTTTTTTTTTTTACGCGGAATTGCATATAAAGGCGGTAATTTTGGGTCGTTTTACCTCATCCCAAGAATTCGACCAGTGTCCAGCGCGCTGGCAATACTTCGGGCTCGTGCCCGAAGAAGTGTCCGTGCCCGATGGCTCTTCTTTATGCGCCACCCCCAACGCCCGGCACTTTACGCTCATTAGCGAGGCTGACATCATTATTTCATGTAATTTATGGACCGTTCTCTCCCGCCTCGGTCCCTGCCTCGGTTCTCTTTCTGCCCCTCGCTTTCTTCCTTCCTCGTGGATCCTTCCTCTGTCTCGCCTCTCTCGCCTTACGCCCTGTCGCGCAGCTGTCCTCTTTCTTTTCCGCGCGGCGATGTATGCGCAGGCGCCGCCGCTTTACGCGTTTCGCGAATATCGACACGCGAGCCATTCCGAGAGAAGCCATCCGCGGCGAGGATACCACTTATTGCCGGAAAATATAGCGCCTTCGCGAGACGCCCCGGCCGAGCGATTACTGCGTTATAAATTTCTCCGATGTTGTACACACCACTCGCTCTCTCGCTCTCGCTCTCGCTCTCGCTCTCGCTCTCGCTCTCGCTCTCCTCTCTTCTCTCGCACCGCTTCATTCTCCAACATCTTTTTTTATCTCTCCTCTACGCTTCCCTTTTATAACGTTTTTATGACATGTGCACGAGCCAGCGAGATTCTACGCTCAAACGCCACCAACTTTATAATCTTACGAGCCGCGACGGCCGTACATCATACGATATCGTTGCTAAATCGGTCTCTTCCTCTTCCGTCCACCTCTTCTCCGTCATCCTCCGAGGATAAAATTTCCCTTCTTCGGATAGGAGTAAAAAAAAATTGCTCGGAAAACTGCGAGCCGGATACATAAAGGCAAATAGTATTTGCCTTTGTGTATCCGTATTTTCCAACTACGCTTGAGAGAAAAACGCAGCCAAATCCAAAAGGCCGGAGCCGAAAGTTCCTCTCTTCTCTTCATTCGATATTGGTACAAAACACAATTTTCCAATAACCTTTGGATGGTGGCTATGGCGGCGAGTGGCGCGAAACGGGGTTGAAAATCCGGATGTATCGCTAGAACAAAATGGGGCAGCCAAAAATTATTGGAAAATTGAGTTTTTCCCCCACTGTCCCGTTTTGCCCCCACTGTCCCATTTTGCCCCGCTCTCCCCTACGCCCGAGTGAAAAACGGAGCAAAATCCCAAAATGCCGAATCCGAAAGTTCGTTGAAATCGCAATATCTCGAGAATCGCGAGGATGGTCTCTTTCTCGGCTCACTTGTTATTCCCGCATCGATATAATGCAAATTGTGCGAAAAACGAGCGGTGCGCACAAGTTTATTCAACGTGACCATTCCGTCCTCTTCACCGGGCTTCGATATATTTAGTATGTATGCAAAGTGTATTCTACACGCCGTGCGCAGAACGACGCGGCGGAGCTCGACCAGCCGTCTGTACGTGTGGATCTCGAAGACTTTTTTCCATGTTTTTTTTTTCCGAGATCTTCACTCGATCTTCGCGGTCCGGAATACTACTCGCGGGCGCGAACGGCGATGGAGAAAAACGAGAGGGATAACGAGGACGCCGGGATCATCGGATCGATTCTTTATCGCGTTGCGATACAATCGGAAAGAAATGAGCCGTGATTTCGTGTCGCCCTGAAGAGAGAACCTGCGCTGCACGCCTTGGATCTCTCGACTGTTCGCGGGATTGAGAATCTTTCTCTCCGGGGGGAACGACGATCGGGAATCTCGGGACGCCCACGCGACTTGCACACCCACAAACACATACACACGCATGCACACAGGGGAGAGATAGAGAGAGGGGTCTGGAGAGGAGAGCGCGATTACAGGTGCGGCTCCGACAGCACGCCCCGACAACCTGTATCTTCGCTTCGTCTCGTACTCGCCTTCGGAGGATATATCTGTATATGTTTCAGAACTGAACGTGTCTGGGAGACATGACTCGTATTTTATAGATGCGTATGTAAAATAATTTTCAGAGGCTCGGCATGTTATTATTGTTATTTGCATTTTTTAGATGTGCAGTAAGGTGGAGAGTGATTACTTTTTTCCAAGAGACCTGCGATAGGTGGCTTGATAAAGCGTCTTTCACCATTTCGTAAGCTTCGGAGCGAACCTATGCATCATTTGGGAGAAGAGAGATTGTGGAACGAGTTCTAGGGGAGTCTGGGATGGATAGAATCGGTAATTTAGCCTGGAATAGCTTATTATACAGCCTGGGGTAGATAGAACTTGCCCTGTAGTCTTGGAAAGCTAGTCTATGCCATACAAATCGGGATCTCCAGAACTTACCGTACTGCCTGGGTTAGGTAGAAATAGCCATGGCAGCCTGGTATAGATAGACGTAGATAGCGTATAGATAGCCATATAGGCTGGGATACATAGAAATAGCCATACAGCCTGGGATAGATGCAAATAGCTGTACAGCCCGGTATAGACAGAATTTCCGATGGATCCTGGGATATATATAAATAGCTATACAGCCTGGGATGGAGACAAATAGATGTACAGCCTGGTATAGACAGAATTTCCGATGGATCATGGGATAGATACAAATACCTATACAGCCTGGGATAGATACAAATAGCTGTACCGCCCGGTATAGACAGAATTTCCGATGGATCCTGGGATAGATATAAATAGCTGTACAGCCTGGGATAGATAGAATTTTTCGATGGCTCCTGGGATAAATCGAGCTGCAGACTGAATTGAATTGCATCAATTAAGTTTCCGATAGATAACTTCGGATGTGGTCTGGCCTAGTCGTGACGTCTCGTACAATAGCATTTTAATTCGAAAAATAGAAAAACAAGAATATACCGAAGGAATTCGCAAAGTCAGCGGCACTTTGCTCGCGGTAGAGAAACGCCACGCATCAGAGTGTATACAACAGGTCCTGATGCTGTTGCGGTGTTGCTTCTGGTTGGTGAGAGAGAGAGAGCGAGCAACCACATACGAGCCTCTCGACGGTGGCTGTGGCGCGTGATTAAGTAACTACCAGTCGTAAACCCCCGGGTCGCTGGATAATCCGTGTAAACGCATAAATTGCCGGTTATTTAAGATAGCGCGCATTATTCGGATAGTTCTGGTGATGGCCCGGCATAAGTTACTACCGGGCCACCTAGGCCGATTCTTCTTACGCCGAGAATCTTACGACTTTCCAGCACTTCCCCACAAAACTCCTTAAACCTCGTTCCTACAATCTCAAAGTGGAAACTTTTTATCGACCGAGAGACGACTCGGACACTCGTCCGCTGTAAATAACAGACCAGACCGCGGGTCTCATAGCAATTAAAACATCGAAACTCAATCTCAGTGAAAGTCAGAAAAAAAAACTCCACCTCAACCATAACAATTGATATCTCACTTGTCGTTAAATAAAGATGAACAAATTCATTGCTGAGAAAAAAAAATGTAAGTTTCTTTTTTTTTCTTATAACCTTTCTTCATAGGGGTCCGCGTCGGGCGTAACAGAGGCGTGATCGTTTTCCAACGCTTGAAGAGTCTCTTCGCCTCGTAAATAGTTCTTTCAGAGCCCGAGCACGAAGCACAGTCGGAGGCGCACACTCTTTGCCGTGTATAATTTACATGACAAGAGGAGATGGTGGGGTTAAAGGAGAAAAAAAAAGAATCTGTCGGTAACCCGCTTCTGACCCGAGTGTCTTATCGAGATCCCACCGATTCTTCCATATTTAAAGGAGTCAGCTTCCCGCGGCCAGTGACCCGCGGTGCGCTTCTATCTGTCGATCGCCTTCTTCCACCGTCTCACTCTCCTCCGGCAATTCGTTCCCTCGTCTCGTTTCAGCTTCCGTCTCGTTTGCTCCTCCGGCCGCTTCGCGTGGTTCGGTGAGAGACGGAAAGAGGAACGCGAGAGGGATAACAAAAAAAAAAGGAAGTAACTACACCTCCCAGGGTTCTCCACGGTGGCACCGGGGCACAGGTGCCTCCCCGTCCGATCGTATCGAACGACCACCGATCATTGTATCGAGAGCCCTCGGCGGTGTACGACGCCCGAACGAATTTCCATAAGCGTCGCGCACGACGACGATAGCGCGGATCCCGATACACGGTGAAGTTGACCTGTTCGCCAGGCTCGATTCCCATCGGAAAGTCCCAAAGTCCAAATTCACCGCGACCTGAGAGAATCTTGCTGGAGGTTCATGAATCAGGATCAAATTTGACGATTCCGGGTCTGAAGTAACAATTGTTGGCGGTTTTTGCTCCACTGTCCCAAGAGGACCAAAATTTCAGCTTGGATCTTAAAGTTTGGACTGCCCAACTTTGATATCAAAATCTCCAAATCTAGCTAAAAGACGCACCTTGAGAGATACGTTGGTTACATGCTGGTTAATAGCTATTTTGGTACGAAAAAGCTGGGAAAACCTTCATTTTGGACAAAATTCCGTAGCACAAACCTTAGCAAGTCGATCACTTTCACCGTGCAAGCCCAGACCCACAAAATCAGAGATTATGCATATGTAGTCGTTCGAACGAAAGAATCGGCCCTTCGACCTATCTCCTGACCCCGAACCGAGACCGGGAGCACGCGTTATTTATTGCGTGACCGCGTAAATAATGGATTCCCAATGGTGGAGAGGTCAAATCCGGCGTGAATCCGATCTTGACCCTGCCCGAGAACCTTTCGTACCTTTCTTCCATCGTACCTTTCGTACCCCTCTTCGTCGTCGTTTTTTCTCACAATACTTCTGGTTCTTTTTCTCGTTGGCGGTTCCTCCGTGGTGATAAATTGAATTCTTCGATTGGAATGAACGATGATCCTGGGTCTTGATGGGTTTCAGCCACCACTGGCACGACAGGTAACTTGACTAACAGTTCGTATGTATGTAGATTTTCATTTGAATACAGTCTCAAGTGACTCGAGCATAGGTCACTATTCTCGGGTCATTCATATTCGATTACTATCGTGTTTCGTGCGAGACGTCGGAGAATCTTAAGAGAGTCTGCTGCGACGGATGAAGATAGTACAGTGGGAATGAAGAAGCATGAAAGCCAGAGAGGGTCATAAAGGAAGGCGAGGAAGAAGAAGCAACCTGTCCTATGCGTCTTGCGTGGAGCCAAGATGTGCTTCCGTCAGCATCTACGGATTCATTAGAGAACAATAGCACGACGAGATAGAGAAGGATAGAACGGGCTCGTGTAACAGAGCTTCTCCTTGTATCGAGATATGCCTCTGCAGAAAATACATTCAACTGACGTGCTCGGCAAAGAATAAGCAGCTAAGATAAATAAAATCACAAGACGCGGCCGTTGGAGAGGGAAAAATGGGAGAGGCGAACGCAATATGCGTCGAAGACATCGGTGTGGAAGATGTGGGAACTTGCGTCTTGAAGTACAAACGTATTCTACTTGCCAAAAAAAAAAAAAAAAAAAAAAAAAAAACAGTTTTCAGCTTTAATCAGATTTCCGATGGGTCTAAAATTCTGAAAAAATGCATCCGTCAAGTTCACCTACAACTGCATCTTTTTTGCATCGCACTCTTTTCAGTCCGATCCCTATTCTTAGAAATTCAACTACTTTAGACTCGGCAAATTCTTGATTTTAGATTCAATCGAAGCAGCTTCCGCTCTACGAGCTTTCAGCTGAGGTGTCGTGAAAAAATTAAACGGACTCTCATCAACGCCGTAGCGTCGCGTCACGTTTGAATGTAATCCGGTAGGATCGCCTGATCAGGTCCGCAACGTCTCGTGTCCGGACGCCGGGCGTATGCAAAGCTGGCACAGTAGTAGATCGTGTCATTGCGGTTGTTCATCCGCGAGCAAGAGGCGCATCCTCAGCGGCTGCCAAGCCGAGGACATCGAGTACGAGAGAAAGACAGAGACGATCTTTGGCCGCGCGCTGCTATCCGAACCAGATTGCTTTAATTTGTTGCACGACCGGCAAAAATGTTAATGCCCGCCGAGCGATCGTAATTCAGCTGGCCGGCAGCTCTGAGGATTCTCCGACTCCTCCATCTATCTCTCGCCCTCTCGCGGTTCCGCCGATCCAATATCCTCCTCCCGTCCAACCGTGTCGCTCGCTCGCATTCTCCGCTCGCCGTTTTTCCGTCTCCCTCGGCGTGTTCCGAGCCGCACCGAAGCTACCTGCTCTCTCGCTCTCTCTCGCCCCCTTGTGGTTGCCGCTCGCGCGAGCCACACGGTGGCTCTTATCTGCGGTTTTATGTTCGGCTTTGCGTTTTAGCCACGCCGATTCCTCGGCTTCGGTGTACTCTCTCCATCGGCACCGCGCCAGCCGGACACAAGGGAAGACCGAGAAGTGTGTTTCTCCTCTCCGCGCGCAGAAAACTCTGTATGCAGAAGCTGCCCGCGGATCCGACGAGGAGGACGAGGAAGGCGACGACGCGTCCACTGGAACCGGAGCGCGACGGGATCTTAGTCCCCCCCTCTTACCGATCGCTCGTCGACGACTTCTTGCGCCGTCGCCAGGACCTGGCATGTCCAATACCTAACCTCCTCCTTCCGTTTCTTTCCGTCCTTTTTAACTTCCCTCTCGCTTGGTTTTAACTTTTACGAAACGTCGGACAGGGCGACAGGTTTATTTGCGTCCCGCTTGCCACCTCGTACCTTCGGATTTGCATGCTCCGACGCGGTGAGAAAGAGGAGGAGGATGAAGAAGAAGAAGAAGAAGAAGACTATGTACCACGCAAAGACGCCGAAGAGGCTTCCAACCTTGCCGTTCCACTTGCGGAGTCTTGGGGAGTAAATAATTATTTGGAACGGAGCTGTTGTCCAGGATAAATTGGGCAGTAAAGTGGAGATCGGACTTTGGAACGGGCATTCGTGGAAAAACTTGCTTTAAAAAACAAGATCGGACTTTGAATGAAAAAGAAGAAACAAAAATGCTGGAGCAACATCCTGATCCTACTTCCGATGAGGTTTCCATGGGAAAACACTTGTCGCACTTGTCTCTCACGTGCTGAACACCAATTTTCCTACCCGATAGGGCTTTTCACACGCTGCGCGATTGGGCTGTGGGAACCGCTCGGCTTCCTCGCACCCATTGGGCCTCAATGACGCGCGGGTAGGAAGCGTCCAGGGGACTAGCCGGCACCCCGAAAATCGAGACCGGGAAACGTCCCTCCGATGCGCGGGCCAATCGAGGAGGAAAAAACGAGGCTCTTTCCCTTCCGCAAACACGGGCGTCGAAGGGAAAGGGCAGGTTTGGTTGACATGTTGGAGAGGATTCCTCTCACACTCTTGCCAGTGGGAAACGTAGTCGGTGTCCTTTCCGTAGGAAATTGATTTTTAAGTTTGTCGGAGCCAACTAATACGCTGAGGGAAGAATCTGATAGAAATTACCATAAATCTGGTAAAAATTGACAGAACCTTCAGGTGTGTGGGAACTCCCGCGACATCCTGGCAAACATTCGTATTAAACTTAACACATTATGCTACAAAATATGGTAAGTTTCGCTGTCGCAAATATTACCTGAAGATCCCTATTTTTTATAGAATATAAGTACTTCTTACGGCAGAGTAAAAAAAAAAATCGTATGAAATTTTATGTACTGAAACTTGAAATTTGCTTCACTTGCATCACTTACATTTATTGAACATTAATGTACTTTTTTTTGTGAAGTAAGAATACCAGGTATAAAAGCTGCAAATCATTGTCTGAAATTCACAAAAATGTTAATCAAAAATAAAAATGTTATTGTAAAATTGCAACGCACATGTGTTTGAAATTCCAGAAACAGTTTATGTAAATAAAAGTCAAAATTTCGCGTATAGCTAGTGGTGGCTGGTGTACCACGTTGCCCGGTCGAAAATTGCCATGTGACTTGATAGTTTTTCCAAAATGAATCTGTGTGGAAAAAACCGACGAACTCACCAAGCTGATACAACAAAATTATTCCAGCAGATTTTTATTTATTCATTCTTAGAGCGATTTACGAGCGTCTCAATGTTTCTCATCGTGATCCGAACGGTGTTCCCTTTTCATCCTCGCACAACCTCCTGAGGACTGGACTTACGATGTATCCCACCGTCCCGCGAAGGGTTCGCCCGGTTTCACCCGAAGATCTCTGACCCGTGTTTGCCTTAAATATTATTTTACGACTGCTGCGAGGATACAAGGTATTTCCCCAAACCGTCTTTCCCCTTCCCCGGGCCACTTCCTCTCCGGTCTTCGGCGGCGCGCGGGCACTTCTGACGGGACTTCTGGCTCATTCATGAAGTCGGTCAAATATTGTGCCCGGACAATCGTTTTACAACCGCACGAACAACAGTCCACGTTTACCGACATCCATCCTCCTTTTTTCTTCACGCTTTTCTTTTCATTTCCTATTTTTTTGTTTCGTTGGATTTAGGAGACTCTGTCGCGAGTTCAAAGTCCATCTAGGCCCGTCGCATGATCGCGGCCTATCGCGTTGTGCGTATTTGCCTTACAGTAGTTTTATGCTGTTGACAGTAGACAGTGTACCCTTTTAGAGTGTTTAACGTCGCGGCAGTGCTGGGGACCTCTTTCGTCGGAGAGGAGTAAAGAGATCCCCGGAGTACACAGTTCCACGCGACGATGGAAGGAAGGTTCCCCTCTCTCACCGAGCTTTTTGCATCGGCACCGGCGGGGCAGCAGCATGCGAGAGCCCCCGAGGACGTCGGGATCGCATCTGTCACTGCGGAAACGGCTGCACCCGCGGCTTCCGTTCCATGGTGTCGGGTTACCACCCTCCCGGGGTTAATACACTCGTCCTACACTTCCTCACTCTTTTTCATCGCCACCCCGAATATAATGTTCCACAACTACGATCGCCACGAATAAAACCACGTCTCACCAGTGGAGACTCCGCTCCCCGTTTTTTTTTTTTCGCTCCACAGCCGCAGCTTTGATTCGACCATTAACCATTCCAAGAGTCCTCGAGGCGCTCTCCGAACCACCGCCGAGGTTAAACTTGCGTAACTCCGATGCGGAAGCAGGTGCGTAGCCCCGACATGGACTTGAGCCTGTGCGGAATTGTTTCGTTTTCAGAATGACCAGAAAGGGTGGCATTCTGAGTTTCCTTCTTGTCGGGGCATTGCCGGCAGGATTGATGGAAAATTGATGGGGTGCTTGGTCTTCTTGATCTACTCGAGGACCAAAGATAACAATCGTCTCCTTTTCAAAAGGCGAGCCATGGATGCCTGCCTCAATATTGATCGCCGATCCACCTTATCGAACATCTTTTTGTTGACGCTAACGATTCAAGATTCGAATTCCCCGATCTAATTTCGTATGCCACGTTGCGATATCGGAGACGAAAGGGAAAAATGAACCATTCCAAGAGTCCAAGAGTCAAAAGTTGCGTAACTCCGATGCGGAATCAGAATTGCGTCGTATACACAATGATCAAAAATGGTGTTATTCTGAGTTTCCATCTTGTCGGGGCGGCACTGGCAGGATTGATCGGAAAATCTTTTTGATCCAATCGAGGATCAAAGACAATGCTCGTCTCCTTTCCAAAAGGCGAGCCATGGATGCCTGCCTCAGTATTGATCACGGATCGACCTTATCGGAAATCTTTATGTTGGCGCTAACGATTCGAGATTCGGATTCCCAGGATGTAATTTGATATGCCACGTTGCTATCGGAGGCGAAAGGGAAAGATGAGGATGAAGATATCGAGTAAGAACACGGTAGTCCAAAGACGACGATTATCGACAATCCATAATCTTGCGCAACGACAAGCGCCACCGGGTCTCTGTGTACATAGTTATTGCGAATTATTGCGAATGGTAATCGAAGGGTTAGCGTTCCCGGGGCTGCGCACACAATAGGAGTCGCAGTCGTCGTCGTCGTCGAAGTTCCCTCCGTAGGCGGTGGAGAGCCGCCGCGGTTGAGCGTCAAGGCGAAGAGGTCATCGAGGTCTGGTAGTAGTATGGAGAACGCGAAACATAGAGAGACACACGGCAAAAGTTTACTCTCGCGCTCGCTAATATCTTTCCGCGCCGCTGGTGGTCTGTCGAGGACTGGCAACAGCTCGGCGAACCGATCATTTCAGAGACGCACGAAATCATCTCTCTCCCTATCTCTCTGTTCCTTGTGGCCTTTCGCATCGAACCAAAACGTTCCCACTGGTCAATCGGGCTCGGGACGCCCCGAGACTCTTGCTTTCTAATTCAACGAATGGACAAAAAATAAAAGACCGATGGAAAGAAGAAAAGGACCGGTCAGTTTGCGAGCAACGTAACAATTTTGAGATCGCAGCACAAGAGGAACAAAAAAAAATTGTTGGGAATGAGATCATAGTGAGGATTTCGTCAGATCATGACCCTGGGGTCGTCGCCAACCCCTATAAAGTTTGTGTCACTACATTATCTCGGAAAAAAATAGGTCGACATTGGATATTTCCATTATCGCCCTTTATTCGTGCCATAATTGGTCTGGATCTTACGAGCATGTGCGCACCTGGTACAGTGTGTTCCTTAATTCATCCATTTCTGTCGACGGCTACATTTGAGACGAATTCCAAATACAGTTGAGACGTATTACCCTCGTTCTTTTACCTTCCGCTTTGAAAATCTAATTTTTCGTCCGTCATACGGAGAAACGTCACTTCCTATTTTTAAATCCAATCCGACGGCAAGTGAATTATTTCCGGTACGACGTCAAAAAATGAAATTTTCCACCCGGAAGTGACCTATTTCTTGTATGACGTTACTTCCGGTCAAAAACAAAACATTTTTAAACCGGAAGTGACGATTTCCCGTATGACATCTCTTCGACTGCTATAATTCAATACGAATTATTGTCTCAGCGAACGGGCGAACGAAAAAGATATCTCAGTCTCGAAGAACGAAAACCGAGTATAAATAAGTATACGCTCGTCGTCGTATTGTCTTTTGTTAGGCACACATTCGACTGCTCGATCGTTTCATATTACAATAACACGTACGTGTGCGGTTTATCGACATGTATAGTTGGGTTTTTGGTATATAAAATACCAATGCGGGGTGGTATTGTGGTAAGATCGAAAGAAGAATTCAAGGATACCGTAACCGGGTGTATAAGTTTGCTACAACGTAGCTGTTGTTGGCGGTGGTGCTGCTGCTGCCGTCGTGGAGCGATTCTGCCGGAGATCAGAATGCATCAGTGCCGATAAGGACGGGCCGAACGTTGACAAAGGATCCTATCTGTAATCGGTCCGGAACGCACTGCATACCGCATACCGAAACGCCTGCATAAATGCATTCGTTTATATATAAACGATGACGACGGAACGAGCCCAGAAACGATTCTTCGATCCTCTCTATCTCATGACCGAGGAATCCCGACGACAGCCAATGTGAATACAACCGATATAGTGTATAATAAAAACAAATCTCGTTTTCTTTCAAACCCACCATTCGAATTCTCATTTAACTGAATTATCCTACGATATAGAGAATTTATTCGAACGGTCGCCTTATGAAATTTAAATTACCCGTTATCGGAGGACGCGCTACCTGCTCTTCGGGCTCGATGTTTACACACGTACAATATACTCGGGTGGTTATTGCCGACCTTTTTTTTATAGATCTTTTTTTTAAGCCGAATCTTGGGATCGATCTTCAATCGTGTCTCGAGTTCGAACTCTGTTTAGTGAACGACGGACCTAAATTTCATCACCGCCACTCTTTGGCTTCAGCTTTGATAAGAGAAGGAAGGTCGAGAAGAAGATACGTTTTTCCCCTTTTCTGAGCATAGATCATCCCGGATAAAAGATTATGAACGAGCGAATGAATCGAATGAAAGTTCGGTGAGCGAGTGCGAAGCTGTAACAGTTACGCGCCTTCGCTTCGGCGACAATCAGGATGAATGGCTATTCGGTCAGGAGCCATTCTTCTTCGGTCGGTTGGACGTACAAGCCGCCCGAAGGACCAAGGTTGCCCGTGGTAGTCTTGTAGCCTCGATGATGAACTCTTGTACGGCTGCGTCGACGATGAAATTCTATATGTATATACATTTACTACGTGTATGTATTTATTTTATGTATGCAGCAGATATATAGATATATGTAGGTAAACATATGTATGTGAAAGAGCGAAGAAGAAATGGGCGGGTGCTTCGTCCTTCCTCGTCCTCATTCTCATTCTGATTGTAGACAGTTTATATCCACGAAGAGCCCCGTTGCACACTTTCCGTGTGCGTCATTATATACATTAGAGTGCGTGTCTTCGTAACCGAAGAGACTTTTGTAAATATTTTCCGGCCGGATGATGAACGCCGAATTAAATGAGCATTAATTATCGGGCGGTCCACGGTCTCGTCGCGTGGGTGTGATTCATGAGCAAGGAAAGAGGGCCTCCGGCTTCTTCTCCACCTTCCGCGACTCGACGTACGGATTCACCTCCACCTTCTTGCTCACCCGCTTTTTCAGTGTACCGCGCAACGGTCCACCCACTGGCGATCGTCTACTTTTTTTTTAAATATAAAAATAGTAAGATACGATGTCGATGAACGCTAAGTAGGGAGAAGAAATCGTCGATCCGTTTCCTCTTTGGCGATCTGCTTTTTGTCGGTCGATTTGCTTCGTATGGGCTGCGGCTACGAGAAATACTCCTAAGAACTTTTTCCTGGGGAATTTGATGCTCTACAAAAAAGGTGTCTTGCAAAAATTGCGTCAGACGAAGCGTTAACGATTTATCGAGCGATTCCGCTGTTTTCATCAAATTCTCACTTTCCGGATGATCGCGTAATGGAGCTCGATGAAAAAAAAAAAAAAAAAAAAAAAATTACGAAAATAATAATTTCACTGCAACCGTGTGAAACGATAATTCCCCATCGATACTCTTACCGGGATAGCGATCTAAGCGGCTCGTATAGCGGTCACTGCTCGATAGCGGAAAGATCGATCGCCCGGCAGCGAGAAAAGTCCCGGTCTCTCAGGGGTGCTGGCAGGCTGAACTTCTCCGGCTTGCCCTGGCGTTTCTCGAACGCAAATGCGTTGCGACGGGTGGCGTTCCTCTTTTTGCATCTTTTCTTTTTTTTTTATCAACCTCGAAAATTTTTATATTTCATCCCTCTTTTCCTCTCGCACTACCTTCTCCGACCTATCCTGCACCGTATAGTAGCAGCGGCAGTCGCGTATTTTTTATTTTTTATTTTTTTATTTTTCCACGAGCACGGACTGCCCGGCGAGCGCTCCCTGCGGATTGTCCGGCTTGTCAGCATACGAGAGGGAACGAAGTCCGGTGCAACGGCGCACCACAAGCTCAGCCTGGTATCCTTCGCTAACGCGAAGGTACGTGCAGGCCACACGTGACTGCGGCCCATCCCAGCTCTGGCCGCAGTGTACCGAGCTCTCCGGTTCGCTTGCCGATCCGTTCGCCTAGCCAGCGGGGCACCTGAATGATTTGCGTCCTAATCGGCCAGCGAACTCTCCTTGTGCATGGGGAACGACGTCGCGTCTCGACGACGACGTTCGGCGCCTTCGAGATCGGTCAGATCGCGTGCACGAGCCCGGCCAGCGTTCGGCCCGAGAGAGCGCGAACGAGAGATAGAATGTCGGGAAAAAAGGAAGACAAAGAGAGACAACTGGCCGGCTCAGAAAGTTAACACGAGACCGCCTTCCTCTTGAGAAAGCTTTTACGCAAAGTACGCCTTCCGGAACTCCAACTTGCGCCTGTGTATCGCCGATCTCTTGTTCTTCCTCTTGGTCTGCGGGCGGCAAACCGCACCGACGAATTCTTGCGGTCGGCTCGGAGTATGTGTTTTATTTAAAGATTCGATGTGCAGTATTGCAGGGGGCTGGGGTGCTCTTGTCACGTGAGAAAGAGGTATTAGAGGTTTTTCAGAAATGATTTTGATAACACTGGACGGAGGGTTTGGCTGGCTCAGCTGACTTCCTCGAGTTCCTACAGTCGGACGATATATTGGTTGAGCCAACGAATTGGTTGAAAATCAATTCCTTAGTTGGACCAACCAATTCATTGGATCGACCAATTCATTGGATCGATCAATTCATTGGATCAACCGATACATTAGACCAACCAATTTATTTGACCGACCAATTGATTGGACCGACCAATCAATTCTTTGGACCAATCAATTCTTTGGACCAATCAATTCTTTGGACCAATCAATTCTTTGGACCAATCAATTCTTTGGACCAATCAATTCTTTAGACCAATCAATTCTTTGGACCAATTCTTTGGACCAATTCTTTGGACCAATTCTTTGGACCAATTCTTTGGACCAATTCTTTGGACCAATTCTTTGGACCAATTCTTTGGACCAATTCTTTGGACCAATTCTTTGGACCAATTCTTTGGACCAATTCTTTGGACCAATTCTTTGGACCAATTCTTTGGACCAATTCTTTGGACCAATTCTTTGGACCAATTCTTTGGACCAATTCTTTGGACCAATTCTTTGGACCAATTCTTTGGACCAATTCTTTGGACCAATTCTTTGGACCAATTCTTTGGACCAATTCTTTGGACCAATTCTTTGGACCAACCAAGTCCCTAGTTGCACCAACCAACTTCCTTGACTGCCGCGGAAATTGGCTTCGCAATTCCGTCGACTTCGCCGAACCCGCAGTTTTTGCTTCGCCAAACCGTAGTGGCGGTATTAATGTTCCCGCGCAAAGTGCGGGCCAGGTGTACCTACGGGTCCCAGCATCTCCCATTTGCTCTCAGCAAAGCGTCTCTCCCAGTTCCCGGGGAACGAGGAACGTCCGACCTTTCCGGAGATAAGCGTGTCACGCAACGATCACCTCAGCCCCGCGCAGCCGGTGAATAGTATAAGGTCTTGGACATCCTGGTAGCTAAGAAGACCAAGGCACAGAGCGCAGAAGCAGAGCGTAGAACCACAGCCTGGGAAATGCGACGATATTCGATGCAAATGAGCCGCGCGCGCGCGCGCCCGGCCAACATAGAGAACGAGTTACGTCAGAGTGGGTGGTGTGTTGACCCGCGTATGTTCACCGTTGAACAAAACTAGCTTGGATAATCGCGAGGGAGGAAGATAAAGAAAGGAACGAAAGGACCGCGATTCCTTCCTGACGGCGCGCCGCCCCGGCAGAGCGCCGAGAATCCGCGCTCTATCCGTATTCGGGATGCTGCGAACGGGCTCGGTCCAGGCTCTTTCCGTCCCGTG
Organism: Exephanes ischioxanthus; assembly: GCA_958510785.1. NCBI lineage: Eukaryota > Metazoa > Arthropoda > Insecta > Hymenoptera > Ichneumonidae > Exephanes > Exephanes ischioxanthus. Next base: position 11,321,311 of record OY294023.1, on the reverse strand, counting down.
CGTGGAGCCTCGCCGCGAGCCCGGAGGGGAACCCCCGCGAGGGATCCGTTGCGCAACGCGATCTCGCGACAACGATCAGCAGCCTGGCCGTTGTGTTCCGTCCGATGGTTTTCTCCGAGGCTCCTCGGGCTCATTGTCGAGAGACGAAAGCGAGCGGGAACTTGGCGAAGAGACGTAACGAATGGAAAGGAAACTGTTTCTTTTTTCTTCTCTCGTTTGCCGAGATCCAGAAGATAAGGCGTCGTTCTACGATGCTCTCTGTTGACGGAATGTTCGTGCGGTTGTAACCTGTTGACGCTGCGACCGATGGCGTTTTTGGGAGAGATCTTGATTCTTGCGGATCATCAAATTTTGGGCAGCCGTGAAGTAAAATTGATTACAGCTTTTGTTACCAACCGAGGTCGAGCGAGTTACTTTGGAGAGAAGAAAGAACTGAGCGTCGACCAGCTTCTTACTTTCGGGAAAATGTTTTAGTGGCTTTTGTGCCAGAACTCCAACGGACACCGGCCATGCGTCCTTGATGAAGAATCACGATCGATACGTCGAAATCCGATCGATCGGGCGGGAACTTTCTCGCAGAGAAGTAACGAATAAGAAGGACTTTTTTCTTCTCTTTTGTGGCGATCCAGAAGGCACGACTTTATTGTGTGATGTTCTCTGTTGATGGAATCTTCGTGCGATTCTAACCTGCTGACGCTCCGTCCGATCGCATTTTTGGGCAACGGTGAAAAAAAATAGATTGCAGTTTTTGTTACCGACCGGGTTGCTTTGGAGAGAGAAACAAAAAAACTGAGCGTCGATCGGCTTCGTAGTTTTGGTAAACGATTCAGTGGCTTTTGTGCAAGATCTCCAACGAACGCTCCGCTGCTGACACCGGCCACGCGTCCTTGACGAAAAATCACGATCGATACGTCGAAATCCGATCGATCGCGCAACTTCGATCCAATCCGCGGTGCGTGACACTGTTTCGTCGACAAACGATTTTTCGCTCGAGTTTTTCACCGTCAAATTTTTCCCTCCTACGCGTCAGCCCGCGGAGAAAGGATCGGATAGTGGATTTCGTCGAACGCTCAGAAGTAGAGCAGATTCCTCGGCCTCGGATGCAACTTACGAAATAACGGCAAGCGATACATTGATTCCACTCCGTCGATGAAGCTACAGTGACAAAAGCGAATGAAAGATGGAAGGAAAGCCTTGACGCCTCGGGCGACAGGTACATTAAGTATTCACTCTAAAAGCCTGCATAAATAATATCATCAGCCGCTCGCCAATTTGTCTCCACTAATGCACAAAAAAAAAGAAAAAAATGCTTGCATTTCATTAAATCAATCGAACGGCCCATAAAAATTCTTACTATCGCCGCGATACGTCTCGTAGTCTGCGATAAATGACTCACACTCGTGTGGAGTAATGTTTTCTCCTTTTCCTTATTTTTTATTTTTTTTTTTACTGCTTTTTTTCGCCCTCCACTTTTTCCTTTCTCGTCGGAGGTTTATATCGAGCGATAATCCAGTGGGTTATGGTCGCGAGACTCTTCGGTGGACCGTGCGCGGGCTCCATCGAGGGTCTTCGTTCTCCGTTTATTTACGGGCAATTTTACGAGACGAGGTATGTATTTCGAATGCGTGCTTCCAAGAGCGCGTCGTTCCATCTCGCGAGAAAGCAAGAGCAAAGCGGGAGGCAAAAAAAAAAAAAAAGGTATGAAAACGAGAACGAGAAGGTATACGATAGCTGTGTGTGATGTACGCAAGAATAAAGCGTAAGGCGAAGGTCGGCTGCACAGGTGGTTTAGGTGGACCGATGTTTCACGACGCGCGCATATATATACAGACCCGCGGGATAAGGAGAGGAGATTGGTGGGCGCTGGTCGAGGGATCGCGTGCGTGAGAGCGGACTCGAAACGTCGTCGAGAGCTCGCGCTCGTACTACACATGTAGACATCAGATACCGCGACCGCTATCTTTCTCCTTCGACGAGAGACATCGGGTGCCGCTCGGTACTCGCCCGGGTTTACGAGAAAATGCGATAAATTATTGGGGTGGATGGGGCAAGATGAAAATTGGGTCGGAAATGGAGGAGAAAAATTATTGCGTCGACACGAAGGTAGGAAAAAATTTGAAAAAAATCAGTATCGCGGGTTTTGAGTCTCCGAGCGTGAGGTAAAAATTTCGCAACGATTGGTCCCGAAGTTTCGGAAAGCGAAGCCCCTTAAGCCGCTTCGAGTCATCCGCTGACCCGCATTACCCCCGCTTTCCGGGGTTCGACGTCGAGGACTTCGCGAGTCCTTGAGTCCTTCTTTTTCCCCCGCGTATCTGCAGGCCGTGAGCGGAGACAACTATTTTATCGAGTTCTTTGCGATTTTTATGCGCGTCTCCGCGAGAGTAAAGTGAGAAACTGGCAAGAGGAAAAACAAACGGGAGGGAAAAAAAAGGATTTTTTTTTTTTTTTAAGCACCGGACAAATCCTGGAGTCGTACAATAAAACGAGGAGTCCTCGGGCGAGAGATACCGGCGCAAGGTTCTCCGCGAGAGGCCTCTTCGTATCTCATGGAAACAAGACCTCTCGCGAGGGTTTCGGTCCTGAGGTACTTAAAGAGGCAAATGAAAAATCGGGTTATTATCCAAACCCGGAGCTTTCTCATCGCGGAGCAAAACGCCCGGGACGCAAGAAGGAACGACCGGGCCGGTGAGCAGATTTACTCGCACGAGTTACGTCGCGGGCACTCCGGGACAATTTTTCGCTCTTCCCTCTCGGACTGAACGGGACATCGTTGTACACGTGTTATTTTTATATGCGTTTTTTTAAATTTTTTTTTAGTTAAGCTGAGAGAGTTAATACAAAGCGTTAATAAATCGTGTACCGGTGACCCGCTGACCCGCTACGTAAGCCCGGTAAACGATCCTCATTTTTATCATACCGGATCAACGGCGATGTACCTCTCACGAGAGTTTCTTTTATCCCTTGTCCCCCGCAGACGAGAAAGTTCCTTTGTTGCTCGCTGATGATTCATCACGGATATTCGGGATTATTAATGGACGGCGATTGCAATTCGTTGTCGAATTTCAAACGTCCTTGCATTGTTTTCGAGACACTCGCCAGGGTGGTTAAAAAGTTATTTATTTCCGCCTGGCATTGCCCGTCGAGATTTTTGTACCTATTCACTGAACATCATTTTTAGGGACCGATCTGATGCACCTAAAATATAGATTTTTTTGTACAATTTTTCCACGCAGTTCACCAATTCGTTATTTCCAACTCTTTCCTCCAACTCTTCAGTATCAATAAAAATGTTATCTACCTGTCCATCAATTTTTTCGTACGGAGTTCTCGTCTAGCGATGATCCAGAGTTCGCCACTCTTCGATCTTCCACCAGTCCGAATGACACCAAAAAAATATTTCAAAAATTCTAAAAAAATGCACACAGCTACATCAAAGTGTACTTCGCTAGATGATCCAGTTGCGGAATCGAGAGACCATCCGTGTCCTTGCTCCGGCCGAAGTGAGCCAACCCGACGAAAGGGCCCCTTATACGCGGGTTTAAAAAAAAAAAATTGTTTTCGAAAGGCTCAGTGAAAGGAGCGCGGTGAGGCCCCAATTTGTTACACAGTTTAGACTTACGGCTATCGATGAATCTTTACGAAAGGTTTTCTTGCGATCGTGTCAAGCTACCGGCTCACAAAACGTCCGTCCGTTCTCCGGCGAGTTAATGCGGCCTTCGCCTGGCTATCGTTCCAGCGACGACGTACGTCGGTGCTCCTGGGCACTGTCCGAGACCTCCGCGCCTCCCACAAGCCCGGGGACACCCGCTGGGCTTGTACGAAGAACTCGTAAGGTCCATAAGGTCCATATAACTTCTCCGCCAAGGTACCTACACAGATGCACCGTAACGCCGTTCGGAACTTAGGAATTCGACGCTCGAGGGGGGTTCAATGGCCGTATACTAATATCTTCTGGTCCACATAGCCGGCATCCCAACCGTACACGAGGTATTAAACGTGAAACGGGAATAGGCGGCGGGGCATTTTTTCAAGCGATATCTCCGCGAGGTATGTTTTCCGTACGCGTCGGAGCGCGATAAGCGCGTCGGACTCATCGCTCCGATTCGGATGGACCGATGAGGAGGCTAGAAGGATGGGACGAGATGAGCCAGAGGAGACCGGACCAGAGATGATAGGTGTCCGCGGTTGTGAACGTAAGATCGGAACGTCATGCGGTCTTCCGTCTGACAGATAGGGAAGCCTGCGGCGATGAGAAATGTGGAAAAGGACACAGGTGGAATCTTCGACGATGTCGCTACACTTGACCGTCGATTAGTCAAAAAGAAAGGTGTTCCGTCCATTCGGAACGAAGATAAAGGATTACGAGCCAAGTGTCTTGGGACCGAGTTGGGGCAGAAAACAAATGGAAAAACGACACATTTTTATGATAGGCGCTGACGGTTTCTCAACCCGGTGGAAATGCTCCCGGTCTATCATATGTGAGATGTGTGGAAAATAGCGCAGGTGAATCTTCGACGATGTCGCTGCACTTGACCGTCGGTTAGTCAAGCCGAAAGATTCTCCGGCCATTTGGAGCGAAGATAGAGGCTTCCGCGCCAAGTATCTCGGGCCAAAGTTGGGGCAAAAGAGAAATTGTAAAACGCCACATTTTTCTGATACGCGTTGACTGTTTCTCAACCCGGGGAAAATGCTCTCGGTCCATCAGATCCATGCTGGCATCTTCAAGGCCTCCGTTCGCTATTCGGGTTCGGGAAGATCGGTATCTTGGAATTGGACCAAAGAACAAAATGATTACGCCATCGCGTGGACGTAATCGTTGGGACAGGAGCCACGTTGGCTGTATCGAGCAGGTGGATCTTATCTGCTCGTATGCCGTCACGCTGTTATTAAGAGTTCCATTTTACAAAATTGATTACACTGATCACGAAGAGTAATGCGACACGACGAAATAAACGAAATTTCATAATGGATTCGATCGAAGACGATAAAACGGGAAGATTGAACAAGACCTCAATGTTTTTTTTTTCATCTCTCTCCTCGCTCTTGCTCGTTCCTGTAAACATTTTTGAGCCTCCTTACGATCGGAATGATATCTCGCTGTAGGTGCGCTGAGCTCTCACTGCCGTGTCCCTCTTCCTGTTCCCCCTCGGTCTTGATAGTCGTTGTCGCGGGGTTAATGTCAATCAGGAGATCGGGGCAAAACGAGCGACGTTACGTCGAGCCGCGATGAATCGTAATGGCTTCGTGGACCGCAGGGGGCCTCGGAGTAGAGAAAAAAAAAGAGATAAGAGAAAGAGCCACGGGGAAAAGAGGCCTTGTGGATAAGTGACAGTGATCCATCATAGCGCCGACACGCTATCCCGGCAATGAGTGCGCTCGGTTCGCTCGAAACAGGCGAGGAAAGCGCGATAAAAGGAAGTTGAAAGAAGTCGAAAGACACCACTCGGTTGTTCAGATGTTCAGAGGTGAAAACCGTGTAACCAACATGTGTTTCCGTCTGGATGTTGTCAACATTCCGCCCAATCTTCCCAGTTAAGATACTTACCATACCCAGATTGCCAAAATCTTGGTATAGTAAATCCATCTTGCATTCGAGATCTCAGTTTAATTCTGAGATTTTCAAACTGGAACTTTGGCTCGTGCGACGTCATTTCCGGTCAACCACTGAGATTTTCATACCGGTGGTGACTTTTCCCGTTTTACGCACTTCCGGTGGAAAACTGAATCTCACCCATGGCTTTTATGCAGCCTAGTTACTTTTTGGCGAATATGACTTTTGGCACATATGAGTTTGGCACATATGAGTTTGGCACAAATGATACCCTACGCCAGGTGCGCAGGAAGCATCGATCGCGATGCAGCTCCTCGATCGACGATTGCTATCATAGCCACGGAAAACGAGCTGTGAGCTGTTTTGTGCATAGGGATGCTTGGAATCGATTGAGCCAGGTTCACTCTAATGGGCATAGCGCATAAGGAATAACAGTTGGTAACCAGAACAATTCTGACGAGGGAGATCCTTGCATGGATCTACGAGCGAAAAACGTTATGATCTTCGCGAGTTGCTTGAGATATCGGTGAAACTTCAGCTATTCAGCGGGTCAACTGATGCTGATGCTGGTTTGTTGGCTTGACAAAAATGTTACCACTTTACCATTCCGAATACCATTCCCTCCCCCATGGCGGATGAATCAGAGACTCAAAATCTTCCCAATTGCCAAATTTCCCAGCTCGAACAGAGAATCAAAAATCTGGAAAAAAAATCATATAGGCACTCTGAGGTGCAGTTTCTTCAATGACGCAAAAAAAAAAATTGATTACCAACATTCGTATCACTGCCCAAGCTAGAGGAAGGCAGGACGGTGAAGGCTCAGTGGAAAAATCAAAGGTAGGAATGCGATAGATCCAAATTGGAAGGCATCATCGTGAATGAATTGTAAAATATGACTTTGGTAATGTTTTGAAGGGCCAATCATACGAGTAACTTTGATGTATGCCAAGTAGGCTGGAGTGCGGTTGTATTGGATGGTGCACTCGAGGTATGTCTTCAGTAAGGGGGCATGTGAGTACGAGCGTGATGCATCGCGCAGAGAGTTCGCTGCGCTGCAGCTTGTAGAAGAGGTCCGCCCGAGTCTATCCTCCGGTCGGACAGTGCTGGGGAGTTCTACTGCTCTCGGTACCGGGGCATCGCAATCAGCCGAAGAAGCCTAGCCTCGCTTAGGGCATCGCAGGATCGTATTAACCGTAATGGTACGGAAATTCAAGGCGCCTCGATGCACCTAATATGCAATGTTATACGCTTGAAAATTGTCCGACTAGTCAGCCGCCCGCAGGCGAAGCACCGACCGCGTCGATATTACTCCCGTTTTTCATCGCATCGCAAAAATTTATCCCGAGGGGTTGGATTTTAATGCTTATCAAATCACCGGTCATTCCTCGGATCTAAGTACAATCTTTTTCCATCTCACCATTACAAATACCACTTTTCCAGGTACAACAACCTTCGCCTAAGTCTGCGACCAATTGATCCTGAAATTATTTTTTCTACAATAAAATCAAATTAAAAAAAAAAACAAATATAAACTCGATCAAGCTTCATAAGATTAGTAGCCGATAATAAATTTACGTTCGATATCTTAATAGTCGCCTCGCAAAGGAGGAAGCTTGATCGAAGCTTCAGCCGCCTAACCCTCTGAAGAATTGTTTATTTAAAAATAAAAAATCAAATTTCTACAATAAACTCAGATTTTAAAAGATACAAAAAAAAAAAAACAAAAGCTCGATCGAGAGCCATAAGATTATTAGCCGATAATAAATTTCCGCTCGGTATCTTAATAGTCTCCTCTCGAAGGAGGAAGCTGGACCCCAAGCATTGCCGCGGCATCGTCAGGAAGCGCGCGAGGGGTATGTGTCCCGGCAAAGTGAACGGGCCCACCGTGACGAGGTCGGATCGTCGGAGTGCACCGTACAGTGTACACACACACACATACTCCGGATAAGTTCAAGGCGCTAGGAGCTCTTATCTGAAATATGTAGGGTCGATATCTGGGCCTCCTCGAGGCCACGGTCGCGATGCTCTTCAGCATCTTCGAGCGGCCTCAAACATACTATCCCATACATACGTACACATATATACATAAATTTAATTTGAGCATGTGAGTGTGACCCTTATCGAGGTGCTCTCCGTGGCCGCGACCTTTCACCGACGGGATCGCTCCGCGCTCTTGAGCCCCTCATTCCCCACCGGTCATGAAGCCCCTTCCCTCGCCGCCGTCTCGAGAAAGACGGAAGTACGTCGGAAACTCGGGGAACCGAGCGAAAAAGAAGATAATAATAATAATAATAATAACCATAATAATAAGAGGACGAAGAGGAATCCGAAAGAGTCCGAACTCCTTAACTGTATAATAACTCGAAGAGATAATCGAGGGCGAAAGAGTGCACAAGAGTGTATAAGCCGCGGCCAGCTGAGCGATACGAGAGCATGTCAGATCAACGTGCGAGAAGATCGCAGCCGAGAGAGAGAGAAAGAGAGCCGAAGATCCTTTCTGGCTCTCTCGGCGGCCGAGCGTTGGCTTCAACAATAAATAAGACTTCAATGTGAACGGGGAGAAGAACAGCGGCGAGAGATGCACCGGCGATCCGCACCGAACACGAGACATCCTGGGTGGTAATAGGCTAATGCTATGTGGGTGCTCGTAACGATACCCCGTTACCGTAATGCTTCCTCGCCTGTAGCCTTCCTCTTCTTCGCCTCCTTCGCCTTTGAGCTTTTTTTTTTTTTTTTTTTTCTTTGAGTTGTTCTCTTCGAGTATCCTTTCTTCATACCTTTTCGTACTTCGTTCTCTATATGCACAGAGAGAGGTTCGCGAGGTCTTTTTTTTTTATCTGCGCTCCATGGTACTTCGAGGATGGATTGTGCGCGCTGAATGGACTGCCTGTTCAACGGGATGAGAAGGCCAATGGCGTTTTCTTAGGCCGCTTCACGGCGATGGTCCCGCTCGGGAGGAAATGCGAATCCTCGCGCGGCTTATCGTCTCGCGATTGTACCGAGCGAATTGGAATCGGAGCAATACATATATATTTTTTTTTTTTGCAGATGTATCGATCTTAATATGATTCGAGAAAAGAAAAAATGGCGCAAGCGAGAAATTTTCGTACACGTTTTACCGCGAACTTCGCCGAAACCACAAAAGCCTCGCAGATCCCAATTGAAATCTTGACACTGTTTCCATGGTACTTAGAGACTGAATCGCGCGCACTCAATCGACGGCCTTTTCAACGGGTTGAGAAAGTCGATGGCGTTTTCTTAGGCCAGTCAACGGTGTTGGTTCAGATCGAGAGGAAATGCGAATTCGTCTCGCGATTATACCGAGCTCAATTTTTTATGCAGCGGTGTGAATCTTAAGATCACAAAAAAAAAAAAGTTCTACCACGAAAATCACTGAAAGCCCAAAAGTCACGACAATCCCAATTGAAATCTTAACACTTTTTTTCAAGGTACCGAGAGGATGAATTGTACCGAGCTCATTGCGATCGGAGGAATCCATTTTTAATGCAGACATGTCGATCATAAGATGATTCGAAAAAAAAAAAAAAATGGCGGAACCGAAAAATGTTCGTATCCGTTTTACCGCAAAAATTCGCTGAAGCTCCAAAAGCCTCGACGATCACAATCGAAATCTTAACGCTCTTCTCCGATACATTTTCCTTAACTACCAACGGATGGCACGTGTTACTAACGACGAGGATTCTCTATATCGCCGATCTATCGCAATACACGTAATTATAGAACACCGGGCGAGAAACTCGGAAGATATCATCCGCGGTGGTCCCGCTCGCGTCGATGGAATCGAGGCTACTCGTACATCGACAGGAATGAGTGTACATGGCATACACACATATACACATCTACTATACACATACACATACATACATATTTATCCAACGACATATACAGTAAGTGTACAGGAGGCCCAAGTCGCCTACTAACCGTGACGTTTTGCATAATACGACGCGACGTGGCTCACCGTTCTATCTATCCTCTATCCACACCATACTCCTCCTATATAGGACATCTCGTTCAATAGAATACGAGTACTTGGCATGGAGATGCCTGGCGACACGGCGAGGCTCTTTTTCCCCTCGGTGCGGCGCGCGGGACGAGAGACGAGCCGATCCATACGATCTATACGATCTATAACAACCTCTCGTTCTCTACGTACGCTTCTCTTCAACTTACAAAAAAATCTTGTTCTTTAATTTTTTTTTTTATTATTTTTTTTCCATCTAACATTCTATCGCGGGAGGAGAGATTGCAGGGGTGACCCGATCGTCAGCAACTGGTCCATCGTTAAGATCTCCGTATCAGCAAGCAACATAGCTCCGATATCTGGTGCAACGTGTCTCTCCTTCTCCGCCCGGCAGCGGATAGGCATAAAACAACTATCGAGAGGCAAAATATACGCGCGGCATTGGCACGGATCAATAAAATACGAATCGATAAGATTGCGCGTGCACGCGTGTTTTATCGGTCTACAAGTGGGGATGTGTCACGAGCATCGCTCGTGCGTAACGTATCCAGGGATTGTTTGTACATCGAGCGGAGACGAAAAAAAAAGAGGATTGTTCTTGCAGAGTGCCGGGATGTATCGGTGAATTTATTCGCTCGATAGATTTGAGCTTCCCTGGCAGAAGCATCGACAATCGTGCCCTTCATGCGCGCACGGATTTCGCTTGGCTCGCGAGGCAGGTAAAGGCTATTACCGTGCGCGAGACTACTTCTGCTGCATAAAAGACGGCGCAGACCGTGCGCACCGCTACGCTCGCACCTTTGACGAGAACGCCTCCATTACCATTATCATTACCATTACCATTCCCATCAACCGTGAAACAGAGGCCTTAGCGCTCTCTAAGTCTTTCTTTCTTCACTGGCTTTTACTGACTTGCTCGCCTGGCGCAACGCGCCGGGCTTCGAGGTGTTTACAGACACCGAGGCGTAAAGTCATCGAGCTCGTTCTCAACTGCGCTGAGGGAGGAAAGAATTTCCGAGATCGGTGATCTTTCTTTTGGTTGATCTATGTTTTATTTGTTTATTTATTTATTATAGAAACATACGGGCTGAACTCAATTACAAGCTGTCAGGGAGTCATGACAACTAAAAATAAACATGTAGGGGAATATATAATTCGTGTTCATTAATGTTTGAGATGAGAGATAAGGAGGACTCCAATCTAAAAATCCTCGGTAGCGAGCTGTGATATTGCATAGTTGTCACGATAGAATGGCACTTTGTCCTTAGCCCGCACGCATTTTACACTTATCTCATATCTCCCCCACCTATTAGGTGTTTGTCTCACTGACGCTCTTTCGCTCTTTCTAATTACCCGGGGCATGTTTTCGTAAAAAAAAAAAATGTTTTTGGGTTTTTAGTGTCAGAGTACTTTAGAGTCATGATGTTCCTTTATTCGCGAAGTTTCCTCCATGAGGAAGGCAACAATATAGGAAACGCTTTCGCATAGAAGAACCTTCGCGAATAAAGGAACCTTATGAGAAAGTCGTATGGAAATTTGAATCTTCAACTTTTATAAGGAAACGATATGAAAATTTCAATTTTCCAGTTTTATTTTCTACAGTAAACTTTGTGGTAACTTTTGACCGTTTCAATTTTACGAGATGTATAAATTTGTCATGTTAAGAAAAAATATGCAGAGTAATTTGCACATGGCTTCCTTATTCATTACAGTTTTGCGCACAGCTTCCTCTACGAGGGAGCCGGAAATCGATCAGCGATTTTTTTTTTTTTTAACCCCGAGACCGAGCCGACCGAGTTGACGCGATTGGCAGTAAACGAGTTGTACGACAATATGACAAGATTTGTTTGAATTAAAAATGCTTACAAATTTTTAGGCATCTTTTAAACGACCGCTTCGCAGTCTCGCGTAGAATTTTAAATTTTGGTCGGGGAATCTCGGTTTCTATTTATCGGCTCCGAATGCAGTTGAAAGCAAAGTCCGATATAGGTGCGTCGGAGCCGTTCATGCATCTCCGGAGATAAGTTACGCTGTTGGATATCCGCCGGAGCGCGGGAGAAAGAGCACACGGAAAACGACGCTGGAACGTCCCTTGTAGGGAATATCTGCGCCGTAATGCCAGTTGCGCCTTCTTTCCTCGTCCCTTGTATCTGTACCTCCGGCGTTACTGGACGATAGACCGGAAGAACAAGCACCGCAACGAATAAACGGGTGAAAGAGAGACGAGGAGGTACGAGGAAAAGGAAAAAAAAAAAAAGAAAAAATGTCGCATTATTCTCCTATATGGTGATGCACACGGCCACACCACTCACTTAGAAAATTTATCCCCCTCACACACCGGTGTACACGGTTACGTGCCGGAGACCAGAAACTACGGGAGAACTAGAGAAGACGGCTTTCCTTGTTGCGAACTCGGGCAACATCAGAAATTGCAGCCAACGGAGTACCGGAGAAAATATATATCCGTCTATCCGTTTATCTCTTATACGGTCTTGGCCGAGCATCTCTGCCCTCCCCATATTCGCCCCGCTGCAGTAGGCGACGTACTCTTCCTTCCCCCGAAGTAAAAGGCAATTTTTCACGAGTGGACTCTCGCAATTACGGAATTGGTTAAAGTACTTATATTGATAACACTGCTGATACACATTTTTTCAGCACTTTTGCTGAGGAAAACGAGAATTAGATTTACATGTAAAGTTGCAGGCTCTGGAAGCTGGATGCTTCCGGTCCATCAGGTTCTTTGTTAATAAGTTAATCAAGTCAAGTTAAGTGACTCGATTTTGAACTTAGCTTCGCGCTGTACAACTTCGGCCCTAAAAACCATATTTTTCCAACACTTTTCCCTCGGGAAAAGAGCATTAGATTTATATAGTAAAATTGCAGGCTCCGGAAGCTGGATTCTTCCGGTCCATCAGGTCCCTTGTCTGGTCGTTTAGGGCTAAAAATTAACATGAAAAAACAATTGTGTGGAATAAGCCAGAGCACGAAATGCAGTTAAGTGACTCGATTTTGAACTGAGGTGCGCGCCGTACAAATTCCGCCCAAAAATCGCTAAAAGTACCGAGAATCCGAGATCCGCCTAGTTCCACCCGTACTTTTCGAAGCCTCTCCTCCACCTCGCGATCTCTCGCTGAATAACCTCTGGCTAAGACCTCGTTTCTCTAAATAATTGGACGCGCTGAACGGTCTGCGCGCATGCGCGCCGCCGGTAAAAGCATTGTTTCGTTTTGCCAACTGCACACACGTTACACACACGTCTCTCCGTATGCGATGCATACAGAAGCCCAGCGGGCGGGCTGGTCCACGCTAAGGCCCTTAAGGCTCCGATATCTCTGCACCACCGTGCAGCTACACTGACCCTCGCTCTCGATCGGTCCAGCGATTTCATGCGTCCTCTAATCCTCCGCGAAATAAATTTAATAAATTCCTCCCACCAAACTCCAATTCTCATATTTATATTTCTCTCGTCTCGACGATACACTCGAATAGAAAAAAAAATCAATCAATAGAACATTTTTATTTTTATATATTTTTTTTTCATTCAATTATAAATTTCAATTAAATATTTTTTTCTTTGATGTAAAATTTGATTCGAACAGCACCGGGCAGCAGAATCTTGCCGCGGACTGTATCCGCCTAACGATATGCGATTGTCGCCCCATTAGATGCACCGTGCGCAGGGCCGGTATGGGTATCTCTCGCCGTCTTCTCGGTTCGCGTTTGCTGCACCGACGGAGAAGCTCTTCCCGGCTGTAACGCTGTTTATCTCCGCGGAGCTTACAGCACCGCGGTACTCTCCCGGTGCTGGACCAGAGGAGCCAAGCACCGGGAGAGCTGAACGCGGCGAGGGCACTCGTATAACGAGACGAGAACGTAACAGCGCGCGGCTGGTGCGGAGCAACGTTAGGGTTTACCATTTGCTGCCGTTGATGCTGATGCTGCCTCTTCCTCTCGCGAACAATGGTCCCGCGGGGCCCTTTCTGCCCTCCCCCTCGCGGTGTCTCCGCGATCATAACTGGACGCTCTCGCACGCGAGGAGAAGAGATCGGTGGAAAAGGACTACGGAGAAACAAGGCCGGACGAGCGGGAAGGGAGCAGCGAGGAAAATAAGAACTGACGCACGGATCTTGTTCTGCCCTCTCGGGCTCCCATTCGGTGCTCTGGCGTGTGGGACTTTTTTTGTTTGAGATTTTTTTTACATTTTTTTTTTTCCAGCCTTCTCGGGATTTGAATATAGCGTTTGGGATTGGGAGATTCAAACTCCAAAAATTACAATCGAGATTGTTTTATTTGTCGCCGCGACATTTATTGATTTTATTTATAGGGACGAAAAACACTTTAATTCATCGTTTTATGCTCTGTTGGGGATATCTTCGAACTCCGATTTTGTGCTCTATCGTGTAGAACATTTTTTTTTTTTTTACTTGGGGATTTTCGTTTGTATTTTTTTTATTGTACCTTTTAGGATTTTAATAGATCGTCACGATTTGGAAATTTAAACTCCTAGAATTACAATCTCCCGTTCGTAGACATTTTTTTTTGTCGCCGTGACTTCATTCAATTTTATTTACACAGTCGAAACAAATTTTTATTTATTCCAATGAGGTGTAAAAAAAGTGGCGTCTTTTTTTTAATTCCGGGCCGGCGAGATTGCGCGCGTGCGTTGAATTTACGGTTCCGGCGAGTTCTCCGGTCCACCGGTGCGCATTGGAACGTCACATGATCGACATTCGTCGACTTTTTTTTATCGCCACGACGTCAATCAATTTTATTTACCCAAATAAAACAAATTCAAATTTAATCCGATAAGGTATAAAAAAAAGTGGCCCCTTTTTTTTAAATTCCGGGCCGGTGAGATTGCGCGCGTGCGTTGAATTTACGGTTCCTGCGAGTTCTCCGGTCCACCGGTGCGCATTGGAACGTCCGATGAAAAGAGGAGAGCGGTCGCGATGCCGCGTAAGCGCTGCAAGAAGAGGAGGACACACGAACGGCGAGAGAGCCGCGCGGTGCAGAGAGCGGAGCAACAACTTTCGCCCTTGGCTCGCACGTACTCTCACTCCTCTCGTTGCTCTTATTTAAACAACATACCTAACTCGTTCGCTGGCTGCTGCGCTCTCCGGATCTCTCGCGACTCCCCCGCCTCCCACACCGTTCGCTCGTTTGCGCACTTTGCAACAGTCCGTACGTATCCACACATACTTTATGTACATACACGTACGTGTATATGAGATCTTTTTTTTTTTTTGCCGTCCACACAAGATCGAGGAAGACTACTCTCCGCGTCCATGGCATTCCCCCGGCTTCGGCTTTATCTCCCATGCATTTTCTCTTATAACTCTGCTCGGAATAAAATCAGGGCCACGAGCCAACCGTTTTACGACTTTAATGATGTCATGATCTCACTAATCCGAATCTATGTACACTTAATATTTTTTGCTTTTTTATTTGCAAGGTTATTTTCCTTTAACGGACTTCCGGATCTGGCAAGCCTGCATCCTTCGAGCTAATGAAAATAAGAATATAAGATTTAAATAATTCGGGTGAAAGCAATTTTGCGAAAAAAAGAAACAAATCTATAAAGACTATTTTTTTTTTTAATACTGATCCTTATTTGTCGGAAGAAATGGAAGAACGAAGTATTAATATTTTTGCTGATAATAACTCATTTACCTGCTCAACATAGGGACAACCAAACATTTTACCGTAGCAGCTAAATATTTTTGCTGTCACAACAATAAATTATTAACGATCTACATATTGTTAGAGAAACGATGCGGTTTTAAGAAATCAAATTCCTCCGAGGGGGATTCGACCTAGAAAAAAATATCGAAATAAAAATTTAAAAAATGGAAGAACCAAGTATTATTATTTCTGCTGGTACTGGCTCGCTACTCGGCTCCGATCCGCAGCAGGTAACCCCGTCCTTCTCCTCTTCCCTCTGTATCTCCTCGCTTCATCCTCCCTCCCACGTGTGTGCGTCGTGGCGCACACACTGATCGTCCTGCGATACCGGCGTAATTTAAAATCATCGGGGCACGAGACAAAACAGGCAGAAGCAACCAGCAACCAGCAACCAGCAGCAGTAACAGCGGCAGCCGAGGGAACAAGTGCTGCGTGCTTTCGGTCAACCCGCTCGCGCGCCACGGCACGGAATCTTGATTATACATTCCACGGATGACGTGGACGTTGAGAGCGCGCGTGCACTCGGCCGAGGAACCTTGCGAGGTACTCTTTTATTTTTATTTTTTTTTTAATTTATTTTTTATTTTTTATCCAAGGGTTACCACAGCGAGCCTCGTGCCCTTGTCCTGCAGCTCTTTCTCTTTCTGTTTCTCCGGCTCTCTCGAGGTCCGGAGACAATCGATAACCTGCACGGGGGGGGGGGTTCCCCCTTTAACAGAATTCTCCCGCACGATCGTAGCTCATCGTGACACTCGGGACGTTCGCACCTTCCACGGGCCACGGAGGCAAAGGAAGAAAAATGTATGAGGCGATACGCCGGGCTCCCAGGAAAGAATATATGCCCGTACGCGGAAAGGAGCGAGAAAATGGTAATAAAAAAAAGAATTTGGAGAGGCAGCCGGGCGAAGCCGGGGCATTCGGAGCTCGTGACCTCTCCCTATTTTTATTTATTTTTTTTTTTTTTTTCCGATTCGATGCTTCTTTTTCTTATTAAGCGTGTATTTTTTTTATTAAAGCTTGGATTCGATACAGCGATGGCAATTTTTTTATTCGGCAAATTTCTTGTTTTGCGTGAACATCGATTGTTATCCAAAGTCAATTAAATTTTCCCACACACTACAGATTTTTAAATCACTTTAAAATTAATTTCCTTTCGTTTTTATTGGGTAGATACTCGGATGCACCATTTTTAAAATAGACATTCGATCCAGTACAATCGCACTTTTATCGAATCGGCACTTTGAGAAATAGCCGCTCGGCCTTTTTTTCCCGATTTTATTTTTTAGATTCTACTGGATGCTCAATTTTCGATAAAAATTCTATCGAGTTCGATCGCTCTTTTATCCGTGCAAATCGGCTCTTCCAGAAATAGCTGCCTCGCCCTTCGATACGCATTATTTTTTTTTATTCTAATAAATTTTTGTTGAGAATTTTGTACATACTTTTTTATAAGTTGTGGTTCGCTATTAATTAAACTTTAACATGTTTCGCGTGACATCGGCACATCGCGCTGTCACAAGCGATACGGCGGCTACTCGGGGGCCCCCAAGTTAAAGGATGAATCTCACCCGCGGCGACAAACGGTTGCCCGAGGGGGATTAAATACGCGGTATGTTCCCGAGAGGGAAGAGAGATCGGTCGCCGTCCGCAAAGAGAGCGCTCCTCGGCTCTCTCCGTTTCTCGACGATAAACGAGATTAGTATACGCGAGTCGCCCTCGTGGACATTTCTCACGGCTCTAATTACCTGCCAGCATGTGGGCCTCGCGCATACTCATGTCCCGTGTATATTAGCATGTGCCGATTCCCAACCCGATCGCCCCCGAGAGATGCAAGATCGGGAGAGTGAGGGAGACCCTCCGCAGTATCCAGTACGACGACGGTGCAGGAAGCAAAAATTCACGAGTCACGAGTACGTGCAAACGTGTCGAATGGGCAAAAAAACACACAGACAAATAAATAAATATATAAATAAATAAATAAACGCGCCGCGGGAACACTGTGTTCGGAGTTTTCGCTTCCTTCCAGCATCCTCGCGGCTCCACACTTTTTATTTTTATTCCTAAGATCGGCTAGATAAAATTATACTCGCTCAACGACTTTTAATAAAATTATCGCCGTTTCTTTTATTTTTTTTGTAGGTAAATATTTGCCTTTAGCGAGTGTCTCTGCAAAGCTGGATCGTTGGATGGGGCCGACTTTTAACCATTTGGCCCATCGACGCATCATTAGTTTTCCAAATTTTTATTTCAAGTACGGTACACTGTAAAAAAAAAAAAAATCGTATGATATTTAATGTAACATTACATTATTAATAACATTAAATAACTGGAACATTAAATTTCATGTACAATTATGATGAAAAATTAATGTTCAGTGTTTTTAAAACATTCAAAATACTTTATTTTCAATAATTTTCTTTAATTTTTCAACGAAGAGGCATATTAATTTTTCATCATTGAGTTTTCGCATGAAACTTCCAGTCCGGTACATTAAATTTACAATTTTTTTTTTTTTTTTTTTGCCGTGCAGCTCTAAACCGACTGAGTCAGTCATTGTGAAATTTCACGAGGTTTCCGGGAGGCTTACTACTCACGATTAAAATTTTTTTTTCAGATTTTTCGCATGGATCGTTCCCGAATAATAATTCGTTTCGACATTTGCGCCTCGAAAATTTGTAATAAAAAATTCAATTAAATAAAAAAATATATATATATATTCGCAACAAATATTCCGTGGGATCGGCGGCCGGAGGTTGCAGTAAATCGTGATTCGTTTCGCAGCGTCTATTTGCCCGAGACCCAGAAGGCTATCGGGATGATGCACCTGCACCTGCAGTTCCTCGATGGAATGTACAGTTAACTACGAGAATATTCCGGCTATCTCTCTCCGCCTTTTTTTTTATCCCGATGAGAATTCTGCTTGTTTCATTCCTCCCTCTTCGTCTTCCTCGCGGCGGCCGGCCGAAACGAAGCTAGAAATGATTTCGCGGACGAGATAAAGAGAGGAGGGCGTATACACCGATTGCCGATCGCTTCCCGAATCCGGCAGCGTGCCTCGCTAGTTATCGTACACCGGGCACGGTTAACCCTTTGGCTGCGGGTGCTGTATTAGTCTCTCGTTTGGCTCCGGCGAGACTCTCGTAACGGAGATTCTCGCCGCGGGGCTTGACCCTGCGGGGCTAAGATTTTCATGAAACGAGTAACCTAACGAGATATTGTTCTAATCGGGGATAACAGTCGCACTGGCACTGTGCGACCGCGACCGTATCGTGATTCCCGAACTATAATATCGACAACTAATGAGAATAAAAGAGAAAATAGGAATTATCCTCGAGAGACAACACGAGAGCAACGAGGATCAGAGAATGGACGGAAAAAATATATTTTTAGAACATAATTTTGTATTATTGATGGTTATTTGTATTGTTTTACGATGAATCGAAGTGACGTTTTCACTTCAGGTGAAAAACCAAGATTTTCAAACCGTAAGTGACGATTTCCCGTATCATGTCACTTCAGGTCAAAAACCAAGATCTTCAAACCTAAAGTGACATTTTTCCGTATGACGTCACTTTCAACAAAAAAAACCAAGATTTTCAACCCAGAAGGAACGTTACAGAATGAAAAAAAATTCTCTGGAATGTGTCTCGAATGCAGCCAGTGACAGAAACGTGTGAATTACGGAACGAAGTAAAGATAAAAGAACGTGTGTGATACGTCTCCAATGTTTTTGCAGTTCATCTGGAACGTGGCGATCGACGACGGACGAATTAAGGAACGCACGGCGCGTCTTCAGCTCACTTTACCCGGTGCGAACTGAATTGAACGATTCGATCGGTCATAATCAAGCCCACACCTACAGGGTCGGAGGGTAAATAATATAAAGCATTCGAACGAACGATGACTCGAATTCTTTCAGGCCATTGCACATTATAAACTTTGCAAAAGAAAAGTTGAATAAAAAGTTTTTGATTCATAGCCAGAGTCGGTTGCGTTAGATTGAAGAATCATCGTCTACAACACAGGTTAAATAACGCACGGGGGTTAATAAGTGTTACACAGGACTAATTCGCTCTGCGATAACCGCCTTCGCGCTAATTAATCCTCGCTATTAGGCGCGACCTTATCTCCGTGCACTGCTCGACCGGCCGCTCGGTTCTTTTCCCCATTGTGCAGCGGCAAGAACTCCAAGCGTGAACCATCTATTATTATACAGCAACGCTGCACACTCCGTATTGTAGCAATGAGTATTAACTGTTGAGAGGTGCGCGGACGATTTGTCCGGGATGTTTTGCACCGAGGATCAACAACGTCTTACAGTTTTATTTTTGAATTTTTTAAATCGCAACCCGAGCTCACAGTTCGTTGCGAACGCGAGAGTACAGAATAGGCGAGCGGTCGGAAGATTAATACTGTTCCGCGAGCTCGTTTCGCGCGTCCGTCGTGTCTTGTCCGACGGATAAGATCGTCAACGCGCGAACGGAAAAGAAGCCGAAGCGAGATATAAAATGAGTGAATGAAAATGTTTCAGGAGAGGAAAAGACACGCGCGATTGGACGGTGGAACGAAGTGAACGGAGGCAAAAGATGGCTGCGGAAAAAGGCGACCGGTGAGTACGATCTTAAAGCTATAGTTTGGCGATTTTTTTATCATAGATTTTTTTTGTTTTTTTTTTTTGCGAAAATATATTTCACGTATCATACATTTATTTTTCGACACACGTGAGCGAGCTAAAATTTGTAAATTTGATCGCGAAAAAAAACTAAAGAAATTTTGATTTTTAAAAGTGAATATGCATGCGCAGTGTGTTGGAAAAAAAAAGAAAAAACATTACGGTTTCGTGAGATGTACGGCGAGAGGGCTTCAGCCGCCCGGAGCGGGGTCAGTAAGGAATCGCGAGAGGCGTGTCAACCTGCCAAATATTATGGAAATTTATTCGTGCGCGAGGGCACTCGCGTAATGGATTCCAGCCGCGGCGAGGGCGAGAGGTATCACGGTCGGGGGAGCAGGTATATAAGAAGCGAAATGTGAGGCAGTAAGGTTGGCACGAATCTTCTCGGGCACGCACGAAGAGAAAGATAGTTGGCTCTCGAGATTGATCCCGGAATCGAACGTTAATTTTCAGTCGAATATCAAATTTTAAGATAATTTCAAACTGGGGCGAAAAAAAAACCAATTCTTAACTGTACGCCCAGTCACAAAATAATACGATCAGAAGATCATGGGACTCGAAGATCATACGATTACAGGATCATGTGATTCGAAGATCATGTGATTCGAAAATCATACGATTACAAGATCATACGATTACAAGATCATACGATTACAAGATCATACGATTACATGATCATGCGATTACAAGATCATGTGATTCGAAGATCGTACGATTACAAGATCATGTGATTCGAAGATCACACGATTACAAGATTATGTTATTCGAAGATCATACGATCACAGGATCATAGGATGATACAGTCGCCGGATCATACGATTACAGGATCACAGGATCATGCGATCACAAGATTGTAGAATCATACGATCTTGCGATCTTACGATCACAAGATTATGGAATCGTACGATCTTGCGATCTTACGATCGCAAGATTATGGAATCGTACGATCATGAGATATTATGATTTTAAGATCATAATTTACCACATAAAAAAATACCTCAAATTGGAACTTCACTGTTCAGTTCGATATCAAATTTGAACATAAGTCATTCATGCGTACCGCGAGGAGCGATGAATGACGCGTTAAATAGAATACATTTTAAACCTCCAACGAAGCTCGGCGCGCGCGAGCGCGTGTAGATCGGTGAGAAAATTAATTCCGATTATTTTTGCCGGCTATCCGTGACGCTCGAGAGATCACGCTGTGGTTTTTGCCTCCGCCCTGCCTTAACGATATTTCCTCCTTCGCACTCGCTCGGTGAGTGCTCCTTCGTATCTTCCCGCGGCTCTGCCGCATTTTCTCTGCAGCGCGTACACATCGATGTGCACACAGGCGAACACGCATAAACGCATACAGACAAGCGTGTATCGGGCATGACAGTGTCACGTCGCCGTGAGGCAAAAATCCTCATAAAACGAGACAAGCTTCGCGGCGGAGATGGACTTGCTCGAGCGAGAAAGCGAAAAAGTTGAAGGGAGATAAAGGATAATAAAAGGAGAGAAAGACGAGAACGAGACAGGGGGGGCAGCCCGTGAGAAACGGCTAAGTGGATAAGGTGCTAAGTGTAGCCCGGGGTCGGAGTGCCGTGCGTGTACAGTGGAGCCCCGATTTTCCTCCTCTCTTTGCGGGCATTCGAACAAAAATCGGGCCGGAGCCGAGAGCCGTGACCGACGCTTAAACGGGAGTATCAGTGAGGTTGGAGCTTTAAGACGCAAGATAGAATTTATTGTCAAACTTTATTTCGAACTGTAGATCGTACGATCACATGATCGTACAATCGTACAATCATGAGATATTATGATCAAGATCGTCAGCGAGGTGCCAGACAATCGGGACTCCACTGTACAACTGAGATTGCGGCCCTCGGGTGAGGTCCTCGAAACGGGGCCAATTACGGGGCCCAGCCTCTCTTTGCCAACTTGGCGAAAAACACCACCGAAGTACACGGCGATCTTTTTTTTCATTTCATACCTTCCAATGGAGAAAACTACAGCTACCGCGCTGAGGATACGCCTCAAAGACGAAAATCAACTAAAACACCGTTATTATCGCGGACTTAAAGTCGGTAGCTTGTGGCTTCTGCGTTTCAACTTTTCTTTTTTACCATCTTGCTGATTACCGGTTTAGCGATCGAGCAATAAGATTATCAGGAGAGAAACTTGCAGGATAGCAACATTGTTGCTAAATTAGTACTTGGCATGAGG
The DNA here is from genome assembly GCA_958510785.1 of Exephanes ischioxanthus. Lineage (NCBI taxonomy): Eukaryota > Metazoa > Arthropoda > Insecta > Hymenoptera > Ichneumonidae > Exephanes > Exephanes ischioxanthus. Next base: position 11,299,219 of record OY294023.1, on the reverse strand, counting down.
GCCAGTTTGACCCAAGTAGATAAGGATGTGAATAGATGATATTGCGTCTTCCAGGTGGAAACTCCACGTTGTCTCAGGGACGCTTTTCTACGATATATTTTAAATTTTATTTTTCTTAGACGGTCTGCTGGCATGCGAAATTATCAGGGTACGCAGGGAAAATCAAGTAAAACATCGTTATTACTGATCATTTAAACTCGGGGGCTTGTGGCTTCTGAGTTTCAACTTTTGTTTTTTACTTACGTGCCGATTGCCAGTTTAGCGATCGTGCAACAAGTCTACGAGGAGAGAATCTTGCAAGATAGCAACATTGTAGCTGAGTTAGTAATTGGCATGAGGGCTAGTGTGATTCTAGTAGATAAGTATGTAAATAGATGATTGCGTCTGCCAGGTGGAAACTCGGCCATACGTCAGTAACACTTTTTCACGATAGAACTTTATTTTCATTTCTTTACACAGTCCGTCGGCGAGCGAAAGTGTAAGGGGAAGCCTTTGAGGAATCCTCGTTCCTTGGCGTTGCCATTACAGGGCTCTATCTTTTGAACGGCTCAACGAAAAATTACGAAATTTTTACGAAACACTCGGATGATTGATACGTATGTCCGAGAATTTTTTCAAATTTTTCAAACCTCTTTTTCACATTAATGTCTAAAGATCACTGCATCGAAGTTTTACGCCCAAAAATTCGTTCGTCTCTTGTCAACGGCGCACACAGAAAAATCATTTATTCGACGGGCGCTCCGCAAACAAATATTTATTTGAATTAAATGAACATGTATTTGAATTAAATAAATAATGATTTGCTGGTCACCCTTCAAATAAATTATTTTTCTGGGTGTTTATTGTAGTTAAAAATTAAATAAATACGTTTAAACAAAAATATTAATTCAATTTACACCGATCGCGACGCAGGACCAACGGGAATACAAATGCGCCACGATCATCTCCGAGCTCGAAGCTGCGAATGAGAATAAGAATAAGAAAAATATATCCGCGCGCATTTACGCACCTGCCGACCCGTATGTCCGCTCGCGTATAACGTCCGTCGTCGCGCATAGAGAATAAGATAACGAGAACGAGATTACACTATGGTTATAAACATATATATATGTATATATATATATACTATACACACACCCGGAGAAAGGAATACCCGTGGGCGTCTCCCGCGTCGTTCGTTTCACTCCTGCGCCTCGTTTGCTCATTCGCCAATGACCGAGAACTCGACGACGACGAACAGGTGACGGACCGGCGATCGGACAACCTTTCGTTCCACATACCTATACAGACACTTTTTTTTTTCAAATATTTATTCATCGCCCTCGCTATCTCTATCTCGCGCGAATACTGCGGGACTCGTCCGTGCCATTCGAAAATTGTATAAACCTACGCCCAACATCAGACGGCTCGCGCCCTCATCATTATTTATGAAAAGCGGTGGTAAAATTGCGGAAAAAAATGTTTTAAAAAATCGAATCGTTGAGATGGAATAATCAATTTTTTTTCATCGCTGAAAAATGTATTTCTCGTTCCGTCTATTTGCTGATTCGTCGAGAGACATGTATTTGGTTCTTCGTCGTCTTTTTCTTCTTCCGTTTCCTCCGCTGCTCCGATCTCGTCGATCGTCTCGGGCTCGACGAAGCGACCGCCGCGAGAAGAGGCGCGGTGTTATAGTGTATCGATGCGCGTGTCCAATCGGTAATCGTTCGGCTCGCGCTCTCCGGAACGGTCCCAACTCTTCAACAACGAAGTTGTTGAGGCTCGCACACCCCGCGGTCCGCCGACCAATATCCGCGTCGACTTCATCGGCGGAACGATCCGCATTATCGAATTATCGTTACACTCGATCTTACGATGGACGATCGGCTTCCAGGACGAATATCTCACAGCGCGAGCCCTGCCACCCCTCGTATCCATGCACGACGCTGCTAAAAACCAAATACGAACGTAATTTTTCTTTTTATAAAAAGGGGAGCAAACGTTTTTTTCCGAGGCGAAGACCTAGGGCATGTTTTTTCGCGACAAAAAAAAAAAACAAAAAAATTGTTCGACGAAAAATGTTATCGCATAATGCCCGATTTCCCTCTCACGAACGGTGCATTGTTAGGCTCGCGTCCAACTCTTCGACAACGAAATTGAAGCTCGAGCCCAGAAAAATAATTTAATTGACGCCGTACCCCAAGTAAATATTGATTTGATTCACAGTAAAATTCAATGTAAAATTCAAAGTATCGATTTCATAAAAATAAAAATTTATTTGTATCAAATAAATGTTTATTTAAACCAATGAATATTAAATGCAGGACGTCCGTCAAATAAATTAATTTTCTGGGTGCGTACACCGCGCGTTCCGCCGACCAATGTCCGCATCGATTTAATCGGCGAATCGATTTGCATTATCAAATTATCTTACGCGATCTTACGACTTACAATCTTTTTCCGGGACGAATATCTCGCAGCGCTGTCGAAGCCAGCCCTGTTCTTCGTCTCCATAAACGACGCCCCCCGAAACCAAATACGAACATAAATAGAAAAAAAAAATGAGACCAAACATGTTTATTTCGGAGGCGAAGCTCTAGGCCATCTTTTTTCTCGATTAAAAAAAGAAAGATTAAAATGTTGTCCGACCAAAAATTTAATCGAACAATGCCCGATTTGCCTTTCACGAACGGCGGGTCGTTCGCGGAGAAGATCGAGAACGAGACGAGGAGGAGAGTCCAGGATGGAGCAGAAGGATACGGGATGAGCGGTGGGAGAAGAAGAACTGGTAGAAACGGGCCTCGCGGCCACGACGCGCCCGGTGTGGGTGAACACACCGGGGTCAACGGAGTTCAACTCTGGACCACGGTTTCGCCTCCGGTCTCTCTCTCCTCATCGTCGTCGTCGTCGTCCTCGTCCTCGTCGTCGTCGCGGCTGCCTCGTTCTCGCTATATGCACGCCACAAGAACCATCTACCTGCGCCTCTTTCGCGATATTCCCTTTCCTCTTCCTTTTTCTCTTCTACCACTTCTTCTTGCCTTATCCTCCTCCCTCCGCTTTCTTTCACGCATTTGGCTGCGTGAAAACGATCGTCCTGACCTCGTGTCGACGAGACGCCCTCAAACGAGATTCCATCCATTCCATCTTCTTACCTTTTCGCCCCTCTGTATCGATCGTCTTTCTTTTTTCCCCAATTTTTAAAATAAATCTTCGGCTTAAAAAAAATGTATTTCCTGACTCTTCCCGAGCATCGATTTTCAAATTAACGGCAAAGAGAAAATTAATGAAAATTATTGATAGCTCGTATCCATAAACTATGTTACTTTTATGATTCGCAACTCATTCGGGAGTAATTGCTGGAACGTAGAATTATTGGGCAACGAAATTTTTTATTAAAAAAAAAAATTGTTTGCTTCGATCAGCGTCGAAGATCAACACATTTTCTTACGCCCTCAAGCGAGATCCCATCCATTCTATCTTACTCTTTCGCCTCTCTGTATCGATCGTCTTCCCTTTTTCTCAATTTTTATTGAAACAAGTCTTCAGCTTAAAACATGTGTTTCCTGAGTTCACCTGAGGATCGATTTTCAAGATAACGGTAAAAAGAAAATGATTAATAATTATTGATAACTTGTATCCATAGATCTTATTGTTTTAATTATGCGCAACTAAAACTCGTCGATCAATTCGGAATTAATTAGCGGAACGTAGAATTTTTGGGCAACGAAATTTTTTCACTGTATAAAAATGAGTTTTTCTCTTCGATCATCGTCGAAGATTAATGAATTTTTCGTGCGAAGCGGGGAGAGCAGTACTGCAGCATTATCGTGCGCGAGGAGGAAGGCCCGCGCGCTCGATGCTAATGCGATTCCGAGAAGAAGAGAAGCGAGCATCAGGAAGGATCCTAGCCGCGGGCGCGTCCACCTTCTTCTTCATCGGTCGCGTCGTCGTCGAGTCTCTATCGCACCTGCGAGCAGCGGGCGTGCATATACATTGGCCTCTGCTTAGTCGGCGCCGAGCGGAGTGCGTGCTTTCGTTCTCGTATTCCTGGAGGCGCACCCACGTACGCACATAAACATCCGACCCGAGCTCACATATGAACTTCGTACACGCTAATGCCCGTATATACATATAGTTTCTTTTCTACAGGTTTCGCCATTTTTTTTTTGTTACTTTTTTCCTCGAGCCTTCGCAGTTTTAGCCGTTCTTCCAATCCTGCACCGTCCCTCTTTTTTTCTCCTCTTCATCCTCAGTCGTCGTTTCCTCGGACCCGGTTCACGGTTTTACCGTGAGAGTTCAAACGAACTGAGCGCCAGGACGGAGGAGCGACGACCACGCCGAAGACCGATAGGAACTTGGCCCGCGGTCTTCGCTCTCTTCCAGTTCGCACAATTCACCTACACGGTACACCGGGCGTGCACAAGTTGGCACAAACCCGAGGCTATGCGAAACAGGTGAGGCACCTGCTCGTTCTCGCGCGCTCGCAACCTGTGCGCCGATCAAGGAGCAGCGGGAGAAACCAGGAGGAGCAGCGAGAAAAGAGCCGGCGGGCCAGGTTGTCCCTGCCCTCTCTTCGGCTTCGGCCGCGTCTTCGAGCAGGTGTATTTCGCGATGTAGCCCCGTCGCCGTATGCTAATTGGGCCAGAGTTAGCGCTCTCCGCGTACCTCCTCAGCATCGCTCTCTCATGCTCGCTCCCCGCGTCGCCCCGGCCGCGATTTAACGAGCATCCGAACAGGAAGCCCACCCTACCGACCTTCGCCTTCACTCTTTCTTCTTCACTGCCGCCTACTTCGTTTCGCTGATGGCCAATTCTCCTGGATGGCTCCTTCTTGACCTTTTTTTTTTGCCCTCGTCTCTTCCGTTCGCTTCTTTGTTTTTCGTCGCGGGATATGCTGCGAGAGAACGCGCTTGCTCCGGGTATTTAGGCATTTTTTTATATCCGCTCTTGCTGGACCGATGAATCTGGCCTTTGGGACGCGTCGAGAGAAGATCTTTGTCCGCTGGTACAAAAATCCCCAAGATCTTAGGACCAACTGATCCTTTGATACCATGATCGGTAATGCCCACTTTTCCCGGTATAAGGAAAAACCTCTAATTCACTGATTTCGACTTGCCGTCTAGTTTTCCCAATCCAGCTGCAGGTGCTATCGTCGGTCTTGCGATTTCTTCGACTTCAATGTTGACTAACGCCGAAAGTATTTCCAAATCGCCAAGATCTTTGGACCGAGAGATTTTTTGATACAGGTCTTGATTGGTGATTCCCACTCTTTTCACGGTATGAGGAAAAACCTCCGATTCACTGATTCCGGCTTGCCGTTCAGGCTTTTCCCTCCGCATCGTTTTCCCAATCCACCTGCTGATGCTATCGTCGGTCTTGCGATTTCTTCGACTTCAATGTTGACTCACGCCGAAAGTATTTCCAAATCGCCAAGTTTTTTCGACCGACAGATATTTCGATACAGGTCTTGTATGGTAATTTCCACTCTTTTCCCGGTATAAGGAAAAACCTCTGATTCACTGATTCCGGCTCGCCGTTCAGGCTTTTCCCTCCGCATCGTTTTCCCAATCCACCTGCAAGTTGTATCGCCGTTCTCGCGATTTCTTCGACTCCTTCAATGTTGACTCATGCTGAAACAATTTCCACGTGATGCACGATCGCTCCGCACGATCGTCCAGCTTCGTGGATATCATTGCATCCCATTCGCGGATCGCCTTGAGATTCCCGACGAATCTTCCTTCCTCCCGCCTCTTCCACTCTGCCGTAACAAATGACGGATGTTCGTATCGGAGTCAAGGTCCTCGCGCAATAACGAACCCAACAATAGCGAATAATCCATCCAACCCGATTACCGATTACATTAATCTCCACTGACGAACGAATCAGCGAGCGCGGAGCGACCTCTCCGTCCGCCGCGCCATTCAATCTCGCTTTCTCCTCGCGCACCTCGTCGCTCCGTGCAAATAGGACGGCACGCCAACAGCCGTGCGCAAAATTCGAGCAGGCACAGGTGCGCGCTCGAAAAAGGCTTCGAGCCAGCCAACAACCTGGCCCCGGCATTCGTGTTCTCGAATCTCGTACATTTTCGTTACCCACCGAAAAAAGACCGACCAAATCTGGCGACAGCACTTGGATCGGACAAATGACCTTATAGGGCATTATCCTCAGCACGGTCCATTATGCACGCCGGACGCCCGAGCGAACCAGGAAGATATCTTCCACCTCCGAGGAAGAGGTAAAAAAGAGGAATCGAAAAAAAAGAACTGCACATAAGCGTCGACGAGAGCGGGTCGATCGATAAGAATCGATAACTTTGGAAAGTCGAGGTCGTTCGTTCGGGTGGCTTTCACGGTTCTTATTCAACCGCGCTTCGCGGGGTTATGTCCGAAGTGCGGGCGTGCTGTATCGAACGATAGCGAGATGCTATCTGCGATCGGGACTTCGTTGATCGGGGCCCCGAGGATAAAGTGCAAGACCGGGAGAGGAGGAAAGAAACCCGAGGATGGACGGAGCGAAGTAAAGGGAGAACGCGCGGGACGAGCGCAAGTAGCGGGAAAACGAGAAAGAGGATGATGAAGAGTGGAAAAAGTGAGGAAGAAAAAAAAATTGAAAACGAAAAGAGAAGATGAAGAAGAAGACGAAAAGGAGAGAACGAACGGTGGCTGGCAATAAGCCAAGGTGAGGGTATTTTCAGCGTGGCTATTAATTAGTAGTTAATTATCGACTCGCCACTAGGCACAAGTGTCGATAGACTCCCGCTCTTCCTCCTCCTCCGCTACCTCTTCCTCTTCATCTTCTCTCGCAGCAAGCGCGCGCTCACGACCGCACCGGGATTTTGATGGGACAAAAGTTGAAGTTCGCTCGGCCGGTGGCTGTGAATTCCTGAATCAATTATCGATCATTCGACCGGATAGTGGTTGAGATCCGCGCATCTGGGTAATCTTCGATCTGCGATCGTTGGTTGCGTCGATCCGAGATGAAGCGTGATGAGCTATGTAATATGGGAGTACACCTCTGGATGCCAAGCGTGCCGCAGGATGGAAGGATACGCGAGTCAGAATAATCTGGTAGGAGAGTTTCCTCTGGGATCAAGTGAGGAGAAGAAGAAGAAGAGGGAGGAAGAACTCGGCTTGGGAGTTAGTCATGGAGCCTGCGGACGCGAACCAACACAACCAGGGAAAGAGAACATTCCCAAGATCTTTACTGGGTCGCATACCCGACTAAACGGTAGCGAAAGGAATCGAAGGAATTTGCGACGGCATCCCGTGTGTGTATGGTTTGCCCATAGCCAACCATCTAACTCACAGTTACGATCACCGGCGTTCGCCGCCGTTGCGGTGAGGGCTTGTGGCTCTCTTGATGTACCTCCCACTTTGTGAGTATCCCGCGCGGTGGTCGGCAAGTTGCGGATTTCTCAACGTCTTTAACCAGCTTTCAGTGCCAAACCATACCCGATGGACTTTCGTTGATGTCAGGTCAGTCGGGAGATGGTAACAGGAAAAATCACACATTTTCTCTGAAACGTCAATCCTGGCTTGGAAATCTCACTTTTACACCGGAAGTGACGTGTTTTTGATATGGCGTCGCCTCCGGTCGAAAACTGAGTTTCCCGCTGGTCCGATCGATATGACGTTTAGTCGTACGGCAGTCAGTGTGGAGCCAGCGACATGTCGTTTTTCCACTCACGGCGGAATTCCCCACCTGGCCATCGACGTGATTTCCTGACATCTTTGAACACAAGAAAGACCGGTCATAATTGGCGATAGAGGCACTCGGATTATCTACTTCGAGGAATTCCCAACATCATTCTGCAGATCTCGAGTTTAAGCTCATTTGATCATCACCTTATCGTCCGGTCGATTAACCCCGCGGAGTATTTTATCAACCTTCCGACACGGATGCGCGCCACAGTCATCGCTCCTCTTCGCAGCCCACTTTTTTTTTTCTTCCTCTCGTTTTTCCGCACCTTCTCCGCGAGGATTCGCGTCGCCAGTATAACTATATCCAAGAAATTCTCCGGTACATACGCGAGCATAGAATTTTCTTGTCGTTTGTTTAAACTACCATAGCCGTCGCGTCCCGTCGTCGGCGTTATCTCGAACATTCATTCTCGGGGAGCGCAGGAATCTCTCACCCTCGGGACGGTGCGTCTCTCGTCTCACGGACGAGAAACCACAGCCGGAGCGATAGCGAATTCTGCCTCCGCGGACGCTCTCCCGGGAGAAAGAGAAAGAGAGGGAACCTCGCGGGGCAACCTTATTCCTCATTCCTTATTCAACCTCGAGCTCTTCCGAGCATTTATTCACCGAGAGACTGCACCAGCGGAGCGAGTGCCCGCCTGGTTTTAGAGATGCATAGCACCGGAGGTAGTTTTAGCGCTAATCTACTCTCGCCGCGAGGACGTCTCGTGTCCCGGCGAGTTCTCCGGTCCTTTTATTATATCCGCAAGGACGACGGCCGGAGGAGAGAGAGCGTCTCTCTATCCCCGGCTTCTCGCCATCGCGAGCATGCCAACACGCCCCGCCGAGTGCAGAACGCACACGATTTACCGAGCTCTCACTTCGACCGGCGACTATAACATTGAGATAGCGCCGAATCTTAAAGACACGAGGGAAAACATACACGCGACGACAGAGCACGAGCCTCCATGTCTCTTTTCCAGATGCGAGGAACGATCCCCCACCCCGAGTGAGCTATATCCGGACTACCAGCGATCTCGAAGAGCCGAGTCTCTCGCACGCTCGGGAGGAGCGCATTAGCGCGTGCTCAGCGATTCGCGCGTCCTCTTTACCTTCTCGAGTGATCTCGTGCACGTGTAAAATAGCACTCGGTCACACCACTGTTTCCACGGAAACGAGGTGATGCGTCAACATCTTCAGAGTGCAATTCGGTCAGCTGCCGCGCTCATGCGCAGACGATCTGGGCCCTAAAAGAGCTCATTGATCTGGCGGAGAGCGCATTTAGCTTCTGGCGTCTATGATTCTAATACCAATCGCCACATCGCCATGGAGCCTCGACAGTCACGTCGCTTACATTCTGGCGTATCGATTTCACTACCAGGAAGCCCAAAAAAAATCATCAATGGCCGAGTAATACCTGAACGAAGATAGGAGCGCGAGAATGAATTGGGTCTTCTAGGATTGATCCATGCCGATCGAGCCCCCCGATCGATGCGCTGGATCCAGGAAACGAATCCCACCGACTCACTTGTGCGAGGCACGATCCCCCCAGCGTGTTTCACGAAGTTGGAATAATTTTTCGATGGTATTCGCTAGGTGGCAAAAGAGGACTCATCGTGACGGGATTTAACGTTTAACGAGTAGGTTGGACCGGTGCGACTCTCGAGCCTTCATCGCACAGGCGCATTTAACGGCTCGGGTATAAGAGCGAGGGACTCTTGTGGACTCGATTGGACGTTACGATACGACAGGGGGGAGGGGGTTGGTTGAGCTCGATCCAGAAACCGGGCAATTATCTGGCGAGAGAAACGACGAGACGCCAAGGAAAATATAGGCGAGGCGCCAAAGTCGTGAGCCCGTTCCTTATAAGTGATTCCGATAACCTCTCAATCGGTCTCTCACTGTTCCTCTCTCCCTCCGACAGCGCAGCTGTACGGACATTTCTCCTCGTCTGTGAGAGCGCGGTAACCGCGATCGGCCGACGGAAAATCCGATCTTATAAAATTTCTCGTGGGCGAGAGAGGCACCTGAGGCTCGAAAAATTCTTGCCGACGAGGAGGCAACGGCTCAACGTTTACTTTACACGATAGACTCTCCGGCACGAGGTTTACACCACCCTGGAACAGTGATCCGGAATAATTAACGGTGGACCGCCGACCTGGATCCCGCGAGCAAACGTGTCCTATGCTTTTGTTGCAAACTTCCTTGTCTCTTCCCCCCTTCGAGAGGAGAAAATCGTGAGGCAGAGCCCGCGACGCCTCCTCCGTCATCACGACTAACTTGCATCGTGTGAATTAGAAATTTAGAGATCAATTTATTTTTTTTCCCCCCCAATGTTCCAATGACATTTTCCTCACTTCGGGACTCGTTCGAACATCTCGATTTCCTGTTTTCAAATGATCTATCGGGTGACCCAGTTAAATCAATACAATCAGTAACGTTACAAACATTTTCTCCCGCATCGAGGAATTTCTACATTATTTTTACATTATTTATTTTAATATTATTATTATAGGCAAGTGATTACTTTAATTAATTTCATTTTTCAATTACTGACTGGGCTCATAGCCAATTTATTATTTATACAACATCATAATTAATTTATTTCCTCCATGCGGAATTAATGTCCGGATCAATTTTTTTTTTTAATATCTTCCATCGACGACTCGCCGAGTCCGCTTGTCATTTTTTCAGTCCCATGAACTATCGCTAATTGTTAATTTTAATATTACTATTACAGGCAAGTGACTACTTTAATTAATTTCATTTTTCAATTACTGTCTGGACTTACAGCCAATTTCTTATTTACACAACATCATAATTAATTTATTTCCTCTCTGAGGAATTTATGCCCGATATCAATTTTTTTTTTTTTATATCTTCCATCGACGACTCGCCGAGTCCACTTGTCGTATTTTCAGTCCCATGAGCTATCGCTAATTCCTGCCCAACAATGCACCGCCGCGGCGTGACGGTGTGGCCCGGCTCAGCGGAGATTTGTGGCTCTCTGATTGAAATAAACTGCCTTCCCCGGCCCGCGGTGGCTGAGCAGCAGTCCTGTTCCTCTCTCTTCGGATCTCTTCCCTTCCCGTCCATACCCATACACACAAATCTCACCTCACGCTGCATAATCACGCTTGTTCGGACTTCCTCGCATCCTTCTTGCCTCCCAACACACCAAAAGTCCCTTCCTCTTATCCCAAAAAAAAAAAAAAAAAAAAAAAAAACCACCCTTTATTTCCGCTGTACGTATCTCGGTATCAATTTCTCCCGACGGGAATCTCGCGAGTTTAACGCCGGAGAAACAAAGAGGCAGAGAGACATTCGTGGCCCCGATGGTCATCGCTCGCGCAGGGAAGCGACCGCGAGGAATTGAGAAAAAGTAAGAAGTCCCCGGGGTGTTGGTAAGCTGTCAACGCCTCGGCTCCGAACCTCGAAACGTGGACCAAAGGGGAAGGCGGAATATCGTACCCTGTGAGCTGCGAGAGAGAAAGGAAGGAATATCCATCCTTTCGAAACATTCTTTTTTTTTTACATTTCTTATATATTCTTTCCTTCCTTGCATCCCGCGGGAGTAACATCGGCGTGCACGGCAGCGAATAAGGTTCGCGGCGAAAAGTGACTAAAAAAAAATGGCAAAAAAATAAAAAATAAAAATAACGACGAAAAGAATGAAGAGGATATCGTAGCGGCGGAGGATCCTCGTCGAGGATCGGGACGGAGGCTGGCGATGGGCGCGAAACTTCTGTATCCCATAGCCATAAAGAATCGCCCGCAGCTCATAAAGTAGCGCTAGATTTTTATCTCGTATCTTCGCCCTCGCGCAGCGAGAGAGGACAGGAGAGGAGAGAGAGAGGCGCGTGCTCGAAAGCTCGCGAATTTCGCGAACGGCCGAATGCCGAACGACTCAACAACGAGAAACCTGGCAGTTACGCATATCTTAAGGCCGCAGCGCTACGGGTGCGTGTGCTGGCGCGATGGCGGGGACTGCCGGGCTCCGAGGCACGCGTGTGTGCCCCTTTGCGCGAGTTCGGAAACGTTGCGGACTCTGGAGGGACGATGCGACGTATGAACGAGCGAAATCCTTCTTCGTCGAAGTATATTTCGCGGCAATATACTTCATTCGTGTCGGAACGTAGCATTGTTTTTTACTCGGTGTCGATACGTGTCCATCTAAAAAATAGCTGCATTTTCCGACTTCGCTGCACATGCCATTTTACCCCCAAAATCAGTCCATCTTTCCTTCAACTTGTTATTAAATTTCGCACTAAGCTGACAGTAAGTTTCGTCGAATTCGACGATTCTTTTTGCAACATCTATGATTTCCCGTTTTTGCGACGGAGTCGACACTTGTGTATCTCAAGTTGCAACATTTATTCCTTATCATAGTCAACCCGAATTCCCTGCATGTGCCATTTTGCCCCAAAAATCAGTCCATCTGTCCTTCAACTTGTAATTAGATTTCGCGCTGAGTTGACAGCAAGTTTCGCCGAATTTGACGATTTTTTTTTTTTTGCAACATCTATGATTTCTCGTTTTTGCGACGGATTCGACACTTGTGTATCTCAAGTTGCAACATTTATTCCTTATCATAGTCAACCCGAATTCCCTGCATATGCCATTTGGCCCAAAAAATCGTTCCATCTTTCGTTCAACTTGTAATGAATTCGACGATTCTCTGTAACTTCTACGATTTCCAGTTTTTGATCCCGATGCCTTTCCGACCCAACTTCCTGCGCTCGCTTCCAGCACCGAAAACTCTGGACTCTTCGGTGAAGTACCTTCCTCTCCTGCCTCCGCTACCCCGATAAATTTGAGACACATAAACATGACTCTATACACCCGACGGTACTCTGCCAATGGCCAGGTCCTCGTAAAAATCGGGACGTTAGTGCTAAAAAAGTCAATAAGCCTGCATTCGGTCCGAGCCGAACGAGAGGCCCCGCTCACTTGTTACAGCCTCGTTTCTCGTTCCGAGCTCGCTCTCGGAAGCTCTTTTTATTTTTACCGCCGCAATGAATTTAGGAACGAAAATTTCCTCGGTGCCCTCGGCGCTCGCTTTAATGCGAGAATAAAGTAGTCCCCGTCGGGTCGGCGGGGTCGAGAGACGGCGGTTGCACCGTTCTGGATCCACGAGCAAAAAAGAAAGGTATCCGAGGCGCGGGTATTGCGTCGAAGACAATGCGTCCCGGTGGTGGCGCGCAGGATCAGAGCCGCGCTCCATATGAACGGCCTTTTTACGCAGGGAAATGGCCGGGGAGAACATTGTCTCGAAAAACACATAAGATAAAGCAACTCTCGGGCTCTCCTTTGGTCGGGTCTTGCCGGTGAACTCTCGGCTCCCGATGCCGACGGCTCAGAATTTCCTCCCGGCACGAGAGACGAAGTGAGACGGAAGAGTCGCAGCGAAATACGAACGCGCCTTCAGCCGCCGCATCGTTGCACTCGCGAGAGACAACACACATGCCAGGATCGGGTGTTGTTGCTGTTGTTGCCGCTGTCGGCAGCTTCTGTGCCGCTATCGCACCGAGCTCCCCTGTGTTCTCATGTTGGATGCAGTTACTCTCCGCTAATGCCGGCCACCTTGTGGGAAGACCCCTTCCCTCGCGCGCCTCGTTTACCTAGGCCGTGTTCTTCAATTTAGCCGCTTTGGCGCGAATCGCCGTTCGCCACCGCCCTCGTGATCGCGGCGGCCCTAGGGATCGTGTAAGTCGAACGGAGGATTATCGGTAAGGGGATTGTAATAGGTTGTACCGCGCTTCCGCGGTTATTTACCAAACGGGAAGATCTTCCAACGGGCTTGGGAGTTCTGCGAGGAGAAACAGTCAGTGCTTTTATCGTGGGGCATAGCGCGATAGCGAGTGGTTCGTGAAAGAAAGGAGGGATTGGAGAACATTTTTTTGGAAAATCGCATTTTTTTTAGCGTCTTTTCGTTTTTAAGGAAAAAATCAGAGGAACTTGGAAATTAGACGCTGGATTGGGACGACATTTGGCACGTCAGTTCAGGGTGCTAAAGTCAGATTCGGTATCAAATTTGAAGGCGATCCGTTCAATTTTTCGGCAAACTTTACACTAAAATGCTCCGCCAAACACAAAAACGCAGACAGACAAACATCAGTTTGTCTGTCTGCGTAATGAAAAATCGTCATAACTTAGAAATTGCTCTACCAATCGGAACCAAATTTGGTACGCTGTTTCTACACGCGAAACACATCTTCGATACAAAGTGCCGATGGAATGGGTACAGTTTGGATACATTTTAGCTAAAAAAAAGAAATAGGGCTTTACCGACCGTCTTTCATGCAACGCCTCTCGATCCTTCGATACTTCACAGCACTGAAAATAAAAATGTGCGTCGAAGCAAAAACGGTCCTGACGAAGTCGACAGGCACTCTTCGTCTTTTTTCGGTTTCTCACTCTCGAGGGATTCCACGAATTAACATAAATCCCGTAACTTTATAATCTCCGCGAGTTCCTCTGCGGCTCGCGCCAAGATACTATCGTTCCTGGGATGCAGAGACAGAGACGAAGAGACAGTGAGCCGAAGCCGAAAGTGAGGGTGGATGGAAACGGCCGATCTCACCGCGTATACGACAGGCAAACGAGCCGAGCGTGCGCGCTCACGGCAGGTGTTGGTATGCGAAATTATCACGTTAAGAGGCACGAGAGCCAACATTTTTCATCATTTACTACGTCCACCGAGGTTTATACTCTTACCCGGGCCCGAGCTCTCCTCGGCTGTACCATCGTTTTGGGATAATTTCAATCAACTCTTCATCGTCATCTCCCAAAAAAATATTAACCCTTTACAGCTCCTTGGATGAAAAAAGGCTCTTAGCGTTCGTTGAGTCTCAATAAAGATAAATTCATTTCACTCCCTACAAAGTATAGCCGATTTTTAAAAACTCGGCGTTTCACGAATCCGAACTCCTGTGAAATGAAAAAATTATGGCAATAGCGAGGCTTATTCATTTATTTATTTGCGTTCCTAATGTGGCTGAGGAAAGAAGGGCAATAATAATCGTAACAATATACTTTATTTGTTATTTGATATTCTAGTTTTAATTTTTCTCTTAATCTACCAGAACTATCTTTCGCAATTGTCAACATTTGTAAAGTTAACATTTTAACCCTTTACAGCTCCTTGGAGGAAAAAGGATTCTCAGTGTTCATTGACTCTCAACAAAAATGAATTCGATTCCCTTAAAAATATGCAGAGTTTTTCTAAAAACTCCTCCCTCGAGTCCGAATTCCTGTGAAATTTGATTTCACGACAATCTTTAACCCTTCGACCCTCAACATCGAGACCCCTCACCGTCTCATCCGCCCCGCCAAAATTAGTCCTAACCCAACAGCGGTGAAAACCGAGGAAATACGCTTGGTCGAGAATGAAGTAAAAATGTTCCCATGGACTGCAACAGGTAGATATCCCCTTTCCATTGACGCCGCTGATGCTCTTGCCGCGAGACAGGTAGAGCGAAAAATCTCCGTCGCCTCAATGGCAAGTTGTATCGAGCCGAAAGGAAAAACCGGAGGGTTGAACGGCATAACCCCGGCAGGTATCCCATTATATCGAGGACAGTGAGAAGCGGGGAGGAGGAGGAAGAAGGATGCTCGGTCTCGAAAATAGATTAATGTATGCAAAAATTGTGAGGGGTCTCGAAGAGATTTTTCCCACACCGGAACAAGTGAGGCCGCGAGGTAGCTGGCTGCATCTCTCACCGGGCCCAACTATGAACCGGGGGGGAGGGGGGGGGGGGGGGGGGGGAGGAAAGAGGCGAGAGATGAGCGGCTATAAGGTTCTCGTGTTTCACCTGTGCACGAGAGAGCCTCTCGCACATCGTTTATATACGTACTATATAGTAGTTGGATACTACCATATCCTTCATCTTTTTACCTTTTCATGCCGCGGCTCTCCTTCTCTCACGGGAGAGAGTATATCCCACCGACATCGCAGCCTCCCGTTGTATATATACATATATGGACGGCTGTATAATACGGGCATCCTGGGACCATCGACCGTGATACACGCCGGACGGATCGTTTCCCAGGACCGCAGGTCCGACTAGAATCCTTCGGGGTTGTTTCTCTTCTTTTTTATCTCTAACATTTTTTTTTTCCTCTCAACTTCCTCCTGGTCTAATATTAATCTATCGACGGGCCGAACACTCAGATTTTTCATTCGAAAGGTATTTCTCGTAGCAATTGTCGTTTGGCGATCTCGGCTTTCAAAATTTGATGGAAAACAATTTTAAAAAAAATATGGTTTTGTAGGGTTATTGGCTAGAAATATAGTTGGATTGATGTTGACTATTTTTCTTTTTTAACATCACTCGTTTTCCCGTGAAAAAGGTCATATACCGAGCCTCTTCAGTCGAAATCAAGTCGACGTTTCATCCTCCAAAAATCTTTAATTATTCAATATTTTTCAATCGGCAGAAATCGCGCCTCATTATTCCCCGCGCATTTAATTACCATACCATCCATTGGCGACGGACGCCGCAATAATTCACTCCTTCTTGCTTTCACCCTCGAGTCTTGTCACGTTCGTATTAGGTATAATGCCCTATAAACCACACATGCATTAGGCCCGAGGCACAAAAGTTCCACGAACAGTTTCGCCGGTGTTGGTCTTAGCCACACATGATCGGCTTTTCCAAGCCGGTCTTTTTGAGTGTTGGTTTCGCCAAACGGATAATCCAGTACCGGCGCGCATGCCTAACTCGCGGGATCTCTGAGTATGCGCGCATCGCGGTCCCCGCCGATTCTCTTACACTCGGGGGATCTCTCGTTGTCGGCTGCACACGGCAGTTTCCTACAGACATTCGCCAGCTTGGAGAATCGCTTTCTCGTAACCTCGTGAGAACTGGAGGTGCGCGCATGGCGATATCTCGTTGCCGCCGCCGCGGCCCGACGCGGCTTGCAGGGAGTCCGTCGTACGTACGCTTTGATGCACTTTGCTGCAGGCCGAGCTGGCGCGGTGCAGCGCGACACGAGGCCGACAGACGTCGTCGACGACGACTTTCCTCGACGCGATTCTTAGTGGATGAAGAGAGAGCGGAGATAAAAAAAAGCATGCATTCAGCGAGAGGAAGAGGGATGGTTGAAGGATCGGAGAAGGAAAATAGGAGAACGAGGAACGGGAGAAAGAAAGTACGAGTGTCGCGGAGATCGGATCGAACTGTGAGATTCGCTTCCTCGCGGTGAGGTCGTGGAGTAACCGCGGCAAGGAGCAGCCGGCAAACACACTTGGCGCGCGATCACGACAAATAATTATCGACGTTGGTGGTCTCCGAATCTTTAACGGCGCTGGGCGTGGATTGTATACAGATATACACGTCGGCCGTTCGGCCGGGAACGCTCTCCGAGAAAGTGTCTACTCGGTTTAGATACTATCGCTGATTTCGCTCTGAGGTGTACGGCGGGTGTAGACGGCGTTTCGCGGTGAATTTGCCAACAGATTTTTTTTTAAGCGGTCAAAATGCCTCACGTCGTAACGTTGTTTTGTGATGTTTAAGAAAAACTTTGAAAAATGTCGATCGGACGGAAAGAAATAATTGGACGTTTGTACGAGCCGCACGTTAAAAACGATTTGTACATTTAACAAACCTTTTTTTTGTCCACAAACTTCTTCGTTTATCTTGTTGTCAATTTTACCAAAAATATTTGTATAATTGATAGACTTTTTTGTAATGTAGACAAGTTTTTTTTTTTTGTCAAATTACCAATTGACGTTTTACTGTGCAATTATGTTAAAAATAACAGTATCTTTTTTTGTGTCTAGTCGGTTCAGAAACTATCGCTAATGTCGCTCCGAGGTGCACGGCGGGTGTAGATGGCGTTCCGCGGAGAATTTAAGAACGGATTTTTTTTTTAGACTCAAAATGGTCCACGTTAAAACCTTGTTTGTGATATTTATAAAAAATTTGAAAATTGTCGTTCGGTCGAAAATAAATAATTGGGCATTTTTACGAGCAAGTTTCGTTGGAAATAATTTTATTGCTATTTTTGTCAAATCTTCATAGAATGTCTATCGAAGGGTCTATAATGTGGGAAAAAATTGGTGGGACGGCCGGTGATCCGCTCGAGCCGGAATACCTTGTTACCGATCGTAGAGTGCCTGAAATCATGAAGACGTATTTTCTGACTGTGAGCACAGAAAATAGGCCCTTCTAATTTCGATTACGAGATACGTAACACACACATACGTGTACGCTCGCGTCCGCCACGTGAGCCGAGCCGATGGAGCTTGTCGATCTCACAGACCATTTGATAAATTATTCTCTCCATAAATCTGCGAATCGATGAAAAAAAAAAAAAAAAAGAATCTCTTTCCAAGCATCGACAGTTCGTTGAGACTCGCAGTCAACTTCTGTATCGCCGCAACGAATCTTCATACTCTCATAGGTCTCTCGCCGTGTCTTTCTTAAATAGAGATCTGAAATCTTTGAATAATCTATTAAACGAGGGTCGGTGTTATCGATCCCATCGACGTTTCTCTGTCTCAAATGAGAACGCCATCGGGCCCGTAATAACATTGACACGTTTCTACCAATCGGCGAACGTTCGAATCAGAAAAACCCCCTTCACGATGTTCATTATTATTATTCTTACCAGCGATCGGGCGCGAAACGTGGCGCGAGGCGCGATGGAAAAATGTCACTTCCGGTCGAAAACTGAAACTTTGAAACACGGAAGTGAAATTTTCCCGTCAATCCCGCTTGAAAACTGAGATTTTCAAACCGGAAGTGACGTTTTCACCTACAACGAGATTTTCTGCATGACGTCAGTTCCGGTCGAAAAGTGAGATTTTGGAATCGGTAGTGACGTCAGAACGCAATGTTTCAAAATTTTCTACATGACTCAACTTCCGGTAAAAAAAAACCGTGATATTCAACCCCGGAAATGACAGCAACAGAAACGTGTGGATTAAGGAACACTGGAATGTGAGTGCCACGTCTCAAATGTATTCCGAATTGATCTCGAATGTAGCCAATTAAATCTGGAAATTAAATTTCCATCTATTTTGTTTCTAATTTTTTTCTTCTCGGCTGTGCGGTAACGGTTCGAGCGCGTTCACCGGCACAGATGCATCTCATCGTGTATGCAACACGAGCGCGTTGTGTTGTAAAGTTTCGTTACGTCGGTGGGGCGACCTAATCTTAACGACCGATTGCAGGAATATTGCTGAAGTATAAAGAGTGCAGGACGTTGTATCGATGAAAACGATCGCGATTTAGCCGTCGGCGAGACTTCTCCTCGTGCAATATAACTTGGTGTCTCATATCCTTCGTCCATATTTCTATCCTCGTCTTTCTCGAGCAGTCCTCCGCACTCAAACACACACACACATACGTTCACACATACGTTGCTTGTCGCAATTTCTCGAGGCACCGAGACGGAGAGGGAAGGAGAGCGGAGGATGATTAGCCAGTCACCCGCGCTTTTAGGACCGGCACATTCCCGACGACGCCGTCACGCGGCTCCACGTGGGAAAGTGTGGAAAAGATCTCGACACGTCGGGCCCAATGCATCCTCCGAGAACTCCGTTTTATATACATTTATATACAGTTTAATTATTTCAGCACGCGCGTCGAGAATGGCCGAGGACGAACGTTTTAACGGAGACGAGTCCGTGTGAACTTATCGCGGGATAAATCCGCAAAGTGATCTCCACTCGACATGCAATATTTTTTGCTTGCCAGCATTAAATGAAATTTAATTGAAATTTAATTAAAAAGTATCGTTATAAAAAAAGCTTCTGTCTTTAAAAAAAATTACCTACATCACTATAATTCTGTTTTAAATTATATTGAAGGTTTGGGTAGATGAGGGTGAACCACGAATTAATAAATCCCTGCGTTTATCGACCCGTCCGCTCTTGATGGGTGTTGATGATTAAAAAGAATGTCAATTCGAAGATAAGTTATCTTAAAAAAAAAGAACAGGACATTTAAAGAAATTGCACCAATTTCTTTAAATGTTCTTGCAACTTCATCAATTTAGATGGGTGACGAGCTTATCGCAGTATAAATTTGCAAATTGCTCTCCATTCGAAATGCAATATTTTTCACCTGCCCGAATTGAATAAAATTAGATCCCCTCGATGTTCCCTCTAGCAAAGTATCATTACAAAAAAAAAGCTTCTGTCTTTAAAAAATTAACTACATCACTAAAAAAAAATTTATAAAAAAAACTATATCGGAGGTTTGAGTAGAAGAGGGTGTACCGCAAATTAATAACTCCTCCGTTTATCGGCCCATCCGCTCTTGATGGGTCGAGTATCTTCTTTCTCCTTTCAAACCCGCCCCAAAATCTCAATATTTTTTTCCCCCAACGCCCGTTCGTTTCCTAGGTCTCTCCTGCTTCCTCCCGCCCGTGGAACTCCGCGCTCTCTCCGGTATCGATAAACAGCAGGTTTTTTCGAACGGTGAAAAAAAAAAAAAGGATTCGTAGTTCGAGAAGAGAACGGGAGGGCCGAGGGAGGTTTCGAGACACCCGTGGGGCAGGTGCTCCCAAAGCCTGGGACCCCATGGGAGCCTCCGCTTCCTCGAGTTCGAAGCGCGAGAACGAACCTCCTTGAGCTCATGCGCGCAGGGGGCTGAGAATCCAGGATACATCCAGCGATGGACCACCTTGCGGTCACTCTCCCTCTGTCCCGATGCCATGGGAAATGCAACCCCTCCGGTCGCGTAGCTGCATCGCCATTGTCGGCTCCGAAGAGCGAGAACCACGAAGACTCTCGGCGAGGGACATTCGAAAGGAATCCTCCCGTCCTCACCGCGGACAGTTTCTTCCGTATTGTGACGAGAGAGAAGCCCAATTTTTCGCCGCTGTTCGGAATGGGCCAGAACAGAAAATCGTGGAAAAGGACCGTGCATATTTTTCCCACAGATCGATGATCATTTTTGTTTCCCTCGCACACCCGAAAACCTTTGAAATTTTACTTCGTGCACATCTCTCGGCTCAATGCAGATCGATACATTTTTAATATGAAATCGACCACACCTTTTATGGCTAAAATCTCATTTTCTTTATTTTGAATAAAAGTTGAAAAGGCGATTTTTTTCGAAAAAAATTGTGTTCGGGAAAGTTTCATTCAGAAATGACTGTTTTTAACGGGATAAAAGATTTTTGTTTCCAATGGTTATTAAAAATTAAAACTTTCCTCCCCGTTCGGTAATCATTTTTTTCCCCTTCATCCGCATTATTGCTTCGCGAACAAAATTGTTTTCCCCTTTAAAAAAAAGCTCCATAAAAACCGACCACATTACCGAAAAAAAAAATATCAATATCAATTTGACTAATTGAAAATTAAATTCATTATTTACCATCGAAGTTATATATCCCGTGGTATAATGTGCAGGCGATATCGTCGGCTCGGGAGAGGATATCTCATCTCGTTCGCCGAGCCCGCTCGCGTTTGTTATCGGTGAGAGGATGGTAGGCAAGGTAGAGCGGAGGTGTAGTGGTAGTTGCGGAGAGAAAAGAGGGCCCCACCGAGAGGAGTCTTAATATAATAATATACGCGCGGCGTATTATGGCAGGACGTGATTATATGGCGGGCAAAAACGTAACAAGGTAATATAGCGAGGGTACCATTGGAGTAGAGACCGGTGGACCGTTCGTTTTAGCTCGACACTATGTTACATCTCGCGAGAGTATCTCCCGAGAGCTATCGCACGCCGATTTACCGGATCCAATGAGCGCCCAAAGGGCGTCACGGGTCAGAAATCCCCCCATTTTTTTTTTTTTCTTTTTTTTTTCATAAACATATCTCGTTGCAGTGCATATAGCTAACATACCCACACATGCACTCAACTCGTAACAAATAATTGATTTAAAAAAAAATATATATATATATATCGTGAAACTTTTCTCATTATATTTCATTCCCGAATATTATTATATAGGTATCGATCGATCGGAGTTTGCACGGTGTATATAATGCGACGGAGCTGGAACAAAATCCACAGTGCATATTACGTAATTGTCTTCATCTCTCTTTTTCCCCGATGGGATAAAATGGAATTGGCTCGGAGGAGAGTTTATCCTGTTTGCATTATTGGCCCCGACGACGACGGGTTCGCCGGTTCGGTGACGACGTGATCGAAGGAAGTCGCTTTCGCACGACCGCGCTCGGTGAACTCCATACATACGCTCCCGGGCCGGCTCTCTGGCTCTATCGACTATCCTCGTTTTCTGTTTATGGTGTGTGCATACGATATACGACATCAATACCTATAAAGTCAGCCACCTGCGAGAGACTATTGCAACGCGATATCTCTACAGGTATACGGAGCATTCTACGCCAGGCGGCCGATCTTATCTTTGGTACGAAAAAAAAACTAAAAATCTAAAACATTAAACGCTCCCAGGTAGATCGCAGATTTTCGCTCACGTACGAATCGACACAAAAGTCAGTGTCTTACGGTCTTTCTGGAGAATAATTCAATTTGCCGTTGTTCTGACAAATTTTAAGGATGCACCAGTTTTTTTAAAAAAAGACAACAAAAAATAAATTAAGTTACAATTACTATCATTATTATTAATATATAGATAATTTTCTTGAAATACCTTATGTTTGCATCGTTTATAAATTTTACTCGAACATTTTATTGTACATATATATTCAACGATAAAAAAGTAATTAAGTAAGAAAAGAAAGAGTAATCGAGAAAAATATGTAGCATGAATCGGGGGTGGAAAAAAAAATCTTTCATGCATCAAGGGTTCACTGGAAAGCGTAAGTTTGAACCTGAACGCCCCATAGACTCGTGGCGAACTGAGAGCAAATATAATACTCGGGAGTAACGATACTGTACACAGTGAGGAATAATATGGCGCATAATAATATAAGCGCACGGTAGACGACGAAAGGTGAAATCGAGCAGAAGGGGGGGAAAAGGATCACGGGAACCTGCCACGAATTGGGGTGAAGGGGGAGGGGGAAGGGGGACCCACGAACGAGAGACGAGAGAATTAAAGGGACGAGAAAAAGCGAGACGTTAGAACCTGGCAAAAGGATCGAGGAGCCTCGAGAAGCTTTATCCCTGCGATCCCGTCGGTCATGTAAGTGCGACCTGCATCCACTTCCCACGGAAGCGGAAACTCGGTTGGGGTTGTCCCGACGAGCTCGATGCCGATGGCCCGCTCACGGCGACGCTCCGGCTGATCGGGCGACTCCATTGTTCCCATGGGGTGGGCCACACCGGATTCTCCCTGCTTTTTTTTCGTAGGGATGTAAACGAAGCGAAGAGCGACGAGAAACTATCGGAAACAAACTATCACGGACGTGGCTTCGGGGGAAGGAAAAAGGAACCTCTATAACTTGTGTAACCATACATTTGTCTTGAACTTCAGTCAAGTTTCGGTTGTCAACGATGGAAGTTGATAATTTCAACCTGCCAAATGTAACTTTCACCTCGATCGTTGGAAAGAGGAATGTCTTCGACGGTCACCAGAAGCACCGTCTTCTTTCACCCCAACTATCCATGTTTCTCCTCCCCTGCCTGTTTCGCTAGATCTCTCCGCCCCGGGTGAATATTTTTTGGCTTGTTTGTAGTGAAATCGATACGTCGGACTCTCACCAATGACGACGTCGGTATTTCGTGCAGATTCGCCGAACAGTCTGACAATTAGCGCCCCGGAAGCTAAACCCAGTTTTCACCAACAGTGTCCTTTTCCTCCAGTTCAAATTTCTCTCATCCTGGGAAAGTTATTTCAAGCTCGCAGGCGCGCCCCTCTAAAATTCTTCTCGCGTCTATCACTCCAATGATTCCCACAATAATTTCCAACTCGATAATAATTCGCCGGTAGCCGTCATCTCAACGACGGATCTAACACCGTCGACCGCTTGTCCGCGATGTGTTTCTCTCGACTGCCAATAATCGTCCGATTGCTTTCGTTGTAGTCTCGCGCGGACAAATGGCAGTCGAGAAGGTACGATCGTCACGTCCGGCCACCTAATAAAATCTGAATACACGAGTATCCAGGCTCTCCTTCCCTCCGAGAGGCTCGATCGAGCCCGAGAGCTCGGTGCATTGGTACCTGACGCCAAGACAATCGGCGATGATTGCCGTTAACCGGCTGGATCTCCACCCACGCGCGATCGAGCGAAGATCTACTGCGCTCCCGCACACGAAGCTCCGCCGGGATGTACGTAGATCTCGCTTACCAGCTCGAAGCGGCTCGACTGACCCCGGTGAGCACGATTTTTTTTTTTTTTTTTCCTGCAGAAACTGCAGTCAGCTGGTAGCTTCGACGCTTCGACTGCGTGCATAGCTATATCATCGAGCGTTGTGTCTGCTGGAACGCATTTTGCTCGATCCTTCGATCCTCGATCACGCCACTTCACCTTCTCGCTTCTCCTCAAAGTCCGAGCTGCATATCGTATATCTCGCGATATCTCCGTACAAATATCTCTCCCGGCTTCCTTCTCTCCACCCTCGAAGACGTTATGACGCGGTTGATCTCCGCCGAGATTTCTGGCTGACGATCGATTCTTCTTCATTTTTTTTTTTTTTTTTTTCTAATTCTCCTGTCTTTGCTTGTTGGCTCTCGGGGACTTCCGGGATGTACGGAAGAACGCCTGGACGACCCACGCGAGTGTCACGCCAGATGTACGCGTGATAACTCGCCGGAGGCAAACTCAGTCGTCGGCAGTTTTCGTGGAATTTGTGAGTTCAGATAAAAATGGTTGTGTCGGAAGTGGAAACATTTGTGGGTAAATGTGCAATTGAATTTTTTTTTTCGATATAATTGTGCAGCTTCTGTGAACTCATAAATGC
The DNA here is from genome assembly GCA_958510785.1 of Exephanes ischioxanthus. Taxonomy (NCBI): domain Eukaryota; kingdom Metazoa; phylum Arthropoda; class Insecta; order Hymenoptera; family Ichneumonidae; genus Exephanes; species Exephanes ischioxanthus. The sequence continues at coordinate 11,274,772 of OY294023.1, read as the reverse complement.
AGCAACTCATCTTCCCAAATGTATACTTTCAAATTTCTTTTATCAAATTATTATCAGATTATTAAAGATATTTATGTTATTATCAGATCATGTTCAATTTATTAAAAGATATTTATTTTATTATCAGATCATGTTCATTTTATTGAAAGATATTTATTTTATTATCAGCTCATGTTCATTTTTATTAGAAGATATTAGTGCACAGCCGATCGCAAAATTTATCGACGGCTGTCGAGAAAATTACATGAAAATAAATTGCGAAGAAAAATCTGTGCGCCAAGTCGATGCGTTATCGCGGGGAATTCGTGAGAAAGCGGGAATGCGGGCTCGAAGCGTTGCACGCTTACCTCGAAAAAAAAAAAGAATTCTTTCTCCTCTCCTCGTTTCGCCGAACACTTTATACACGTACAAGTTTTACTTACGCGCGTACACACCGGGCACTCTCTCGTCCGGTGAACTCCGGGGTCAGGAATTCGCGTGGCCCGTGCCAAACCACAGCTTTGTCCTCCCGTTCCAGCCCGTCGATTCTACGGCTCTCGCAACCTTCCTCTCGCTTCTCGCTGCACTGCGTTATTATCATACCGAAAAGTATTTTTCGAAAGAATTTTTTTTATCGATAACTCTTGCATAATTTTTTTTTTTTTATTGCTACATCGGATTCAAAATAAATATACTCATTCATGGGGGCAATATGGACCTACTTCGCTAAAAAAAAATCTCGTCAAATGAACTTCCTCTGAGACACAGGAAGAGGGCAAGCCTTCGGTCCTTCCCTTCTGCCGCGCGCCATACGGGGAAAAAGCGATCAACGAAATATGATTAATGGCTTCCCCATTTGAGTATCGCAAGGTCATCGACCCCGCGGCGGATCTCACGTGTCGAAGGACCACAGGCTGCGAGGCTGTTACTCTTTTTTACACCCTCGGTGCTTCCGGCCCACGGTTTGTTCGAGCCGTGCATAGACGAAGAGAAAAGCCGACAAAAAAAAAAAAAACAAGGAACCTGGTATCCGTGGACCGGAAGCGTTTAGACCTCGTCACGCTTGTTTTAATTACGCATACTGCATAGGAGACCTACGGACGAACCGCCTCGAGGGTGCAAGAAGAAGTTCCCATAATCGAGAGCCTGTCCTGTGTAAGTCGCGGTAGATCAACATTTAAAAACAAGAAGGGCCGAAGTTTCATCGATCAAGAAGGGACATACGTCCTTCTGACTCTCCGCGGCGTCTGGTCCGAGATCTCAATGGTCGAGGGCCAGAAGGGCTTAAAAGTTGGTCTTCGAAGAGGTGCCGCGGACCCTTTTGATTTCGAGTCAATGATGAACGAGGTAGCGACCGTAGCGGCGCGCCTCGCCGGACGGGGATCAACACCGGTCGTCCGCAGACGGGAATTAATTTTTCGGATTAGCCTTATCGTCCGGGGCGACCTGTTGTGCGCTGGCATTGAGAAAAGATCGAAGCTAAGTCTTCGTACTTTAATTTTTTTTTTCTTTTTTTTTTCATTCCTGCTGATGGCGGTGGTGCCATAAGAGGCTTTGGCTTAATGAGTTCCGGTAGGAAGTACACTGGTCCCCGACGACGTTGAGGCACAGAAATAGAGTATGAGGTACGTGTAAGTAGTGTCGTGCACATACGGCGGAGCTTAATATAGATAGACACGTGGCGATAGGAAAAACGAATTAACAGGTACCTGGGTTTATTGTAATAGGAAGTGGACGTTGAGGCGATCGTATGTAACCAGATAGGTTTTCGCGTGGAGCGTGTATTTGTTTTTCGAGAGGCGAGAATGCCGAACACCTGATAACACCTGGCTCGCCGGCACACCCACTAGAAAGCTATAATAGAACGTTTAACTATTCTTGCGCCGTAACTGGACCGTGTATTCGCTTGTACTCCTTCGTTCTAGTTTTTTCTTCTTTTTTCTTTTGTTTGTCGAAATTTATTCCCCGACATTTGTTCCAATTTTGTAGATTCGAGTTACATTATAGCTGAGCGAAGATCTCGGAATCTTCACACATATGGCAGAGGGAAGATCTTGAGATATTCGCGATTCTGGCAGAGTGAAGATCCGAAGATCCTCACGACACTTGCAAAGTGAAGTTCTGATGATCTTCACAATTCTGGCCGAGCGAAGATCCGAAGATCTTCACGATCATGGCAGAGTGAAGATCTTGAGATCTTCACGATTATGACAGAGCGAAGATCTTGAGATCTTCACGATAATATCTGCGTGCAGATCTTGAGATCTTCACGATCATGGCAAAGTGAAGATCTTGAGATCTTCACGATTATGCCAGAGCGAAGATCTGGAGATCTTCTCGATCATATCAGCGTGCAGATCTTGCGATCTTCACGATCATGGCAGAGCGAAGATCTTGAAATGTTCACGGTGACGGCGGAGTGAAGATCTTGAGATCGTCACGATTACGGCAGAATGAAGATCCTGAGATCTTCAAGATTCTCGAAACCCTAAAGATCTTGGCAGCGGGCAGTGCTCCGTTTATTCATTCGCAAATACTCAGGCAATCAAACCCGACGATGAAAATACAAACATTCGCACGAGCAATCGCTCCATCTTGATGTTCACGAATTAATTAATTGACCCTCGGGCCGTTACGCTAAAAAAATAAAATAAACATAGCTTCCTCCATCGGGAAGCAAAAAACGTCTTCGATGTACTTTGGCGTTGTACATCATCTCATCGCCGGGATTTCCTATTTACGTATTATAACGTTACTCTCGCTCGTTCGAACGGGACGGGAAGAGCACTCCGGGCCGCTGGTTCGGCACACGACGTACGAGGGCGAGAAGAGGCAGCGTGCTCGTGAGCTCAGTTCATCGTTGCGGATCGTTCGGAACAGGTTAATCTCCGGTGTACCGCTGGCAGGGCTCTTCGCCGGGCTGCCCGTAGAATCACGGCTGAATACCGAGAGGAATATCCTCTCGCGGGTCTCGTAGAGCAGCGGAGAAGAAACCTCGTCGAACACCGCCGACGCCGCGGCTCTCCTCGCTCTTATATCGAAAGATTTACCGGTAATGCGGCTCGTAACGTGCGGCCAACGGGTTCGAGTGCCGGTACACATAAACGACCGTTAATCCAGAAATACTATCTTGCCGAGATTCTCTCCCGCCCGCGTTTTCTGTTACTCTGCCTTTTTTTTTTCACGGCCTCAAAACACCTGGCCAACAACGACTCTGCGACTAAGCCGCGGATGTTGGAACTAAAAAATATTTTTCTCCGCGAATGTCTTCGGGTTTTGGTTTTTTTTTTGTCCCGCCTCAAAAGAACTGTCGAGCAACCCGCACCGATCACCGCGGCTCCGCGACTAAACCGCGAATGTTGGAACAAAAAAATATTTTTCTTCGGAAATGTTTCCAAGCTTTGATGTTTTTTTTCCTCCTCTATACAGCTGCCCAGCAAGCCGCGCCGATCTCCTCGTCTCTGCGACTGACCCGCTAATATTGGAACAAAAAATATTTTTCTTCGCAACGTCTCCGAGCTTTGATGTATTTTTCCGCCTCAAAACAACTGGCCAGCAACTCGCGCCGATTTCCTCGTCTCCGCGACTGACCCGCGATATGTTGGAGCTAAAAAATATTTTTCATCGCAAATGTCTTCGAGCTTTGATGTTTTCCTTTTTTTTAATACTGGTCGTCCGAAAGGCCGTAGGGGGCGGACGGGTAATTAAAAGAATTTTAGATGGCAATATTATGCGAGTGTTTATATTCGACGATAAACCACCGGAGTACGAGTGAAGGAACCTAGCATCGCATCGTAATCGCGTCGTTTCTTTCGACTTCTCAGAGGCACATTTCTCGTTTCATCATTCCATACCTATACGTAGCTGAGTTAATGCGAGGCTCGACGCTCATTCACGCGACCGGCCACTGCCCGAGAGACGGAACTTTGTCCGATTTTCATTTACATAAAAACAGTTACTGGAATCGCAAAAAAGCAAAAAAAAAAAAAAAAAAACAAAGTCCATTTTCTCCTATAAAATCGTTGAGTAAATTTTCCAGCTCGTCCATTCCACATCGCTCAACTCCACTCCGGTAATCTTCCCCGTACCCACGGAAATCTTTGAGAACCTGTGCCGATGCGGTTACCCAAAGTCGGCTCTTTTCTTATTTTTTTTTTTTTTTTTTTCATCCATCTTCTTCGAACCGAAAGGAAAACTTCCGCGCTTTGTATGCACATTCGAAGGGCCAGAGTATTATCTACAAGGAAAAGGGAATTCGAGCGCGAATAAGGCTCGACGTTCTTTTTTTCTTTTTTTTTTTTTTAAATTTCTTCCATTCTGTGTGTGTGCGCGCGCAGAGCGTGTATGCGTCGCAGATAATCTCGGCGATCCCCGCGGGATACGGGTCCGGCGGAGGATGCGTCGGAGATGCGTGGAAGAGGAGGATCGCATAGGAAGCGAGAGCAAAGCGGGAGAGCGGCAACCGCGCGGCGAACCGCGGTTACGTCGAGCCGGGCTATCCGTTTCAGGTGCTCATTGTCTCCCGCTTGCTCACGGCTTTGCGCGGCGCTTTGAAGTCCTCCGAGTCCGCTACCGTACGTTAAATTAGGCGAAGGAACTTGGCTCGCGGTGCAGCGGCGCGAGCGAGAGCGCGGGCAAGGAGGAACGGAGCGCAAGGCGAGAGGTCAGGTTCCCCGGGAGACCCCGCGGCGTAGCACAGAAAGTCTCGGGAGAGTGAGAACACTCGTTGAAGAGTCTCCGAGGTTCATGGACCAAGTACCACGCCGGTGGAAGCATAATAATATACGCTACGCCTCGTGGCGCTGATGGCGATGCTTAGTTTGGCGGTGGCAGACTCGCGCGAGTTTACTGTACGGGGTCAGCGTGTGCGCATTGTAAGAGCAAGTGGGTTAAGTTACTCGCGGTCCAGTGGACTCGAAAAACGAGTCCGGGAATTCGCGGTAATCGGTGGGCTAAGGAGGCGAGAAAAAAAAAAAGTTTTGAAGATGGAAGAACGTCGGAGTGAGAACAAAATTTTCATATCGAAATCGATATAGACATTTTTTACCATTAGGATTTTTGGATCTCAGGATATCAGGATCTTATCATTTTACCATTTTACCGGTTTAATGTTTCACCATTTTACCATTTTACCATTTCATTATTTTATTACGTCGGCTTTTTGCCACCATTTTTCATTTTACTAAGTTCCTCAGAGCATTTTTTTTGTTACCGAAAACGTGCCCCGGGTAATTACAATCCTGTGAATATCACGGATTCTTACAAAATCAAGAAAAAAAAAAATTAAGAAAATCACGCCGTGTGAGAAGCGAGAGGCGAGGAATTAAGCAATAATCAAATTCTCTTGTATTACCACTTTTTATTTATTTTATATATACGTATATATAAATTTGAGTTATTCAATAGTCGTTCGAAAAGACCTCGCGGTAAAAGTTGTACAGAAAGAAACCTCGGCAGGACAGGAAGGAGACACGAGGATCCGAATAGAGATTCATGTATTCCGATGCCTCGAAGATCCCGGGCGTGACCCCACCCACGTGATAGCCCGGTGAACCTGTCGTCGGAAGAAAAATGCAAAGGAAGGCACGGAATAAGAGGACGAAGAAGGGGGGGAAGAAGTGGTAATTCATGACAAAGGCTGTGTCCCTCTCGCGGCATCCATTCACATCCTCGTAGTCGTCTCCGCTCGTCGCGCATATGTTTTCATATGTTAAAATCGGAGACCTACGGACGAACCGGGGTCGTTCCGTTCACCGCGCTGGGTGAAAGAGCGTTGCATATAAGTATTTTTTTTATTTTACATACAGGTACATTTGTGTATAGTATATATATTTATATATATGTATATAGAATTAATGTAAGGTAGGTATGTGAGGGTGTAGACCAACGACGAGCCGGGGCGTGATACTGAATCAAGAGTCTCGTAATAAAGGATGCTGCGGGAGAGATTTCAAAGGGAGCGTGGGATCACGATTCTTGTGTGAATCGTCTGGACGGCGCGTCTTCCTTCGAATAATCACGGACTCGCCGGGCCTCGTGGCGTCGAACGAGAACGACGTGAATCGTCCGGGCAGGAAGTCTGAGCCACGCATGGATTTCTGTGTCTTCTGTACCGATTTACATTAAATCGAAAGAATGAAGAATGAAAGGGTGAATTTCAGTACCTTTTCGATTCAGGATTTCTCATAGAAAAAAAAAAAAATTAATAAATTAATTGATGCGTCGTAATAATCGTTTTCTCGCTGTAATTTTTAAAACACAAACTTGCGGATAAATTTCTCGAGGATTGAAGGCTGAGCTCGATCTTGAATGGTTGTTTTGTCGTGCGGTCATCGAGAAAAATCGGTAAAAAAGAATCTCTCGCCGTCGCAATCCCAAGAATAGAACCTTGCTAAAAAAAAAAAAAAAAAAAAAAAAAAACCATCAAGTCAATACCCATTGCGTTTACTGTCGTGCAGCAAACCTCTTGACTCGCACAAAGCATCTCGGCCAGAGGTCTTTCGGCTCCCTCTCTCGCCGCGCCATTCTTCGTACCGCGTCTCTCCCTCGATCTCGTTCGTCGATGCACTCTGACGGTTCCTCGTTGCTCCCGCTTTTCACCGGTCTCGATCCCAGGCCCCGTTTTCCACCCCTAATGCGGGTTCATTATTGCTCGTCCGAACGTGCACCCTGGCCCGGGAACACCGGGGAGAAAGATCGAGATTGACTCGAGGACTTCGGGACTCACGGCGAGCCCTTCCTCGGTGACCCCACCGGCTCCTTTCTCGTCTCCCTTCCGTCATTCTCTCCTTTGGCTTTCCTCCTCTCTCCTGCAGAGATTCGTCCTTTAACTCGCGACCGGGGTGGCTGCGAATCGCGAAACGTGAGCGCGTTGATCAAAGGGGCGAGACGGAACGACGAGCTCGCTCCTCTCGTTCGCCGTATACGTGACGCACAAAACCACCGGACGATCGAGTGGCTTCCCCGGGGGCATCGGGAATCGTCTTTGAAAGAATGCTAGGAGGGAGAAGGAAAAAAAGCGGCGAGGCAGGGAATAAGTGAAACGTCAACGGTCCTCTAATTGGCACTCGGGGACGCATCTCGATGGGCAACGACAATTTCCGACCACCTGGCACTGCCTGCACCGAGGAACCCGATCCTATCGGCGGCAACGGTGTAAGAGAAAAACGATGAATTAATCTTCATCCGTTGGCCAATGAAATTGGCAAAATTTACAATAACAATAGTAGGTTTTTTTTTTTTTATTCCTCTGACGGTCGGTGAGAAGATGGTCCTGCATTGTAAGTAAAGCGATACAGATTACTCCCGGTGTAACCCAACCGAAGACTCTTCGTCGGCAGCGCACACAGTAGAAAATAGTTGTACACTTGAAAAACGTTTTTGTCCACAAATCTTATTTGTTGCCAATTTTACAAAAAAAAATGTGTAAAATTAACCGACATTTTTGTGAAATGAACATCACTTTTGTAAATTGGACAAAATTTTTGTAAATAGTACAACATTTTTGTAAACTGGACAGCATTTTTGTAAACTGGACAGCATTTTTGTAAATTGGACAAAATTTTTGTAAATTGGACAAAATTTTTGATAAATGGACAACATTTTTATGAAATGAACGAAAAATGATTGTGGACGTTTATGAACAAGAAACATTCCATCCTATTTTACTGTGCAACAAGTAGTTTTTTAATTCCGACACCACCGACCCCGAAGAGCCGCCCCTCTCTCCCGCCCGGGAACCACAATGCATCCCGTAGAGCACGAGTGTAAAAAAAAAAAAAAAAAAACCACTGTCGACGAGACACGATAACCATCTCAACCGTCTCCAAAAGCCTATCCGTACAATTCTTTACTCGTTTGTCCTCGACGAGAGGACAATACGAGATTGAGTGTCGACTAAGAGTAGCGATTCTGCAGATATCCAGGGGGGAGATCCAGGGGGTTGAAACTGCACGGATTCCCGTACACTGCCCGTTCGAGCGCAATCGCACCGAGTTCCCACGTATTTTTCTCCCAACATCCACACGCGCGCATTCCGAACGGGAAGACCGTCCACCGCGCGAGCGGAAAATGATCGACCGTTCCAAGTGAACTTATTCCAATGACGCTGCACAATCTTCACCACACCTTTCCGCGTTCTCCGCCACGAGGTGGGAAGAAAAAAATTAAAATCCTCTCGTTCTCTCTCTATCTCGCCGTCTACGGCAGGGTAGACGAAACAAATGGAGTTTAACGAGCGTCGGGCCAGAGAGCGCGAGGGGAATTTTTTTTTTCGCGAATTATGTGAAAATCGGTGTGTCTCTCCGTGTGCTGTGCGAGAGTTAACGCCCCGCTATCTCGCCCTCGTGATGTCGAGGGCGGCGGTTTCGCGGGTTCAAATGTTCATCCACCGGCGGCGGCGGCGCGCGGTGTCGGACATAATGCCGACTATTAGACGAGTTTACCGTGGCAGCCCCGGGGTAAGAGTACGAGCGAGCGAGGATACGCTGCCATCAGCTGAGAGTTCGAGTCTGAAGGGAAGAGAGTCATTCTCTTCCTCTCCCTCTCTTTCTCGCCGTATCGTCGCGGCCTTCTCGGCTCCTTCTCTCGGTCTCTCTCTCTCTCTCTCTCCCTCTGTGCTTTCCCTGTCTTCTCGACACCTCGCGGCTTTCCTCTCACACTTAACCCGAGACCGCAAAGAGTCTTCGTCTCCGCGGCGAAACGACCGTTAGCCGATCGCCCGCGCCGACGTCGCGACCGAGAGCCTGGGAATTTTCTTAATTCTTCCGGCTCATTTCGAAACGTCGATTTATCGCGTGTAGAAATTTCCTCGCAAAAACTAGATGCGAACTTGACCCGCCAGACCTCCCCTCTATGCAACTGTGACTCGCTGACTTGGAGAGTGAAAAAAATAGTTCGGAAAGGGACTTTTTTTTTTGCTCTTAAGTTTGACTGTAACTTCAAACAAGTCGGGGTGACGTCGTAATCTGGGCTTTTGAATGGAAGTGACGTTATACGGGAAAACGTTACTTCCGGTTTGAATATCTCGGCTTTTGAGCGGAAGTGTTTGACAATCTCACTTTTTGAACGGAAGCGTTTGATAATCTCACTTTTTGACTGGAAGTGTTTGAAAGTCTCAACTTTTCACCGGGAGTGTTTGAAAATTTCATTTTTTCGATCGGATATCGGTCAAGAAATGAGATTTTCAAGCCGGAAGTGAGGCATTTCTGGTATGAAGCACTTCGGTCCGAAAACTGAGATTTCAAAACTGAAAGTGACGTCGCACCCAAATTTTTCTGCGTGACGTCACTTCCGGATTAAAAGTGAAATTTCCAGACCGAAAGTGGCGTTGCAGAGAACATTTTTTGTTGTTCTCTCGAATGTAGCCAGTGATGGAAACGAGTGAATCAAGGAGCACAGTAAAATGGGCAAAAGAACGTGCAAGTGCAAGGATAAGATCAAACATGGGTCGTCATTGAACGAAGGATCTAAACTATTCGACGTTTTATCTTGGACTTCAGTCTTGTCCATACGAGGATCATCGTAGTGCATTTGAGGGATGGGCATGGTCAGATCGGACAGTAGCGAGTATACGAATATAGTGTAGCGGATTAGTGCGAGCGCACGATATGTATCGTGATGGAAAATACATTTCCGGGCAGGTACGGGACTTATGACCTCGAGCAGATGAGGTGGCTGCGTCCCGGCTTGTAATCTCGTCTAACAGAGGCTGAGAGCGAGAGCCTCTCTCGCTCATTCTCCGGCGTTGCTACTGTTGCTCCTTTCGCTGCTACTGCTCGTACAATCTCAAGAGCGAGAGACGCTGGAGGATTCGAGGGATTCTTCATACTGGTTCATCATTCGCAGCTACTCTGTAACGGCGCCAAGGTAACCCCGGCGCTTTGACCACCGGTATAACGATGGATTACGAGCATCACGGGACGCAACCGGGCATCGGAGATACCGTGGTCCACGGTAATGGAAACTCGGCGATGAGGGGCGCATCCGTTCCGAACAAAATCTACAGAATTCAAATTAGGACACTTTTGTACAACGTAAAGAAAGGAAATGTTACTTGGGAATGGGGATCGGTAAAAATATGAAGCAATTCTCAGGCTAAGGTATCGAGCCTCCGAAGATGTCGTACAAATTTCGTGACGATTCCGTCGAGCTGTTCAAGAGATATGGCACTTTAATCTGTTTTTTTTTTTTTTTTTTTTTTTAGTGGATTGGTGTAATATCGCTAGTGCCTCGTCAGAGTACATCTTTTGAAAGATTCGATAAAACGTTACACAATTTTTATTCCATTCATAGAGCAGCGATACATACGTTCTAGTATTTTTTTCATATTATTTCTAACATTTCTCTCAGAAAAATATATTATTTTTCAAGAATTAAATTATCGTTTTTTTTTTTTAAATTTATTACTAACAATTTTTCTCCAAAAAAGATATAATTTTTCAAGGATGAAATTATTGTTAGTTCCGGAATTTTTAAAGCAGGAGACTCTGATAAGGCTCCGACAACGTTTCGTCAAGGTCCGAGGCTACGCTCAGAAAATCCGCCCAATCCAAGGGATATCGTGAAAAATTCTATTATCCGCGTTCGACAAAACTTTTAACCGATCGAGAAACACTTTCGAAAGACCTCGATGATCCCGAGTAGCCCGAATGAGCGAATTTCGCATTCCCTCGCTATCGCCGTTTAATTCTTGCTGACGGAGGGTTTCCCAATATCGCGAAGATTTCGAGACTGCGAGAGGAGGCGAGGCAACGGCCAGTCGGACGGGGCCTCATCTAGCCGGCACAGTGTCGGATACACCGCAGAATAAATGGACGTGTACGTGAGGCTCTGCGCCGGTATGTGTGCGCCAAGAGTATGCACCAAGCTCAGTTTATATCCCCTTAGAACAATTACAAGAGGGCCGCTCAGTAGTCGTTAGCCTATGCCCCGACGTTAGTATGCATTCCGTCACACCTGACTGGGCCTCGCTGCTGTGCCCGAGACAGCTAACCGAGTATAGGTATACCTCGACTGTACACACTCACCGGGGACTAACGATCTCTCGGCGAAATGTAAGTACATAGTCGGTGTCTTATTATACCGACGATCATCGCTCGATTCGTTTCGCAAGCTGCATCGTCTCTCGTCACTGCTCGAACGAAGAATTCCGGACTGACGAAGTTATGCTAAAAATTAATCGTCTGTCCACTGAAAAAAAAAAAAACAAAAAAAATAGTGAGAAAGCTGCAATGCCTCGAATTTCCTTGTTTTATGGAATACAACAAAGATGAGGAGCGAAGAGACTGAGAATCGAAATAAATTCGGTGATCGTTGGGATTCATCGACGAGATAAATAATTCGGTGATTGCCGGAACCAAAAATTTCGATCCGAGACTCAAGAGACTGTATCTCCAAAACGGTTCGACGAATCGTCAAGGGATTTGTACCACAGCTTCGTAGGATCGATACTTATGTGTGGGAATTTTTACCAATTTTTTCTGTGGTTTGTTCCAATGTAATGCCTTGTTTTATACGCATACGTCCTGTATCATGACCTGAAATCTCAATGGCATTGAAAAGAAAAATTATTTCTGTCCTCTCCGGCACTAACTGCCAATCGAAGCGATTAACCAATTCAGTAAACATTTTGTTGTCCCAAAAGAAGAAATTAAAATTCGGTTTGAACCGGGAAAAATTTCGATGATCGCAGAGCAGCGATACATACGTTCAAGATTTTTCGTCGAACTATTTCCAACAGACTTCTCTCAGAAAAGTATATATAGTTTAATTTCAATATTGATTCGTCATTTTTGATTCTATAATTTTTGGCTTCTTTCTGTTGTTATTGGTCGTTGTATCTTCGAGCACTTGCAATAACTGCCAATCCCGCAAAAATTTGATTGACTCAAAGAAAAATTAAGATTCGGCTCGAACCGGAAAAAATGTCGATGATCCCCGATACATTTTATCCTCAGCGCACCGGGCACAGATTGCCGCGGATAACGTTCGCCGGGCTCGTATATGCATGTATCGTATACACCGGTAGGATCTCATGAGTAACCCTCACGGGCGGCCTTATGCAAAGCCAATATGGCGGGCGTGTCCGAGATGATTGAGCGAAGCAGCATCAGCGGCAGGGGCTCGCGGGCCGACCTCGTATTTCGTATTCATAGAATTGCCTGGGAACGCGGAGCCGACGCCGGCGTACGGAGCGAGCAAGAAGATCGGCGAGGAGTCGTCGGGCCGAGGCGTAGGTACGGAGACGGAGAGAGAGAGAACGTTAGGTTGAGTGAGGCCGCGCCGAGAAGATATCCGGCGCGTCACGGCCCGAGCGCTGCCACAGTCCGCGCTTCGTGGACCCGCGGGCCCTCCTCGACCCTCGTTTCATCGTCATCCTCGTCGTCCTCGTCGTCGCCGTTTCCTCGACGAGATTCGCGACCCGGGTGCACCGATGCCCGGAGCTATCATATTCTTCGTGCGCTCCGCCGAAGCTGGTGCATGGACCGCGCGATCGAAGATCTCCGCTCTGCTCGTACCTTCCGGTCATCCTCGGCGGGAATCAACTTCCGCGAAGGCGGCAATAATTAAATTTTTTGCCATGTAGAACATCGTGTGTTTAGAGACTGTTTGCATGTCGGAGGGTTGATCGGTGCGAGGAAACAGGCTGTGCGAATATCGGGGCGATGTTCGGGTCTGGGAAGGAGATTCCACCCCTAACTCTTTCGCGAGCGTACGAAGCGAGACTAAAAGAAATGGTAACTCGGTGAAATGTGAAGATATTTAATTCGCTGAGGGCTCATTTTGAAGAGGAGGGTTCGAGGTACGTGGAAAAAAATCGGGACTGTTTCAGATGCGATAGCTCGGCGTGGGTATCGGGCTCAAATGAGGTACGGAAGTAGCGTCACATCTCGTGGAAAATTGTACTTAGTGATACTCACAATAAAATCGTATCTCGGTGAAGACTTGAGATATCGAGATCGCTCATGGCTCATTTTGAAGGGGAAGGATCAACCTCCAATTTCCTTCAAAATTTCTTCAAAACTTCCTTCGAACATACGATCGAATTTGAGTTGAGACTGAAGTGCGAACTTAAGCTCAAACTTGAGCATGAAATCAGGTTCAATCTGAGGTTCGATATCAAGTTCGACCTGAAGACCAATCTTAAGCACACAATGAAGTTCGGGTCAAACGATCGTAAGTTCGATCTCAGGAGCGATCTTAGTTTCAAACTAGCGTCTAAAAATTCCGACCCTAAGAAGTCTATGAAGTATAGAAACTGCACAAAGCCTACAGTCTTCGCGACTACGAACAGCGACACCAATCCCGAAGGGGTTAACGAGACCACTTTCGATATCATCGATATCGCGTGATACAGATCGATCTCGGGGCTCGATCGGGAGAGTCCGGGCATCCCTGTCTCTCCGACAGCGTGCCGGACGGATTGGAAATATGCACGGAATATACGTGGATCAACGTAGCCGTTATGGCAAGTTGGCGGTATAACTCGGGCCGCCCTGGCGCTGACCCATACGACTGGTAATAGCCGGCACGTATTAGTTACCGTAGCGCAGAGAGATCTCTCGGAGAGCTCGAAGAGCGGAGGATAGCGCGGGATACATAGCCCGGCGACGGTAAGTGGCCACGTCGTGATGCAAAACCGTGCCGGCAGCCCGCCACCGCCGCGATGGGAAAGTGCATTCGGTCACTCGCGCGCGCGCACCCGCCGCGGACCCGCGAGACCGCAGCTTCCCTCCCTCTCGGTCCACAGGAGAGCAGATTCGCCGCGGAACGAAACGAGAGAGAAGCCCCCCTTCGAGCTCCTCGTGCACATTCTCAACGGACGATGACGGATTGCCCGATTGCTCCGAGAGCGCATTAACAACTCCTCACATTATTTCCTTGTTTTCTTCAATCTTTCATTCTCGAACGATTTTCACTCATCTCGCCGGCGAGGGACTTAAAATTGAACTTGATTTTCTGCACGATCCTTTCTGCGGGCTGAGTTGGACGAAGTTCTGCGCTGGACTGGCCCGAATCGACGCGACCAATTTTCCAAATTGGCGTTATCTGGAACAGAAACAAATCGTGGAATGCACTTCGACCGTTCTTGGATACTTTTCTATAGGCATGACTTAAGGGAAGAGAGCTTTCAGGTGTATTTTCAGAAATTTCTTTTTTATTTATTGGATTGTTTATTTATTAGAGTGGAACAACGGTTTCAACTGTTCGACTACAAAATTTGTCCTCTTCGAGCTTCTCGTGTACATATTCCCAAAGGATGATGATAGATTGCCCGATTGCTCGAGAGCGCAATGACAACTCCTCAGATTATTTCCTTGTGTTCTTCAATCTTTCGCGGGCGCAGTTCGACGAAGTTCCGCTTTCTAAAAAATTCTAAAAAATTCTAAAAAAATTTTTTGAAAAAATACCACTTTCGTCCTTCCCATTTTCCCTTCTCATTTTTCCACTTTCAAAATGGCGAATTTTTTTTTTCGAGGTATCGAATTTTTACCACCTCCTTTGGATTGGGCCAAATCAACCCCACCGATTTACCAAACTGTTGTTATCTGGAACAAAAAAGATTGTGGAATTTACTTTGACCGTTCTTGGATATTTTCCGAAAGTCACCATTTAAGGGGAGACAGCTTTCATCTGTATTTTCAGAAATTTCATTTTTCACTTATTTATTTATAGTGGAACGACGATTGAACTGCACTACAAAATTTGTATATTCTACTTTATTTTTATTGCGTATTCAAGATTCGAAACAACAGTCGTGAATCGTTCTCAGTTCGCTGTTCGCCAATCTTTCACCGAGATTTAAAAGAAATTATTTTTAAAAAATTTCTTTCTGATAATTTTCTGCCAACCCGATCGATTATTCAGGATCGGCGCGATAATGCATACCGGACGCGGGGGCTGATGTTTTCTCGGCTCTCATTCGTGCGATCTCGCTCGCCTTCTCGAGTTATTGATGCTCGGCTCGATCCGCGAACAGAGAACCGAGTGCCAGACCCGCTTTTGGTTTAAGTTACCAGTGATTTGTATGAAATTCGATCCAGCGACCCACGCGATATAGGCACGCTGTATCTTTATCCCATTTTCTTCTTCTTCTTCTTCTTCTTCTTCACGGGCTTCTCTTCCCCCTATACCGGCCGCAAACAACGTTCGAAGACCAGTTCGACAGCTCTATTTATTTCTGTAATTCACGCTATTTATCCAACCTCCGTGGAATAGAACAGCCGGCTTATATAAACTTCGTGTTATTGGCTTGTATCCCCCCATGTGCGAGACGGTATTAACGCTATTAGCATCGTGAGATGTCCTAAATGGATTATTCGAATTAAGTCGTTCTATGTACATCCGTCCAGCCTATATCTAACTAAAAAAAAAACAACGAAACTAAATTTAATACGTCTATAGGTTATTAAAAACACATTTTCTTACATCATAGCCGAGGAATGGTTGAGGAACGTGTAATAGAAGAGTTAAATTTATTTATGTATTTCTTGAAGTTAATCGTCAAAAATAGTATTTTTTTTTACTTCCGGTATTTATTTTTGGATAAAAACAAAATTCAAGGGAAATTTTGTTTCCATCTAGAATTTTATGGTAAGTTTACCGAGTTCGAAGAATTTACGGTAAAATTGTGTCAATGTTGCATATCCGCAGCAGATCACGAAAGTTACAGCTCCGATAGAAACTACCTGCCGATTTCACTCTTCGACACTGCATCGTTCACCTGGGACTTAAAAAAATGTTAAAAAAAAGTGAAACCTGCGCGGGAAAGAGACCGTTAATGTTCCGTTAATTGATGCTGGCAGTTCCGACAATCTCACGATATAGTTACGATATAGAAAGAGAGTGAAATAGAAACACGAGGCAGGCTTAAAGGATGTAGAGATCGGGAAAGGCGATACAGTACGAGAGCTCTGCCACCGGGACGTTAACACGAGTCACGTCCACGCGATGGCATCGATTAAGAAGTTTATACCTGCTTTATTGTACACTCTGTACTCCATTATCGGGAAAAAATAATTCACGTCGTGATCGAACTCGTTAACAACCGCCCCGACAAGGTAACTCGATTAAGCGTAATTTATTTTTACTCCTTACGGTAATTATAAAATAAATCGACTAGAGCTAATAAATGACAAAAATTGAATAAATTAATCAAAGTGAATAAATAAAAGAAAATGCTTCCTCATCAGAATTCATTTTTGACGAACGAATTCACACTTGACTTGGAATGATCCTCTTATATAATAATTTATTCTAATTACAAAAATTAAATAACTCAATCAAAGTGGATAAATAAAAAAAATGCATCGTCATCAGAATTCATGTTTCACGTACAAATTCAAACGTGACTCGGAAATAATTTCTATTCTCAAAATTCTTGATTTATTTTAAGCATAGAAATACGATAAAAAATGTTCAGTGACCATTCGGGGTTTCGAGAGATCTGCGATTGTATCGAGTTGATCCGGCCTGCAGGAGACGATCTGCAAGATTCTCAGGCCGTTTGGCACGTCGGTCGTGCTTCTGCCGGGGAGATATCGAAACGAGACCGGTATCTCGGCGGTGCTCATAGATACGATAACTATAACGATCACAGGAATAACCAGGAGAACGACACAACCCTGCTCTCGCAGGCTCCCAATGCTCCGTAGGGACAAAGCGAACCGAACTACGTCGCGCCGGTTCCAGTTATATATACTTAACGTTTATACACATACTGGTTTACGTGCGCGGTGAGTGTATGACTGTATGGCAGTAACTACTCGTCGGATATCCATAAATCTATTTGATAGTAGAAAGTCCTACCATTATTCTCGTCCCGACCCCCTATAGAAACTCATACCATGTGCGCCACGGCAGTCTGCTCCCCGACGACGATGACGACCACGAATGACGATCAACTCGCCTTGTGTTCACCTCCAGTGAGACTCTTAAACCTGCACAAAAATCAATCCTTCGTCGTAGGTCAGAGTTCAAAGGTTCTCACAAAGTACCCATGCAAAATTAATGATGCGAACCTTCGATTTGACCAAAATTCACAAAAAATGATGAATTAACTGTCGAAAACCGAAGTCTAATAAAAATTGATGAAAAATGATCAAGATTGATCGAGATTGATCAGAATTGATTGAGGTTGATCAGAATTGATCGAGATTGATCAAAGTTGATCGATATTTATCAAAATTTATTGAGATTTATCAAAATTAAAAACAATTTTACTTAATATATTTTACAGTGAAAATTGAAGGATCGCTCATGGGGGGAAGGGGGGGGGGTTCAGAGGGTAAACGGAGAGGGCGGCCTGTAGTGTCGGGAATATCGCGTGACGCGATGTGGACACGGTGGTCCCTCGGCAAACCCTTTAACCTCTTTCGTCGTGTACGAATGGGTAAGACAGAACTCAGCACGCGCCGGCTAACTCGCGCCCGGAGAGTATATATACACACCGAGTGGAAACGAGAGAAAGAACGTCATCCTGTGTGGCGGTCGGCTTCTCGACGCTGCCAACATAAAACTCGAAACGTTTATGGTGGGGTTGGTCTACCACGGTAATTCACAACATTGTCCGTCCGGGATATTTACTGCGCCACTTCGTTACGGGGTTTCGACTTTGGACTGCCCCGCGAGAGATTCGCAACTATCATGCCCGCTTTATGTGCAATAGGTTACGACTGCCTTCGCAAAAAATTCAACGACTCCGCTAATAATTGATTTCGTTTTTTTTTCTAAAAATATATATAATAATAATATAGTTTATTGCTTATAGAAAGAGCGTACATTTCGCATACATTTCGGCTCTTACAGCAAGTGTAAGCAAGTGCTTACATTAGATCATTACAATGTGTTTTTTAAATAATGTTCATATGTTATTATACCCCTGAATAATTGATTTATAATAATAATAATAATAATAATAATAATTATATATAATAATAATAATAATAATAATAATAATAATAATAATAATAATAATAATAATAATAATAATAATAATAATAATAATAATTTATCGATTCACATTCCAACTTTTTTCCGAAGGTCCTTAAGGGGTAGCAAGTCAGTGGTCACGACTATAAATCGGGCTTGAAGAATCCTGCGCGGAGAACGAGATGTTTTTTTTCACAAACATTTATTATCAGCTATTAACTATCAGGGAGCATCGTACAGAGTCCGCGCGATGAAACTGACCAGTTCACGACTATCCCACATAGCGGCAATTTCAAATCCTCGATTAATATATCGATAAATGAAGAAATGGAGCGTGCAAGTGCACGATGATGCACTTGCTCGGGACGGCAACGATTGCATCGAGAGAGAGAGAGAGAGAGAGAGAGGGAGAGAGAGAGAGAAACTTCGCTCGTTTTATTCGATTTAACATAACAGCCCCGCGATCGATCGCTCGATCGATCCGGGTAATTTATGCCCTCCTCTACCATCGCGAGCCCCATTGCCGGGTGTGTCCGGCCATCCTGAATAGGAGCTATAAGTCACCTGTCCGACAACCGGCTGGCTCTATCCTGGCACTTCTAACGGCGATTAGGTGTAACGATCTCAGCAGTATATACATATAGACGCGATGCCGCGCGGAGCCGATTCAGCGAGAGAAAATATTCTCCCGGCGTTGTATGCGCGAGAAGACAACGATCCGGACAAACCAGAACGTTCGCGGGAGCTTCTGATAGCGCTCGCGCCACGTTTTCAGCCCCGGAGATGGAGATACAGAGAGAGAGAGAGAGAGTTCCGACACCCGATATTTCCGTTTCTCAAGCTCAATTTAACTCGCCGAGCTCCCCCCGACGATTCATCGTTACTCGTTCGATCTTCGCGTGGCTCGGCGCGATGCCGAGCTCGATCGTAGCATAAACTAGCATAAACTCGGACGCGGTTTGTTGAAGCAACGAAAGCGGAAAAGCATAGGACGAGTATCGCCGATACCGAAGGGCTTGTTTCAGCATCTACCAACGCGCATGCGCGCGCCTTCCGTACTTATTAATTAATCGATGCGATTCACGAGATCGGTAATCGATTCGATTACTACAAACTATCGTGTACGCGAGCTGCGGGACTAAACGACGACTCGTTTTCTTTACGGCGCTCTCGCACGGCTTCTGATAAACGGCGATAAAATTTTATCGACGGGATATCATTCGTTGCCCGTGTGTAAGTAAACGTGGCTGCGTACCGTCTTCAGATTGAATTGCAAAGTGGAAACTCTATCGGGGTAAAAAAAAAATGGTTATTCAAATTTATGTAAGACGCGAATTCTTCGATGAAAGATTGATCAATAGAAAATAATAGTAATTCAATGCTGTTCAGCCTGGTTTACTTGTCTATGAGGGTGGCTACAACGATTCTCGAGCAATTAACTTCCCGCAGGAAGACACGGAAAGGGAGACCGTAATTACCGACTCACAGCCACGTGGCTCGAACGGCGTCTTAAGTGCCTTGCCAATGTTTGTCCATTTTACCGTTTAGTTTATTCACGAATTAACTTCAACCGTACGAGAACCGGGGAGGCAGCCCGGGTGGTAGTGTCGGGCACGCGTGGCTGGCGCGTGTCACCTGTCTGTCATGGTTCCGTGGTCCCGACAACGAAGTGCATCGGGCTCGCGATGTGTCCACCCTCCACGGCGACAACGCCGACCGACCCCCAAGATCTGTCGTTTGCCGGAGTCGAGACCAACCTATCCGGTAACTCTCTGGAATAACAGTCCGAGCTTCAATTCGAACATCAGTTGAAACTTCAATTTGCGCAACAGTCCAAACTTGAACTTGATCATCGGGCCAGCCTTCGATTCGACCATCAGCCCAAACTTCAATTCAAACATCAGTTCAGACTGCAATTTAAACATCAGTTCAGACTGCAATTCGAATATCACTCCAAACTGCAATCTGACCATCAATCCAAACTTCAATTCGACCATCAACCCAAACTTCAATTCGACCATCAGCCCAAACTTCAATTCAAACATCAGTTCAGACTGCAATTTAAACATCAGTTCAGACTGCAATTCGAATATCACTCCAAACTGCAATTTGACCATCAGCCCAAATTTCAATTCGAATATCAGTTCAAATTTCGATTCAACCATCAGTCCAAGCTTCAATTCGACCATCAGCCCAAACTTCAATTTAAACATCAGTTCAGACTACAATTGAAACATCAGTTCAGACTACAATTGAAACATCAGTTCAGACTGCAATTTGAACATCGGCTCAAACTTCAATTCGAACATCGGTCCAACTTCAATTCGAACATCAGTCCAAACTTTAATTCGAGCAGCAGTTCAATATTCAACATTTTCTCTGTGTAATTTAAGAATACGGAACACTTAGCTAACGGTCATTTTTTTTTCCGTGGAGATAGCCGAGCCTTCGCAAGAATCCAAGACTAAATGGCTCTTGTAAGTATATCCAGGCCGGTGTCGCGGCATGTGTGGAGGAATCACGCGTCGTTGGTTTCCGCTCGACGTCGCCGTAGGTGCGCAACGTCGCGGCCATAGCAACCCCGTCTTGGGGGTTGCAGGTGCGCCCGGGAGGTCGAACTCCCCCTTTCCTTACCTGGCGGATTCATGCTTGCGTGATTACCCAGGGCGCAGGTTATTCGCAGCGGTCTCTCCGGGCCAGTGGGGGAGATAACTTTATACCACCACTGGCTGTCTCTCGGCACGCGTGCACGTTCCGCCAAGCAGTTTGACCGCCGAGGCTGCGCCGGTTTCGTACTTCCTACCACCCTGGCCGGTGAAGAAGGCGACATGTGCCGAGGAGACACGCTCCGACGGAGGCGGCACTCTCCTGATCTCTCGTACCCCACGTGTACCTGCTCGGAGAGGGGTCGACAGACAGCCCGGGCCTTATCCGCGCACGTCTTGGTGGTCGCAGGTGACGCACCCGAAGGTCCCTCGCAGGTGACGGCACGGTGCGCGAACCCGCAGGTTTCTCCAAATTTCAGTTTTTTTTACCCTTCCATTTTTTTCATCCTTCCTTTTCTGGATTGAATTATTACATTTCAATGAAAACAAATTTGTCAAGTCAAAAAGAATTGTCAATAAAAAAAAACTTGTCAATCTTAAAAAAAACTTTTATCAATTACAAAACAACTTGTCAATTGTTTAAAAAATGTTATCAATTTGCTTACATCGCATGTGCTTCTGTTTTGTTCAATTAAATTATCACTCATTTGATCAATGGGTTGCTCCAGAGTTTCGTTCTGCCCCGTCCTCCGTCGACGCGTTTGCGATTCCTCGCCGCGATAATCCGCTCGAAGAAATTTGTCGACACGCTCGTGATTAATTTTTTAATTGCACCGTGTGATCGATAACTCGGCTGAAAAATGATTGACGGATGTAATTAGGCGCGCAGAAGTTGCGGACCAGAAATTACCAACCACTCCAGGAGCGAGCAAAGAATGCGCCACGCGATATTATACACTCGATGTATTATCGCCACAGCCGGTAGCGCTTCTCGGCCCGAGTTTGCATAGGGATCATGATCATTATGATGAAAAAAAAAAATGAAAAAAAAAAAAAATAATAATAATAATAAGGAAGCGGAATATAAACGGTGGGCCGTCGGCTTGGCTCGGGAACGCGTGGGATAAGCACACATCGAGAGTCAAGAGAGCGGTCGGGACGGGTCAAACAACGAAATTAATTTTCGGGCGCGGTGCTGGGAGCATCCGGGCTTTGTACGGTAGTATCCGTGGTATTATTAATATAATACGGGTACAGTACCCTGCGGACTTCTGCCTGAGACCGCGCTGCTCACCGATGACCAGGACGACGAGGGGTCGCCGCGGATCCTCTTCCCCGTTGCCCAACGGGAAGCTTTTTATTGCGTTTAATTGCTCGGTCAAACATTTGACTAGACGCTTATACCAGAGTTCAAACACCGTTTCTCGACTTTTTCGCCCGCCGTATGGAGTATGGAGGGATGGAATGCTGGCCTTTTTATATGTATATATATCGAACGTTTCCTATTGTAGCAAAAGCATATTTTTTGTTTATTAATAAAGCAATGTACATACAAGAAAAAAAAACATAATATGGAAAAAGAGTCGCTGTGAGTGCAGAAAAAAAATGCGCTTGCGGGCCGCTAAAGCAAAAACAAATGTATTTTAATTCTCCTTTCAATTCTCGCGATTCCTGTCATAAGACTGTCAAAGTAACGTGTTATCGTTTCACTCCCGTATGTGATTGTACGAATTGAAAGTAGAATTGAAAGAAAATTTTTTTTATTCGTCAGCCTTCAAGCAAACTTTACTCGAATCATTGATATTTTTTTCCAGTGTGCGGCACTTTTTGGCCGAAGTATGGAATTTGGAGTTTGATCGAGACGCACCTTTCGCACGCAGTTCGGGATACTGTGTTGTCTCTCGATACAAATATTTAAGTATGGAGATATGGAATGCGGGGTCCTTATTGTACCCAAAAAAATTTTTTTATGATAAAAATAACGTACATGTTAAAAAATAAAATAACATAAAAAAGAAAAAACCAAGCTGTGTCACCCGTTTGCAGTCGTCATGGTGAATGCAGTTGGACGCGTGTGTCGGCACGCGTACGCGAGAGCAGGTGCATTACAAAGTTCTCTGCTCGCTCTCTAGTACGAGCGCTGACTCGTAAACCTTGGCCGAATGCAACTACCCGCACGATTTCAAAGATAAAAACCGAGTGACGTACATAATTATCTCGATCTAAGCTACGCGTATGCATTTTGTTCCATGCAGAGCTGTTATATGAGCTGTTGCTACCACAGGCGCTTCTGACACTCTTAAATTAATTTATATTCCAACAACGAATTTTTTTTTTCATATTCTATGGTATATCTTACTTTACAAGCTCCGTCATGTCTGTCGTGTACTTGACGGTTAATAATAGTAGAAGAGTTGAGAAAAAAAAAAAAAAAAAAAAACCAAACCGAAAGAGTCAATAATACCGGTTTGTCACTTTCGAATGATTATCGATTCATTTACTAATGATTCGAAGCGTTTTCATCGGACCGATATTGTGGATTAAAATGTTACATCAATTTGGTAAAAATATACAATATAATACCAATATTATAACAGTATAGTGAAAATATTATAGTAATGTTATTATTATAATTTTCTTTTTTTTCTTTATACTGTTTTTGAAATTGGATTCGATCGTTTGTCTCATCCGGAGGGAATTTTTTTTCACGTATTTTATCACTCAGCTGTCTCTGCGACATGTATTTTTTTTATGACAACGTGTAACATCGGTTCATTTTGATGCGGCAAAGTGTCAATCAGGACAAGTTGGCGCGTACTCGAGGTACGTCTCGTTATCCGGGTGGTTGTTACAGTAATGACAGTGACGAACTGTGAGACACCTTTTCCCGTGAGCCGTTCGACATTTCCGCAGGCTCCCGAGCTACCGATCGTGCAATTATCGGGGTCTCACGGCGGTACAATTTTCCCATCAGAGCGTAGATTAGCGACGAGTTGCCTTCGACTCAACGACCGTAACCTTCGTCGGTTCTGTGTTAAAAGAACGAACTCGAGGATCGAGACCGGTCGCGTGGCGGACACGCGCTCCCCGTCCATGCCTCGCGCGACAACTTCCGCTACCAGCCCAACCGGAAGTCGCCCTCTGCTCGGCTACCGAGCGCTCACCGCAATTCTCCAGCTGGCATCGAACCATCGGGGCGGTAAAGTTATTCATTCGCTCGACAAAAAAAAATTTGCTCGTTACTTTATACTATTGTCTTTTCAAGGTTTCTCCACACCTTTTGTTTCGTTATTTAATTCAATACGAGTGTTGGTAAGAAGAGAAATAAATGCCTTAGTAAAAGAGAGAGTTTTTTCAAAACCATCATCATTTTTGTTCTAAATCTTTTTAACGTATAAATCAATGTGGGGAATTTCAAATTTCCCTTAATTAAATTCAACTCAAGTAAAAAAAATAATGCGTTGGTAAAAATAATGCATTGACAAAAAACTCAGATTTTCCAATCCCATGACCATTTTTTGTTTTTCACTGTTTTTACATATAAATCAATGTGGGTAGTAAAAAAAGCGCATTACTTTATACAATTGTCCTTTCAACGTTTCTCCACGCCTTTTACTCCTTTACTCAATTCAATGCGAGTGTTCGGTAACGAAAAAAAAAATGCGGTGATAAAAGTCTAAGTTTTTTCAAGCCCATCACTATTTTTAGTTTTTAATTTTTTTTTCGTACAAATGAATGTAGAGAGTTAAAAAAAAATCTCATCTAAAAACACTAAAGTCCCAACTTCGGCAACGTCGGCATTTAAATCAAGCGTGAGATTGAGATGCAAATGCGTGTATATATATGTGCGGGAGGGCAAAGTCGGACTTTCGTCGAGTCGAGAGAACGGATAGGAGTGCATAAAGGGATTTTAGCTCGCGTCTGGCGACGCTGGTGCAGGGACACCGGAGAGGAGAAGTCGTGATTACTCTCGGCCATTCGTGCAATTAACATTTGTATAATGTCTCCATCTCTTTGCCCCCGACTGTATTGGCGGAATTGTTTTTTCTTTCTTTTTTTAACTCGACGAACGTGAAAGTTATAGGTTTCGAGGTGATTTTCAAGAGTTCGCGAGTATCTCACGACTCGTGGAGCATTATATTCAGATTTTAACGTTTTATTGATATATATTCAAGTGGCTTGAGTAGGAGGAGACTCTTAATTGAGCGAGGACAGAGGCAGTTTGTCACGTTTCGTTTTATCCAGGGGCTCCCATCTTGCTCTCTTGAATTGCCTCGTATCGCTGGTCTTGAGGTAAATGAATAGAAATCGGTGTTAATAGGCGGTGTAAACCTTAATGAGATTTACAGTCAAATTAGTACCAAATTTTTTCTTAATGGAAAAATTGAAAGTTTGTACAATTTTCTTTAAGTACCCTTAACATAGATGTGCCTGAATCAAAATAATAGCTCCGTAAAACGCAAAAAATAAAAATTAATGTATTTCGCTGACTAATTTTTATTTTCATTGATATGATTTTACTGGTCTTTTTAATCCAAGCTCATCTTGACTGAATTAATTTTCTATTAAAAAAGGGTACCGACAATTCAAAAAATTACTTTTAATAAAATTTTTGAAAATCCTATTTTATATATTACCACGTGGCGCACGTTGCCAGTCGCGTCGAGCTCGAGGATCTCGTATTTGAATATAAACGCGTGGGCGCCGGTATCGCCGACGTAGAACGTTCTGCTGCGAAGTTTAGCAGTGATTTGCATCTGGAATACGTCGCTGGCAACAACCTCGGTTATCAAGCCGATCCACTTGGCGTCCGTCAATTCTACGAGGAGCGCACAAACCGGAGAGGTTCTATATTGGTAC
Source organism: Exephanes ischioxanthus (assembly GCA_958510785.1). NCBI lineage: Eukaryota > Metazoa > Arthropoda > Insecta > Hymenoptera > Ichneumonidae > Exephanes > Exephanes ischioxanthus. The sequence goes on along the minus strand of OY294023.1, from coordinate 11,249,456 downwards.
AGTAGGCTAGAAAACCATTGAGGATAAAAGCAGCGGACTCCTCGAGTGATTAAACAAATCAACGACCGCACCTTCGTGGGAGGATCTATCGATAGTCACGTCTCTCGTTGCTACCATGTTCTCGGGCTTGCTGAGATAGTAGCAGTTGCTCGCTGTGAATACAATTTCGCGATTGCCACTGCCGAGTCTCACCTTAAATCGATCCAACAGTGACAAATCGCAATGATTATCACACCGCGCCACTAAAATTCGGCTCAAATAAAAACATTTAATTTTTTTTTTACTTAGTGTATATTCAACTTTTTTTACAGACAAGAAAAAAAATAAATTAATAAATTAATCACCCAATAAATCGATAAATCAATAAGTCAATAAATTACTAAATTAATGAATCTGTGAATGAATACATCAATAAATTTCGATACCTTGAGTGCCCGATGTTCGGCATTAGTCCGAACCGCCGGAAATTTGCCCTCGTACCATCTCGGATTGCTGACAGATTTTATTAAAAATTGTCCGATCGTTCCAATAAGCTTGAATTTGAAACTCGAGCCGAAGCAACCTGTCTGCACCGAGACGATCCACACACAGAGAAAAACGAACGATCCATCATTCCGTTAATCCGACATAAATGTATATACATATACAACCATATATACATATATATATATATATATATATGTATACATAGGAAGGCATACGGAGCCATCGAGCAGTAGATCGTCACCTCGGTCGTGACCGGCACGAAAACGTGACCAATTCCGTAAGCGTTCGAGTCGACGAGATAAGGAACCGGTAGAAATTCCGGGCTACCGAATCGCGATGCTGCGAGAGGTCCTACGAACTTCCAGGCCTCTACCAAGCAGCAATTCTCGGCTGCTCGAGGACATCGCTTTTCCTCGATGGTGCACACGCGTCCCGGAGCGTCGCTCATACCTCGATGAAAAATTAATTTAGGTGAAAATAAATCATCGCAAAAAAATTAAATAAAGACTCACAAATGTTTGACACCGAGGTTATATAAATAATTGTATTAGCTCCGGTTCGATCAGCGAGAACAAAAAAATTGAAATAAGACAAATCGAAATATGAAACGGCGGAAAGTTCGGACCGTTCGGGACGTCCCGCGAAAATGGGAGCTTCACTCTTCCTCGATGGTACACTGAAAAAAATGATCAATGACTCAAGTAAAATTCACTTGCGGACTGTCGAAAAAAAAAAATCGTTATTTCAATTCTTACAATTCCATACGGGATTGAGAAGATAACATGTCACCTTGACAGTCTTCGGGCCATTGATAGTAAAATTGAAACAAAAAGAAATTGTTTGGCAGCCCACAAGCGCATTTTTTTCAGTGTATTCACGCGTTCCGGAGCGTCGCTCATACACGGTAAAAAAAGATTTGTCCATTCAACAAACATTTTTCGTCCAGAAACGCCGACAATTGTTTTGTTAATTTTACAAAAAAAATACTCGTAAAATTGACAGAAATTTTTGTAAAATGGACAAGATTTTTTTGTAACATTAACAAGAAAATAATTTTGGACGTTTGTGGACACGAAACGTTGGCACGTACTTTACTGTGCACCGAGACCACAAATTATTTAAGATCAAAATAAATCAACCCAAAAAAAATAAAACAAAGATACAAAAGTATTTGACTTTAGAGCGTCCCGCGAAAAAGGTGGTTCGAGCCTCGGGAGCGAATTCTTCTGACGAGGGGGTTAAAAACCATCCGTAATCATTAGCGCCATGGTACTGTCGGCCCGACTGGCCCATTATGTCACTCAGGAGCGTGTACGCATTACGTTACGACGATGCAAAGGCTAACAGCGATGAGTACCGCTTGTATATTCATTCGACGTGTATTTACGTTCCGGCGCTATCGAGAGTGCTCGTTTATTATCGTCCTTTAGCACGCCGAGCGCAGCCCGAGGAACGGGTGATAGACGTTGATCGACACGTGTGTGACCGGGGCGGCATTCTCAAAGGGTACAAAAATGTTACCACTACGATTCACAAATTGTCTGTACATAAGTGATTATAATTTTGATATCATCTTTTTTTTCAAGCGTGTATTTATTTTTTATGAATTTATCCGAAGCCAATTTCTTAAACATTGCGTAAATGGGGTGAATATGAACCACAATTTATCCATGACTTTTCCATGTCAAATCGGACTGCGTGATTAACTGACGTATATTTTTCCGTAAAATCTGGTTAAAAAAAAATAATTCTGCAATAATAGAACACATTTTTCGCGGAGTCTTTTTGCTACATATAAACAGTCATGCAAGTGTCTGCTCGGGACGACATTCTCAAAGGGTACGAACAATTTTACGATTACGATTCATAAATTGACTATACATAAGTGATCATAATTTTTATCAGTACATTTTTTTTTTTCAATTGTTTATTTCTTTTTTATGCATTTTTTTCCGTAGCCAATTTTTTTAACATTGCGTAAACGTGGTGAATATAGACCATCATTGTTCCACATGAAATGAGACTGCGTGATTGACTAACATGCACTTCTGCAATAATAGAACTCATTTTTCTCGGGGACTTTTTGGTACATATCAGCAGTGAATGCAGCCACGCAGCTTTACGATTTTTTCAACCGCTCCCTCCCTATCTCTCCCTCTTCCCTTTTACACGTTCTACCATCGGAGCCTCTCCAGCGGAGAGCAAAGACCAGTGACGCCGAAAATAATTTATGGAATTCATTCTTCTCTGATATCGAGTGAGAGAGAGAGAGAGAGAGAGTTGCCGCTATTCGGATGCTGCATTCCCAGTCGGAGGAGTGTCTCGGGGAGTGCGCAATATCGTTTTTTTTTTCATTTCCTTTTTCTCTCTACCGTTGGCATGTGCGCACTGTCGTAAAGCGTTCGCATAACCAATTTGGCACTAAAGAGGGACCCGGCGCGAGGGCATTTAAGGCCCCGCGGTGGGCCAGTGCCATAACATTAAGGGTTACGACGAGTACTTTCTCTTTCTTCCGCGATACTTTTTTTTTCTCCTCTTTCTCTCGCAAGATCACTCAGCTGGTTTTTTTTTTCCTCCCTCCACCCCTCCCTCGTCGTTCATGTTTTTCGAGCTCTCGCTGCTCTCCGCGAGTGAGGGAGATCTCTCCCGTGCCAACCTTCTTTTTCCACCTTCGCAGCTTCCAGCCAGCCCCATCGAAGGGCTATCTCGCGCCTCCGATGGGCACCGGAGGGAGGAACGGAGAGGATCAGGTGCGGCGGAATATGCCGGGCGATGCTCATCTCGCGCGCATCCAGGATGGACCACTCGGTGCCTCACGGCTGAATGGTATTAGCATGGTAACTGGGAGCCCAGCGGGCGCCTTATTAAATTTGTACCTCAAGCAATATACCCGACGCATCTTCCCCCCCCCCCCCCCCCCCCCCCAACCCACCATCCCTCGAGGCTCCTAGGGACTCTTACTCATAATCACTCGTACCTCTTTCACTTGTTTCAATTTACCAACCGATGGTACTTGAGCTGCAATCGCGCTTGAAAAAAGCCCGACAGCTTCGCACGCCCACTTTTTATCGATACTATGTGTTATCGTATATTCATTATTAATAAATCCAGATTCTACCTCATTTCAGGTTTGAAAATATCATTTTTTAACCGAAAGTGACGTTAAAGCTGAAATACGTCACTTCCGGTTCAGAAATCTTATCTTTCGAGCCCAACTGAAAAATGAGATTTCCTAGCCGAAAGTAACGTTTTTCCAGCATGATGTCATTTGCGATCGAAAAAACGTAATTACGTTTTGAAACCGAAAGTGACGTCACAACAAAGTGTATCAAATGTTTCTGCGTTCTAACCGGAAGTGAGGTTGCAGAGAAACATTTTTATTTTTATTCTGAATTGATCTCTAATGCATCCACTGACAGAAATGTGTGAACTAAGGAAAACAGGAAAATGGGTAAAATAACATGTGATACGAATCATTTATCGATGATTTAACACTAGAAAGGCGTACAAGTTATGCTCATACATAACCTGTATGTCTTATGGCATTACTCGACATACGATGGATCGTCTTGACACTTGATTATATAGAATTATAAAAATCGTTGAATTGGAGAAAATTGTTAAATTGTCCGACGGGACGTTTTCTGAGGTCTTTTTTAAAATAATCGGTAAATTGCGGCTCCGGCTCTTCGAATCTGACCGTCGATTCTGCCACTCCCAATCTCCACCGAAATGTCTCTTTAGCTCCGTGCCATTTTTGCTCCCCCGCCGTTGCATCGGCGACGGATAATGAATAAATTCGACTTTTATCCGGTCGATCGGAATTCGGATCGAAAAATAAATAAACAAATAAAATGCACAGGTCTGTGCCCTTACGCAGCTTCGCGAACGCGCGAGAGCCGCGACGCGAGACGAGATAGCATGCCGATACGATCGCTGCGCGCTAAATACGCATGCAGTGTATAGATCGGCTAACGTACCGCAAACTCTCCCGGTGTCGCTCCGCCTCAGCAGCCTCGGCGGAGCTCCTTCCGGATCTGAGATATGCATTTACGACGTGGCAGTAACAAAGTTGTGCCTCGGTCGTAAAGCGTTTTTGGTCCTCAAGTTCGATCCTTCGGCGCGAAATCGTCGCGGCAGCCGGCCGAAGAGATCTATCGGAAAGATTTCGCGATCTTGGTCTGGATTTATTTTATTTTTCCATCGAAGATATATCTGTTGTTCTCAGCATTTTACGGTACCGCGCGTTCACCCTAATTAAATTCTCTGCGCTGGCGAGGCGATGGACCAGGCAAATTGCATTTTTATTTTTACACTCCCATTTGCCCGGCTTCGATCCCGGGAAAATTATCATTCCTCCGAACAGAACCATAAACTCAACTATTTATAAATGATATATAATTTCTTTTTTATTCAGAGCCAGAATACCGCCCGAATGAAAATAACAAAAATCATTCTATGGATGCAGATTTTTTGGTAAAATAACAAAAATCACTTTATGGAAACGGACTTTGGGGTAAAATAACAAAAATCATTGTATAGAAGCGGACTTTGGGTTAAAGTAACGTCTGGCTGATACGTAGATTGAAAAATGGATAGGAAGTGACACGCGCCTCGGGGTGTGTTCCCCGCCGCGAGAGGAGGTACGGTTATGGGCTTGCGTACCAAGGCGAAGGGTGTAAGGTGAGGCGCGGACCATAACCAGGACGATGCGGGCGAGGCAAGGATACTAGCTCGTGTTCACTTATGCGGTACTATTAAGCGCAGGTGGAAAATAGCATGCGACGATCGTTCCTCTCGGCGTGTTCTTATGCGCTCTATCCTCTCCGGTATACAACCATAGAGCAATCAAGCAAGCAAGGTGCGTCCAGTGTGGTTAACGCAGTATGTCACCGAGCGTACCAAACGCAAAATGGTCGGCCTTTACATGCACCGACCGTTCGACGCTGTTATTTATTAGCGCCTTGAAAACGTCTCACCAGCCTCAAATTTCAATTTTGTCAAACAATTAAAAAAAAAAAACACACATTTTCGTATCAATCACCCCTCAAAAAACACCTGGTATGCTGTATTAAATTGTTATTGTTAAAATGAATTATTAATATAATATAATATGATAAAATATAATATAATATAATACAATACTATGAGTCAACAATTCTGAAATTAATAATATTTTTTATTATTAAAAAAGGGGTTGAAAGATCGAAAACGATCGATCGATCTTAGAGAGGTAATCCATTGATTGAAGTTTTACCCCAGCGAGCGAAGTGCGAATTGGCGAGGAGAACGATTTAATTTGGTGTTCTCTCAGCGCGAAACGCTCGCGTGTTTCCTTCGACTCTCTCTCGCCATCCCCTCGCCGGGCTTCTTCTTCTTCGTCGTCGTCGTCTCGCTCGCGTTAAGGATACAACCGTCGGATCGCACAGAGAAGGAACGAGACGTACCGTATACCCTCGCGAGTTTTGCTCCGTTCCTTGTATGTGTGTTCGTGTTTGCCTCGCAAGAGGAAATTAGCATACGGCTGGAATCGAACGAGGTACCCCGATGTCTCCATCGCTCGTGAAATGGATACTTGCGAGTTAACACACAGCGAGAGCGAGGCGAAGGTACGAACGTGAACGCAAGCCGCGTTCCCCTTTCAAGGATTGGTTTATGCCCGGGCGAGGACTTACGGCTCGGTCGTACCTCAATCGCGCGTTCCAACTCCCAGAGCCCCGAGTCCTTATTCTCTTCGTTTCTCCCTCTCCGACGCGAAACAGCGGAGAGCTTCAACCCGGGAGGTTTCAGCACTCCGACGAGAGGAGAATCCGCCAGCCGCTCTGTGTAGGAGTGCAGGTACTTGCGTTCGAGATTCTAGGTACGTTTTAACGTGCGAAAAAAAAATAAATAAGAACACATTTTCGGTTATTTCATTTATTAATATTTTATCATTTTTTTTTGGGAAATTATTCTTTTTTTTTTTGTGAAGTTAAAAAAAATTGCATAAAGTATGTACAAAATGATGTTAAAATGAAGATCGAATTCGGTACGTTCAAAGTAGTTTTACATTTTTGTTTCATCAATTTTCTCCTTCAAATTTTGTGAAACTTTCATAATCGCAGTTAGAGTTGGTTCATAAATTGGTAGCAGTAATGTGCACTTATTAACAAGATGTTACATTGGTTATCGGTAGATCTTTTAGGTACGTAACGGACGTCTTCGTGATTAACATGTAGGTGTGGTAACAATAATTGCTAACGAGCCATCGACCATCGTCCTTCAGCCCTTCATAAATTGTGATATTAAAATAATAAATAATAGAGAGGATACGCGAGCCGCTCGGTGTAGGAGTGCAGGTACTTCTCACTTGCGTTCGGCATTCTGGGTATGTTTTACCGTGTAAAAAAAAAGAAATAAGAAAATACTTGCGGTTATTTTATTTTATTTTTTAATTTTTTTATTGTTATTTTTTACGTATAATAAAAAAATGGCATAAAGTATATACAAAATGATATTAAAATGAATATCGAACTCTGAATGTTGGAGGTCGTTTCGCGATAGAGATGCATGGTTTTTTTCCTTTATATTTTATGAAACTTTTATAATTGTAATTGGAGTATCTAAGAATTTTTCAATCAATAATTTATTCATAAATTAGTAGTAGTAATGGCTATTAATAACCTGTTACATTGGTTATCGGTAGATCTTTCAAGAACGTGACAGATGTCTTGGTGATTACATGCAGGTGCGGTAAAAATAATTGCCCTGCATAAATTATGATATTAAAAAAATTAATAATCGAGAGAATCCTGGAACCGCTCTGTGTAGGTTCTGAGTATCTCTTCCAGGCACGTTTTACTGTGCAAAAAAAAAAAACGAAAAAAGAAAATACTTGCTGTTATTTTATTTTATTTTTTGGAAATTATTATTTTTAATTATAGTTTACAAAATGACGGCATAAAGTATATGCAAAATTATATTAACATGAACGTCGAATTGTGCACGCTCGAAGTTCTATTTGCGATGACGCATGATTATGTAAAAATTTTTCAATCAACGTTAAGAAACTTTTGCAATGGCAATTAAAGCAATCTAATCTCTCAATAAATAATTAATTCATAAATTGTGTTATTAAAACAATGAATAATATATTTTTTTTAATAACTCCCTCGTCCGGTGCGATTTGTTGGAGCCTCCGGCGCGGTTCGTCTTTATTCGATTACACCCATGCGAGCATTCCCTCTCGCGATATAAACTCCGCACGGGAATAATATCTCTATCGTTCGCGGGATGAATCCCGAGTGTGTTAAGATCGCAAATCATCCGTCCCTTTATTCCGAACCGCGTCTCACAATTATTAGAGACATGAGCGATTACCGCTTCTCGCTCACTCTCTCCCGACGCGGTTTTTCCGTCGTAAAAGTATAGATCGAAAGTGAGAGTGCAAATCGTGCCAGCGCCGCGCTTATCGCCCGGAGACGAAGACTCGAGAGATCTCGTGGGTGCGCTGATATTATTTGAAGAAGCATAATGCACTGTCGGGACTCGGGTAAGCTCGGTCTGCTCGTCCGTTCGGTCTGTACATCATCGACTCTGCACGCACGAATGCACACGCGAGAGAGGTGTGTATTACACACGAGGGAATAGATAAAATATGTGAATTATAAATCGAGGGTTGGCTATCGTCCGTGTCTTCCCTCGGGGGCCCCCCCGAACCCCGGCTCGGAAGATCTTGTCCTCGTCTAATTGAACGAAGATCGACGAGCGAACTCGAGAATACGACCAGAGGAAAAAGCCCTTCCATCGATATCGAGAGAGAGATTCTCACTCGCTTCCAACGCTAAATAGAACTTATCACCTCGACACTCGTCCACCAATTATCGAACTCGTCTCGATGAGAAATTCCCGTTTTTTTTACGACTGTTGCCGTATTCGTTTTACGTAGCGACTGAGCATGGGGATTTTCATGTCAGATCGAAAAGATTATTTATAAATATATATATATATATATATTTATAATTATTAATTAAATGTGATTTTCTGCTTCCTCCATGTTCGGGTCCGTGACGACTGTGCAAATTGAATTCTTGAAGTGTTTAAAGGTTGATTCGAAAAAACAATTATACATTTTTTCTTTATCGATCAATCTCGCAAAACGGTGTGAACCTAGAGAAATTGGTAATTTATCGACTTGTGAGCCCGACGAGCGAACTCGACCAGAGGAAAAACCTCTTCCATCGCTAGAGACAGAGAGAGATTTTCCCTCGCTTCCACCGCTAGAGACAGAGAGAGATTTTCCCTCGCTTCCACCGCTGAATAGAACTTATCATCTCGACACTCGTCGACCCAATATCGACCTCGTCTGTTCGATGAGAAATTCCCCTTTTTATATTCCTTTTAGTACAACTGCTTCTGCACTCGTTTTACATACCGACTGAGTATGGGAATTTCCATGTCAGATCAAAAGTCTGCATTTTTAAAAATATAATAATGAATTAAACGTAACTTTCCGTTTCCTGCACAATCGGAGCAGTGACAATTATGCGAATCGAATTCCCGAAGTCGTTGAACGTTGCTTACAAAAATATATATATATAAAAATTGATTTTTTTGATCACCCTCGAAAACAGGTGCTTGCGTAGAAAAATCGTTAAATTATCGTAGCGCATGAATTCAGCGAGCTCCTCGAAGTCTCGGTTAGATCCGGCGTGGGTGAGCCCGTGTTCGTTCCCCTGTGCGATCTTCGGCTCGCACTCGAATCCCACCCACCAGCGGAAAGTCCAATTAGAGTCGACTACCCGTCCGAGATAATTGGCGAACACTCCGCCGAGGACGTAACTCAATCGGTAGCGTCCCGCTTCTTCCTTTCGCCTTCTTCCTTCATCCGAGTCGTTACCCGGTTACTAGTTTGCCTCCCTCTCCGCCTCCGCCTCTTTCTTCTCTTTCGTTGCCACGGCAAGAGTCCGGGTCGCCGTCTGTCGAGTGCGCTTGTTGCGTCTTCCTTCCTCGCTTCGTCGGCCGCATCAGCGTTGACCGAGGATGCTGCACGCACCGGTCGCTCGCTGACCGCGAACACCCGCGGAAATCGCTCCCGGCGATCCTGACGCCGGGCTGTGACCGGCATCAACCGTGGAACACACTCCGCTCCGCCGATCCACGGTGTATCGTCTTCCATGCTCGTTGTCGCTGGTCGTTCGCCGTTCATGTTGGTCCCCGTGCGCAGCATCCACCGGTACTCACCGGAGTGCAGCATCGCTCCACGGTCGGGTAAGATGAGTCGTGTACGTACCATAAATCCGAGGGTCTACCATCGGGTGGATGTCGACCGGGTCGACTGCCTAGAGAAGATCTCCCATTGCGGACACGCGGCTTTGTCGGATAATTAGGAAACTTGTACGCCGCCCCCGCCAGCGAGTTAGAACCTCGCGGCTGTCGTATGGCTGGAGCGAAGTGCGACCGCGCTGAGATTGTTCAGCTTCGAGCTTTAGGATCGCCTGTGATAAATTTCTAGCTGGTATTTTTTTTTTTTTTTTTTTAGGGAATTCTGGGAAGAATCGATTCGGCCTTTGGAGGATTTTGGGAGAAGGGTTTTTGAAGGAGGGTGAAAAAATTCGGGGACCTCGGACGACTTCCGGTTGGCGAGTGGAGGCTCCGAGGATGCAGGGTCGAGTCAGTAGAACGGATGTATCTTTTAGACTGTTCGACCGATTGTGAAATTATTTATAATGGTCATCGTTCTATGAAAAATATATTATTCGCACTGACCCTATTTGCCGATAGGGTCAATGCCTACCCTATCGGTAGGTGGATAGGGTTAATTCATGCGAATTCATGCGAATTCATTCGAATTCGTGCGAATTCATGCGAATTCATGCGAATTCATGCGAATTCATGCGAATTTTTAAAAATGAAAAGTACGCGCATATACACCTCCTTTTTTTTACTCAACTAGTAAAAACAATAAATTCCGCGTTTCCGTTCCCCCGTGCGCACAAATCTTCCTAACACTTTGTTTGATTATTTATTGAGTCACGCATGTCGTAAAATCGCCGAGGGTATTTATTATCTCGGATAAAGTATAAACGCAGTGGAGAGCGGGATGTCGGAGGGGAGTTTCGAGCTCGTCGAGCTCCGGCAATGAGCAAGCGTCGGGGTACGCTGCCGGTCCCATCCCCGGGGCCTTAAATATGTGCGCAAGAGCGGAAGAGTTGTACGACCGCGGGCGCGCGGGGGGGGGGGGGGGACGCTAATAATTTAGCCCGGGCCACGCGGAGCCGCGCGTTAATTGGCTCGGGGCGATTCTTAAGTACCGCGCGAGCTTACTCCCGGCAAGACGCGTTGTGCACTTATGCATTTGACTCGACTCTCGGCTACTCTCTTCCTCACCGCGCGTCGTGCCCGACTGCATAAAACCTTCGTCGCGGGTCCGGGCGACGGCAAAACGCAACTAAATCGTTGGCCTCGTTAACATGCGCGAAGAACCGCGAAGAACCGCGGAGAAACGCGCGAACACACACACACGAGGCGTAGGGTAAATCCTACCTCGTATATCCTCATTTCTTCTGGTTATTCGCTCGAGAGCACGAGAGGAAGAGAAACAAGGCCAGAGCAAAAAGAAAGCCAGAAAAAACGAAGAACGGGACGAAATTTAAACCCCCGAAGAGATAACGAACGCACGCGAGATTGCAATGGGGTTCTCTTCTTGCGTCGAGATAGCATCCGCCGGGCGCTGGCCCAACTCTACTTATTTTATATTTTGCACAAACTTTTTTTTGCCGATCGATGTGCCCCGATGCGTTGTCTCGCGTCGGGTCTGGCTTAACCCTTTGCCGTTCGCCGACCGCGCACGCGCGCTGCGCTCGAGACGCTCGGATGAGGAAGAGCGCGGAGCAGGGGCTGGTAGGAAAGCTCCCGAGAGGTTATGGGACTCGGAGGTGGATAAGGTTATGGGCGGCCAGTTCGAGCGTTTTTGCTCGGAACGCCAAGCCTGAATTATCGATATTGGGTGGAGAGGGCTACGTGCGCGAGAAATACGCGCGTAACTTCCCAGGCGGAGGACCGCGAATGGGGAGAAGGGAACGAGACGAGGGAGGCTGGATTACTATGCGGTACAGCTGAGAACACTTTCGTTGAAATTTGTAACTTTTTGCTATTATTATTGTTACTACCAGCAGGCTGCTGTGGCTCGAACGCACTCGCTATCGACTTTGGAAATGAGAAACTGGACGTTTGGATTTCCGGAGATTCACCGGAAATACGTCACTTCCGGTTTGAAAATCTATTTTTTTGAACATAGGGGACGTCATACCCAGAAATATTTCACTGCAAAATAAAAAATGAAATTTTCAAACAGAAAATGACGTATTTTCGGGGTGACGTCACTTCCGGTTAAAAAAAAGAGATTATCAACCCGGAAGTGAGGTATTTCCGGTACGACCCGACTCTCGTAGACACTCAAGGATGTCTCATGGACACCCAAAGTTATTCGAAAAATCGATTTCCGTGAGTGACGTTGAGTGTTCTTGAGTGTCCATGAGTGTTTATTCCAAGAAAATAATTTATTTGACGGGCGCAAATAAGTATTTATTTTAATCAATTCAAATATTTACTTAAACCAAATAAATATTTATTTACCTAACCCATCAAATGAATTATTTTTCGGGGTATAAGTGAGATGTCCATGAGAGTGTCTATTGGAGTGTCTAGTGGTCTTGTACTTTGTTGTTAAGTAGATTATATTTTTTTTCCCGTAGAATGTCTATCTCCATCGTTCGCGAAATCGGCAGTAAACTTTCCGAAGGATCTCAGTATGTACGAGTTTGGGTTCCTCGCCTTTCCTTTTTCACGGGCGTCGTATATCTGTACACTTTGCCTGTCGGCCAGAGACTCCTGTCGCGCTCGACGATTAAGGAAAAGGGAGGACCGAGAAACAAGGAGAAGAAAAAGACGAAGAAGAAGAGGAATAAAGAAAACGGAAGATGGCCGGTGGTGGCGGCGCGCCCGCGCGACTCGGTCCACCGCCTCCGGCTTGTCTCCTTAAACTTTATACCTCTCGCGATTTAACGTTCGGCGCCTACTTCTTCGCGAGGGGGATATACACACCTAACGGTGATTCGACCTACTCGAGAGACCGGAAGCGAGGGCGCGTGCGAGCGATCCCAACATCGACGACGACGGCGACGAGGAACAGCCACGCCGAGTGATCGATCGAACGAGAACTTCATTTGGCGTCTCGAGTCAACCGAGCGGGCCTGAGTGTCGACGTCGCCGGGCGAGCCTCCTCTCGATTTCTTTCCGATCCTCCATCGTGTCACGCGTCTACCTTCAATGGCCAAAAGAATTTTTATATATTTTTTTTTACTGAAAAAAAAAATTCTTAATCGGGACGGAATTCTACACCTCCCGATTTCTCTCCGATCGCCGATCTTCACACCTATTTCTTACGTTTCTGACGATATTTTTTACTTATGTTTAATCCTGCGCAGTCCGTCCGACTTCGGATTCTTTCCAGAGATTATTTCGATCTTCTTCTTTTTACGACTAAAATCAAAATTAAATTATAAACTGTAGATGATCAATATCGATCTTTTATATAGAATTTCTTTTAATATTACGATCTTTTTTTTACTAAAAAAAACTAAATGATCATTTTTGATTTTGTTCGAAATATTCAAAGAAATTCTATATAAAAACAAAGAATTTCTTTTAATATTTCGATCTTTTTTCACTACAAAAAAAACTGAAGACGATCAATTCCGAGGTTGCGAAAGTGCGCGAGAGGGACACGCGTCCAGGGTGCGCAAATTCGCCGAGAGCGATCGTGTGCGCGCCCATCGCTTGGATCTCAGTTGTTTCTCGAGCGAAGGTGGAGCGAGGCAGTGCACGATAAAAAAAAAATACACACACAGAAGAAGAGGAGGAAGAAAAGAAGTGACGAAGAGGGAATGAAAACGTTGAAAGAGAGAACGAGAGAGACGGAGGAAAGAAACACCGATGGGATTATAAGTAATGCGCCGCAGCACGTGGCCCCCGGTGGGTCCAACTCCGGGTTGTCAAACCTGTTTCTTTAGCTCCGCGTCTCCCGTCGTCCTCGTCCTCTTCGTCGTCGAATAATGCTCTTGCACCGCGCCGCTCCCGCCGTTCACGATGATTCGGAGCTTGTGCGGGTGCAACCGAAACGTCCACTCGCGCGTGCCCCCCGCACAGTGCAATCGAAGAAGGATCGATTTTAATACCGATTTTCAAACAGCATCCGGCAATTCGGTATTTACCATAAGATTTTAAACCATTCGCGTGGAGAAGAAACAAGAGGGTGCTCACATAGGGTAAGAGTCATACATATTATTTTTTCATGGGATTGTTCCGATTCAAGAAAATCGATTTTTTTTTATCACGATTCTGCAGAAATACCGGAAGTGATAAGTTTTATTAGAAAAATTGTCGATCGTGGAAAAAAAAATGTGAGGACATAAAATTAAAGATCTTGAGCTAGTCATTTAAATATTTTTTTTTTTTTTTAGCCATCCGAAGATTCTACATGCCAATTTTAGGCAAAATAGCCCATTTTTCTCTTTTTATTCGCTCGATCGACTTCAGATCAATGTTAGATTAATACCGATTTTCAAACAGTAGTTCTGATTCAAGAAAATCAAGAAATTATTTAACAGAGAAATTACGATTCTTAAGAAATATTGGAAGTGACTTGGACCTATTTTTGTAAGAAAAAAAAAATATGACGACATGATATCAAAGGTCTTGAGCGAATAATTTAGATACATTTTTTTCGGAGCCATCCGAAGACTAAATAAACCGATTTTAGGCAAAATCGGCAAAAATGTTATTTTTTAAAATTCGCTCGAAGCTTTACGATCTCCAAGTGCGCGAATCAATGATCTCCGACGATCGAATACAAAGAAAAACAACGATCCACAAAGATCGCATCGGAGCGAGAAATAAACGTAGTCAAATCCGTCAATTTCTTTTTTTTTCCTCCTCTCTCGTTAATATCCAATCGCGGTAGCGGAGATCGGATGAACTTCGAAGACCTTAATCCGTCCGGCTCGTCGAGCCGGCAAGGCGTTTTCGACTGCAGCGCGAGGCGAGCCAGCGTGAGGAACCGTCGGGAGTATTATCCGAGTCTTAAGTCGATAACGGTGATCGGTTCGGCATATACGACCGTGTCGTTTCGCTTCTCGTTTCTCCATGCGGATGATGACGAGCCTTACGGAAGCATGTCACAGCAGAAGAGAACAGAAGGGAAGAGAAGAGAAGACGAATACGATCGGCCGTGAGGAACGAAGATCTTCGCTCGGGTCTCTCCTTGCCGATCGCGCGGGAGAGAGTGCATTATACACCGAGTTACCGTCCGGGGAGACGAGTAGTCCAACCATTAGGCAGTCAACCTGCAGGTTAATGGAAAAATTGAAGATAACCACGGGGGCCTTGCCGTGAGGCGAGGTGAAGAAGGTCCGGGACGACAACGACGACCACTCAACCGATTCGCTCCCTCTCCTCTCTCTTAACTCTTTCGATTTAACAACCGGGCTCTTACTCTTCCTCCGCCTCATGGTCTCTCGCTCTCCCACCGTATAGCTCAATTCTTCCGTTGTAGAGAAGAACCGGGACGACGGGGATCGCCTGAGGAAAAATCGGCATGATCGAGTATAAAATTACTTCATCGAACTATTCAAATATCGATTACTTTGCCATTAATCAATATTTGTTGGCTTTTTTTGTAGAGAAATCGATACGCCGGCATGCGAGTGTAATGATTAATAATCATGTGTACCGATCGTAGCTTCCGGAAGAGGATGTTAAATACCCCGGTCAGTAATAAAGACAGTAAATCATTTTTTTAATCGCACTGTTAAAAATATATAAATTGAGTGTACCGGACCGGAAGTTTTTATGCAAAAACTGATACATTAAATTTACAGTACAATTGTGACAAAAAATTAATATACTGTTTCATTGAAGTTAAAGTAAATTATGAAAAATTAAGAATTTCCGATGTTTTTCATACACTAAACATTAATTTTTCATCGATTTCGTCCATGAAATTTAATATACCAGTTTTTGCATAAAAACTTCCCGTCCGATATATTAAATGTCATACGAAATTTTTTTTACAGTGCATACCGATCTCTCCCAAAAAAAGCACTGCGTGCCTCTTTATTTTGACGAAAAAGCGGTGTCCTCGTCGATTCGAGCTTCGAGATCGTAAGCACCTCGCTCGCGGGTGGTGTTTATTTTCCGTCGAAGGCATAAACCGCCGCGCTCCTCTCTCGGCGTAATAGAATGTTGGGACTTGTTAAGAGTATCTCGCCGGAGGGTTACGGGTATATGATACGAAGATTATGTGTATAAACCGAGGGAGAGGCCGGAGCGCGGGGAGAGTTAACCGTGAGCCGGTGTATCATTATTGGGTATGACCCCACCCGCGGGCTGATCTTTCCGAAACTGGAGCAGGCCGCATTTCACATGTGAAAGGATCACTCTTTCTCTCTCTCGGTGTTGAGCTCTGTGCTGCTGCTGTTGTTGCGTCACGGTATAGTTATTGACGTTATTTACGAGCCGGGAGAGGGTTCGCCGATCGGACAATAGTTTAACCACCGTGCATGTGTAAATCGCCGGTGAGTTTGCGCTTAGGATTCGCGCGAGATACGAACCAGCGCCGAGTGAAACGTCTCGAGTTTACCGACAACGGTCACGACAGTCCCCCAGGGCTTTTTCAGAGAGATTTGGGGTAGATGGCATTTTTTTTTCTTTTTATGACATCGTGAAACTCCCGACGAGGCAACCGAGAGCTCAACTTGACTTTTGTTCGATTGGGACTTAAAAAAAAAAAGAATTAAACACTACTGAAAATAATAATGGAAAAAATAGCCAATAGGACGGGAATTTATTAAAGTTGTCAGTAAAATTGGCGTATCTGTGTTACGGGTTCAAAAACGGAAGGGCCTAAAATTTTTCGGAATTTCGTACAAGTTCTTTTTTTTTCACTCCACTGTGATTATAACTGCAAATTTCGTGATCGTTCTCGATTTCCTCGAACAGAGTCCTTAATAGGTCTAGCAAAAAAATTGTTTTCCCACACAGCCCCCGACTGTGGCAAAGCCATGAGTTTCTCACTGCGCCCAGGCTAAACTCGGCGCGTTAGCCATGCCGCTGTTCCTTCTCTTAGTTACATAAAAAAAATTAAAAAAAAATAAATAAAAAACACCCCCCTACCAGAAGCATCGCACACAGTTTCTCCGTTGCGGTCTTTCGTTTATGTTTGCTGCTCGTTCGTGCGAACCAGCTCTCGGTGCCACAATTTATTCGCCTATTCTCTGCATCGCTACCTGTTCCTCTGAGGGAACGTCCCCTCCTCCCTTTTTAGCAACAGCAGCAGCAGCAGCAGCAGCAGCAGCGGCGTTCACCGTTCCTCCGAGCGCGTAAGAGTTTCCAGGGTAATCCCTCGGTTAGCGCGAGCCTCCTAGAGATACTTAAGCAAACACGTTGGCTACGAGCTCGCCGAGCGCGAATGGCTTCGCTGAGTTCGTACACTACGTTATTACGCTATAAATCGATTGGGGAACTTTATATTGTGTTACATATATATATATATATACGACTTGCGAATACACACACACACACACATATATATATATATATATATGTTCGCAAGTCGGCGTGGCTCACAGGAATTGGTACTCATTCGATACTTCTCGCCCCATCGCCCGCGGCGAACTTTCATCCTCCAATCGTTCTCCCCCCGATCGATATACAGTAAAATCGATCCTAAGTTGTCTACGAGTAATAATTTACTTAATAGTAAAGTACGAGACGACGAATTCGCGAAATTCGTTATTTAAGAAGATCGAATTTATTTATTTATTTCTTGATAAACGGGCAGTGCCCAATTGGTGATTAATCGGTGATCAGAGCGAGGAGAATCGAAGCCATGTCGAGAAGAATCGGATTTGCCATCTTGAGCATATCGGGAGTTTGGATTTCGTGCTATCGACTTACGAGAGTCTCTACTGTAAGATCTATCGAACCTGATCGGTGCTCGAGTCGACGATCGGGTGATTAGCGAATTTCGTTGACGATTGGCCCGGCGCCGATAGGTCATGCCGAATGTAATGTAGCGACGAGCGTGTAAGCTGTATCGGAGGCAGTGCATGTTAAGTTAATAAGATCGGCGATCGATCGATACGGAGCGCGGAGAATCGATGAGCGCCGATGATAGAGAGATCGACGGGGTTTCGAGAGACTCGTGCTCATAGCGGCCGTGTTAGAGACTTTAACTATTATATTGGGCCACGCCAGTCGATTCAACCCGGTCGCTCGTTCGATCGCGGCCGAGCACGCCGCGTGCAGATTAATTTAACTCAACGATCGAGAGTCCCTATTAGGCAGCCTCGATACTACGAGAGCCCGATGCCGGAGCGCCACTAAATTTTTTAACGAATCTTAATTTACAAGCGCCGTTTGTAATTAGACTGTCTCACGTGTCGCTCGCGTCTCGTTCGCCAGACTTAATTAAATCGTATTACGAGCGCGGTGCTCCGATCTATCGGTGATTAAGAGACTTGCGTCTATCCGGAGTGCGATGAAAAGAGCCCTTTTGTATCGAAAATTAAGTTTGAATTTACACTTCGTTTGTTGTAAAAGTAGACGAGAGTAATCGTCACTTGTGGTCTGAAAATCTCACTTTTAAACCGAAAGTAATGTTATACGGTAAAACGTCACTTCTGGTTTAAAAATCTGGGTTCTCCACCGGAGCTGACGACATACCGAAAATACGTCACTTGCGGTTTGAAAATCTAATTTTTTTTACCGAAAGTGACATCACACCGGAAATATGTCACTTCCGGTTTCAAAATTTCATTTTTCGACCGGAAGTGCTGCCATAAGGAAAAATGTTGCTTTCGGTCAACGGAAATGACGTTTTTTCGTATGACGTCACTTCCGGTTTAAAAGTGAGATTTTCAAAGCGTGAGGTTACAAAGAATTTTTATTTTTTTTCTCGAAACTGAATTGTGGATGCAGCCAGTGACCGAAACTTGTGAATTAAGGAACATGAAAGTGAACTGACGAAGACACCGTGCAGGAACCACAAAAATTATGAATATCCGACAACAGGCGAAGAGATCGAGACAGCGGAACGGAAGTCCCGTTCTTTCTTACACCGAGGAAAAATTCTCCACCGGCCCCACATCTGTCTCGCTGGCAATCTCTCCTCCCAAAGGACTCTCCAGACGAGTGACGGAAAAGCGTGCCGGCTTCGGGAATCTCGTGCACGCGTGCTCAATCTATTTTCGTAACGAAATGGCATCCACACGTGCCGATGCGCACCAGCTTCCACCAAACGTCTTCCTCGTTTTTCGAGTCGGGAAGATCGTACCCTCTCGAAATTATCGGGCACGAAAAATCGTTGGGGTGACTGCATCTGTCCTCCGACGGAGTGTCAAGATCTCAAGTCTTTACTTATGCTCGGCGCGCTCTTACTTACGCCCTGTGTCGATTTACCCTCCTTTCGGAAACAAAGTAGTCCCTTTCGGCGCACCGATTCTATTTTCGGCTTCGAGGGGCAACTTTTCTCTCGAGAGCGAAATATTTATGTACCGTTTATTTCGTGCTCGAATTAAATATTAATTTTGAGCTCGAAGTCAACTTCCCGCGATATTTCCGCACCCATGCATTCGTAGAGCTGTTACTCCGCCGAAAATGAATATTTTTCGACTTGTTTGTAGTGAAATCGATACGACAGGATGTGCCCAACATGACTGTCAAGGTTTTATGCAGATCTAACGAAGACCTTGGGAATTACAGGCCGGAGAACCTAAATGCTCGCTCCTCCGGATCCATGCGCGATCTTCCGAGCTTTCGATCTAGAAAAAAATGGAAAATCTCGCTTAAATTTGTGATATAATGTAATGTGCTTTATTGAGTCCTGAGAATTCTCCCCAAAGGACCAGTGCGACACGGCAGAACAGTGCAAAATGACTAAATAAGGAATAAACAAATATAGTAAGTAGATAAAGCATAAGTAAAAAAAGGCGAAGCAGTATAGCAGAGCTTCGTAAGCGTGATAAGCCGAGTAGGTGATCAGCATGTTAAGCCACAAGAGGCAGGCATAGGAAGACCTCACAGCTACCTACATAAGGTAAAATAAAATTAAATGAAATTTTATTAAAACTTTCATTAGATTAGAATTTGGGGCAATACTGTTTAGATCGATGAATTTTTTCACGAGACGTGTACCGCAAAGTTTGAGCTCTTTGTGGGAGAAGGAAGAATTTTCGGGCGGACCGGGCGTTGGATTCTGTCCTCTGGGGTCTCCGGCGATAGGTTATAAAGTGGGACCAGGCCACGGAACAGTACATTCATGCCCAGAAAAGCTTGGCGAGAGAGCCGCGCAGCTCGGTGATTTACGGCCGCGGATGAATCATGCACGCCCAGCTCGAGTAAGAAGGCCCCTGGACAGCCATGTGTCGATGCCGGGAGATTACGAAGATCCGTGCCTGATACGGACGAGCGCGCGTGCACTCACCGGGTACTAAGAGACTCTCGCCCTCTCGTGTGTAGGTGTATGTGGGTGCCCACCTCGCAACAGCCGGACGGAGGTAGATTGGGCTACCTTTTTTTTCTTCTTTTTTTTTTTTTGAGCCATCGGAGACCCGGAGAAAGCAGCGAGCGTAGACGTGAAAGCACCTCGTACGTACACCTTACCGATATCTGCCTCTCTGTGCGAGGACTCCGAAAATACTCGCTACTCGGACGCGACTGATTGGGACGAGCTCGGACGAGTGCAATCGATCCTCGTCAGATTAAATTAACGAACGGAAGTTCCGTTTGGCCGCATCGTGAAGAATTCGAACGTTGCCCGAGTGTTGCGCAGGTTCTAGTTGTGCCGTGTTATTTTTACTGACGGGTGATTAAATTGTAAAAAAATGAATAAATGAAAAGTCCATGAAGCGCGTCCAGCGCGTCTCGGCTGGCGCCTCGAGGTGGCGTATCTTTCGAACGGCCCGATGAAACGTTACGAAATTTTTACGAGGCTTTGACGTGATTGATATCTCTGTTTGGGAATTTTTTCATTTTTTTTTCCAGGCTTGTTGTGCGAGGAAAAAAATTTTTTTGTTTCGGAGTTCGGAGACGCGGAGGTTGAGGATCATACGACGTACCTTGAAAAATTCATTCTATGTGCGTGTCCGTGTCTCCCTCGAGTACGCGCTCGACCTGCGGGCGCATGTTTCGACCCGAGTTGTCCACACGGCGGCACCTGGCGTCGAGTCCTTGAAACTCGTAGGTGCCCCCGAAGAGTTCCTCACTCCTTCCGGATACCGGAGGCGCCCACACGCGAGGCAGCAGGACACGACACTCGGACGTACTCGTCGCCGGAGATACAAAGACTCCCCCGCAATTCGCTGGTGCAAAAATCCAGTCGGGCACTCGGCGAAATCCATTCGAAGCGAGAGCGAACTACCGAGGATTACGCGTGCAACCGCGCATGCGCAGTGCGTGTCGCAAGAGGAGAATAATGGCTGCTTGCCCGTCCAGAGCCGGTGCTTGAATAATAACGAGAATATATTGGGTTACGAGGCAATGCGAAAAAAAGTTTGAGGGTCGAATATCAAGACGTGAGTTTGAACTTAAGATGAACGTTTAAGTCGTTAGTTCGAACTTAAGGTCGAAGTTGAAGTCGTTAGTTCGAACTCAAGGTCGAAGTTTAAGACGTTAGTTTGAACTTAAGGTCGAAGTTTAAGTCGTTAGGTTGAACTCAAGATCGGAGTTTAAGTCTTTGGGTTGAACTTAAGATCGAAGTTTAAGCTGTTAGTTTGAACCGTTTAAACCGTCAAACTTAAGTTTGACCCGAACGTAAGTTTGAACTCAGATTCAATCGTAAGTTCGAACTAACGTCTTAAAATTCGATCCTTCGTCTCTGAGCTTTTTTTCTTGCATTTCATGGCTTCCCTTCAGATCCCTCTTACATATCTGCCGTTCTCCCTTACATATCTCTCTCCCGAGTTCGAGCGTTTCCTCACATCCGGACGCTCTTTCCCCGATAGCCGACACGTGTCCCACCAGCCGCGAAGTGAGCCCGGAGGGTGAGAATAATTTATTGCGAGAGGGTGGGATTAAAGGGCTCTCGAAGAGTCGAGTGCACGAGACACTTTTGAGTGCACCTCCCCCGCCGCAAGATGCCTTACATCACTGAAACCGTAGCAAAGAAATAACTCATTTTTTTCGTACAGCTGGTCGATCAAATTTAATTTTTTTAAAATTATCATACATTTTAATAAATTAAAAATGTCTGTTGCTAAAAAACGAAAAAAAATGAATTAAGTTAACTTCCAGAGTACGATTAAATTAAAATACAATATTTTTAATCATACCTTTTAATAAATTGAAAATGTGCCCTAGAGAAAGAAGAATTATTAAAGGAAATTATAATATATCGAACAATTTACACGAATGGGATCTTCGAGCTTTCTAAACAAGATCACGAAGCCGGAGAGATCAACGATCGTGGGTCAAAGATTTAACATTTTAGATCGACTTTGATCCCGATTCCGCGAGAACGGTTCTTCTTCCCTCCTCCTCCTCCTCCCCCGAGTGGACCAGAGATCTTAATCGATCCCGCGAGGATCTCGAGGAAGGCGCAACGTGGGCGCCAATCGTTCGATCGGCAACCGCAGATATCCTCCTCTCCCCCCCGGCGATCACGACAGCCTCTCTAATTGCGGTATTATAATTACAAATTGCAACCGTTCATACAGTCACAGCAATCCACGTCGCCATTGATCGACAAATCATTTGACAAAAAATAAAATACATTTTTTTAGGTAACAAAAAAAAAATGTATGTATGTGTACAGACGTGGGTAGATGATTGGGCAATTGAAACCCCCGTCCGGCAATGTACTCACGACAGCCTCGACACGGGACTTCGAATTTGCATCCTCTCGCCGTGGCAAATTTCTCTACTCGGGTAGAAATCGAAGATCGAACGATCTTTTCCGGTCTTCGTGTTTCGCCGATCTTATTGGCAAATAGGCCGAAGCAACGAATATCGAGTGGCACGATTTACTGTGCGGCGAAGAACGAAGTACGCTCGAGGCACTTTTCGTGTACTTTTGGGGTTTATGTAGCGTGTAACTGAAAAGTTTGAGATTCCGCACACAGAGGGAGCGACACGTTTCGTACGTTTCTCCGTTCTTCGTTCTCCGTTCTTCTCCTCGCTTTAACGTGTTTCTCGTTCGCTGGCCGGTGAGGTTGAAACCCGGATTTTTTGGGGGCAACAATATCATTCGGAGGCACGGGGTGATGTAGTGGATCGAGAATCCGGCGAGCGTGGGCACGCGACATGCCCCGGGGATTCCCGGCCGCTCGGGAAGGTACATCGTGCTCATTTGTGCCACGGGAACCGAGATCTGTTAGTTCTGGCAGGCCCCGAGAGACGAAGAAGGGAATGAGATGTAAGGATAAAGCACGCGGGAAGATTAAAATGCAGAGAAAATAAGGGAGTCGTCGAATATAGTTGTTTGATATTTGCCTTTTATCGTGCGCACGGTAATTCGTCGTGCATTTTGATTTTCTCGTGTAAAAGACGAACCCGCAGTCGGATTTTGAAAATTCTGGGCTCAATCGATGCAGTCCATTTTTGGGAATAAAACGAGACCCGGTAGAGTCAAATTGGCACACCAATTCCCTCAGGATCCCCCGCGGAATCTCAACCATGGGAATGTTAACCACAAGGTAGCGTTCGATTAATTTAGTTTCTTCTACCAAGTTTGGATTGCATATGGTAATGTCTGTATATAATTTTTGGACAAGAATGATATTGGATCTTCTGGTCCACATGTCAGTGCATACTACAGAATTTTTCCAATTTTTTTTACCCCGTCTAAGACCGATAAAAAAACCCCCAAACAGGAAAGGTTCCTCTGCTCGACATGAATTAATTCATAAACATGATTTAATCCGTAATCCCGCACACCAGAACTCTCGAGACGAAAAAATTAAAAATAAAAATAAAAATTCAAAAAAATCTTCACCGGATGTATAAACTATCCAAGGAATCACGCGATTATAATATTTGCCTTTCGCGAATTAATTCTCACTTCCCCGAGGCTCCGGGACTCTCCCTCGCGGATATCAATGATAGGCGTGTCTCGGTATTATACTAGATTATAAAACCTCTAAGTTTAACGCATTATTGCCGCTTAATACGAGTTTCTGTAATAATACACGAGGTCTCGAATTTCCCATTGAACGCTCGAGGGGAGGGAGACCGGAGGGGGGGGGGGGGGGGGGCAAGTCTACAAATTAATCCAACGTTATAATGCACAGATATATTTAACCGTCGTTCACGGTAACGCCTGACTCTAAGATGCTAAATTGATGCGAGCCTCCGCGAGTTTCTGACGGCGCTCACGTAGGATTATCCTCTGATTAAGCCAGCAATGCGCGAGAATAAGAGAGACGCTGGAGCCACCGCATCGCGTCCAGTATACGAGTTTTCGTTTGTAATCTCGCGAGAGGCCGCGATAGAGAACGGCGTACACGCTATTCTAGCACTCTCCGGCACTCTAGGGAGCTAGATCGCGTGCTCGGTGCGTAAAACCACTAAACGCCCGGGTGGTGGAACAGGACAACGAGGATGTGTATATAAGAGGCTAAGGTAAAGATTATCACGCGAGGTTTGCTGGAGGTTCTCTCCCCGGAGGGAAAGAGTCGTGTCATATCGTCGGGGGTATAAACGAGCGGAGGAGGAGGAGGAAGAGGAGGAGGAGGAGGAGGAAATGGAAATACAGAGAGGAAAGAACCTTCCCGACGCCCTCGCGTACCTGCAAGAGCCACTTTACGATAGTCCTGCGCAAAGTGCGTTACGCTCGACGTTGATTTTACCGGGGGGCGGAGTCATTGGCACCGTGGACCAGTCATTGGCCACTGTGGAGTTGAAACTGGATGGTACGATCGAACGATGGAATCAAATTATTTTACATTTTAGGTAGAGTTTTTACCGATTAAGGATAGCGTCGACTTTTTTCGAGGATTTTGAGGTGTTATAAACACAACAATTTTTGAAGAAAATTTTTATGTGCATTGCAATGAAACTGAGTGAATATTTTTTGAGAGCATTGCATAATGCAGGATTTTTTTTGGTCGCACTATTCAGTCCTTAAGGTCGCTCAAACGCGTTTTTCTCCACGTTGCCTTTTCCCAACTTAGGGCCGCAACCAATGAACAGACTGACTTCAAATTTGGAAGGTCCATCAAGAGCACATGTCGCTATCGCCCAGAATACGGACAACTTTCAAATTTGAAAATTGCGGTTTGTAAGGAAATATTAAGTTTTACAATCTAAAAAAAAGAATTCGAAATTTTTAAGTTTTCAAAATTGTGCTACGATTTTGTCAAATAAAAAAAAAAAAAAACGATCGTAGTGCATACGATTGAGACTAGACTTCTGATAAAAAAAATATACCTGCATTTTCTTTTACAAATCATTGGAACAATCACAATCGTGGTCCAGGTCGTAAAGCTGCAGTCCTACAGCGCAGCTTCCACCACCTTAAGGATTCAATATTGTGTGACAAAAAAATGCCGGCATTATGTGATAATATCAATCAAGATATTCACTCAGGTTTGCTGCAATACACAAAAAAAATTCTTAAAAAAAAAACTCCTCATAATTCCCAAAAAAAAATGTAAATTTTATCCTGGATCTAAACTTTATTTTGAATTAATCAAAATCGCATGGCATATTTTTCCCAATGTTGGGAACGTCATCCCTCATTCCATCCGATCTCCCGACTGTTCGAACTCTTCCCCGTCGAAGCCTCCGGTCGGTGGTCCAGCTCGCGCGGGCGATCGCGAAGCGTGCGTGCGTGTCTCGTCGTCTCGTCCTCGTGTAACTCCGAGCCATAGTTAAACTCCGTTCGCAGGAGTAGGCGAACCGCGAGTTCAGAACATAAGAGCACGAAGAGGAGGGCACGCAACAGTGGGTTTATGTAAAACGGCATTCCGCGTTGTGTGTCTACTCAATCCTTATCTAAAGCAGTTATATAGAGTCGTTGGGAGTCGCGCCTTCTTCAGAAGGTAATGCACGCCGCTCGTCTACCATCCTCTCGTCTCTTCCTCTATCCGCGCGTACAGTCTGCAACTCGTTGCTTCCCTCAGCGCTCACAGCCGTCCCTTCTTTCCATCCTCATCCTCTTTATTTTCTCCTCCGCCCTCTCCCCCTGCATTCTCATTCGCCGGGGTGTACTCGTTCCTCTCCGTGTCTATCAGCGATCGTCTTCGTTCCTCTTCCCTCGCCTCCATTTGCCCCGCTCCTTTATACTCTTATACACACACGTACAGCTTCGATAGTTCGCTCCAGCGGCGCCACTTTTCTTATTCTCTTTTCATGCCTCGCGTTTATCGCTTATTTTCCTCTCCCCGGCGCTCCCCGGCTTTCTGCATCTCGACCTTCCGGCTGCTCCTTATTCTCGCTCTATTCGCGAGTACAAACGAATGCGGGGATAATTCTGTCTCGCTATTCGGCCCGTTTATCCTCGTTTCCATTGGTACGTGCTAAGCCAGGCCGTACGGGTTGGCCCTTACACACAGGTTGGCTATCGGAACCATGGCGGAAACTCCTCGGAGCCTGGCCGGGATATTCCTTACCGAGAGGTTCGCCAATGGTGCTGCATCCGCGGACTTGTATCAACGTTCTTTCCAGCGCACCGCCAATGCAACCTCCGAGATAGAGATATCTTCGCGCTACTCGCGGGTACTACGGACTAGGAAACACCGTGCAACGGGTCTCTCTGCACTTTGTTGCACGGGCCGATTGTAAGCACTTGCGGAGGGGGAGAAAGATTGATGACTGAATTAAACGGCAATTCAGATATCGGCGACGCGAAGGCTCGATTCGAGGTCAAACTTGAGATCGAACTTCGATAAAATTTTACATCAAATTCCAGTCCAAATTTGAGGTGGGACTTTAGTAAAATTTTACATCAAATTCCAGTCCAAATTTGAGGTGGAACTTTAGTAAAATTTTACATGAAATTCCAGTGAAAGTTTGAGGTGGAACTTTAGTAAAAATGTCATCAAACTTCAGCCCAAACTTGAGGTCAAACTTCGGTGCGACTCGAGGTCAAACTTCAGTTCAACTTGAGGTCAAACTTCAGTTCGACTGGAGGTTAAACTTCAGTTCAACGTGAAGTCAAACTCCAGTTGAAATGTGAGGTAAAAATTTAGCCAAAATTTGCTTTCAAACTTTATACAAAATTTAAGGTCAAACTTCACGTTCCCCCAATGAAGTGAAACGGCTGGAGCAGCCCCGAGAAATATATTTCCCCGGTCAAAGGCAAAAATTAATATCCACCGACGTATATTTCCTCGGCGCTCGGTCGAATAATGCGAGGGATCACTTCATAATTTAATTCTCCCCGGTATATAAACCGCGCGAACGCGATTTTAATGAAAGGCGTGCGAGCTTTTATTTAGCCAAAGGCTTCCGGATGAGAGGAATATATTCTTCCCGGCTCATAGCCGTGACCGCTCACGGCAATAATAGTCCAAGTGCATGCACATGCACACCGGGCGAGCGGTTGAAACGGGCGCTGTTCGTGCCCCGTATACCGCAAGCAAAATGGAAAAGAAGTTCCAGATTACTCTTAGCGCGTAGTGCAACTTTAGTGGCCGTCGTAAACCGGTATGTATCTTTAACCGCTCCGGCAACACCCACGCATGGAGCGTATACACTCGGCGAGATAGTTCCTCGAGCACGCTTGCGTTACTATCCTAGAGCGATCTGCCTATCAACGGGTGTGAAAAATCGTTTCTGCCAACACTCCTCGCGGTCCGCGTTCGCGTGCGCCCCGGAGCTCGCGCGTGCGAGCCTCTAACAGCGATGAGGACTCTCTCGGACCGGTACGGACTACCATAACGCCGCGCGCGCTTGTACACACACCGCCCGCGAGAGGCTCCGACGCTCGACGGACTAAACGCGATTAAAACCCGACTCGATAAACACCGAGGCCGCTATTCAACCCGTGCGTCTGCTCGATCCTCCGGCAAACACTCGGATAAAATCCACCACGGTCATATAAACTTTACGATTCAATTACAATAATTTGTAAGTATATGTGCCATTCCGTTCGCGGAGCCTTCGGGAGTTGAAGTTCCGAAGAGCGACTGAATAGAGCGACCTTCAACCTCCTCGGAAGAGGGTTCGTCGGTAATTTTATTTATTAAGGTAGTATTGGCGGATTCTTTTTTTTTTTTGGGCCGAAAGTAAAAATGAGGTCGTCAAAGCGACCTCAACCTTCTCCCGAGACAGTTCGCTAGTGATTTCACTTTTTTTTTTAGGTTGCACTTACTAAATTTTTGTTTTCTCGGATCAGAAGTTAAAATGAGGACAAGCCCCCGGACGTAACACTCTGAATTTTCTTCCAGGGTCTTTTTTTACGATTCGATTCCCTCTATAGGGCGGCCCTTCCATCTCCAAGGAGATCCAAGTTCTCGGTAAGGGTGCCTCGGCGATCATCGTTGAAAATATCGGTTCTTTTTTTTTCACACGAAATAATGAATGGGGGAATCGAACGGAAGAAATTTCCGAAGGCCACAAGCTGGTCAAACAAGTTTGCCAAAAAATTAACGCCCTTCCGGGCCCGAGGAATCCCATTGCGCGAGGCAATAGATGGCAATGAGAAGGATGAAGTTTTCCTCTTTTTTTTTCTCTCTTTTCCTTACGGGGTAGGTATTGGGTATACATGCCGTATAAATAAACACGCAACTTCTCGATGCCGCACCACCTGTGCGTCTTCCTCGGGGTCGTCCGGGCTGTACCGGATGTGCCATTGAGGGCATTGTGGGCTCTCGTGGGCGGGTGCAGCACGCTGGGAGGGTCAACGAGATTTTAAATGGAATTTCAACTGGCATCACGAGCAAGTGAACTGACCGAGAACGAAAGAAAGCCGAGCCTCGGGAAGCACAAATTGCAGAAGCATCTTCGGACTCGTGGAAAATCGGCGAAACGTATTGTTGGAAGGTGAAATGCGGGCGGTAACAAGGGAAAGGGCAGAAGGAGAATTCGATGCTCGGTAATGGGATTTTCCCGTGAAATCTTTGTCGCGAAAACATCTCGTCGATTCTCGACGACAATCGCCTCTCTCGTCCCCGACTGCGTGGGATTCCGGGGACGTTTTTTGATCCCGTAGAAGTCGTTCCAAAAAATCGATCTTTCCGCCGGGTGGAAATTCGGCAGGAAACAAAAATTTAGTCCGTGTCTGGAAAAAAAGTGACATTTTTTTTTCTTCAAGAAACCGACCATTTTTTAAATTCTATGCAAAGACTTGAGAGGATTTGGAAAAAAGGTAGCCGGATAGTTTAACATCGAGAACGAATAATCGCGCACTGGTAAAAAAAATTATTCGATTCAAATAAAATGATTTGAAAATTCTTGTAGAATAACTGCGCGTCAACGTATTTTCTGACTACACGAGAAAAACATTTTTTTGTGGAAAAAAAAAAAACAAAGGCGCGTGCCGTCCGGTAATTTCGGACACGGTCGTGTTAATGAATTCGTTCTACTGCGGAGGCGAGGCGAGGGCGCGCGTGGACCGTCTGTCGTGGGGGTGGATTCGACGACGAGAAACCCGCGCCGCGGTGTTCCGAATCGCCGCCCCCCCCCCCCCCCCCCCTTGAGGCCCTTGCGGGGCGCGTGGTCGGTATTTCACGGTTTGCCGAACGAATTAGCCATTAATTTACACCGGTGTAACATCGTGGAAACTTAGAATCCATAAGGCTATGAGGATGGTATTGGGGGTTATACCCAGTACGAATATAAGGTCCCGTCGGTGTGCCGACGAAGGTAACGAATAGCGGAGCGAGAGCCGCGGTGGCGGTGCGTGAAAGAAAAAGGCCACATGGCGCGCAAGCGTAGATCACTTTTTAGGATAATATTTTCCCTCGGAAGACGATTTTTAAAAAACGAATTTAATCATTTATGTACAAAGCTACTCAGCGGCGCCATTACGGCACCTACGGCTTCATCCTTCGTTTCCTATTTTATAGGTTTCAGAGATGAAGCTGGAAAATTGATAATTATGCCGAAAATAAAATTCTATAAAATATCGAAGAGCATTCTTCTCAAATTTTCAAAAAATACCTTCTTCGCTTTCAACTTTTAGATTTCAGGAGAGGAACCTACAAAATTTATAATCACGCCGAAAAATAAAATTCTATAGAATACCGATGAACCTATTTGTCAGATTATCAAAAAAATAGCTTCATCCTTCGATTCCGATTTTTGGGCTTCAGAGAAGAACCTAAAAATCTATAATTACGCCGCAAAAAAAAAAAAAAAGAATCCATAGAGTGTCGAAGTGCCACTTTCCCAAATTTTCAAAAAATATCTCTCGGTAAGCATAATACCTGCTAAAAAAAAACAGCCGCAGCTCGACGTCGTTGCGCAACGCGAATCCAAACAGGCTCGACTCGCCGCTTATCGCGCCTTGCAATTTACGTCCTCCCGCGTGCGAAATATGTACCGCGAGGAAATCCCATCTCTTATCGGCATTCGGCATCGGTGATCCAAAGAGAACGAAATACCCCTCGTAAACACGCGAGGAAACAAGAAACAAACTCAAATGAACTCCGAAGTTTCCCAGGTGCAACATAATTTAAAAAAATAGAAATAAAAAATAGAAAAGAAAAGAAGCCTCGTCCCGATCGTTTCGCGCGTCTCTCCTCGGTGGTTTTCGATGCTCGAAGCGAGAAGTGGCTCGCAAGGGGTGAAGCGTCAATGAGCAGGGCGTCTACGAGATCATCGTTCGCTCTTCCTCTCCCTCCGCGGAGAGAATAAGAATTACGGGACTCGTAACGCAGTTACCGTTCGTGGAATGCCGCGAGTGGTATAGTTACGTTATGCATCGGTATAGTGATAGTAGGTGCGAGGGTATTGGGTACCCAACGTATGTATAGTAGGTACGCCGCTATAATGAAACTGGCTGTATCTTCTGGTCTTCCCGCTGGAGGTTAAACGTCGGTGGTCCAGCGGAACGAACGGCGGAAGATCTCTATCGCACCTGCGTATATGAAGCCGCGGACGCCTCGTAAAAATCAATAATTACGAGGAAACTTATACGAACCGTCAGGCTGGATGGACCGAGTGCCAGCGCGTGGAAACTGTAGGATTTAGTCCCGGTTCCTCACCTTCTTATAAGTATACATATATATCGTTGTTTTTTTTTTTTTTTTGCTCGAAACTCGTCCTTTCGTTTATTTCTCTTTCTGGATCTCGCTTAACGCCTCGTCACAACGAGCCGGTATCGTCGTAAACCATTCGCGTTCGGACAGTCGTTCGATTCTCTCGTGGCTTATCGTTATTATTTATTTAAAACATTTTTTTTCATTGTAACCCCGCGGAGGATGCGGCACCGTGAATATACTCGGGCTTTTATAACGCAGGAGGGAAACGTCGGTTCGAGGTTCGTCGGAATGAAGGGTAGGGATGGAGGCTGAAGAGCGTCGTTCGTAAAATGACGGCGGGAGGGAGAGATCGTATGGGTATTAGAGAGGTGAATGAAAGAAGATATGGAATAGATATGCGAGAGAGTTTTAAGAGCTACCGGTTGTGATGATTATGAGTTAAGAGATTCTCCTCGAGCACTCTCGTCTTCATCGCTTTATACGCTCGGTTTATGTACACACACGGCGAGGAGATAATAATCCCGGTGTGAGCTGAGATGTGTACACTCGTTTTCTAACTTAACATTTATTGGCGTCGTTATTTTGTTGAAGACATGTTCTTTTAAAAGATTTTCGTACTTGTTTAGACAAAACCGTCAGTTACATCTGTTTTCTATAAAAATGTACAATCACATCGATAAGTTCTGCGGGAAAACGTCACAGCTGGTTTGAAAATCTTGGTTTTTGACCGTGAGTGAGGTTTTCCCGTATGAAGTCACTTCCGGTGAAAAATTAAGATCTTTGAACCTGAGGTGACGTTTTCCCGTATGACGTAAATTCCGATCGAAAATTTAGATTTTTAAACCGGAAGTGACGTTTTCCTGTATAACGTCACTTCCGGTCGAAAATTGAGATTTTTTAAACCGTAAATGCTGTTGTCCGGTATGACGTCACTTCCGGTTGAAAAAACTTTAGATTTTTTTATCGAAAGTAACGTCCCAAAGAAATTGTTCAAATTTATCGACGTGACGTCACTTCCCTTTTAAAAGTGAGACTTTCAGACCGAAAATGACGTAACGGAGAAAATTGTTAGACATTTTTTTTTTTTTTAAATCTCAAAGTTCCCGTGCAAGAAATCTTCGTCAACCGTCCGAGAATTTCGTCCCCGCCACATCCGAATCGGTGTTTCCGCCGCGCCTCCCTTATCGCCGACCGCATCGCCGTAAAGTCTCCCCCGTAATTTTTCCCCGCGCCGTTTTGCGAATCCTCCTCGGCTTTACGAGCCGCCGCGGAGGTGAGGCACCGGCCGGGTCATTACGCAACGAGATGCGGCAAGCGAGATAGAAGACATTACGAAGAGAGGCTCAGAGATTGAAGGCGAAGGCGCCGCCGCGGCTCGGCGCGGCCCTCACCGTGTGTGCGGCGAGGGAAAACAATACCATCTCGCGTACTCCGCGGCCCGAACAGGATATGGAACTTGAGAAGAGTTGGCCGCGCGGCGCTATTCGCCGCTTCTGCGTTTCGCTGCTGCAGCCGTAAGAGATGAGAGAAGCTGAGCCGCGACGATGATGATCGCCCGACGGAGCAAGTAGAAGACGTACGCGACGCGTCAGCCGAGCAAAAGTCCCGGAGATATGAGCACCGCACCGACCCGTAACACTGTCTTTCACTCCTTCACTTTATTTCTTCTTCTTCTCTTTACACCCCCCCCCCCTCCCCCCCCCCCCCCCCCGCCGCTGCCCGCCTGCACCTCTCCCCCTCCCCTAAGTCATTCCCTTTTGCGAGAGATGATGCGAGTCTCTCGCTCCGCGAAGATCGCTGGATAAGATCCTGGCGCCGTGGGTGGCCGGTGGTCATATACGCGCCACTTAAGCCGAGGTGGAGGCCCGTACCGAGAATACAACGAATAACGCGAATGTAACGGATATCATTGCGTTACTCGCGTAAGTGTGCCGCTGGTCCATTACGAACTTTTCGCCGATCGATTTTTACAGCCTCTCGGACAAGAGGATCCGCTTTACGGCGCTCGAGCCAGAGAGAGCCTTAACCCTTTCGCGGATTTACACGGCGCCTTTTTCGGCACTTTTACGAGCGTCGACGGTAGCGCGATGGCCGGTGCGGATTTAAAAAAAAAAAAAAATTTTATTCATTGTTTTTCTTTTTGAGGTAACGAGGCAATGAAAACGAGAAAATTGTACGGAGGCGCGATATTGATGTGCGATATGTGAAATATATTTTGGAATTTATTTCTGTGTATGTATCGGGGGGGGGGGGGGGGGGGGGGGGGGGGAATAAATGTGTGTCCTTAAAAATTTTCAAATTTCATTCAGTCACGAAAGTTCGGGAATAAATGAAATTGGTAAACTGTTTGAAAAAATATAAGAATGGTGTGCCGGTGAAAATAGGGAAAATAGATTGAATAAGAATTATGATTTTCTCGGTTAAAATTTATACCGATAATGATCCTCGGTTTTGTCGAGGGAGATCAATAAACGAGCAGTAAGTACCGGTAATGAGGCAATGAAAACGAAAAAATTGTTCGAAGGCACGACATTGATGTGCGATATGTGAAATATATTTTGGAATTTATTGCTACGAATATATACGAAGAAAATAATAATTGCGTCCTTAAATTCTTTACATTTCATTTACTCACGACAGTTCAAAAATAATTCAATTCTTATTCTCAGTTTTCGATAGTTTATTACTTCTGTTTAGTTTTTGGTTGTCAAATACTTAAATTTTTTCTCCATCGTATAATTTTGTTTTGTTATTTGTCATTTCTTTGTTACTCGAAGTTGTATTTTTTTAAAGCCACCGTGTTCGGGGGATTTGCACGAGGACACGAATAAACGGCACTGTCTATAAATCCAAAACAGATTAAATAAAAACCACGATTTTCCCGGCCAGAGTCCACACCGACGAAGGTCCTCAGTTTCTTCGAGCGCAATCCGGGCCACCTGTGTCGGGCAAACGAGCAATAAATACCGGTATAATAATCCGAGAAGGACCAAAGCGAGGAGCGGGACTAGCCGAGGATATCTGAGATTCGAACAGGTTGAATGGAACCTGCCAAGAAAGCGGCATATAATTACAGGATATTTAGTGTGGGCACTCTAGGGTGCGCACCTGTAAAGATCTTCGAGTGGCGATCCACCCTCTCCGTGTCTTCCTCTCTCGGGCTTCTCCGTCTTTCTTCAATTTCCACTCATTTTTACCTTCCTCGTGGCACTTTCGTCATTCGTCTCTCTCCATCCTGCACACTTATTCTGCTTCTTCTGATGGGCGCTCTGCCGGATCGCCGAGGACGAAGGGACCTCACCCCGAGGGCCAAACAACGAACGAAATGGCCGAGCGTAGGCGAGTGTCCGGTTCCCTTTGTGTCTGCTACCTGTCTTAAGACATCCTCTTCAGCGATCTTTCCCAGTCCTCCTGTTCGTATCCTTCGTTCGGGCCCGAAGACTACAGAAAATATAATCTCACACACGGTGGCGAAGAAGTTCTTGCCCGCGGAGAGGCGGCGGATGGTCCATTGCCTATAGCGGAAGAGGCTGAAGAAAAAAGGGAGATGCGATGGGCGCGAAGTGAATGAAAAGAATGAGATATATAGAAAGTAAAAGGAATGAAAAAAAAAAAAGAAAAAAGAGTGTAGCTCCTCTATTGCCGGATCTTTTGATAGCACGGCATTCCTGACCATCCGTCAGACATTTGATAGCTTCACGTGGGTGAAGCGGAATTCTTCTCGCGCGTATTCTATCCGTTGTTTTTTTCTTTTTTTTCTTTCCGTCTCGTTACCGCATGCAGTTTCTCGCGACTCGCTTCGACGTCTAACTCGCCAACGCCGATGTCTCTCAGCGATATCTCGAATTTTCCGCCGAAAAATTCGATATTTCGGAGACATATTTTGGATTATCTGCGCTGTAAAAAAAAAATCGTATGACATTTAATGTATCGGCCTGGAAGTTTTTGTGCGAAAACTGGTTTATCAAGTTTCGTATAAAATAGTGATGCAAAATTAATGTTCAGTGTATTAAAAACATTGGGAATATTTTATTTTTAATCATTTACTTTAATTTTACGACGAAAGTAATTTAATTTCAATAATTGACTTTCATTTCAATGAAAAATTATATCAATTTTTCATCTCAACTGTACATTGACTTCCAGTTCGGTACGTTAAATTTATAATTTCTTTTAGTGTTGCCGCTAAATGTGTGTCATTGAGTGTACACTGTAAAAATGAATTGTAAACTTGATGTACCGGAATATGATATTTGCGTGCATTCCTTACACCAATTGAACACTAATGTACTTTTTTTCTAAAACAAAAATACCAGATATTAAAGTTACAAGTCGTTTGCCTCAAATTTACCAAAAAATGTTCATTAGAAACAAAAAGTTTACTGTAAAAATTGCAACCGCACGTCAGTTTGGAATTTCAGAAACTGTTTTTGTAAAAACGCTTCCAGTACCATAAATTAATACCAAACAATTTTTTTTTACAAAGTATTTATAAATATAAATATAAGTTTATATTTGACACAGTAATTCGTACAAAAGTCCCGAATTTAGTATATTCCGAATACATTTAATTTCCATATAGGGACTCTGTTTCATACGGGTTGCAAAATACGTCGTAAATAGTCGAATATTCCGTACTTCCGGAATGCACTTCCGTCGCGAGCGTCATGGGGGCGCGCGCGCGGACGACATATTGTTCACGAAAGGGCGCGCTCATCCAGCGTACGCCCATCCACGTTATAAACGAATCCGGCACAAATAGAAATGTACGCGTGTAACGCGTTCCTCGCCGGTCGGTTAATATATTTGTAGATCGCGATGATAAGAAACATGCATACAGCTCCGTCTCCGTCTATCCTCGGCTGTGTTGGCTCCGAGCGGCGCTCGGTGCATTACCTTCGGATCGCGCATGCGCGGACCGCGCCTGCGCAGACCGCGCATGCGCGGTTCGCCAAAGCGAAACAGGACTTATGTACACGGGGTTTTGTATACTAACGAACACGTATGAAACGTATTACATCGAGAGGTAACATCGTCACGAGTCACACAGCAGAACCGCGGAGGACTCGCGTTCGCGCGTCCGCCATGTGGCTTGAACGCCGGACGCCCGCTCGCGGAGACGGCATATGGGCACGCGCCCAAGATCTGATAAGCCGGTAGCTTCAATTGACTGCAATCATCCCGGGGGTTAGATATTAACTCGCCGGCAACGCGTTGATTCGAGACACTCACCCTTCACTCGCCCGATGTTCACGAGCCTCCCATGAGAGCTCGATTGACCTTAAGGAGGCGATTTTGACGACTTCGGAAGAAAAAAATAACGTGTTCAATTTTTTTTTTATCAGTCCATAGACATTGGTTAAAAAAATTCCGGGCGTTAGATATTAACCCGTCTGCAGCGTGTTGATTCATTTCGTATGAGAGCTGGGTTGACTTTAAGGAAGCGATTTTGACGATTACGGGCGAAAAATAAAAAATAACATGTTCAATTTTTTTTATCGGCATAAAGAAAATGTCTTAAAAAATGCCGTGGATTCGATTGTTGACAAAGGGGGGCTCGAATAATGAGGAACGGAGGTATTGTGCGGTTGTAGGAAAATTAACGTGGTAACGAGAGCCTGCAATTGACAAGCTTATCATCTCGATCGGAAACTCAGGCACAACGGGTTGGGAAATACTGTTTGTTGATTCAGAATTTTGGGGAGACAGGAATCACGGGGTGTGACGCTGATTTTCGTGGTAACGAGAACCTGCAATCGACGGATTTATCAAGTCATGTTTATCGGTGAGAGAGGAAATGCGAAGGACTCAGTGATCTTTTTTTCTCTGCTTTAGCGAAGGGAGCGATATTGATGGTAAAAAAATAAAAATAATATTAACCATCAGTAGTTTAAGGAACTCTATACAAAAAATTAATAAATCATCAAATATAATAATAAATATATCATATACAGTATTGTTAAATATCTCAAATTTAATTTAAACAAAATGTTTCGCCGTATACATCGTTTCTACTCCCGAAACTATTTTTTTTAACAGCTCCGACTATGAGTAGATTCTTTTTGGGATGAAACGAACGAAAATTCACTGCCACTTGTGGTTTGCCGCTCCTCCGGACTGCCGCAAATTAATGTCCACCAATTAATCCTAATACAACGACAAGCTCGACTGTACTGGCCGTGCTTTTTTTTCCTCTCTATTCTCTGTCATCATTTTTAAACGAACCCGTGTCAAATTACACGGGACGATCGGTTGATTGGATAATAGTACGTGATACGCACGAGCAACAGTGGTCTCCTCGTCACGGCTTCTCGATCGGCCGCTCCGAATCAATTTATTTAATAGGCTCCAATATGCTGTACAAGACCGGCTGCGCGTTTTTGTTTTCACAAATTAATCGAGGGCCCATTACCGCGTTAACCCGTATCGAGCCATATTCGAAGGGTTGCGTGCCTGTTTTTTTTTTTTTTTTTTCCTTTTTATTCTGTCCAACAACCAGCATCGGAGTCAGATGGCACGAGTTCAACACGCGACATACCGAGGCATGTCGCGCGCCCGGTCGCAGTCACTCGACAGCTAAAACATTTAATTTCCCCCTTGCCGCGACAGACCTGCAGCAAATTAATTCAGTTCACAAACAAACTGTCACGAATCATTCCAATATACTTATATTTTAATTTGAAACAATTGGGGTTAGATTAGATTTAACTTTTTTTGGTAACCGAAAAAACTCAACGTGTCCAAATATCCAAAAATTATAATCCATATTCTTTTTGCTTTTCAGGTATTTTTTTTTTTTTTTTTGCGACAATCAAAGCATTTAATTTTCTCGTTGCCATGACAGACCTCCAGCACATTAATTCAGTTTTCAAACAAACTGTTAGGAATTATTCCCAAACATTTATATTTTAATTTTAAAGGATTGAGGTCAGATTAGATTTAATTGTTTTTTAGTAACCGAGACAACTGGTCATGTCCAGACATTTTTTAAATTAAAAAGTAGAATGGTTTTTTTTTTCTTTTCTTACTCTCCTCGAAGCAACGAGAATGTCGGAAATAATAAAGACAGGAAAAAAACTACGAGACGTAAATACTCCGGCTCGAAGCCTCAGGCAATTTGCGCCAGATTTTTTTTTCTTGTACAGAAAAATCAATGCTCACCATTGGAATTCCATTCTCGCAAACGAGTAGGCGCCCCGAGACATCTCCATATTTTTCCAACAGAGGCTCAAAATACTTTCAAACAAGTTGTCGAACGCAGCGTGGTGTATCGACGGAAAAGGAAGAAAGAAAGAAGCTTCCGTCGATGGGAACAAGTTTACAAGACAGCGAGAGGTTGCGTAGTTTTTCGGTCGAAAATCCCACAGTTCGGTGCGGGGGAGTAGATCCGAGCAGGGAAGAAAAAAAAAATAAAGAGTGGAGAAGAAAGGAGACACAATGCACCTTGCATTGTCGGCCCTGTCAAACCCCGGGGGTTTTTCTTCGAGGGGCCTTAGCGATGCGATTCCAATCGTAACGAGATTATTGTAGGCGTTGAGCCATGGAGAATAATGCAACGAACGGACAATAAAGAGAGAACCTCGAGCGAGCGATCCATCGAGAAATGAAAATACAGTGAAAAATCGCCCCGGGTAGGGACATTCCGAGTGTTGGCAAACTCTCTCGTTTGTACTTTTTTCACTCACGCGGGAAGCTTTTTTTTTTAGATCTTTTCTTCGCAACGAGACTGTCAAAGCACCGGAAGACGCTGCGCGACAGGTACAAAGATGTATAATACGGTAGGAGAGTAAATAAGACGAGGAAATAGCGGACGCGCGAATGCGGTATTTCCGGGAAAAAAAAGAAACATTTTTCTAACGAGAATGTAAACGAAAATGTATCGTGAAAATACATTTCTCACAATTTCGAGTTCCCTAAATCCCAAAATCACAATGTAAAAACACACTACATTATCAAATTTTTTAAATGTTGGATTTCATCACCTACAAATTCTTCGGAATTAGAAAATGGTTTGAGAAACCATTTTGCTTCAGAATTCAATAAAACTTGGGTTCGAGGTTCCTCCAGGTCCAGCGTTTTGCACAATACGTCCAATTAATTCAATGAGTCGAAATAGCCGCGAGGAGGGACATTCCGAGTGTTGGCAAACTCTCACGCTTCTGTTTTCTTTCCCTCACGCTAGAAATGATTATTTTCTTCGCAACGAGGCTGTCAAATACATTTATCAAAAAGTTGAGCCTCCGAAAGGCCGGAAACCAAAATCTATAAACACCACATATTAATTTTTTTTTTTTTTGCAATTCTGAACTTCACCAGGTACAAATTTTCGAGAATTAAAGAATGGTTCGAGGAACCATTTTGCTTCAGAATTCAATAAAACTTGGTTTTGAAGTTCCCCCAGGTACAGCGTTTTGCGCAGCACGCCCAATTAATTCAATGAGTGAATCAGCCGAGTGCCTCAGCGTTATCCCCCCTTGACCTCTGTCTTTACCTGCAGGGTGCGCGTGCTCCTATCTGTAATACAGAACGTTTTAATGATGAGCTCTCCCCGTCCGGTGCCAGATGACTCCCGATGAATATCTACCCTCCTGCCACCAGCAGGCGTACACCCCCATCGGCGTTCAACCCCTGCCAGGTCACCAACTTGTGGATAGAGCACGTGCCATCGACGATATACATATGCGATTCACGCACGCATCGCCCTTACAGCGCCACATGTGACCTCCGCGCAGTGCACGGCAGCTCGTTACAGCTCGGTGTGGTACCCTCTCGTCTCCCCCAATGCGTTGCCCTCCGCAGGTTTCCGACACCATAAGTGTTTGCCCGAATGGGGGGATTCGCCGTATCGCGATTCTTGATCTGATGGCATTTTTTTGCAATTGAAATTCACCGTTAAAAAAGTGCTCGTAGTAATCATTTTGTATGATCCATAGCTACCTTTCGTTTTCACATTCCCAACATAATGGTACTGGTAAGAAGCGGCCCAGTTTCCGTCATCTTTAGGGCGGTGAAGGCAGTTTTCCATTATTTTTTGCCCGGTTTGTACTAAACAAAAATTATATTTATTGTTAATATAAATTGCGTTAACGGTAACGGTAAATTGTGATGACGGTAACTGGGACAGCGTCGGAAACTAGGCGGTTTGCCTTAGTCCAGAGTCGAACCGGACTTGGAAACTCGTGAACATCAGGAGTGTCAACATATGCTGCCTCCCACCAAAGAAAATCCCAATCTTTCCGCCGAGTCTCGAAAGTTTCCGACATTTGGTGCACTCTCGAAGTCCTGGGGAAAGTCCGACCAAGTGTCTTTCGCGCCCGGTCCAAGCCGCTCGGTCGGCACCCTTTGCCCGACCATTTTTTGTTTTTTTTTTTTCATTTCGTTCCAATCGGTCCGTGCGTCACGTGGCGCCGATCCACGTGGCTAACTAGCGCGGACCGGGCCAGCACAGACACAATTCAGCATCCAGCTGTATCCCCTCGAACGGGACTAGAATTTTGTCGTTCGCGATAATTGTGAATGACGAACGTTGACGATGTGTCCGTCGCAGAGATTTCCCGTTGGTATTGGTAGCTCGCTTGTTGTGCGCGAAGTCCGTCGGTCGGTCGGTCGGTGCCGCCTTGATCTTTCCCGTTTGCTCACTCGTGGCGTTTCTGTTTCCTACACCAGGCTCGAAACTGTGGGCGTTTCGACAATCCTGGCCAACGGACACCGAGAAACCTCCGGCCAGAAACACGCGCGCAGACATCGGCGCTACAACCAGAGAAACGGCAAGGCGATAGCGAACCGAAGGAATCATGCAAGCCAGTGCATTGCTCGGGGTGTCGGTGTTATTGCCAACGCCGTGGGCCGTATAGACGTACGTTTGTCGTGCGCGCACGGCCAACTCGGAGAAACGAGAGCCGCAAATGGGACAGGTTGCTGCCGGAGCCTTTGCAGGCCCTCCCTGGCATCGATGCATAATTGTGTGTATATATACCTATGTGGTATCGCAACCAACCGGCCGAGAGCGCAGAGCCTCTCGGCGCTCGTGAATGAACGGGAACGACGATAAATCGAGTGGAAATTAAATCGAATCCATCGAACTGTCGATAAACACCGACAATCCACCCTCGTAATTATCTGCGGATATCCATATACACATGGTGGTGATTATCCGACGATGGTTCAACACAGCCTCTTGCCATGCGCGCTGCTTGTTGCAGGATGAAGGACAGAAAATGAATGAAATGAGAGGAGGAACGAAAGAGTTCCAACATGGTAAATGGTCCGCGGAGAGAGAGAGCTCTATTCATCGGAGAGTCCCTGGTACCGGATAGTCAGCGGATATGTTGGTATGAATCGCTGAGGTGTGTACTACGCGGTTGTCGAATGCCCACGCTCGTTTATACCATCGTCGCGATTTCCGAGGTAGAATGCATGCACGGGTAGCCGGGGATATCGGTGGATATACGTGTATGGGATTCTTGGCTCGATTGCTTTGAGCCGATTTATGGACAGATTCCTCGTTTGCAAAGCTACGCAGCCCCGGAGTCCGTGGAAAATAAACGTCAACCTGGTGTGTATTATAAACGAGATATATATCTCTCTCGGGTTCTTGGATAATTAGGTAAGTGTGTGTAATACATCATAATCAAGATGTGATTCATGAGATGTGAGAGGCTTGTCAAACAGATTGTCGGATATGTACGGGCACCGTTGGGATTTTCCCGAGTGTCGGTGAGGTCAGTGTGTCGCCACGAGTATTGGATCAAAGTCCGGGGAAACTGTAACCATGCCATACCTCAGTTGTCTGACACCTACTTGGCTTGAGTATCGCGACTATCGAGCCTCCGCGCTAAGCAGTACTGGTAACCGGACGAAAGGGTGCGGGTTCAGAGTTGGATAAACGGCGTCAAGATTTCAGTCGTATTAGGGATAGGTCAAGATTTTTCGGGCTCGCTCGAAAACATCTTTGATGTATGGTACTCCAAGACCCTTAGAGTACATATCATGGAAAGTCAACTCCTACAGTGCGGTGAGGTCGGTGTCTGGTCTGATTATTGGATCATAGTCCGGGAAAACTAC
The DNA here is from genome assembly GCA_958510785.1 of Exephanes ischioxanthus. NCBI lineage: Eukaryota > Metazoa > Arthropoda > Insecta > Hymenoptera > Ichneumonidae > Exephanes > Exephanes ischioxanthus. The sequence goes on along the minus strand of OY294023.1, from coordinate 11,207,724 downwards.
AACCATTCCAGACTTCCGTAGTTTGACGCCTACTCGGCCTGAGTATCGCGACCTGTAAGCATCCGCGCTAAGCAGTCCTGGTAGACTTATACTTGGGAGACGTCAACATTTTTCGGCCATGCTCCAACACATTTTTCTCCTCTGGCAGCTTTTAGAGTGCCATACTGGAATCTTAGACCTCCGCCTCTGTACAGCCACGGTTCCGACTTGCCTGTTCCAACTGACCCCGGTCTCCCAACTTCAAACGAAATGACTCCGGGAGCGCGGTACTCGCTTCCACCGGGTCTTCTTTGACCGATCAATCTCAGCACCGCCCATGCTTATCCATTTCCACATATGCACCATTGTCCGCAATGACACAAGCATCAGGCCGGATTTCCGAGTACTGCACAGGTTCACGAAGGCACACGGAGCGGTGGATCGAATATACGTGCTGGCGAGTCTCGAGTTGTCTCGTAAACGTTCTAATCTACCCTTGGTCCGGACGGTCGCGACCGGCTCGCCAGCTACGGAATACGAGAAGAAGTGGTGCTCGTGCACCTCGATCCACAAATTATTCTTCGTGTAGTCGGGCGTGTAGAACGATCGAGAGGGGGGAGAGGGATAAGGAGCGCCGGCTATCCTGCAGGCTCCGTTGGGCCGGTGCATCGGGCACCTCGGCTCGTTCCGAGAACCCTGCGGAGTGCACGGAGAGCAAAGAGTGCAGCACACGGAGGGAAAGAAACCACCGGTATCTCTCTGTCGTCTCTGCGAACGTCTCTTCGCGCGTCCTATCCGACGAAGGGACCTTATGCCACGATCCGAGCGGCGAGCGAGAGGGAAAACAGAATACGTACAGAGAGAGCGATGAAGGAAAGCATCGGGTGGACCCGAGCAAGAGGGACAAAGAACGACGGCTTGTCCAGAGAGAAGAGAGAAGACACGTGTTGTCCCCTCGTTGGTTCGCCGGTTCGTTCGAACGGGCTGGGGTCGCGCGAGGCCCCAGTTAAGGTGCTCTCGTTTGTTCCTCGTTTCCGAGTCGCGTATACGCTGTACCTGCGCGGTTCTGTGGTCCTCGGCTGGTCCCCGGGCTGGATCCGCGAGAACGAGACGAACGAACGAATACAGAACCCAAGTGTATATAAAGCAGCGCAAAGAAGATCGGAGGCAGAGGAGAAGAAGAAGAAGAAGCGAGGTCGGAGGCTTCGCGCGCCGAGGAGAACTCCACCGGAGTCCGGTATCTACGATCGTTCCGTCCACCTGTGTTCCTCGTATTGTCAGCCGTTGGAACAGAAAGACCGTCGCTGACCCGGGCGAAGGAGCGAGAAAGCTGCGAGAAGTGCCCGGAGAACGAGCCTCCGCTGCGGGGCCGGTCAGGAATCCCGTGAGAATTAACGATTCCGACCTCGAGAGCCGGGCCGGGACCGGGAGCTCTACCGAGTCAGAGCAAAAAGGAACGATGGCAAAACGAGAATGAAGAGGACTGAAGCGAGGAGAAATACGCTAGAGATGTCCTCTCTGCACTTTGGTCCTCTCGTTTCTCATCGCCCGATGCAGCGGGGTAAAACGGTCCGGTTGCCAGTCATTGGCACGCGGAAGACATGGAATTGGCAGGTTCTCGAAGCGCCCAGCACTGTACCGTTTGATCGGACTGGATGCTACGCTGTACGTTGGTCATGAGCGTGAGCCAAACCCCTCCCAATGTCGTCTCGTTACCGTGAAAGAGCCTTCGGTCGTCATCCACGATGAGGTTCGCCGATGTCGTTCATCGACGGTGAGAGAAAGGACAAGTCGAGCTTCTAACAGCTAGTGATAGTCTCGTCCATGAAAAGCTGGACAGCGGTGTCACGTATTGGACATATGTCCCGTGCGATTGATCATACGGCGAATTTATTGCTACGCGGAATGCAACCGGATGAGTGCAACCTCCTCTGGAATGGCAGCAAAGTGTGCCTGCCGATGTCAAGAGTCCAACAAGGCGTCCAGCTTCCTGGTTCTCAAACGAGAAATCAAGCGATGGATCTCTATGCTCCCTGTGCAGAGTCCTCCATTGGGACAACCAGGACCTGGAGTTTTATGTGACACCACATTGGTGCACTCGATTCAAGTGGAAGACGATAAGGCCCGAGAGATCATCGCTGGGGTCTTTTGATGGTTCTCCTCTAGGGTTATTCGAGATTCGTGATGGAATGGAGGTTATCGAGCTCTGCAGTGAACAGCTTCGGTATCTAACAAACGTATCTCTGGAAATGAAGATCAGATTGAGAACTCGACCAGGAGGTATGGCATTACGTTGATGGATCAAGAGCCTTTCGGTCAAGAGTTCCTCAAACTGAATCCTAAAGTCGGTCGAGTTCACCGTAATGCGCAATTCTTGCCCAAGCTTTAGGTGACCCGACCACTTTTAGCTGTAGGCATGGAGCTGTTGATCTGGAAGTGAGTCATGAATGTGGAGCTGAGTATCAGCCTATGAAAAAAAAAAATATCAGATCTGAATCGTTCATGCGCCAATTGATGACCGTCTGGCCTCGTGAAGACCACGAAAAGACCGTCAGTTCTCCAACGAGAAATCAAGCGATGAATCTCCATGCTCCCCGTTCACACTTACGTTGGGACAACCATGACCGCGACTGTTATGTGAAGGATACCACATTTGTGCACTCGATTCAGGTGGAAGATGATAAGACCCCAGAGATCATCGCTCGGGTTTTTTGATGGTTACTGGATCAAGAGCCTTACGGTGAAAAGTTCCTTCAACTGAATGCTGAAGTCGGTCGAATTCACCGTAATGTGGAGTTCTTACGCAAGTCGTAGGTGACCCGACCACCTTAAGGTGTATTGAAAGGCGGTTAATCTGGCAGCGAATCATGAATATGGCGCTGGGTATCAGCCTACGGCGAAAAAATCAGATCTGGAGAGTTCAGGTGCCAATTGGTGACCGGGTGGCCTCGAAGAAACCACCAAAAGACCATCAGCGACGGAGCGAGCCTTTGCCACCTGCACACCGCTATTTTTGCATGACACGTGGGTGTAACTGCGAAAGAAACGCGCCTCTCTTTGTTACCGAGAAGTCTCCGAGAGTCTCGGATTCGCAGCTATATACGAAGTTGCAGTGCATACAGGTACAATGGCAACACGGTGACTCGAAGCGGTGCTGGACGGGATCTTCCCGTAGGCGGTGGCGCAGGTCGCGCAACCAAGAATCGCGAGAGACTCTGTAACGGGCGGGCGCGCGAGTGCTCGGATGTTTTATCGTCCTCCGAATAATAATGCAAACGCGCTTCCACAGACTTGCCAGTCTGCCAGGGGCACACCCCTGAGGAATGAATAAAAGCGTCGGAGACTTTGGCTACGTATCGCGCGATAAATATAACTTTTATTAACAATACCGGCGGATTTTCGTGGCTCTGAATCTTCGCGCCATTGCCCTTTTGGTCCGCGTGGATTATCGGGCATGTGATTTTCAGCGTCTAACGCACGAACGTTAGTTCTATGACCGTGAATTTTTTATCCCTCAATTCTTCGTACAATGATTAAAACAAAAAATCTGCCGAAAATTGTGAAATTCGTTTAAGGCTCGTTCTAGACTTTATCGGCCCGCAACCTTCGAAGAGTTCGAACAGCAACGAAATCAACGAAACATCGATGAGAAATTCTGGAAAAATTCGTAGAGGTACCTTGAAATGTGGTTTCTTCGATGTTACAAAAAAAAATGTATCGTATACACTCGCATCCTTGTTACATCTGAAACACGATGACGCAATGACAACCACCGTCAGCAATTTTCATAGTGGCACCCAGCGATGTTCTAACTACCTACGTTGATGTATAAACCGCTGGGCAAGTCAGGAAACGAGGGCACTCGAGGATATCAACGAATAAATCGTTCGAGTCTCCATCGTTCCTCGGATCAGTTTCATTAATGGGGAGTATGCACACAATCGAGGCTCTGTCACGCCAGGATGATCATCTGTAGGCTACACCCAGAATTCCATCATATATCCGACCCACCTGATAAATTATTTTTATACTCAACAACGACATCTATTTCTGTCGCTTGCTGCATTAGAGATTAATTCAAAATACATTTGAGATGTGTCACACGCGTTCTTTTACTCACTTTCCTTTGTTCCTTAATTCACAAGTTTCTGTCACCGACTGCATTCGAGTTTCCAGAGAAAAATTCAAAACTTCCTCCGTAACATCATATCCGGTTTGAAAATCTCACTTTTAAACCGCAATTGACGTCACACCAAAAAATAATAACTAAATTATTTCAGACCGGAAGTGAAATACCAGAAATACGCCACGCAAACGAATTTGAAAAATATCGTTGTGACGTCAATTCTAGTTTGAAAATTTCAGTTTCCGATCGGAAGTGACGTCACATCGGAAATACGTCACTTCCGGTTTGAAAACGAAACACCATCCCGCGCAAATCGTCTGTAATGTAATCTGGTAATAATAAATGTTACATGCGAAGAGAAAAAAATCTCCACTAAGTTATGCCAATTCCCCGTCTCGTTTGTGTTATAATGCACGCACGTGCCACGTCGCATCAGCGTCATGGCTCTCTTCCTCGTTGTCATCGGAGTTCTGCACCAGCTCCCTGAGTCCACCGAGCGTGCAATCGCCTTTATCCTCATTCCCCTCCGCTGACTCTATCATTCTCTCGTGTATATATATATATATTTTTTTTTCTCTACCTCTTCCTCTCCTCTTCTTATTCACTCTGAATTCTTTTTAGTCAGGGCGCGACGAAGACGACGACGACGAGTCGCTCGTGCCGCGCCGGCCATGACGGCACTCCTATATGTTACATACGAAGGATGTCCGCCTGCTTGCTCGGCTCCGCGCCTCTTCTTCTTCTTCTTCGTCTTCTTCTTCTTCTTCTGAGGAAGCGATACGAGGAGCGCAGTATACGAGCTACGACGACAACGAGAGCCGCTGCTTGCTGCTCGGTGTGTTGTTCCTCACTACATATTCAGCGACCTCCTCGAGCGCGATAAATGTTCCCGATCGCGTACGCGAGGTCACGCCGGTCCTTCTCTCCGTCTCTCACCCTTGCCCGGTGCAAACCGAACCTCCGTGACGATTAAATTCGAGCACGACTTCCGCCCGGCGGAGCGAGAGATCTCGCTCGCTTCTGGTTTCTTCGCCTCGCTGTATATACATATGGGTTAAGAGCTTCATGCACGTTAGATGGAGCACGTACGATGCATGATGTGGCATTTGCCTGCTCGGTGAATCGCGCAGGTATTTTACGGCACGTCGGCCAAGTGTCTCAAACGGAAGTGAGCGTTTTCGTGACAAACGCGCGCCAGGCAAAAACCCCTTCGGAAGTCATCCGGCATACCGCACCCAGGTAAAACGGTTTTGAGGGCAGAGCTCGAGAGAGTAATTGATTGCTGCAAGGCTTTGCTGGAATCTACTCTCGTATTCATGAAATTCGATGCCACTGTGGAGGATTTTTTTTTTTAATATGGGAGGAGGAGGAGGTGAATATTGACTTCGAGGATGCGCTCGGTGGGCTGGAAGCGACGATGAATATTTCGAGGTTCAAAAAACATTGGGGTCGACTTGAAGTTGAATGAAAAACACTTGCCATATCTGCTGCACGACGAGTTTGGATTCGAGAAAGAGAAAAAAACTACAAAAACCAAAGACTCTTTGATAACAAAAAACTCAAAAACCTAAGTTGGTTTTTTGAATTTCGGATCCTTTTTCACGTTTAATCGAGATGTGGAAAGGCGCACTGCGGCGCATATCACGGGGACAGCAGGTTGAACATAATAATGATGGTTGTGAGATGCAGGAAGAGATATTTTTATTCTCGGGCTCGCATCGCGAAGAAAACCTTCAAAAAACTCAAAACTTAAAAAAGCAAAAAATAAATAACCCAAGTTGCTTTTCGAATTTCGAGTCCTTTCTCCCCGTTTAATCGAGAACTAGGGTAAACCAGCCAATGAATATAAGGGACCAATGAATAGACACTTTCCGTTAGAGCACGTGCTTAAAAAACGTCTATTCACTGGCTTTTTCGTCTGCTCAACTGTCCATTCATTGGCCGGTTTATCCTAGAAAGGACTTCAGCGCATATCGCGGGAACAGCAGGTTGAAAACATAACAATGATATTTGTGAAGAGCAAAAACCTATATTTTTATTCTCGGGCACGAATCGCGAAAAAAACCAAAAAAAAACCCAAAACTTAAAAAAACTAAAAATAAAAAACCCAAGTAATTTTTCTACTCTCGAGATCCTTTTTCCCGTCTAATTGAGAGTCAGAAAGGTGCACCGCGGCTCATTCCGCGGGATACAGCAGGTTGAACATAATGATGATATTTGTGAGGAGCAGGAAGCGATATTTTTGTTCTCGGCATCGAATCACGAAAAAAAAGGGATTAACGATCGAGCGCACGAGGCCGGTGTGTAAGATATCACTCAGGTGATTTCGGGTTGATGTTGCCCGACGACACTGATGAGAAAACCGGCCTTGTGTTTATTATATTCCTCGCCAACCCCGGTTTATCAGTCCTCTTCGTCTTCTTTTTTTTTCCCCGTCCTCTCTCTTCGATACGCTTTAGGCCCCTCCGCTGTGATTCGCCGGGCAAACCGATCGTTTTTATCGCGGTGACACGCCTATAAAGATCTCTTCTCGTGGCTCGGTGTGCCCGGGCTCGGACCACTCCATCGGCGACGAGGTGGAGAGAGAAGAGCGGAGCAGCCCGGTCCAGCCGAAGAGAAAAGAGCTCCTCAGGATCGTTCGCCTCTCGGGGCTCCGGCCGGAGTCGCTCGCCAGCGGCTCCACTGGAATCGCTCGCGTTCGTTGGCCAGGGCGCATGGCTCATGTCGCGGCATCTTTGTCGGCTCGGCCGGTTCTTCATCATCTCTGCTGCCGATATCGAGAAAGTACGACGGAGAGAGAGGCAGAGGAGAAACAAAAAAAAAAATGCTCGAAGGTGGAGGGAACGGGCGAGAGGGGAGGGAGAAGGATCTTCCTGAGGCGAGAGGACGGGAGTGAAGAGCAAGGTGGAACCTCGAAAGAACCTGCGGGACGAAAGAGTTTGAGAAAAAAAAAAAAAAAAATCATTTGAGATATTAAAAGATGAAGAGGAGTAAAGAAAGACGAAATGATGATAGCAGTCGAGGGGACGAACGATGGACGGGATGTACGAAGAACCTGCCGCTCGGAGGTTCGGGCTCTCGTGTTCCTTTTTTTTTGGCTCGCCTTTATCTCTCGACGATAGCGATCATATATTAATTAACGCACGAGGTTACGGTGGTGCGGATGAGCGGAGGGACGGCTCGAGTTATTGTTGGCCCGTGGTAAATTAATAGACCTTTGCGTGTATTAATCTCATCGTTGTGTACCCCTTTCGCGATATTCTCGGAGGCTCCGGGGAGAGCGAAGCCCACGGACTTCGATGATTTTCTTCTGCGGATGTGGTCGGAGCTTTTTTTCTTTTTTTTTTCGTTTTATTCGAGGGAGAGAGAATTTTGTAGCGATGTTTTATTGGACTACCGAGAGCCGAAGGATTATTAATCTTGGGTCGGAGAAGGACGGCCGGATAGCCAGAAGCCCGGGTGTATCGGATTTCAAGGCGCGCCTCGTGCGCGTATTGACTGATATCTCGCCATTGTACGCCGTAATCGGGGAAATATTTTTTTCACTTTTTTTTTTCGTGTCCGCGGTAAATCGATCGGGGCACGGATGTCCGCCAAAAGTCCACCCACCTGGACGACTACTGACGCAGGAGACGACGTTGATTTAAAAAATCTGCCACATCAAACCATCGTCCAAGCTGCAGTTTCACCGATTCTGCGTGGTACGTTTTGTTCCAAACGCTGTAATTTTTGAACAAACCATTTTTGCCGATGATCCGTAGGTCAGTCTCGTCGGGGAGAGTCCGGCGTATCGATTTCACTACCATTGAACCTAGAAATATCAATTTCTTCGAGAGTTATAGCGCAACGAACATCGCGATCTGACCGGACGTGCGCGAGGACCTTTCAGGCTCGTGGCAAGGAATGGAAATGTACCAGAGGTGTCGGGATTTTTTTACTCGCATACAGAGATCGTCTCTCCATGTGTACCAGATGTCAAATTGATTTATCGTCTAGTAAAAGAAATAAAAAATACAATGTAAAATAAATTTATAAAATAAAAAAACCGCGATTAAAAAACTTCACGCACCTCATTCGCGTAAAATCATAAAACCAACCTCCACGAAACGATTAAATTTCTGCACAAAAAACAAAAATCTGTAACCGAGCTCGCGTTCAGTCCCCACGAATCATCGATTCCGACGTTACCGTTGATTCCCGACCCGCTTCCTCAATCTCCCGACTGTTTATTCCCGAGAGGCCGCGAGCGTGCGCGCTTCTCCCGAGCGCGGCAGAAACCTCGAGGAAACAGAAGGTTTCAGGGTGGTCCCGTCGGCCTTCCCGGCGCGAGCTAGCCGCGAGAGCAAAAAGCAAAAAACAAACCCCCCTTAAAAAAAAAATAATCAAATAAATACAAAAAAAATTAATAATAAATACAAAAAAAATCCCCAACAGAAAGACTATCCACGGCAGCAGAAGAACGCGCGGACCGCGGGGACAAACAGTGCCACGGAGGCAGAGAGGAAAAAGAGCACAGACGCCGGCGTGCCGCTCATAACGTGCCTCGCTCGCATCACACAGCAGTGTATCTTTCTCATGGATATGTCTCGTGCCTACCAGGCGAAACGGGCCCTGAACCAGCGTATAACGAAGAAGGATAGAAACGGCAAGAGCAGCCTCTACGTCATAACTGCCTTAACAAATGGCTGACATATTAGAAGCTAGAGGAACGGTCTTCATGTGTGTGTGTGTGTGTTTCGCGGGTCGCGCGAGCCGTTCCATCCCACCCTTTGCGGTTGCATCCGGGCAAGAAAGTTTCCAGCCTCGGCTCTCGCTCGGGCCGCAGCTTAAAGCGTTTCCTATGAGACACACGGTGGGGGGGGGAAACGTTTTCGTCGTGCAGTGCAGCTCGGCGCGGTCCCTTTCATGAAACTGGATCCCTGTTTCGTTCCCCGTACAGTTACACCGCCACCCCACCCACGGGTGCTCCGCGGAGCGCGAGACGGATACTGCCGGACCGCGGAACGGGAAGGGAAGGAGCCGCGGAAAGAGAGATAACCAGGGCAATAATTCAAGAACCTTGCGATACCGCGACGACCGCGGAGAGCCAGCCCGTGGCTCAATGCGAGATTAGTCACGGTCTCGCGGAACGCGCATGCGCGGTCTCCGTGCGCAAGATCGTAGGATCCGAGGATGCTGAGAGGTAAGGGTGGAGGAGAAAAATTGGAAAAATTTTGCGGTTTTACAATGGTCAGCGCATTCATGGCGGTACAGAGAATTCTGGCCAATTCATTCCGGAGGACATTTTTATTGGGGCATTCTCATCACTCCGTTCTGCTCTATCTCCTTCGATCTCGTACCGCACAGTAAAAAAAGTTTGTACTTTTTGCAACTTATTGTCCACAAATGTCCACAATTTTTTATTTTTTCAAATAAAAGTACAGACCAAAATTGTCAATGACACGGGAAATAAAAAGACAGGTGCGTTTATTTAAATAAGTGACATACGAGTTTGTCACTTATTTAACAAAATTGTTTTTACGAAATTTCGCATCCCGATTTTACGAAATTATTTTTTACTGTGCGAAACACTTTTGTTTAATTATTTTTCTTTGGGTGAATTTTCCTATCAATTGAACATTGATAGGTGGATTCGACGGCGACGGTGCTGGTCTACATGGACTAGATGGCGCGAATCGAGGATGCTGCGCGGGGTGAACGAGGGTTTATTTTTATTTGGCGACTTCCAATGGTCATCGATTCATGCCCATTCGTACAATACGTGACAATTCATTCGTGAGAAAAGTCTACTCTTGCAATGAATTCACGAATTTTTCCTTGGGTCATTCCCATTACTCTATTCTGACCCCCAATCTCCCGTTCTCCCTTAATATCGTGCCGCAACATATTTCATTTAATTTTTTTATTTAATTTTTTTTTTTCATTTTCCATGATTTAAACATTGACGGATGGAATTGAATCATGAATGCGAAAAATTGGAAAAATATTTGGTTTTTCCAATTGTCACCGATTCGTTCCGATTCGCTAAATTCATTGGTGAGAAAATTTTACTTTTTCACTCAACCAAACGAATGTTTCCTTGAATCATTCACCGTCACCGCGTTCCGGCCTATCTCCTTCAATCTCGTGCCTCAACACTTTCGTTTAATGTTTTTTTTTTTTATTTTTAATTAAATTTATTTTTATTTTTCTATTAATTAACCATTGACAGATGGAATTGAATCGATGCGGGATCCCACGCCGAGTTTCATCGTCATAGAGGCCGGCCGAGCTAGCTGGATACTCCGCCGACTGGAAGGAGTTTAATATCGACGGACCACCCCGAGTCGATCCGACTCGGGATCGACCGGGGGGTAATTAAGTGCTGGCGAGCGCCGTCCAAGTGAAAAAGGGATAGATCCGGAGAAAGATGGAACGACGATGTGTGTATATGTGTGGCCGCGATGAGCCACGGGAGAGGGACGAGGAACGAGATCGACGAGGCGCGCGGAGGCTGGCGTGACCGGTGATCATATAACGCCACGCGAGGATTCTCGATCCTCGGAACGATCGCGCGACTCCCGGCTCTCCCCCGCTGATCGTCCTCGTCGTCTCAACTTCGATCCTTCAAGTGCCTCCGTCCTTGCAGAGATACTTTATCCGCGAAAAATATATATATATATTTTTTTTTCGAACAGGTTCGAAATAAAATAGCTGTTTTATTATTGATCCTGAAATGCACTGCGACAACGAATTGTAAATTTAACGTACTGGACTGGAAGTTTTAATGCAAAAACTGTTACATTTAATTTAATGTACAATCGTGATGAGAAATGAAGCCTGCGTGTGCACACTATATTTTCAGAGACGCGGTGAGTAGACTGGGTGTTTTAGGGAACAGTCGGATTTTCAAAGTTTTCTAAGTTTTCAAAAAAATCTGAAAAAATCCTGGGTTACTTCTTGAAGTGTCTACTACATGGACTTGAAGTTGCCAAAGTCAGAAGTTAAAAACCGTTGTTAATAACGATTGAAGAATAGTCGAAAAAGCGGAAAAAACGGAGAGTTTCAAACTTCGACTGTTCCATCAAAGACCCAGTGTACACACCCAGGGTTAATAAACCTTTTTGTTTAAATTAATGTGAATTGTTAAAAATAAAGTATCCCCAATGTTTCATCGCAATTGTGCATGAAATTTGATATATCAGTTTTTGCACAAAAACTTCCAGTACATTAAATATTACACGCATTTTTTTACAGTGTATGGAAGAAATGAGGATAATAAAAAAAAGATATTTACCTTGGAAGGAAATTCAGAAAAATTTTGAAATAATTCTCCGTGTTACGTATCGATCATGTGAAGACGTCGTGAAAATTTCGTAACGATTCGTCGAACCGTTTAAGAGATAGGATCTGTTGATGAGATAGATAAGAATTTTACAGATTTCTCGAAAATTCGATTATATTTTGAGATGTTTATTATCATTATTATTAGCATTATTTTAGGCAAAGAAACAATGAAACTTTATCTAAAACAGTGTATCGTAAAATATGAACTCTGCACCGTACAGAAGTATGGAGCGTCGTTCCGGAGGCGGACCGTCGAGATTAATAAGAACGTACCGGGTAGTTTATAGGCGAAATTCTCCGTGGACCGCGCTCAAATTTATCCGCCGTTATCGGACGATCACGCGAACGAGTGAGGATCTCTCGTTCGTTTCTTTATATATAGTGATGCGTTTCCATTCCTACCTGTTGCTGCTTCTGCTGTTCATTCGCCTCGCGGTCTGCTTATGGCGCATCAGGAAGAGAAAAATTGAGTGGATGCTCGACGCTCGGTAATCGGGTACCTGCTTAGCTCGAGCATCTTTTTTTTTTTTTTTTTTTTTTCGTCTCTTATTACTTCTGCGTTTGCCGGCTACGGCTGTTAGCATGTGTTACAGCGCGAGCCCGAACGGACCGCGGACTGTAACCTGTTGCGATGCGTGACCACTGTCTCGTCGATCGAGAAAAAAAATATCGAGAGCAGAGTCGTGTAAACACCACATTAATTGCGATCTTTCGGGACGCTACATGTGTTTGAAGTATCGGAGGAAAAAAAATATTATACAAAATAATCCAATATTTTAGCCCGTTAAACTCACCGAAATGCATAGAATATTATCGAAATAGTACAATAGGGGAATATTTATCCGGGCCCGGGAAGGAGTCCAGGGAAATTACGTCACTTCCGGTCTGGAAAAATGACTTTTTCCCCGGAGATACATCACTTCCGGTTTGAAAAATAATTTTTTTAACCGTAAGTACGTCACTTCCGATTTGAAAATCTCATTTTTCAACTGGAAGTGACGTCACACCAGAAATATGTCACTTCCGGTTTAAAAATCTCGTTTTCCGCCCGGAAGTGATGTCAAACCGGAAATGAGTTCTTAAAATAATCGGGGCCTGAGATGGGTTCCCCTAGGAGGGGTTTTAAATAATCAGGTTCTGCCCCCCGGATTCTTGATTGGGACAAGCAAGCAAACAAATTTCGAAAATATATATGAGATCGAAAACCGGAGCTACAGATTTCATAACTGACAGACGGACAGACAGATAAATATCTCTTTGATTTATATGGCTGATAAAAAAAAAAATAAAAAAAAATTATTGTTAAATAATTAAATTTTATGAATCAAGCAAGCTCGAACAGAAGAATGAAGAGGCTAAAGAGGACGACAGAGTCGAAGTGCCAGCGGGAATCAGCTGCAGAGCTCCCCGAGGCTCCTCGGGAGAGCGCCAAAGCGACGGGTTCTCCGTTCCGGCGCTCGCTGCACAGAAACGAACGAAACGATCGAGATAGCCCCGAGCAGCCACGATTTATGTCAACGCGTCTACCTAACGATTCCCTTAGAGCTGTCGAGAGTCCGCGGGGCTCGGACTAATTTCCCCGTCGTCGATGCCTCGTCCACCGGCTCGGCAGCCGAGGTTTATGGCTTGCCAGGCATACCGGGCACCGCGGCGGTCTTCATTTCCCCCCCTCCCTCTGTAACCTCCGCTTAGGTACGCGCGTAGGTGGGTACGCGAAGTTTTACTCGCGATCGAGTTGTCCCGATCTTTGTCAGAGATACCGGACGCGTTTTATTCGCGCGGATACCCGCGGGCTTTGATACTTTGTCTTGTTGCTCTATATTTTTTCAACGGGAGGCAGTGGAAAAAAAGAAAAAATTAACCAACTATATGAGACTAAATATTAATAGCTCAGTAAAAAAAAAAAAAAAAAAAAAAACGAGTAACCAACTATATGAGATGTGACGTGAAAATTTTTAAAGCATATTTTGCGGTTAAATGTTATTCAATCTTTGCGGTACTTAAAAATGATTTATTTTGGAATCGAAAAATTAATGGGTATTGCGGAAGAAATTAAAACATTTTTTTTTTTTATTTGTTGGAGATTGAAAATAAATGGTTTTGATACTTTGTAGCTCGAAGGGTGACTATGCCGTAATGGTAGTGTTAAGCCACTTTGAGGTACAGTGGAAGATATATATAAGATAAGTTTTATTCGCACGGATAGCCGCGGGGTTTGATACTTTATTCTCGCTCTATATTTTTTCGACGTAGGCCAGTGAAAAATAAATAAATAAACTAACTATATGGGACGAAACACGACGATTAGCATATTTTTCGATTGAAAGTAATTCAATCTTTGCCGTACCCAAAAAAAAATTATTTTCCGAATAAAAAATGGTTTGTTAAGGAAAATAACGAAAAGGCTTTTTTTTAAGATAAAAAATTATTTTGATAAATTGCGGCTCGAATGTGCGATTATGTCGTAAGTGGAAGTGTTAATCCACTTTAGTGCTCTAGTTTGTCTGTGACGACGAAAACCGATTCTACCGTTTCGATCTAACGAGAGCCATCCGAGATAATCGTCGTATAATCGTTATCTAAGGTACAGTGGAAGAGCGTATAACTGCACGCGATAATAGTTGATCCGATAAAATCGACGATAACGTCCGCTCTCGTACCTGCGCCTCCCGCTTTCTCCTACCGTTCCGCCTATCGCCTCTCTTTCCGTATCACTTCGCATTGAAACATATTTATTATTCATAAATACAGTATGATCCTAGACTAGGAAGTCTCCACGGGTCTCCAAGGAGCAGAGAAGCAAATCGATGATATCGAACATCGTGGATTTTTCATTATTATTATTATTATTTTTATTATTAATCCCTTGGGGCGCTGGTGACAAGGATAATTTTTACTCTAAACAGAATCTTGTCTTATTTCTGTACATTGAATATAATCCCGTTCGAATGCGACTGTAAGGTCGCCTAGGGCGCAGGGGATACGCGAGGGTGAGGAGAAACCCGGGGCTACTTGACACACTCGCAACGCTTTAAGCTCGTAGTAAGAAAACGGAATTAGCTAGAGGTACCGTAATTTTTGTGTGAGCAACCGAAGACCATCTCCCAATGTGTGTAAAATGGCAAATAAATACGCTTTATAGAGTCATAAATAAAAATTGCAACGTAAAATTATAAAATTCGTCGAGCAATATCGATCTGCCTATCGTCGCGACGCTTCACTCCCATATTAAGAAAGTCGATCATCTACATGTACCGTAATTTTTTTGCAGCCATATGAAGACCATCTCTCAACGTATGTAAAATAGCAAATCGATACGTTCGACAGAAACAGAAATAAAAATTGCAACGTAAAATTACAAAACTCGTCGAACCAACACCGATCTGCCGATCGTCGCGACGTTTCACTCCCGCGTTAAGAAACTCGATCAGTTACATGTCTCCTATTTTTTTGATAAACAGACGAAGACACTCTGCCTCCACATGCCAAATTTCAAATTGATTCATAATATCATAACCGAATAAAAAATTTCAACGTAACCATACGAAGTTGTTTCAAGTGACCCCGGTCTCCTGTATAACCGCAGTTCCCGCCGCTCTCTCGCGTAATAGACGAAGTCGAACCGGCCAGGCCGGAGCAAGAAAGTTTCGCTGCTCTCGAGTACGACTCGGCTGTAAACTCGCTGCCCGATTCAACAGGCGGAGGTATTAGATTCGACGAACAGAGAAGATCTCATTCGAGAGCACGAAGCGGCGCCAGAAGTCCTATCTCTCGCTCGAGTTGCTCTCCGTGCGACGGCGCCGGTTTTACACGATTGCCAGGACGATATCGAGGAGCTCTCTGCGCTCACGTCTTTTCTCTCGTCCACGCGCTACAGCGTCCCTCCCCTCCCCAAACCCCCCTCTCCGCTCCCTTATCAATGGACCACGATTACCGGAATGCGAGCTCGCGACGCTCCGAAACATAAATCTGCTGCCGGGATCCTCTTTATACGTGAGGAAATAAGAATTAAAAGGGGAGCAAGAAAGAAGAGACTCGCCGAGGAAATCGATACGTTGCCCTCGAACGAGTTCTTCCCCTTAACTTACTTACTTACTTACTCGTTTAAATCCTAGAAGTCCGGGTATTTGCTCTTGCAGTCACGGATCGAGTGAAATAAATGTCGAAAAAAAAAAAACGAGAAAAAAATCAATTGCCATGGCAAATACCGTCCGCTGATCCTCATAGATTCTCTGCAAAGCTGTGCAATACACCCGATCGACAAAACCTGATCGATATCGCGATCTTGAATTTTACACTCGGTGCACTTTACTTTTACAGAGCGCGGACCTCCGCAGTCACGCTGCTCTGTATATGGAAAACGAGATATTACTAGGAGAAAGAGTGCCGCAAAAAATTTGAAAAAATTCTCGGACGCGCGTGACGACCCTCCGAGTATGTGATAAAAATTATGCAACGATTCGTCGAGCCGTTTTCAGGACACGCTTTAGCGAGTTCACACACATATTATTTCTGTACTCGCACGGGTTAAAATATTGTTTGCACCGAATGTAAGTCGCTGAGAATTCAACACCGTTCGAATTTCAACTAAACACTATACGGGCCACCCAAGTGACAATACTTTTTTTTTTAGAAATTATTTTTTACCCAAGCAAAAAAAATCTTATTTTTACTCAATCTTTGTGTTTTTAAGTTTTCTTCTTTCTCTGCTCTTTATCTCGGGTGCAGAAGAGAATTGCAGCGCAAACTTGGTCGAAGCGAGCGGGGCGCAGTGTATCGAGGTGCAGGGTAGCAGCTACCTCATGAATATTCAACGTACAAGTTGTCGAGGCGCGAGCGCGAAGTGAGGAAGAGAAGATGCTGCGGGCTCCCTCTTGCAGCATCCTTTCGCCCCGTTCGCTTCTCTCTCTGCCGTGTACCGCGCCTATATACGACGGTTGACGTATACCCTTGTTGATCATAAGTGGGTTTGTTTCGCTGATTGTTGTCGCATCGGTGACGGCCCACCGAGTGCCCGGGGGGTCCGTTGCATATTCAACGTCTTGTCCCCCTTCGACGCGCTCATGGGCCTTGTACTTCGTACATCCTGCCATAGCGTTTGAAGCTTATCTCTCGACTGATACGGCGCCGCCCGTACAGGGCATTCCATAAGTCGTGATTCTCGTTACGTATCGTACCGAGGCCTGATAATGCAATCAGTTTCATTTTTTTAATCCACTCAACTGACTCTAACTGACTGCAAATCGTATTTAAATTTTTCAAGGTTGCTGCTCTCTTTAGGTACTTCCCGCCGTCGGACATCTCTCGGACCTACTCTGTTCCTTCCAACTCGCATATTTCCGAACCAAACAAGGCTGTCAGCCTACTTGTCGGGCACCAAGAGCCAATCACATTTCGAATAAAACCTCAGAAATGAAATTTCGTTATTTCTACAAGATCTCCTCATCCGGGAACTTACATTCTATATTCCAAATGACGTTTTTCGACCATAATTTCATTATTTGTAAATTTCACTGTTAAAGGGTTACAGAATGTAGATTGTATTGAAATTGTTCCGTACCGCTGTCATTTTTAGATACTTCCCGCCATCCGATATTTTTCCCACCTTCACAGTTTCTTCCAACTCGCATATGTCCGAGCCAAAATTGGCCGTCAGTCTACTTATTGATCCCCACAAACCAATCGCATTTCGAGTGAAACCTCAGAAATGAAATTTCTATATTTCTACAAGATTTCCTCATCCGGGAACTTATATTCATAATTATGTACATTCTTGACAACGATTTATTATAATTTCATAATTTTTTCATTTCGCTATGCGAGCTTAAAAAAAAAAAAAATGAAACATAATAAAATGTTCCGCCTCGTAACGAGCCACGAGCGATCGAATCTCGCCGAGCTACGTACATACACGCGAGTGTAACTCTGCGCGTTCCACCTCCGCCAGAAGCGCCAGCAAATTAATTCGTATATCGAGTGCCGGTCTTCGGGCGCGTCCTCTTAGCGAACTCCGGGCGCTCGTACGTTGAGATCGTTGTCTCGTCGCAGCTCTCGAAGCTCCGTCGGTGGACGTCGAACAGTTGGCCAAGCGGAGACTCGTCGCGAGCGAGATATCTCATGCCGACACCCGAGATCTTCGAATGTGCCAGCACGAATCGAGAACGTTCATAACGCAAAACACATACGAGAGAGCGGCGAGTAGAAATCGTTAGACACCGAGAGAGAGATTGTAGATTCACGCCCTTAGCTGCCGGGTATTGTCGAGTCGAGCTTGGGCGAAGCACGTCGCTCGATCCGGAGAACATTGTGCGTGCGGAGATTAAAATTTCGAGATTCGACGAGCCACTCTATCTCAAATATCGCTATAATGTATACTTTAGATAGTTCGCGAATATAAATTATAATACGCGAGGTAAAAGTTTTGGAGAGAGAGAGAAAAAAAAAAGGGTGAAATCGTCATTTCGCATCTGTTGAGCGAACGAGAGTTCCTCGCAGCTCGGGCCGATCCATCGGGATGCAACGAGATGCACGCAACGACGGGGAGAGCCGTACGTATGCTGTTTGCGCCTCGAGTCCCGTGCGTGCTCTACGTGCGGGACCGCGAGTGCGAGCCGAGGTGCGATCCTTTTTGCTGCACGGCGAGGGAGCGAGGAGGGAACCCTCTCGTTGATCGTGTCTCGCACGTCCGCGAGGAGGATTGATTTATCACACGCCAGAAGACAGATTGCAGCTCGTTCTCTAGTGCACGACACTGAAGTCGGCTAGGCGCTCACCCGACGACGAGGAGTTTAGAGAGAAAGGCGAGGAGACTTCGGGGATAGAGTGCTAAGGGCTCAAAGTAAGATACCTTAGGTTAAAAAAAAATTATTATTATTATTTTTTTATTAACTGTTCGATCTTTTACGAGCTAGTCGGTCACAGATTTTTTATCCATTTTGTCTTAGCAATAAAGTAATAAATGGTTTTTACGTCCGAAATCGTCAAACCTTCTTCACAGGCCAACCCTTAATTTCAAAGATCTCTGTACGTTGCGCTTTTCTTCATTACTTTTTATAGTTCTTTAGCTCACCGCCCGCGAGCGGCGTGGAGTGGGGCAGCGAGCCATGCAGACTGAATATAGTAAATAATAAATAGTAATTAGTAACTAGTCAAGTTGTAATTATGCTCCGATCAGCGCTCGACTCTGACGCGTTTCCTCTGGAATTAGTCTAGTAATTATGATTTTTTTTTTTTCAACTTATTACGCTCCCGCCCGGTTTTTCATCCTTGATGTATCCTTATAACTAAGACATGGGTAGTGCAGAGAGTCATAATGTAGAGTATGCGCCGTGTAATAATTTTTGTTACACGGCGCATACTTAAATTATGACTCTCTGCACTTACCACGCCTTAGTTATAAGGATATATCGCACCCCTAGAATTACAGTGTAACATGTCTTGTGGGATTGCCATATAAGTTGTTACACTGTTGTTCTGAAGGTGCGATATCTACCTAATACCGGTGCTTTTTGTATCGCATGGTACTCAGGGGATTTATCCCAGTAACCAATTAAAAATTATCTACCTATCTATCTTTACGTTCTTTTGCTTTTAAGCGATTTTTATTGTTATTTTTCGTATCGCTTCTTGCTATTTTCTTTTTTCTTTCCGTCTCTTTAGTTTATAGTTTTATGTTGCTTTGTTGTATTTTGACTGCACTTGATTTATACATGGTGTTCTTTCGAGGATTACGATCTCAGAGCACAAAATAAACACATCTATCTATTCTATCTATACAAACCACTCTATCTTCAGAACTGCTCTATAAAAAAATTGCCAAATTTTAGCAGCATGCTAATCAAGTTTCTACAAAGCTTCGAGAGTCCTTACCCAATTTTTCTCGTCTCCCTTTTCAACATTTTTTTCCCATCCATTCCAACAAAGATGCAAGTACGCCACAGCTGCGGAAGAGTCAAGGGGCAACCCAGATAAATGGAAACTGGTTGAGTGACCGAGCTCGAAGTCGCGGAGCATCGGTCCCTCTATCTCAGTCGCTTCCCTTCTTATCCGCAGCGCGGTGCTAAAAAGATTAAATTTTTTAGATCAGAAACGGGAAACCAAGAGCTTCGGCAGGTTCGGTACGACGCACGTGAGCACCCGCACTCGCTCGATACACGTAAACGAAGATTCGCCTATCTGTCCGCTCAAGTTCTATACGGAGCCGGAGCTGCGCGCTGTCTAGTTACCGCGGAAGCCGCACGAACTAGCCGTACTCCGCGCGGGGAATGATCACCGAAGAATAAGCAAGGTGTAGAGAAACGTGGAGTCCCCGGCGTGTCCGGGACTTTTCGAACGACAGAGATAACAACTTGATAATGAATCCGTTGACCCGCGACTCGGCGGAGCGAGAGAGGGCCCTTTTATATGGCTCCTTCGCGAGTGGAGGCGGAGGGCCGATGTCGCTTTTGCCTCGGCGGCGCTGGCCGTGGTACGGGCGGCGCTGGTGACGGCGTCGCCAGCGGCGAACGTGCCACAGCCTCTCCTCGAGGCGGTATTTGGATCCTTGTCGGGTGACCGCGGACGCGGGGATCATTATAGTGATTAATGCCGATGGAACCTGGCGATAGCGCTGATTTATCGATGTCACTGACCACAACGGGCACTACTCTCTCGCGCGCTCAATGTAACACGCGGTGACGAGATAAATTGTGGAGAAGCGCGCGACGCCGTTTGAGACAGTGGTTCGATATCCCTCCCCCCCCCCCCCCCCCTCCCCGCCCCTTCCCTCTTGTCTCTTCATGTTTTATTTATTGAAGAATAAAACATGTTCGATAATATTTGTTTGACAAGAGTTCGGTTGGTTTATATGAAGGTGCACTTTGACCTCTGTATTGTCGACCTCATTGACAATGGATCGGAGATCAGAAATGAAAAGGTCTTTGTGCAAGGGAGACATTTTTTTTTTTATCGTTACAGACCGTCTTTTACCCACTTTCCTCTGTGCTCCTTTATTCACTCGTTTCTGCCACAGGCTGCATTCGCGATACATTCCAGTGAAAAATTTAAAATATTGTCTGCAACGTCACTTCCGGTTTGAAGATCTCACCTTTTAAACCGGAAGTGATGTTTTTTCGTGTGATGCGATATCCGGTCAAAAACCGAGATTTTTAAACCGTAAGTGACGTTTTGCCATGACGTCACATCCGGTCAAACGCTGAGATTTTTAAACCGTAAGTGACGTTTTGCCACGTCGTCACATCCGGTCAAACACTGAGATTTTTAAACCGTAAGTGACGTTCTTCCGTGTGACGTTATTTCTGATTGAAAATTGAGATTTCGAAACCGGAAGTGACAACATTTTTCAAATTTTGTTAGCGTCGATCTGCAATGAATGAACGATCCTTGGAAAGAAAAGGCGAGGATCGTGTGGTAAATTGCACCGCAGAAGTGGATCGTCGAGTCACCGCGCGCAACAAACGGATCGTGTCTACCATCGATTCAAATTTGTTTCTTCATTCGTTATACTGGTACTAATACAGAGTGCAGCCCGTCATCATTTGTTATTCTTCTGTATGCGCGTATCGCCGAGTTTCATGTTTTTTTTTTCTTTTCCTTTTTATTATATTCCAACGATCTCATTCCCTCGTTGACCAAGTCTCGCAGCGTCAGAAGCGTATCAACAGCGGAATGAGAAGAGACGAGAAGACCGTACGGCGATACGCTCTCAGGAGAATCTGTGGGGCCGTACACGGCGTGGGCTAATGTATTCTATTCGATTAAACAAACACGGTAACTCATAGAGGGAAGCGATGCTTTGGCTGCCGGGAGCGAAAAGAGGGCCCCACAGCCGCTTCAGCGGTAGTCCAATGGTCCGGGGCATTCCACCGCAGCCTCTCATCTCGGCCTTCCGTGGACCGCTACCAAGAGACCCGCGTGCTCGACGAGAGCAGTCCGCACACAATGCTCGCATATCGGCCTCCCACCTTGATTCCACCGCTAGCGCCGCTATAATAACCCGCGAGATTGAATGACCCCTCCCGTGATTTGATTACCATTTTTCTCCGCGTCCCGCGGTGTATCGATATTGCGCACGGGGCCTTCCATGCCTTATCCTTGATATCTTCAATTTTTTATTTTCGACTTTTATTATTATTTTTTATTGCAAAATTCATGTCACGATACGATCATCATCGAAATAATCGAGGTGTGTCGCTGTCGTCTTGTTGTTCCGGTGACTGGTTGATTGGCCAAGGCTGAGGCTGGTAGCTCATGAAACTCCAAGAGAGTCGAGAATGAAACAAAATTGCTTTTCGGTGATAATCAAGGACAAATACAAATTGAAAATTATCAACTGGTTCATAAAAATAGTATTGAAAAAAATCATGTTTCGTGTATTTTCTCTTTTTTTTTCCTACAAAATGTGTTTTTTAGGAAACGCGTTATTACAACGCCGCTATAATATCTAGCGAGATTGAATGAGCGCTCCCGTGATTTGATTACCATTTTTCTCCGCGTCCCGCGGTGTATCGATAACACGCACGTGGCCTTCTATGCCTTATCCTTGATATCTTAATTTTTTTTTTTTTTTTTTGCAAAGTTCATGTCATGATAAGTATCGAAATAATCGAGGTGTATCATTGTCGTCTTATTGTTCCAGTGACTGGTTGATTGGGCGAGGTCGAGGCTAGAAGCTGCTCGAGGCGAACCCCAAGAACTCCAAGAGCGCCGGAAGTGGAAAGAACTGTTATTCGGTCATCATCAACGTGAAATAAAAGTTGAAAAATATCAACAGATTCACACAAAATTATTCTTGAAAAAAATTATGTTTCCTGTACTTATTTTCCTATAAAATGTGTTTTTCAGGTAAAAATTAAGTCGCTGAATGTTCAATCGATAAAGCAATGCTATGAAAAAAAAATTTCCGGCGATCGTCAATGTCGAATACAAATTGAAAATTATCAAACGATACACACAAAAATATTCTTTAAAAAAAATAATTTTTCCTCTACTTATTTTTTCCTAAAAAATGTCTTTCTCTAGGTACAAATGAAGTCGCTGAATGTTGTAATGGATAAAGCAACGGTACGACAAAAAGGTTCAAGGCGCACACACGCCGTACATTTATATTACAGAAATCTAGAAGGTTATCTATATACCTTGTACAAATATACAATTCAATAAAATAAATTTGAAGGCACGCTCCTCAACGATGTTCCGAAGGAGCGTCTCCCACAGACCCATAATAATACTACACGTTGGGAAATGACCAAAGTCGTCGTTTCACTATCCCGTGATGTCTGAACTCTCCCCGAGAACACCGTGGCCAAGGAGAGGTGAGGCCCCGCGAATGAAAATGTCGCTACGTACGATTTTATATCCGATCGTAAAAGTGCCCCGAGGACCCCCAAGGCAACTCGATCGTCCCGTCTGTGTTTATATTATACCTCTGTCTCTATACCTGTTCAATCTTTCTTCCGTTTTTTTTTTCTCATTTTTTCCTTCCTTCGATTTATGCTTTTTTTTTCCTTCTTTTACTACATTTTCCCCTCAGGTGTGCCTCGAGACGCTTCTTGGGCGACTGCGCGAGTTGTCGCGGGAGGAAAAAAAAAGGATAAAAATCGGTAATTCAGATATATCTCGTGTGGTCGTTTCTCGATTCCCTCTCGATCCACACGAGCAATTGGTAACTTGTAGAAGCGGCTTGAACGACAGGTCGGACACGACCCACGCCTCGTGAACCGAAGAAGATATCGATACGAGGAGAAGAGGTGGAGGAAGAAGGACTCGAGAGGTATCTTTGCGTGGGTCGAATAAAAGGCTCCCTCTCCGAGTTTCTCTCTTCTGAACTGTTTCTGTGTTTCTAGCCTCGATAAAATATTTGGGAACGCTATAAGGCGACGTCGATAGAGACCTCTCATCTGTCTCTCCGGAGCGTGAACTCTCGAGTTTCCGAGCTTGTAAGCGGCCCGAGAGAGCCCCGATGAGTGTGGCGGGAAGAAGTACCGACGCGCGTATACCACGGGTAAAGGATCGACCGCGGTGTTGCGATTGAGTGAAACTGAGAGGCCGAAGACGAGGGAGAACAGCGGGTGGAAACACGAGACGATTTGGAGCAATTAAAAAAAAATATATGTAGAAATATGGATCGAAATTTGAACCAGGCAGATGTCCGGACACTTCGAGCAAACAGATTGAAATCACATGGGCGAGTTCGTGAATTTTCATGCATTTTTTTTTTTTCGCAAAGAGCGAGCCGCCGATTCGCGTTGTTTTCACCAGAAACAAAAAATATTTTCATTCTTATAAATAATGATAAGTAAAATATGAAAAAAATTTTGAACCGATATCCGAGTGCTCCGAGATTTTTGGAAAATTTTGGCAACGATTGGTCCGGCCATTCAGGAGTGGGAGTAATTTAACGATATCGCGCTGACAGTACTGTAGTGTAAAACAAATTTGTATGAAATTTAATGCATCTGACTGCAAGTTTTTATGAAAAAAACTGGTATATTAAATTTCATGTACAATTCTGCTGAAAATTAGGAATAATTTATTTTTAATAACATCCTTTAATTATAATGAAAAAATATAAATATACATTTTTCATCACAATTTTACATTAAATTTAATGTACCAGTTTTTGTCCAAAAACTTCCAGACCGGTGCATTGAATTCACAACTTTTTTACCAGTGTGTGCAACTGAGAGAAAAAAAATGTTGTTGTCTACAAATAAATTTCCCCATTTCCGGCTTTCTCACGTTTCAATCCTCCTCATTCGTTATTGAGATATCGGATGATTTCGGGCCGGACCAAACCCCAATAACCTAAATATTTCTCTCCAGCATCCCGAATTTCGTCACGCCCATCTTCCTTCCTGCTCGTCGTCGCTTCCTCTCGCGGGCCGCCGTCGGATACGAGAATCGGGGTCAAAGGTAATCTCGGAAATGCATAAACGTCGAACACACCGAGTCATTCGACAGTTACTGGATACTTTTTTTTCCCGGTAAAACGAAACGCGCCGCTCGCGGTCACGAAGAAAAGAAGACGCTGGTATCTCATCATTCCGTCGGTGTGTGTACCTCACACCTCGATACGCACCTCTTCCTCCTTTTCCCCCGGTCGTGTGAAGATATTACGAGTCGCGACAGCGGGCGCGAGTAAGATCTCGGGATTTTATGTCGTTACCTCACACGAAGCTCTCCGGTGCCGGTGTGTCTCAGGTCGGGGCGATCCTCGATGGTATAACGAAAGGAATAAAAGCTCTCTCGTCGAAGCCGTTAAAATCGCATCGGGCCCGATGAGCTGCCGAGGCGGCTCTCGAGCGAGAGGAAGAGCGCATCATCCGTGAGCAAGGCGTATCGCACGTTCTTTCTCGCGTATCCAACTATCGGCCACTCTCGCGAGCGTTGAAACTCACTTGGGTGTTATACGTACGCATATACACATATATGCATGTGTATGCGTATGTGTATGGGTATATTCTATAATAAATGTGTAGTGTCCGATCGTGGGTGGTGCGATGCCTGGGTCCTGTAAACAGGTGTATGCCGCTCTGGGCTCGAGGCACCGGTCGCCAGCCTCTGGCGAAGACGACCGAGAGACCCCGCATGAGCGAGAGGATGATTCATAATTCATGTAAAGTCGCGTGTGCGCAACGCCTCGATCGACACACCTACGTAACATGTACTGAAGAAGAGGTACTCACGTCCCTAACCCACGCGGCACACTTTTAGCTGGCTCTGGCGTTGAGAAGAAAGGGGAAAACAATGATTTCTTTGGGACTTACGGCGGTTAATTTTTTCGGGGTCTGTTTGGCAAAGTTCGAGTGGACTGACATTGAAATTTCAAGTCATTTTATCGTGCCGTTTTGGAGATATCGCTATTTTTGTGGCGAAAAAATGATGAAGAGCGTTTTTGGGATTGAAAAAAGGGTAAAATGGTAATTTCTTGAGGAGCAACAATGTTCCTTTTTTCAAGGTTCGATTGTTGATGCTCGAGCATTTTGTTCATCAAATTTTTCGTTAATTTGTTGGGCTGTATCGAAGATATTGCAATTTTTGTGTTGAAAAAATGATGGAAAGTGTTTTTGGGATTGAAAAAAGGCTACAACAGTAATTTGTTGAGGAGCAATGATGGTCCTCTTTTCAAGGTTTGTATCTTGATGGTCAAGCATGTTGTCCATCAAATTTCGCACGATTTTGTTACGCCACCTCAAAGATATTGTTATTTTTGTGTTGAAGAATGATAAAAAGTGTTTTTAGCATTGAAAAAAGGCGAAAATAGTTGTTTCTCATAGAGCAATGATGTTCCTTTGTTTCAAGGCTTGTTCGATGATATTCAAGCACATTGCGGCGTACGCCAAATTCGTGCAAAAAATTACTGCTCGATAAAATTTGCATCGAACATTTTTTTACACACATAAATTGAATTTATCGACGCTCCAAGTTCCACAATACCAAAGATACCATGCATCGAGGTCTATCGCACTCCGACGAATGTTTATGACCGAGTAATTGAACACCTATGCCTCTCGCACTCTCGGCCTTTCTCAGCGCGGCTGATTTGTAGCTTCGTAATGCGAGGACACCGCAGGCACTCTGTAGAGCCGGCCCAACGTCGGCAAAGTCCCGGCACAATGGTGCAACGGTTAACGATTAAAACGCATAAAATCTACCTATGCTCGACGATTCCCCGTGTATTAGCTACAATTAGAGAAAATGGCTCCGCGCATGGAGAAAAATAAATGAACAAAAATAAAATGAAAAAAGTAAACCTGAATGAACAGTGAAATCGTGTCTATCTGCAGAAAATCTGCAACACAATAGACACAGCCGAGAAACATGTAGACTAAGATCTGCACGTGTTCAACGCACTCTTTCTCTCTCTCTCTCTCTCTCTCTCTCGCGACGCACTTTTATCCTCGCAACTAACTGCGTGCGCATATTACAGTATTTATCGTTAGCATTACCCACTTATTATAGTTTGTTGCTCACATTTGCCGCTCGGAATTAAACAGGGAACCCCCCTATGGGAACAAAAAAAATGTATTAAATAGGTAGCTTATTTATCCTTGCATAGATAATCCGAGGCAGATATGTAAGAACTGTATGAGGGAATACGTTGTTATATACTATATATATGCGAATATATAGTGTAGAGAAATGAAACGAGAGACATGTGGGTGGAACTGTGCTCGCGCATATGCTTCAGTCACGTGTGATTAAGCGATGTTATCCGCGAAGACCCCGTCTCTAAATATATACATATATATACCCCTTTCGTTTCTTTCCATTGCTTTCTTTAATCCTTTCTCGTTCACTGCCGAGGCACCTGTAGCCTCGAAACGCCCACGCCGCCCTCTTTCTCCGTCCTGATAACCCTCTCTCGAGCATTCCCTTTATCCTTCGTCTATGTCCTTCGAACTTTATCGAGCATCAACGAACTCCGAACGAAGCCCTTCGGGCACTGCGAAGAGGCACGACCAGATATTTATTTTTTGTCGGTAAATCGGCGTTATTTATTTTTTTTTTTCAAGGAATGAGGTTTGGTTGCTTTTCTCGAAAAAAAGAACCTTTGCTCCAACTTTTTTGCACCCCTGTCTTAATTCCTGCGCCAATTCGTCCAGAATCAATATTTTTTGGCTTCTTTGTAGTGAAATCGATACGCCACGATCTCAGCAGTGAGTCCGTCGGGGTCCCATTGGGATGGCTCGAATGATGTACGAGTAATGTCATTTGTCCGTAGACTTGAAGATTTTCTTGCCGGACCGGGAAACAATTGGCGTCCTCAAGTGCGCGTAAAATTTCCCGCCAAAGCTCTCGCAGACCTCCTCCGTTCCAGGTGATCGGTCTCGTTTCATCGCGACTCTCGGTGTAAAACGGCACGACGACCATTATTATATTATCGAAAGGCTACCGTTGCCCGTTTGACCGTAGCCGGGGTAGCGAAAGAGTTAAGAGCAGGCGGCGCGAGGCTCAACCGTGCGGCTAAGTTATAGTGTATACGTTGTATTAGTATCGGGCAAGTGGCTGTAGGAAAAGGAGTAGTTGGGCGGGTTTTATTCCCGACGGAGCGTGCAAGGCTCCGTTCGCGGCGCGCGTATTTATAATTGCACTTTCTGTCCTAGGAGCGCGCGGGCTCGATAGCGGCTCCATACAGAGAATATACACACACGGCAAAGACGCACGCCTAGTTTAGAGCCCGAGAGCGGGGATAAAAGTTAAATACGCAGCGACCGGCTCTCTCGGGGATCGTACGTGAGTCAGCGGGTGCATGCCCATGCGCCAGCAGCTTTGCTTTACCGCATCTACGACGCTCATAGCTATAGGACACGTGATCCGTCGCTGAATTTCTATATTCCGCGGGTAGCGTTTGATCTCACCATAATTCAGGCCTCACAGCCGGTTGGGTCGTGAGTAATTGTCAGCTGTCCGTTCATTTTTTCTATATTTTATATATTAACTATATATTTTAATGCAGGCTTTACAGTCGTTGAATCGTTAGTGATTGTCAGCTCTTATCGGGCGCAATACTATTGTCATCTCCATCGCATTAAATGCTCCGAAATTTCCTACTTAATTTTTTGCATATTATGTCATATGTTAACTATATATTTTATGTATACGATAATTATGAAGTAATATTTATTATTATTTATAATTATATTGATTTATCACATATATTTTTTATATATACTACGTTTCCGTGGAGTTTTGGCGTGAGTTTCGAATTTTTTTGAGTTTTCACCGTGCCATTGTATCTCGATAATCGATCGATCGATAAACTCCGAATCATGCAATTCGATCTTAGCACACACGCACGTGTGCTCCGATCAGTATCCTCAGTTTCAGATGAGTAATTGTCATCAGCTCTTATCAAGCTCTCCATCAGACAGAATACTCCGAAATTTCCTACTTTGGCAATCCGTTCATCCGTTCATTTTTTTTTATATATAAAATATATATTTTACATATCAGCTATATATTCTGAGTATACGATAATTACGATGTCAAATTTATTATTACATTGATTTATTACACATTTTTTTGCAAGTACTTAATTTTCGTGGGGTTTTGGTGTGACTTTCGAATTTCTTTTTGAGCTTTCCATCGTGACCCTTGTAACCCGATAATCGATCGATCGATAAACTCCGAATCATGCAACTCGATCTCGGTGGGCACGCACGTGTGCTCCGGCCAGTTTTCTGCACGGCACCTTGCACCCTGGCCTTCCACTTCCACGTTCTTCCTCCTTAACTCCGAAACGGTTATACTCCTAAGTGGGGTTCGCTGTACCGGCGACCGGCAGCTCTCTCCCTCCCGGCACGGAGTTATGTCCCGCGTCAATTGGACTGTGCCCGACGATACCGCGCACTGCCACCGTCCTGCCGGGCTCTCGCAGAAATCCCGGGGAAAGCACACCCGGTCACCTCTCCACGGATCCAGCAGGAAGAAGAAGCCCCAACCGATCCGCGCATGCGTCCTCCTTCTGGCCTCGGTGCGAAGATAGCCCTCCGCCTGTTTTCGACACCCCGGCGGTTAAGAGGACGACGCACGCGGAATTCACTTAACGCCGGAATGCACCGATCGTGTTTGCGCCTCTCGCCCGACGTGTTACCGTTCCTGTCTTTTGTAAAATCCCCGTTTATTTCCTTCACGGCCGATACGGCGTTTTCCCGCGACACCGGAGAGCTTCGCCGGAATCGCCGGACCGAGCTTTCGAGCATCCTCGACGGTTCGGCGTCCCCTCGAGACCGACGGAGACTCTTTTCCAGTTTGTAAAAAATATATTAAGCTTTTGGTGATATAACAATTTTTTTTTTTTTTAACACGGTACGTGAGTTCGATAGTTCCGAAACGTTTCAAGGAAATCTTTGGTTTTGTCGATTTAGCTCCGCTTAATAAAATTCATATCTTCTGTGATATCGAGGATATTGATGCGGTAGCTCGACTGACGTATTGCTGACACTCCGACGTTTCGATATCACTACAATTAAACTGAAAAATATCTATTTTTGGCACTGTAGCGCAGCGATGAAGATATCGGGTCGGCCAGGCGCACGTTCGCCTGGTCAGGTGATGTTCGTCATTTTCGTTTTTCGACGAAGACTTCTGGAATTTATTCTGCAAGCCTCCGTGTTTTTTCTTCACCCCCAAAAAATATTTTCCTGTGTACCAAAGATCGCTCAGAGAGTACAAAAAATTGCAATATTCTATGATAGACGTTTGTGCAAAAAAAAAAAAAATCTGAACGATCGTTGTTAAGTTTTTCCGGGCCAAAGTGGAAAAAGCGGGAAATGTGCTTTGGAGTTCGAAACCGTTATTATCCGGAAGATCTCGGAACGGACGTGAATACCTGCGTAGGTGAATAAATAGGGAACGAGAATGAGGAAAGTCCGACGAGATACGGGCACGCACCTTTCAGGCGCCAGGACAGCCTCCGGCCACGCTGGACGAGAAGCATCGAGAGTTATGTTTCTCCTCGTTCATACTCAACGCTCGGTATATCGCGATATTGTGCGCTCGCCGCGCGGAGTTTCCAGCCGCGCGGGCCACACCGGACTCGGACTGAAATCCCTTTATACCCCGTATATATACTTCGTCATATTTATAATGCCCGAGCTTAATTGTTGTCCGTAGATCAGACGTGTATCGTAACTTTGCCGGATAGCCGTGCTCGTGCGCGCCCACACGTAACTTAACTGAGATAATGTGTCTCGAACGGGGGAGATACCGAGGCGAAAATCGTGTAGGCACGGGGCTAAGTATATCGCGCTGGCATACGCCCGGAGTTTCGTGCAAAATGCACCGTGCAATTGGGCCCTTTGCGGACCAAAAAACCAGGGCGAAGATAACGCACCCAAAACACGCACGGAAATATCAGTTATTAATTTGTGTATCAAGTACCAATGTAATACAAAATCTGAAGCAATAAAAAAATGTTTAGTCGATCCTTGTCCATTGATTTGACGAACTAAAAAAATACCATTGACCTTTTTGGACGAAAAATAGTTTTTAAGGCGATCCATCGAGTTCAGCCATGACAAACTTTTTGCAAATTTATCTCTCGGTAATGAAAAAATGTCACGAAACGAAACTTTGCGTCAGTCGTGCCAGGCACAGTGTAAAAATAAATAAAAACTAAGAGGGCTGAAGGACTCAGGTCGATGGCCTATTGGCAATTGCAGCAGCAATATGAAATGCAAAGAATCTTTAGAATTTAGCATGCGTACCGTGTAAAATATTGTCAATAAATACATGTACTACTACTAAAAACTAAAACACGGTGGAGGTAAGCGTACGATATGGTTTCCTCGCCAGCAAACGATGGTCGCGCCGTGCTATACGGTAGCAGCGTGTGTGTCAACGATTGACTAATGGATCGTCGGTGACGAGACTCGGGATGCGCTCCTGCATATATATACATCCATATAAATACATATATACATAAATGGTATGTATATAGTGTATTCCGGACAGGGAAGATCGGTGGATCGGCAATAGGATAGAGCGCGAGGACGAGAGAAGCTGGATCGGTGGCGCGAGCCCGCGATCGCTTATTATAAATAGGTACTTAAGGATTCCGTGCGGCGTGTCCGTGTACACGAGGCTCGCGCTCGAGATTCATCTTATCTGTATGGTGTGTACGTTCCAGCGGCGCGCGAGCCACATACTCGCCGAGAGGAATAAATGTCTCGGGTACCCTCGGACTATCGATCCTCTCCCGACTCGCCGGCCATAGCGCCCCGGCTCCTTAATTACGACTTTCTAGCTGTATAAACGGATATAGACCCCGCGAGTGAGGATCTCGTTATTTTCTCACAGAGCCGAGAAATGCCCGCCGGATGGGAGTGAATCCTAGAATCGCTCGGACAGAAACTCGCCCGGAATCTCAAATTTTCGAACGAGATTTTTTTTATTTAAATTAACGCGCATCTGCCTCAAAAGTAACGAAATATTGTTCGGAATTATTTTTTGAAATATATATATAGTGTAACAAACAAATTTAAGATGGTCGACTTTTCTTTTTCAACCAAAGTAATCATGCCTGGGTCGTTGCGTAATAGTTTGACAATATCATTGAGAAAAAATTCTCGATCACCCATCGAAGTGTGTGTCAAATAATTTGCTTTTCTTAACCCAAAAATTATATAAAAAAAAATACTAACCTGGACCCAAAAGAACCCTGAACATGCAGGCTTTAATGTCGATAATAACGATTCCAACAGTTAAAATTTTGCGTTCGGAAAAAAAAGGAAGATAATCGACTTTTCTTTTTCAACCAAAGTAAACATGTTTGGGTCGTTGCATAATATTTTCACAGTATCATCGAGAAAAAATTCTCAATCACACATGCAAAGGTGTACCAAATAATCAGCTCATTTTCAACCCAAAAATTATTTTTGAAAACCTCTAACCAGTCCCGAAAGACCCCCGGATATGCACGCCATAATTTAATTAAAATTTATTTCCCATAATTACGATTTCCAAAATGAACATTTCGCTTAAAAAAAAAAAAAAAAAAAATGAACGACATATCGAAAAATATATCTGTACGTGTGGGCGCTCGGACCGGTGCTCGGTACTCGCGTTCGCCGATAATTCGACCCCTCATGCACTCGCCTCTCATGGCTACGCACGACTCCCACCCTCCTTCAACCCCCGAGCTTTCACATTTGATTTATCCTCACCGGTGTATTCCCTCTTCGCCTTTATTATTTTTCTCTTCATCCTCTCTCCCTCGCGACTTCCTTTCGCCGTCCTCGCGATGCAAAGAGCCCGTGTCTAACGACAGGCCCTCATCTAATACAATTACCGGGAATCTTCGTTATTTACGAGGCATCGGCAAGAAAATCGGCGGTGCAAGAGACGCCGAAGAGTCTCGCTGGTCCGTGGTAGAGAAGCTTTAAAAAAAAGAAGCTGAAGAGGAACCTGAAGTGAAGCCTGCAGGCGCCCGAAGGGGAGGAAGGAGAGGAGGAAGAAAAACAAGAATGCAAGAAGTACAAGAAATAATACGAATAGAGGAGGTCTTCTCGTATCCCGAGCGGTGAAAACGCATGATCGAGAACGCATAATGCGAGGTGTTGAGGCAGGTCCGGGTGGATCGTCCCGGCTAATGATCGTGGCGTGGGTGCGAATTAAACGAGCCGGCGCGAAGCGAAACGACGCCGACGTTTCACACAAACGCGCACACCGACGCGCAGCCGAAGGTATTATACGCGCCGAGGAAGCGGAATAACGTTCGAGCGAGTCCGACGACGACTTTACGAGCCTCGGCTCCGGCAGATCCCGCGGAATCCCGCGCTCCGGACCAGCTCGAGGCGAAACGACGAATACGCTTCCACCGGAGTCTTCTCGCCGATCGGCTAATTGCAGCGGTTGATCGTTAATATTTTTTCGAGCAAGTGAGGACAGGCTCGTCGTCGTTGTCTTCGCTGCTCTTTGCTTTTCAATATTTCAGCACTTTATTGCGCGGACGGAGAGTCCGTGGACAAAAAATTGTATTAAAAAAATCCGTCGAAGTTAACTTCCGGTTAATTTCGTTTTTATTCGGAAAATAATTAAAAATAAAAATGAGAGAAATTGTCGATTTTTGTGAAGAAATGTGGGTTGAATGGCCGAGTCCCTGGATAATCGAAATACCGGTCGATCCGAACTTAGATAGCGAAAGTATATAAGTCAATAATGGCTGATGATACAACTTTGTTTTGACTAGTCGCAATGACATTCGGTACAACTTACGCTTAATTGTTAAATAGTGTGAACTGGAATGTAAAGCTTTGCATATTTTTTTCATTTTTTTTTTTTATTCACTCCGCGCATTAAAAGGAAAAACCTCGGAAGACGCACGGTTAATCGGGGTTCTACTGTACTTCGAAATGTTTCATCGTTTCATTGGGCGGAGAAGAGTCAATGAAAAGGAAAATAAAAAATCCGTCAAGATTAACTTCCGGTCCAGATCAATTCCCCTTTTATTCTTGAGAATAAAATAAATAAAAAGAAAATAAGAATTGTGGACGTTTTTGAAGAAATGTTTGTCGAATAGCCGAGTTTTTTTTTACCCTCATAACTTGCGGTACGAATTAGTTTCCGCTTCTCTTTCCTTCTCTTTCAACATTTCAGCCGAGCGTCCACGTAAGAAAAAAAAATCCGTCGAAATTAACTTCCGCTAAACTCCATTTTATTCCGAAAAAATAAAAATCCACAAATCGTGGAGGTTTCTGAAGAGATGTTTGTCGAAGTATTTTTTTTTACCATAAAAACTCGCGTTACGAATTAGTTTCCCGACGCGAATCTCGGTCCACTTAAGGTACTCTTTTTTTTTTTTCTCAAATTTAATTTATGCCCATAATTTCCAGTGCGTCCTGCGGAGACGGAACGGAATTCGGTGGCCCGTTATGCGGGCGCTCGTTCGTCCGGACAATGCGACGAAAAAATTTGTGAAGTCAGTACGAAGCCGACGAGGCGAGGGCGTCAGCGTCGGCTCCTCGTCGGCGAGATAGTCGAGCTGCCGGTGATGTCGCTCGGATTCATAAATCATAAAAGCCGAAAGCAGCGTGTACGCCCCGCGAAGGAGCAACAGCTCTCGTTTCGTATACCGTAATTTGTGCTCCGATTCCTCGGAGTCGCTCTGTCCCCGGTAACGGGACGACGGCCCGCCGAACTCTCGTGTCACGACGTTTCGGATGTCAGTGGCGTGACTCGCAAGCCCGGACACGACGACGAAGAGAGACCACGACCTCGCGACGACGTTACAGATATCTCCTACGTGGCCGTATATACACGGGCATGTACATAAACCGCTAAAGTTCTTAGGGGAACGAGAACGGCGAAGTTGGAGCGCGTTGGATAGACGAGGAGGCTGCACAGAAGGATCACGGAGACGAGCGTGTATGACACAATCGCGGAGATTCGATCTATAGAGGGCGAATGAATATCTCTGGAACGTTCACAATTAATTATATCCGATCTGGTCGTACAATGACAATTTCATTTATCTTCCGAGAATCGATCGTAGAAATCCTGGCTGCCCGAGATATTTTTAACCGCGGAACAGGACCACGTACATTTTTTTTTTTTTTGCCCTTTGACGAGGAAAAGGTTTCTTTCGCGGCGGTAGATAAAAATTTGGTGGTCCCAAAAAAAATGTTTCCAGAGACACTTTGAAAACGGAGAACGAGGAAGTCGGACCTGTGTTCCCCGACGTCGACTCTCTTTTCTCTTTTGCGAAAATTGCTAAAAATGCGAAATACTGCGAAAGTTGCTAAAAATGGTCCATTTTACCCCGAGGTCCGTTTTGCCCCTCACTTCTCTAGCTCTGGTATTCTCAAATTAATTTTCGGTATTCTGGTATTCTCAAATTAATGCGTCTCCGAAGGTTATTATCATCAATGTTTAAGCTGGATTCGTCGCAGTTGCAATTCGATGCTGCAAAAAATGTGTCCAGAGAAACTTCGCAAACGGAGAACGGGTAAACGGATCTATGTTCCCTATTTGGGATAAGACTTTATTTTCTCTCATTTTTATATGCCGCGAAAAATGGGTAAAAAGTCCCACTTTACCCCGAGAGGTCCGTTTTGCCCCTCACTCCTCCATCCTTTACTCCTAGCTCACTAACTGATACCAAAAACCCTGCGTCAGAATAAAAAAAGTTTTCGGTACTTCGTTATCCTCAAATTAATGCCGTTCCGCAGGTAATTCATAAATGGTCAAGGTGTATTCGTCGCGGTTGCAATTATCGACCGGGTATCGTCGGTCGCGTTAGGGTAACCCGCCACCCATCACGCGGAACACTTAATTAGAAGGTTGTGTTGGTTCGGAAGATCGGATGAGCTCCGCGTGTCGGAGGAACGGCGAACACGTTGTCGCGGTTGGTCCACGGTGTTGCTGACCGCCGCCTCCGGTCGATCTGGTGGACGCGATTGCTCGGGGGGATTGCCCCGCCTCGGCCCCCCCTGTCGCCCACGTGTGCATACATCGATGGCTTGATGCCATATGGACTGTGGACCAGGCATGGTCTGTATGGTCCTTCTGCCGCCGGTCGAATCGACACATACAACGGTATTGAATATTCTCTGTCGTCCGCAAACTCGTCGTCGCTATAGGTTCGTATAAGTACCTCGTACACCGGTACAGTTCGGTGTAGGAGCTTCGAAGTTGTCCCCGGGACCACTTCGAGGAGCTTCGTCCTCGCGGACCAGCCTGAAATACACCGGGATCGCGAGCTACTTGCGACCTCATGCAAATCCACAGGTGCTTCGACGTCGTCCTCTGTGGTCGTTGACCTTCGCGCCAAACTTATCGGCTCGCCGCGTTTCTTCTCCGTTGGAATCCTCATCGTTGTCACGAGACTTGTGCCATTCTCGTGGTCATTAAACTCCTGGGATGGGCGTTAAGACATCAGCCAGGAGAAACGACGTTTGGACCTCCAGAGTGATCTCTGAAAGCTTCAATCATGGAGCCAAAACTTCACGGCTGAAAACGCGATTTGCGTTTTAAAAAAACTGGTTGCGAGCACCAAGTACCTATCCGAAGTTGTCCACATCTGTCCGAACGTCCGAATTTGCATTCCCGCCCGCAGCATTCAACGCTGGTCCACTTCAACGCATCGACCCCCAGAAACCTCGAATCACGATCTCTTCAGGAACATCGGAGGGAAAAAAGACGACGCGCGCCTTTACAGCGAATGAGGGCTTCCCAAAAAAGAAGTATCACAAAGAATCAACTCCAGCGAAGAAAAAAAAGAACATCCAACGAAAGCAGAGGAGCATCGAAGATAACGAGTACGAAGATGAGATGAATAAAAAAAGAGAGAACTCTCGTAACCGGTGAGGCGGTGCAAGGTGTGCTGCACCATGCATCTTCCTACCGGTGTCCCTCTCCTCTCGTTCCTCCTTCATTTTATTTTGCCTTTTAACCTCTTATATTATTTTTTCCTTTTATTTTCATCTATCTATCTTTCATTCTCCGTTTCTTCTTCGCCACTCGGGACGCAGTTATGGCGACCGGGATGGCGTCAGAGTCGTCGGTCCTCGTCGCCCTCGCTGGCAGAGTATCGGGGATAGCCTAATTGAGTGTCCTCGCCCTGGGTGTCCGATGTTGTCCGGCGTTGTCGCCGGCTACCTGAGGGCGTGGGCGCCTCGATATGAGTTACGGGGTCCGTCGTATTACAACTCGGTGGACCAACGTGCCATCCCCGGTGGTCCGAACCGTTCCCGTTCTCCTCGTATCATCGGCCATTTATACACACACACACACATACACACACACGCAAGGTGCGCGTCTCGTTGATGCCACTTCTGATTCTTATGATGCTACTGCGGCCGTCGGAACGATCCAAGAAGTCCCGGGGCCCATTTCGATGAGGGTTCATTTGACTACTTCAACCTGTCCGATAGGATGTGCCCGGTTATGGAAGCCGAAGATAATCCCGATGACACACATTCATATACACTGTTATCCCTACCACTGTATCCTCAACCTCCTTCAAAGTCGATTCCAACTCCCGGATCAACGCCTCACCTGTGTAACTGACATTGGATATTGGGCATCACATGAACTCCGGGAGTTACCGCTTAGAGGCAACCCTCTTTTCGGCTCGGACATCGGGGAATCAAAGGGATTATGAGGGTTTTTCCTATCCGGCGCGTCTTTCACGGCTTGTTTTTCCCTAACGTAATCGCCATGATCTCCGCGGAGAGATTAGTATCAATGTATCGGCGATGCATCAAGATGATAAATTGATGTGTGTTACACCTGGGGAATGGTGGACTGCACCGGCGTATGAGCAACTCCGGTCAAGATCGGTCGGACTTTAAGGAATTCGAAGATGACTTCAAGATGTATGTGGACATGTCTTATTGGGAAGGTAAAAACCGAAGATTGAGCATTCTTTCATGGTCACGTCCAAAAAAGTTTTTAACACGATTTGCCGATCGACTTTTTGATCGGAACTTTACTTTGCAGCTGAGATATCGAGCTTTTCTCTCGGTTTCATCATTTCCGGATACGTTGAATGATCAGCTCTCTCCCACCGAAACCCAACATTTCCAAGACTCGGAAGAAAGCCAGTCCGACCCCCGTGCACTTAATAAACGATAATTTATTAATACTGCCGGCTCGGCATTGAACCGAGGAGTAAATCAATGTATCCTTGTTTTACGGCGTGCATTCATTACGAGGCAGGTTTTGTGAGGAGCGCAAACTCGCTCGTATATCTCCGTGCACTGGACTCCTTCTTAGCTGGAGCGTACCTGGAACGCAAAAGTGACGGAGGTTGCATCCAGGCCTCCGCCTCTGGTCTGGTCTCCTCCTCTACCACTCCGGCAGCCCAAAGAATGTTAAAGAACGAGATAAGAAGAAGAATAGCTTATGGGTTGACCGGCGGTTGTATGGTAATAAGAAAACCCCCGTGAGACAGCAGTGAAAAAGTGTCCACTCGCGAAAGTGTCTCGACTCCCATTCCTGCGTGTTCGACTCTCTTTTATTCCAATCCCTTGTCTCCTTCATCCCCATTCGCGTTCGAGGATTACCAACGAAGACCCGGAGGATGCAATCCGAATGGCCGTACGGCTGTTCTCCGAAGTGGAGAGAAACTCCGTAGCTGCTCGGTGCACTCGCTGCGCGCACATTGTTAGCCCGTTTTATGAGGCACGAGGATCCCTCTCGTGGGTTTACGCCTCTCTACGTCGCCACGGCGTTTACGATCGGTTGCACGGATATACCCCAGGGGCCTCGCGACATCATCCGCGACGTACATCGTTCCGTGTGGCTCCTCGATCAGCAGTACCGGGTGAAGTTCACGAGGCTCGCCTGGGAAATGTCTATCACGAAGAGTGCCGGGGGTTGGATTACGCCCGATCAACCCCCGAGCGACAATACGGATTCCTCTTGATCCTCTGGTAGGAACTGTTGGGCCTGAGACGGCGGAGACCGGAAGGTCCAATGACCTGTGTCGGTATTCATGATCCACTCTCGAAGATCATACGCGGAACAGCGGATGGGTTCAAGTGGG
This sequence comes from Exephanes ischioxanthus, assembly GCA_958510785.1. Taxonomy (NCBI): domain Eukaryota; kingdom Metazoa; phylum Arthropoda; class Insecta; order Hymenoptera; family Ichneumonidae; genus Exephanes; species Exephanes ischioxanthus. The sequence goes on along the minus strand of OY294023.1, from coordinate 11,169,301 downwards.
TTATTTCAGTGGTAAGCCCTTCATTGACGGCCGAACGGCCCGAAGGGAAACGAACCAGGCATCAATGAAGTTCGACTTGCTCATCAATTATCCCCTTCAGCCTATCGACATATGTTTCTGACAACCTATGTTTATGTTCTTGCAGAATGTTTGACCGAAAGCTCACGGATCAGTCCGTGAAACTTCTCAACTCCTTCCAAACATTGCACACCCAACAACTACTACGGACAGCCGATTCATCGCGCCAGCGCCAAAAATTCTCATCCAGACTCACTGTCAAGGTTTTTGTTGTTTTAGGACTTATGACCGGAAGTTCACGATCAGTCCATGAAATTTCTCAATTTGTTCCAATCATTGCACACCCAACAACTACTACAGACAGCCGATTCATCGCGCCAACACCAAAAATCCTGATCCTGACTCACTGGATCGCTTTCCAGCGAAGTTTCGCCGTTGCAAGAGCGTCGTTTGTATCAGTCCAACGTCGTCTTCTGCGCTACCATTATGCCCTAGCTATGTGTTACCTGTACCGAAAGGAACACGACGTGTACGACTCTTTCTCGGTTTCTCTATAGGAAGGAGCGGAGCGCGCGCGATCAGCGCGACAAAAGGACACCGCGGTTCTTCGCCTGATCCTGGCTCCGCGGGTCTCCTCTTCGCTGGATGCGGCCGCAGCGTAGAGGGGAAGGATAGGGAAAGAGGCAAGAGATGAGGAGGCCGAGGAGGCTGAGGAGGAAGGAGTCGACTCCCAGACAAGTCGACTTCCAACGTTGTACGTACACGCACGAGAAGAAGACGAAGTGCTGCGAGGTGGACGACGAGGAGACTCCGAGAAGCGGAGAGAGCCGAGTTAATTAAGAGGATCCAGGCTTGACTGACGTGGGCATTGTGCACGAGCGTGCGGGGCCACCTCTCTCTTCATCCTCTACCGGCTTATACGACTGGTACACCATATACACTATTATGTACTCTCTTTGCCTTCTTATACTTATACTTATGTGTATACCGTGTCACCGCCATTTCTTTTTTTTCTTTCTTTCTTTTTTTTTTATTCTTCTTTCATCCCGCTTGTCTCGTCGTTCGCCCGAGCGTACAAGAGTCCTGCACTCACGGAAATCACCTGATACCATTTATGGGACGAAACTCGAATCGTACAGATGTAACGCAGTCTTTTGTATCTTGACCTCCCGGTCTGCGCTGGATACGGATTGCGGATACCGCCGGATGGAATAGAATCTACTTGTTCCGAACCGATCGGGCTTCGCTCTGGAGGAGAGTGTTTTAGGCTGGCCGGTTCTGCAAAGTGCTCCGAATTTGAGCGGGATGAGGCAAGGTTTCCTGACATCAGAGCTGACTGACGAGCGTTGTATCGGGATTCCACAGAAGCTACACTGTAAAAAAAAATTCGTACGAAACTTAATGTACCGGACTGGAAGTTTTTATGCAAAAAAACTGGTATATTATGTTTCATGCACAATTGTGGTGAAAAATTAATGTTGACCGTATAAAAAACATTGGAATAACAATGTTTTTAGTAATTTACTCTCATTTTACTACGAAAGTACTCTAATTTTAATAATTTACGTTAACTTCAATTAAAAAGTCTATTCATTATTTTTATTATGATTTTTCTTATTTTTTAATTGTACATTAAATTGAATTCACCAGTTTTTGCATAAAAACGTCCAGTCCAGTCTATTAAATTTACAACTTTTTTTTTAAACATTCTAATCGATTCGCCATTCTGACAGCGTACTTAGATGACAGGTTCAATGTCCTACCACTGAAGGAACCTTCGATAAACAACGGAATCACATATTAGAAACTTTGCCTTTCCATTAAACTCTCTAAGAAAGAAAAATCGCATTGTTTCCGAGGAATCAAATTTTTCGACTGGCCACGAGTGTGTCCGGCGTTGCGTGCAGTCTACCTGCGCGTCCTCGATCATGTACGAGCGAGCGTCTCGAAAGCGTTTTCACTATTATTTATCCTCTGACGTTGCGCGCGCACGCGGACGCGCAAAGAGTCGCGTTACTCCCTCTATCTCGGGATATTTCCTCGAGGGATAAATACCGCGAGGAGACCGGGAAGACCGGGAAGACTGGAAGTCGTTTCTGGTGCGTGCCGATAGATACCAGTGTTCTTTAGCGGTGGATGAAAGACGCTCACCGCTCGCTGGTACCGACGTTCACGTTGGCATGAAGACGACGGGGGCGTCCTCGCGACAATTAACAACCAGACTCGGCCACAAATCACTCGACCATAGTGAAAGAATACGAACGAGATAGAGATGGAAGACAATCGCAGGCGGCTTGGTCTAATCACGCTAGCGCGCGCGCGCAGAAGAGAGTTTCGCCAAGTACGACTCGTGCGTTTCCTTGTAACTCTTCTCTTACTTCGATCTTCGTGCCTGCGAATGTAACTTGCGCTCGTACCCTCTGTCCGTTCTCACTTCGCTTCGCATCCTCCGTCGCGATAAATGCTAGCAGGATCGCTTAGATTCATTGCCGTACTCCAGGCTCATCGAGACCACGGGAAGAATCCCTTGCTCGGTGCGTATCAAAAACTGTAATAAACTTTTTGTGAGTCATGCGTGAGAAGTGCTACTTCTCGGGCCTGCCGAGAGTGGTGTGAGTGGCGCTTTACAGCCATGCGCAGTGTAAATACACATCGTCTCGGACTAGAGTTTACTTCTCGCACTAGAGTTTACTTCTCGCACTAGAGTTTACTTCTCGCACTAGAGTTTACTTCTCGCACTAGAGTTTACTTCTCGCACTAGAGTTTACTTCTCGCACTAGAGTTTACTTCTCGCACTAGAGTTTACTTCTCGCACTAGAGTTTACTTCTCGCACTAGAGCTTACTTCTCTACTAATGCGGTATAGCGAATATTATACGAAGACTGCAAAGTGGATCGCACTTCACAACCTGCACATAATATTCGCTTTACCGCACTTGTATCGCAAAGTACTATTTAGCGAGGGTTCTGAACTTTTCCGAGGAAAACAACACTACCAGGCTCTACTCGACTCTCCCACGAAGACTTTTGTAATTTGCGTTTCGCCCAGAATGTCGAAAACCCTTGAAAAAAATTTATCACAGTCTGTTTGGCATTGTACAATTGCGACCTTAAAAAAATGGAGTCGAAGACACTATGACCCTGAAGATATCTGCATGAGGCAAAATTTCATCGAGTTATAACGGCTGTATTTTGCATCGCACAAACTTTGCTCGAGGAAGTTTACTTGGAGAATAAAATTCTATAAGTGAACAATTGTTTATTCTTCCTAAACCCGTGCACTGATAGAGACCTGCCGCGGTTGAAACTTGATGTCATGCACATATCTTCAGGGTCATAAGACACTTGACTCTCATACCGATGAAGGATTTTCAGCCGACTTTTAGAGCAAAGCCTGCCATGCACATCGGGAATTGCCCGCTGCTCAAAGTCTTCTGACTCTTTTAGTCACGAGAAGAGGAATCCCCCGGAGATTGGTATGCTAATTTCGTTAATGTCGCATGATTTATGGCTCCGAGTCATACATATTCTCATTCCGTAGGCGCCTCGAGAGAAGTGAGAGAGCTCGAGGTATCTCTAACGGAGGCGGAAGAGACTCCTAAGTACCGAACGCCGACGCACCGCGCTGGCTTTCGTATCACTATAATAATATTAATAATAATAATAATTAATATTATTATTATTATACAAATAATAACAGTAATATAGGGATGATAATAATATTCTCGTGTGGAAGCGCACGCCTCTGTCGTCCGTCGCTGCTTGTGCTCGCTGGTAGCCTGTCGCATATCTTAAGTCCCGATAAATCGAATGCGCCGGAGAACGCGCGGCGGTAAAGTCCGCGCGCCCGGGCGTAAGCGCCTTATCGCTCTCGGACGAACGCGGTGGCGGCACGAGTGCACATTCTACAACGCCCCGACACACGGCGTATAACGTGGAGACGCAGATATAACACGAATAAAAAATAAACTAAAATAAAATAAACATTAGGAGTCTCGAATACGATGCGAGCGAGTAATGGCGAAGGATTTTTTTTTTTTTTGTGAGTGGAAAAATTCGTAATCTTCGGTAATTGAGATTCGATACCAATTAGAGGCGCGCGCGCGCGAGCGCTCGGTAACTACCTGTTGGAGGTTCTCGGAGGTTGCTCTTTCTTTTCGTTTTTTTTTATTTTTTTTTATTTTATGCTTTTTCTCGGATTCACGTGGCGGTAGAAGCTCTTGGAGATCGCCGAGTTCGATAGGAAATAATTCGCACGCTCGTTATTCCGGATCGATATTCCGGAAGACGAGTTTCTCGTTTTGGGATGAAAGCCCGAGCTGCGGATTCTGCGGCAGCGTGTTTTGACCGTAGTGCAATTTTAGTGCCTCGATGGAGACGGCGTATCTCTCGAACGGCTCGACGAATCTCAACGAAACTTACGCGAGCCTTTGAGAGGATTGACACGTGCGTTCCAGAATTTTTTCAATTTTTACCACCCATAGATCCAAAGTAATATTTTTATCAGAATTTTTTCAGAATTTTACTAGAATTTTATTAGAATCTTATCAGAATTTTATCAAGATTTTATCAACATTTTATCAGAATTTTATGAAAATTTTATCAGAATTTTATGAAAATTTTATCAGAATTTTATGAAAATTTTATCAGAATTTTATGAAAATTTTATCAGAATTTTATGAAAATTTTATCAGAATTTTATGAAAATTTTATCAAAATTTTATCAGAATTTTATCCAAATTTTTTGTCAATGTTACCAGAATTTTATCAGAATTTTATACAAAACTGCTTTTCATTTATTTTTTTCGATAAAAGTCAACTATGTTTCCTTCGTGAGATATTGCCATGGTCCAATTTACGCGTAGGACCAATTTAAGGGGTCTTCCCCTACAAAAACTCTAAAACTTCAATGGGTCAAAGCGCCATGTCTCTTGAACGACTCGACAAATAAGTCTCAAATTCACACGATATCTTCAGAGGGCTTAGAAGCCGCTTGATGAATTTTTTCAAATTTTTCTGAACCGGAGATTCAAGGCTACAGCCGATTCTTCGCTCGGAAAACCTTCCGCCAGGAAAGGATGAAAAAAATCGGGTAAATCAACGGAAATTACGGTTTAAACGATTAGCGAACGATGAGTGACCATCACCCGGACGCGGTGTCGAATTACCGTCGAGATATGATCTAAATGCACGCTCTCACGGCTTCTATATTCATGCAACGCCGATGGGCATGTACTTACTCGGGACTGTCTTGTCCCACGTGAACCGACGAGGAATCTTCGATCACCGGAGAGCTCCAGATATCGCCCTTTGATCGACGTCGAAGAAGAAGACTGCGAGGCCCCGCTCCACGTGCACACATGCCGAATGTTCAATCGACGAGATATGAGCCGTGTCTAATTACGCAATCGGTGTATGCCCAGCAGTGCGTCCAATCAAACCACCTTCCTGTCTCGTCGTCGTCGTCCTCTTCGTCGCGAACGCGGTGACCGGTGCCGTCCCCCCATTATCGCGATCGGCGTACTTGCATGCACACGCACACACCGGAGAATTACCGTACCCATCCGCCTCCGAAGCATGTGGCTCTTCTTCCAACGACCATCGAGAATGAATGAACTCTTCTCGCTTCTTGGCCGCGGACGGCGACGATTTAACGAATTGCCGAAGCGAGAAAAGACGTTTAGGGTCGCGCCGACGATCTCGTCATCGCCGAGGCGTTTTATCGATATATATATATATATATATAGGTATGTATGTATATGCGTCATATATATACATATCATTGTATATGTATATGTTTTATGTTATAAATGTATAACGTCGTTGAATATCAGTTTGATTGATCGCATAAATTGAGCTCGACTTTGTCTCGCTCGTTGTAATGAAGGATGTTCGATACATCCCGAAGATATTATCTAGAAAATGGTTAATTAGATTCTTTCGTTCAATGATTCATTTGGCAGGCTCGAATGAGCCCGAACGCGCTTTATCGGAGTCGACTTCCGGTCTCGATTTCGATCTCCATAAATTTCGAATATTAATGATTAATTATGTAAATAAATAAATAAATGTCCAATTTCATTTTACCTCTCGCGAACTCCCGCTTGCAAGAACACTTCAGTCGTTGGACTAAAATGGTCCAAGTAAAAAAAAAAAGTCACTGAACATATTTACCAAAATAAATTTTAATAACGGTTCGGTATATCCCGAAGAAAATATTATGTATTTTGCACCGACAGGCCTGAAACAAAATGGCACCTTCGACCCGAGATGTCGACGGATGTGCCTTTCAGATTACGAATCTCCGATTCGTTTCGTCGCCTCTTCACGATACCGTTTATCCACGGATATTCTCCGTTCCCCGGATCCGCGGTGACTAATAATCCCCCCCCCCCCCATCCTCCCCTCCACGCTTCTCCCATCATTAATATTCGTTTGTGAATTTGTTATTTAAAGTGCGCAAGGGCGACGACAAGAGCTCAACGTCATCGTCCTGGTCCGTGTGTCCGCGTATGCGTGTGCAGCCGTATGAATATTCCATACGTCGGGGTTATGCTTCGATATAATGCCTTCCGTCCCTCTCACACGTCGTAATGATGTTCCCCGTCCTCGTCGTCGTCTCGGTTTATAACCAGAAATAGAACCAGTTTATCTATACCGTAAATCGGCCTCTCGCTCTCGCGCCCTCTTCCGATCGGTGTGTGTCTATATCGGCCATTATAAATCGTCGGATTCGTTGTAAACCGCGGCTAATTATTAATCTGTGATTCGTATAACCCGTTCCCCGCTTCTCTCCTCCGCACAACGTTATTTGCGATCACACGCGAGTTCGCCCGGGACGATATACTGTGCCGGAGCTTCGGACGCTGTAATAATACTAATATAGTCTCGTCCGATCGCAAATCGCGCCGGTCTCTGAGTTATCCGAGATACGGACCACGTTGGCAAACCCGCCGGACGCTAGTTGACCACTCCGCGCATGGATGTGGATATATTACGTATTAATGTCCACGGGTAACGCGCCTCCTCCGCCTCATGCCGGTTCCGATTTCCAATCGACCTCCAATCCCGTGAATATTGAATTCGAACGCATTAATTATACGATCGCCGACTCGGCAACCGGAGAAATAAAAGAGATAAATTGATAGGACGAGAGACAAATTACGCTACGCGCGGGAGAGTCTGCCAATGTTGATTTATCTTGTGCATACATTAATATGAGTGTTAAGCAGGGAATGAGAAACTCGTAGATCGATTTTGTGTGATGAAAATTTACCTTTTTTTTTATAGGTCTTCTTCACGATTCTTATAAAAATGAATAAAAATCAAGTGGTTATAGTGACGGTAATAGAAATATGAAAATGCAGAGTAGAAGCGGTTAGTATTTTTTTATTCGATGATTACGGTCGGACATCATTTTTTTTATATATAATTTATAGATTTATAGATGGTAGAATAGTATCAAGAATCGTGAAGAAATTTAGATATGGTGGCCGATCCTTCAGCTGTTCATATAAAAAAAATCTGAGAAAGAAGAGAAATAAAATAATATAAAAGTGATAAATTGATAAGACGAGTGGTAAATTGCACTCCACACGGGAGCCTCTGCCAATGTTAATTTGTCTTACGCACACATTTGTATTCATGTTTGCAGTGAAATGATAAACTCGTCGTCTATCTTTTCCGACGAAAATTTACCTTTTTATAATATTTCTTTTTCATGAAAACTAAAAAAATTAAATAGTAATGGCAATAGTGTTATGAAAATGCACAGTAGTGGCGGTAAGCATTTTTTTTTTATCATTACTATCAGACATACATTTTTTTTTATAGATGACTTTCATACAAAAATCACGAAGAAATGTACACAATGTTGGCAAATATTTTTTTATTATTTATTATTGCAAAAAAGAATCTGAGAAAGAAGAGGAATAAAATAAAATAAAAGGTATAAATTGATAGGACGAAAGACAAATTATACTCTACAGGGGAGCTCTGTCAATGTTAATTTATCTTGTGCACACATTTATATTCAGACTTGCAGAGAAATGAGAAACACGTCGTAAATCGATTTTCTCTGATGAAAATTTACCCTTTCATTCTATGTACATAAATAAATAAAAATAAAATAGTAATAGGAATAATAGTATGAAAATGCACACTAGTAACGGCTAGTATTTTTTTCAGCTCATTTCGATCAGACATGCATTTTTTTTTATAGATGACTAGCGTTCAAGAATCACCAAGAAATTTTTCTGCTGCTGGTAAATCTTTTAATATTAGAAAAAAAAAACGGATCGAAGAAAGAAGAGAAATAAAATAGTATGTTGCTCGAATCGTATCTGAATCGTTGCTACTGCTCTCCTACTGTTCGGCGAAGATTTTATTATCGGGTTCCATAGGTCGATCTCCCCTGGATATCCAGCTGCTTTTCTCTCCCTTCTCGTGAGAGATCCGTTGAATCGTGCGAGAGATCTCGAATCTCTAACATATCGCTCGTTCTCTCGTTTCCTCGCCAACTTCGCTCTCGTCGTCGTCGCGTGTTGAAGTATCGCCCGCCTGTTCACCCGACTGTTTCATAGATCCGTCGGGCTTTACCCGCGCGCGACCCTTTTCTCGCGAGAAATATACGTGACTCTCCATCCTCCGGCTCTGTTTCCCTCCGCTCCGCCCCTCCTCCTTTTACTACGATCGAACTCGTTTCGCGATAAAGATCGCACAGGGAAGGCAACGACTTACATACTCCGCTTTTGCATTGCGCTGTTCGACACGCGCCAGACATCGTCAGTTCGAACCAAAGCTTCCAGATAATATTTTCATTTTTTTTTTTTTTTATGTCAGCCATTTTTTGACGATGACATTTTTAAAGTCGGGCGTATGAAACATATTGCGTACGGTAATGAAAACTGTAATTTTTTTTTGTAACCATCTCCGCCATTTAGTTTCGAAAGCAAATTCTTTTTACGTTGACCTAAATTTATTGAATTCAATTTCAGCAGGCGTCTAACCATTTTTTTTACAGGGTGTATACATGTATCGGATAGAACGAATGGTTCGATGCCTGCGGAAATTGAACGCAGTCCCAACCTATTCTGAAATTTGCACATTTGGATCCACACTAATGAAATATCTATCTTTGCAGTTTTTAGCAAAATCCACAGTCACACTTGCCGAAAAATTTGTAAAAATAAGTTTTCTGTTTTTTTTTTAAGTTTCTCATACTAGTTCATCAAAAATTGCATCTTCTTTGTAGACAACATTTTTTTTGTATGGCCAAAAGTTTGTGAGATCTTATAATTTTTAATATTAAAAACACGGCTATTTGCTAACTTGAGAGCCGATAAAAATCCGCAAAAAATTAAATACACTCGCACTATATATCCCAGATAGACAAGCGTCACGAAACGGACATGGTTGGAGCAATATTCGCGACACGTACAGCGCATATCGCAAATATTGCGACAGCTGCGACCGTTTCGTGGCACATCTCTACCAGGGTAGAATAATTCCACATAGCTCGGAAATATTCTTGGAAGGTTTCAAAAATATTTTTTTGAAATATTGAAAATATTTTACCAATAAAAATTTTAACAATTAAAAAATATGGTTTGAACAAGAATCGACACGAATTCCAAGATCCGAAAAACTCTCGGAGTTTGAACTCCCCACGAAATTTGCATGCAAATTAACCTTTGACACTGAAGTACGAGATCCGATGAGGTAACCGGTGAGATAACTCGTAGGTGCGCAGAAGTATTTTGACCACGGAGGTCGCAAAAAAAATGTTTATGAGACAGTCGCGTCGGGAATCGTGTTTTGCAGAGCGTCATCACTGATATGCACGTGGCAGGGTGTGATTTTAGTAAAAACTCATTTTCGCCAAAAAAAAAACCGGGTTGAAGAGTGCCATGCATCTTTGTCGATTGGATACAAAACCGTTCTAGCGTCGAACGAAGCTGGGATACTCAAGTCTCAGATCACCCATGAGTCTTCTACGGTGGAATGGGCTCGACGACGTAAACAAAGAATTAACGTTCGAAAGTGTCTTCGAGCCTGTGGAAAAAAACCGGTCGACGCGTGCGTAATTCGTACGAATGACTCAGCGATAACGCCCGTGCAACGCACGATGCCCGTCACGTGCGTCTCATCAACATTTTTTCCCGATCTCCGCGGTCAAGATGCTTCCGCGCAGCTACGATAATCTAACCGGTTATCGTATCGGATCGCGTACGTCAATGTGAAGAGTTAATTTGTGTACACATGTCGTGGGGAATCCCAACTCCGAGAGTTTTCCGGATCGGAATAACATCTCAGAATACGCGTCTATTTTTGTTTAACCCAGAGAAACGCCGACTGACGTTTGCAGTGAGAAACTGGCCTTTGTGGCGGTTTGACGACAGAACGCACACGAGCGGAAAAAGGGGCATGCGAGACTTCACTCCGCCTGGCTGCGATCGGCGGCGGTCACCGATGAAAAACATTTTACAATGCATAAAATGTTTTTCAATAAAACGTCTCAACTTCAATCGTTGCGAGTGAAAAATATTTGTTTTGTTTTCGGCACTTTTGCATCAGCGAAGTGATATCAGACATCACATTGTTGATATTGAATTGGGGTCTTATTAGGAAAATCGAGAAATCCCGAGGATCGGCGGCACTTTTTATTTTATTTTGTCCGATCACAAATCTTCCATCGAAATGTTTTAAAAATGTTTCGCCGAAATGTTTTTTTTTAAAGATTTCAGCGAAAGATTGCATCACCACTCAAAAATGCCCAAAGACGGAAACATGTCGCAGGTGCGTCTATTCGATAAAGACAGACAACGACGTTAATGACAGATAACGATCGATTAATCAAACAACACGAGACTGGTCCGCGGCACGAGCAGAGGATCCCGCCTTATAAAGTTCAAAGAAACGCGAGGCGAGGAGCCAGTTCGAAGTGAGAACCGGATAGCGAAGGAACCACGTACTGAGTCTGCCTCCATCGCTACTGCCGCTACCACTTGCTGTTTCCGCCTTCGCAATCGACGATCAAAAGTCAAGCGCTCTATTGCAATCGAGTGTGCACACAATTCGCCATGCAGCCCAAAATATACTCCGCGCTGTTCCTGTGTCTGATCGTCGCTACGCTCGTTTCGGCGGCTCCGTCCACTTCAAACGGTGAGTGATCGAATATACAATGAGAAAGAGAAAAAAGTCAATAAAATCAATAAAATCAACGGAACTTATTTTCCAATGATCGTCGTATTATCCACTTTTGATCCTAGGGTGCGACTCATTAAAAAAGATAAAAATTGAAATTCTCAACTTTTATGAGAAAGCGATATGAAAATCTTAATTTGCTACTTTTTTCAACGTCAGGGGGCGTGTTTGATTTTTATGCAGAAACGGCTGGCCGATTCATGTTCAGCGCAAAAAAAAATACACCAACGTCGCCTTTGACTTCGTCAGATCTGCGCTCCTGAATTTTTTTTTTGGGCACTTTTGATTTTTTACACAAGAAATCCAAATATTTTTTTTATCTAGCTTGTGTCTTTCATGTGTATCTCTTGTTGGTAAACAGATGTTAGTAAAAACATTGCATCCGTTATCCGTTGATTTGTTTTCAGAGAGAAAATGCGTTGATGGCAAGTCCTACCACGACGGCTGCAACTTCTGTAGCTGTGCCAGAGGAATTACAATGTGTACGCAGAAGGCCTGTATTGTTTATGATAAAAATCTCCATGACTACGTACCATCACCGACGCAGGAACCACCGGAGGATTTTTGGGTGTCGAACCAGGCGTAAAGATATTTCCGCCGACCTACAGCGCCTGACCGATTCAGATTCAGCGCGAAAAATACACCAACTTCCAAGCTTCACTTTGTTGAATCTGCGCTCGGCGCGAAAAAATACACGAAATTATGGGTACCTAATTTTTTTTTTTGCACTTTAAATTTCTTTTTCCGGTAAAGGATAATATGCTAGATATCGATAAGTGTTTACATATGTATTTAAAAAAACATGAAACAGAACAACAAAAATTGATTCACACCTAAATTGACATCCATTTCGGGTAAGAATTTTTTTATCAGTGTTTGCTCCGATGTACCTCGGTACATTTCCTAAAATGATATTTGTTTTTTTTTCGGTTAAAGGAAACACGCTAAACATCAATAAGTTTTTTAATGCGTATTAAAAAAAAAAAAAAAAATTGAATGATAAATATAAAAATTGATTTACACTGGAAAGTCCTTGCCAGCTCCTTTGTGGCGGTTCCACAAAAGAACGCACACGAGCAGAAAAAGGGGTATGCAAGACTTCACTCCGCCTGCTGCGATCGGCGACGGGTCGTTAACGTCCCGGCTCTCTTTCTCGCTGGTTGCTCGATGTGAAATCGTCGAGGCAGCTCGCAGCACGGCAGTAGCAAAAGCCAGTGGCTCGGGCCCGATGCCAAGGAACACCGTGGGGACGTACGACGGGGCGCATAACTCGTACGCAAACTTGTCCGTATCCAGGGTGGATTCCTGGGCTAACGTCCTGGGTGGTATTATCGTAAGAGTATCACACCAGCGAGCCAGCCTTCTTCTTGGTATTTCTGCGTACAAGCGAGCTCGAAGTCCCGCACCTATGCCTCTCTTTGTAAATTAATAATATCCAGCGGCGATTAATTAATCGCGAGTATCGGCACGGTTGTTAATTAGAGGAGTATCGTAACCTGCCGCATGCGCACCACAAAATTATAGTCAAAGGACACCGATCCGTTTACTCAAATTTTATGCATCAACTTCCACGTTTTTATTATTGATTTTTTTTTTTTGCAAATTTTTATATTAACCCTTCTTTGTCTTTCAAATTTTATATTCTCATCTTCAGCGCAATTTTAATTCACTGTATTTAAAATAATAGTTAAGTAATTTTAATCAGCACAGTTGTTAATTAGAGAAATATCGTAACGTGCCGCACGAACACTGCAAAATTGTAGTCGAACTACACCGACCCGTCTGCTCGGATCTCACGCATCAACTCCCATTTTTCTTTTTAATTATTTTGTTCGAAATTTTTTACTTTAACCCTTTGTTGTCTATCAAAATTTTATTGTCCCAACTTCGACAATATTTTTCGCCCTCGGTCTTCCGCCTTTGCGGTTCGGATTGCCGTCTTACGGATCAATTAACTTAACGACCATCGGCGCGGTGCGGTTTCCTGTCGTTTTCTGTTTTATCGACGGAGCCGCGCTGCGATCCAGCGGCTGCGAGCCCTTTAAGGTGAAGCGAAAGTCACGTGACCGAGCCAGGAGTCTGAGGGAGATAGCGACATTGGTCTTACAGTGGAGCGAGAGAGAACGGCAGAGAACGTGTTTCACTTCACCTTAAGGAATACGACGTGGCCGTATGGCATTGCCGCTAGTCGACATCCAGAGCCAGCCCCAAAACAAATAACTAACTAACTAACTACACCTTAAGGAAAAGTTGGGCGAAAACGTACCCGGAGCGCTCCACGACTGCGGAGGTCCGGGCCGTCGGAGCAAGTAGTTGAGGAAAGTACGACCGAGGGCTGTCGCCGTACAGCGGCTGTTCATAAAATTTCCACCGCAAGCTTTATTAACGATTACGTCTATCCCCCCTGGCTAGACGTGATTTACAAGAGGCCCGTCCGACCGTTCTCGGCACCGGGCTCTCGCTTTTCGACCGCGAGGATCGCAACGATAAACCCCTTTTTTTTACCGTCCCCGGCGCGGTTTCTCCCCGTCTTTTCGTCTCAAAAGCCGTTAAAGCTAATTCGCAGGTACGTCACACGTTCGCCAGACACCGTTCGAGAACACGACGTAACTATAACGAGAATACCGGACGCCGATCGCTCCGCGGCACCGAGCAGCCAAGCTCTAAGACACCACTCAGCCGGGAGCAGGGAGATACACTATAAATTTGTAAAACGAGGTGTTGAACAACGAGCGAAAGTATAATTGGTCGGGGTAACAGAGACAAACGAGACTGTAAGCCGTAAATTATAAATGCGCTCGGCGTGTATCTGTGCAAAGTGATTTTTATGGGGAACAAAAAAATTGACATACCAACGAGGTACATAAACGTTGAGATGCATTTGAAAGTAATGCGGCGTAAAGTAATACTTGTTTTTGCATCAACGCGCCAAAAGAAAATGAAAAAATCTACGTTTTGTTTCGTTATAACAGAATCGAGAGTTAATCCTAAAACTAATGACTTAATTTTTTTACCTTCAAACGCATGACTGGTGTCGGAACTCATCCTACGCTTTTCTTGATCATAAAACCGATCCTGTGCTGATAAACAGACCTCCATAAGGAAGAGAATGGTGTACGGGAAATCTGATTTTATTTACATTTACTTAATGAAGAACCCATTCGAAAACTGAAAACCGAAATAAATCAGCAAAAAGCACATTTTTCGCGTTCGCGTGGGGTGCGTTCGGACCCCAGTCATGAGTTGCAGGGTTAATTATATTTGTTTTTGCCAATGACAATTTTGGCTGAAAAAATCTACTTCTGTGTCGGTAAAACAGAGACGACAGTTATCGACACGTTAAGTGTATTTTGTTTTGTGCCAGTGACAATTTTGGTAACAGAGCCAAACGACCTTATTCGCCGTAAATTATAATGCACTGGGCATGTATCTATGCGAAGTGATTCTTATGAGAAACAAACATTGACAAACTAACGAGTTACACAAACGATGAGATGAATTTGAAAGTTATACGGCGTAGAATAATATTCTTTGTCACATCAAGTGCCAAAAAAGTTCGAAAAAAAATATATTTTTCACGTCGGCAAGACAAAACCGGTAGTTAAATATATAGATTTTTTTCAGTTATAATTTTGGCTGAAAAAAATTGACTTCTACATCGGTAAAACAGAGTTGTTATCGGCATTTTTCGAGGACCTTTTTCTGCCGTTGAAAATGTTGGTTGGAAAAAGTGTTCCAGACCTTCTCGTCACGGGGAGTTCCGAAAAATATCGTGTTTTTCGGGGTCGCGACTGACGAGATTCGCGACGATCTCTTCGACACGGTAGTCGCGTCGGTCGCGGAGCGCGGCGAGCCTACCGGGGGCAGCGGATGAAGGAAGAGGACCGGGCAGGACACGCGAGGACGAGGACACCGGAGGCTGAGTCTCCGGCTGACCCTGCAGCACGTGCGTGTCCGGGCGATAGCATCGGCCGTAGTAACTCGATATTGTTTCACTCAAACAAATTAGGGGGTATCGCTGCCGCTGCTGCCGGCTGCCGAGCTGCGGCGAAGAGGCAAAAGCACCGAGAATGGACGACGATAGAAACTGGTCCCGGTGGACCCCATCGGGGTCTCCAGGGTTCAACTGCACTTGGCTCATTTCCACGGAATTCTCGATGGACGCGTCTCTTTTACCAACATTCAAGCGAAGAAACGACATTCTCGAATCCCGCCGGTCAAGATCGTCTTCCCTGGCCACGGTCCTTGCCCGAGAGTCAATGAGCTTGCGAGCGCAGCTCCAGCCGGACCTGCCCTAGAAATCCTCGCACAGCTCTTGTTTTTCTTACGTGGAATATCTTATATTTAATATATTTTTATATCAAGTACAAAATACATCGTATTTTAATGTAAAATAAAATTACATAAAATGTAAGAAATAAATATGTTATATTATATTTATTTTATATTTTATGATATTTTTAAGGAGTTCTTTTTTTTATGAGGAAAATATGTTTTGGATCGTGTTTTCGTGTTTGGCAAGATAAATCCGATAAAAATTCCGCGCAAATTTATAGATAAGAAGAGCGTCGTAGAGGAGTGTGTCCCTTCGATGCCACTTCTTCTCGGGCCCGGGCTTCGAATCTCCTTTGACAAGCCGACGCGCCACCCAGTGCGCGAAATTAGGAGCGTATATATCCGAGGAAAAAAGTCAACCCCGAATATCGGTTGATGCCTCGTTCCGCGGTCTTCGATTCGACGGAGCGCTGGGGGGACAAGATGTAACTGCTTAAAATTCCAGCTGAACGAGGTAGGAAGTCCCCCTTGTCCGAGACGTGGCATCAATGATGGATCCACCTCCGAGGATACGAGAGAGCTACGGGCGGAACGAACGTTCCTTCAACATATTCTTTTTCTTCCTATACATACATATATACATGTATAGATCCTTGTACCTATACTGGCATATTCTTTCCCACTTCCTTTCGCCCATCCTGCGCGCGTTCTTCCTCCGATTCGCTTCCACGTGCGCGCCGAAAACGAAAGCCGAAGGAAAAAGAAATGAAGGAAAAAGATCGACGAAGCTGAGGGCGATCGAGCGCGCAAGGGGATCGATCGATATTCGAGATAGAACAGTCAGAAGACACACGAGACCCTGTCACTGGCTGAAACTTCGAATCTAAATCGTCGCCAGCTCCGAACTGTCGGTGCGTCGAAGATAATCGACGCGTCCTGCACCTTGCGCGAACACAGGGTACAGACGGATTTTTCAGAAAACAATTAAATTCTGTAAACATTTTTGTTAAAAGAAAATGTATTTAGAAAAATTTCATCCGGAGGTAAATTTAATAATAATTTAAAAATTGGAGCTGAATCGTACAGTTGGGACAAAATGGGGCATCCGAGAAATATCGGAAAGTTGAGTTTTGTCACACTGTTCCGTTTTGCCCCGCTACACGCACTATATTCTCGTTGAGATCGGAACGGCGACCCTTCGCGCGCTAGGAGGCTGCGCTTCGTATGCGTAATCCAGTTTGCGTCGAGCTTCGGGGAAGGTGTCGAGACACCAGCCAGTCCGCCAACATTGCACTGTGTGGACGAAGGTGATTTTTTTTTTTTCTTTTCTTTTTTTAATCACCAGCGAATACACCGGTAGCGGAGAGACGCGTTGAGCATTCTCCTGTACGAATGGACAGGAAGCTATGAATGCGGACCCGTACTGTGAATGCCGAAATTGGATTAAGGCTTCCCCCGGTCGGTGGATCCGCTTTCGTCGGGCTGTCCCGAGCGGAAGTCGCGCTGACCCCGGAATCCAAGAGCGGGAAGACATATACATCCCGTGCCGGCTGGTTATTCGCCTTTCGTCATGATCCTGGCTCTTTTTTTTATTTCATTCAAGACCAAGGTACCTGCCCAGCTAGGCACCATGCAATCCATTGAGCCCAAATCACCGAGGATAACTACCTGCCAATTCGATTCCGGACGATTCTTCGGGATCATCCCGAGGGATGATCCTTCGGAACTTATACCTATCCACACCTTCCTGCTTCTGCCGGGGACCTTGCGTGACGGATCTCTGGTCAAAGGTCGGAATCGCAGAAATTTAGGAGTTCCTGGCAACCCAGTTTGGGGTGATCGATCTGAGGATCATCGAAAACGAACTCCGGTAGGAATTTTGGAAGCTTCGATCCGGGCCTGGTCCAGTCCTGGTGTGAAGCTCTGAAACGCTTACCAGGAAAGTCGCAACATTTTTGGGCGTGGAGAATATTTTTGTAGGTATTTCTAAGTGAGAAACGTCCCCAAAAAGCGTCATGGAAGTGTCCCGAAAAAACATCGTGGTCCTGTAGCCAATTAAGAACATGCGTGTCGTTTTACCACGAGGCGATCTCGGAGAAACACCATGGATATCTGGAACTCGGCAGCGAGGCCTTGAATCCTGCAGGATCATCAGAAGGGATGATCGTTCGAAACTTACACCTTTCTGCTCCTGCCGAGGAACTTGCGTGACCGATCTCTGATCAAACGTCGGAAACCGAAAAGTTTACGAGTTCTTGGCAATCCAGTTTCTGGCAATCGATCTGCGGATCATCGAAAACGAACCATGGTACAATTTTTGGAGATTTACATCCGGGCCTGGTCCGGACCAGGTGTAACGCTCTAAAACAGTGGTTCTTAACCTTGGGCGTCCACAGGGGGTCCCCCGTGTATTTTGGGGGTCAATGGACCCCAGGTTAAGAACCGCTGCTCTAAAACGTCTTCCAGGAAAGTCGTAACGATCTTGGGTGCAGAGACCATCTTTGAGCCTGCTTCTAACCGAGAAAAAGTCCTCAAAAAGCGTCATGGAAGTGTCGCGAAAAAACCATCGTGGTCCTCCAGCGAAATAAAACCACGCATGTCCTTTTCGTACGAGGCGATACCCATGTGAATCCTGGAAAAACCAGAATGGATATCTGGAACTCGGCAGCGATGTCTTGAATCCGGCGTAACTCACTGCGCGATCTCGGCGAGAAGGCAAGATTGAAATACGAGTTTTCCTTACCCTCTGCCCCTCCTGATAAGAATCTCCGTGCCTGGGTGTACGGAAGGCGTGGACGCGTGTAACTTCATACTCGCGCGGTGGACAACTGCGTGCTGAAGCGAAGAAAAATAAGGCAACCAACCGACCAAACAACAACAGCAAAACGCACAAGAAGAAAAAGTTGGTCTCTCACCGGCGGAAGATGATAAAGAAAGGAGGGCTGAGACAGAGGAAACAAGAAAAAAAAAAAAATGTCTGCGCGCATGTGTGGATCGTACAGTGAAAGGTGGGACAGCAAGCTGCTAATTAGGCGCCGCTCGCGCGCGAACTCAACCGCTCTTTCTGCGTCCGACATCGAAGGAGTTCTCGGCGATTCTCTTCTCTCCGTCTTTTCTACCTGGTCGGGGATGCGAGGTACACTTGCATACATATATATGGAGGAACATAGGAGGCTGTACCGTATGGTTGTATCGTGATTATGGGCCAAGCGAGGGATCCTCCGGGTTTGCCTCGCTGGACGGGTGCAGCGGTTCGGATTATTCTGGTCGAAGCGGGGTGAACGAGAAGAACCACACTGGACCGTCACACTACCACTGTTCGAGGGACGGTATTGCGGAGGACTCATACGCGGGAGGCTTCATTACCGGGCCGTGTTAATTAGTCGACGATAGCCGATCGATCCGGAGTCTCGCGAGCGGGGCGTTCGAGTGCACCGATGGCAAACTCGTTGTTGTCCCCCGTCGAGGCGGGGGATAACTGGACGACGGGCACCAAGATCGCACCCGCATCGGAATGGTCCGGTGCTCGGATCGACGGTTGTAGATAATTTTTCTCCGGACTCCGATGACTTTGGTTCGGTGAAACAAATTCTACGAGAGCAATCTTGTCGATGCCTCGATGACGGCGCGGCGCGGCTCGAAATTTCTTATCGGCTCGATCGTCGATTCTGCGAAATATCATTTATGTGCCTGTCGAATTGGCAGGTAGTGTTGTCGTTCGATTACTTGAAAATTAAATGATAGCGTACTATTTTTATATAAAAATAGTAAAAATTTAGATTTGATGACAATTTTATCTAAAAAAATGGTACACATTTCAATTTGTTGACAATTTTATAGAAATGGTAAAAAAAATTTTTTAAAATGATAATCGTTATTCCCTCTGAGGCTGAAAGGAACTCCTATAGAGGCGAGTTACGATCAATTATCTCGCTACTTTCTCGCAGCGTTTTACAAAGAAAAATGTCGTAATAATATGTTAGTTTTTATCGTCGATAAAGATCGTCGATGGGTGAGAGAGGCGTGGTGACGATCGTCGTAATTCCCCGGATCCGCGGAGTTCCGAGTTACACGCTTAAATTCATTAAGAGCACACCGCGCCGGTGCCTCGCTCGGTCGCCGTCGACTCCCGAGATTACTATGTAAAGTAGCAAAAAGAGAGGTATTTACAGTCGAGTGCCCGGGCATCAGGGTGCGGATAAAGAACAGCTCACGACGATATATTTTTTCTTATTTTTTTTTTCCTTATTTTTTCGTCGCACAGTGGTAGTCAGATATAAAATAAAGGCAGTAGCCGGAGTCGGTGAACGGTCGGTCCGGCTCTACTCCTGGAGAATCAGCGTGCGGCATTAACAGCACGTGGGGGACACGCCTACCGACAACCTGCCCCGGGTTGGCCAACCCCGTTCGCAATTAACATTGGCGAGAGAGCCTCCGGCACTCCGAACGGAGTGCCCAGCGAGAGCAAGAGAGAGTTCGCGGTCGTTCGACGTTGTTAATTAACGAAACGAAACGGTTCTAGAAACGACACAGAGCCAACGAAGCCGAGAAACCGTAGGTCGGTTCGCGTCGAGAGCCACCGAGACAAAGACGGGATATATCGAAGGAGACCAGGGATCCAGAGAAACCGTCCCCGCTGTTGGAACCGTCGGCGAGGATGGCGGCGCCTTTCGTCTTTCCATTACAAACTACTGCCACAGCCGCTTCCTCGTTCCTCGATCCACCTACTTGTGTTCCTCATTTTTATCATTCGCCCCTCCAACCATTTTCATCCGCCGTTCCATCGTCCCCCTCGTGAATCCCGCCCGGAGGCTGAGGACGCTGATATAAGACACGACCGTAGCTTTCTAGTCCTCGTGATCTGCCCTGGCCATGCCCTGTTGGTACCGTGGAAACCGAGACAATGTCCCTACTCGCACGGATCCCGAGCACCGGAGAACCGGCCGATTGCCTCCGAGCTGCGAAGCAACGACTCTTGAGAATGAATCCTTGAGGTCTTGGAGAATCGTAAATCATTCAATTTTCCGACAAGTGTGTCGGCCGGGTTGATCTTCGCAGGACCCAGGACTTACGACACCGGTTCAGCGTGTGCCTCCGAGTGGCAGCATTGTTTTGTTGTTTGGACTCCCTGAAAGCCGCGTACGATGCCTGTCATTGATGCCTGATTTTCTTGATTTTTTTTTGTCTTGGTAGATATCTTCGTCGACATCTTAACGGGATTGAAGATGTCGCGCAAGATATCAAGCAAGACACCAAACAAAACGTCCAGCAAGACTTCGAGCAAAACGTCTTGCTGGATTTCTTGCCTGATATGTTCGATCCCATCAAGACATCGAGCAAGATATCCAGAGAAAGCAGGCATCAGTGACGAGTAGTGTAACGCACATATCCGTGGAAACCGAGACAATGTCCCTCCTCGTAAGGATCCCGAGCACCAGAGAACCGACCCATTGCCTCCGGGCTGCGAAACGACTCTTGAGAATGAATCCAGGAGGTCTTTGAGAATCGTAAAGCGGAACATCATTCAATCTACCGACAAGTGTGCCGCTCGGGTTGATCTTCGCAGGACCCGGGAATGACGACATCGGTCGAGCGTGTTCCTCCGAGTGGCGGTATTGTTTTGTCGTTTGGACTCCCTGGAAGCCGTGTACCATACATAGCCGTCGTAGCTCTGTCACTGTGTACCTCGGCTATGGTCGTGTCCATGACAGGGTATCCTTAGAACGCAGAAAGTCGGAGAAAGTTAATGACGTCTCACTGGGACTCGTGTCAAGCGAGTCTCGAGTTAACGCGCTCCTGGCAGACATCGCTGGACAAAGTGTCTCCACAGCGGTATTAGTGGCTGACGAAGTCTTCTGCAGCGGAGCTCCTTTTGCCAGTTGAGGTGTACATGGCCGCGTCGCGTTGGTCGGGTGTACGAGATACAATAAAGGCCCTCACGGGCCATCCCCGGTTCTGCCGTTCTAGCTCCGTCCAGCGACACGCATTGCCCGAGCAGGAACGGGCCGAATGAATGCCTCCGGTGGCTTTGCCTCGAAGAACCGTATTACGAGGCGAGAGACCCTCACGGGTTCTGGCAGGGACTCCGCTCGGACTTTATTTTCCAACGGTGTAACGAAGCCGGTGGTTGAAGACCGGCCACCCGGGCATCAACGGGGCTCAATGGAATAGTGGGCGATCCTTCCGTCCCCGTGAATGGAGGTCATTTACTCGGCATTCACGCGACCGGAGAGCTCGGAGGTTCGCGAGGGTATAACACTCCACTTACTACGATCGCTATACAGGCTGCATGGCCTTCTCGTGGAACCTTCCATTGTGGTGCGTTTTCTGTGGGGAAGAGGAGGCGGGCCATCCTCTTCAGGACTTCAACTGGCACAGAAGTCTAAAAAGATTCGGGACTGTCGTGAAGGCGTCGCGCGACAGGTACGACGTGACGTCTTTTTTTTTATGGGTTCTTTTTTCATACATTTTGTCAGCTTCCTTTATCGCCTTCATGATTCCTACTTCATCTGGAGCGATCGAGAATGAAATGAGAATCTTTCCGGCTATTCTTGATCGTCGACTCGACTTCTTCTGCGAGGGATCTCTGGATAACGTTGGGCAATAGCCGTCGAAGTGGAAATTGAAATTTCTGTAGTGGGGGAAAGATGGTTGTCGGAAATGGGGACAATAAGTCGTGTGATTTTTACTCAGCATGAACCACCGGGTCAAAGTTAGTCCGGCTTCGCCCGGGGATGATTTCCAGGACTTTGTTTAGTGCCCTCAGTTAAAGAACTGGAAAGGGCATCCTACTTTATTCGAATTATCGGACGCAGTTAATGATACACTCGATGCACCTGGATCGAACCTGCGGCGCACTCGGTGCCGATCTTGTCTCATACCTTGCACTCTTGTCGCATCAGTGAGAACCTCTAACCGACGGAAGGTTTATGCAGATTCGATTGCCTAACACCTCGAGACACCGGACTCCCCGGGTTCTCGTCGAATCCGATGGAATCCTCCCAAGAAAAAAATCACCGGGTAACGACGATGCGGAATCCGGTATACCGTGGTGCAGGACGTAATAGTCGTAACACACGCGACATTATGCGCGTGGCGAAGTCTCCACGGGACTAATGCATTCGTGCATAATACTACCCGATCTTACGCACCTTGTATTTACACGCGGGACAGTGCAACTTTCCGTCCTATCGCCATTCAGCATGGAGAAAAGCCTATCCAATCCACACCGCTGGCGAACGACCCACGACTAGGACGAACCCTGATCGTCGTTGAACGGGCTCGAGGATGGGGAATGTGTATATCTCGAGTAGACATTTTTCGAGCGTTACATCGAGCACTGATAGGGTCCTGATAAGGCCTCATCAGGCCCTTGTCAGGACCTTATCAGGGCCCGATGTAACGCGTGAAAATTTCTACTCGGGATAACGGTAAGCGGAAAAAAACTTCCTCTATGAGGAAGCAAAACGCCGGATTCGGCGTTTTTTCTTGGCACATTATCGAAACCGGAAACGTGAGTATCGGTAGTGAATTTTCATGATGTAGATACCCGTTTTCGAAGCGAAATTATCGCGAAGAATTTATTCAAAGCACGATGTTAGCATAAAGGTTTGAAAAAAAAAAAATGTGCCAACAAAACGAAAACCTCAGAGGAAAAACTGAGGAAGATAGTGAAAATCTTATCTCAGGAGAAAATGGGAAAATTACCAAAATGTTCATTAAAAAATCAAAGTTTTGTTGCAAAATTGTAACGCACATGTGTTTGAAATTTCAGAAACAGTTTATGTAAAAAAAGCTTCCAAAAGCGTTCATAAATTTCCAAACTAAATTTTTTTCACAGCCTGGAACTCCAGCCGGTCGTTCTTTGACACGTTTCTCATACTCCTTCCGCCACAATGGCCTCGAGAAGCTCGTTTCATGGCAAATCGGCGTCATTCTCGCGAAGCAGCCGAAGGTCTCCGGGCTCGCCGGCGTCCTGTGTGGTCGGCTCGCTCAGGAACTCTCGGGAATCCTCGTGGTTTCCAACCGTTTGAATTCAAAGTGGAAGAGAAGATTCCGAGTTCTAGAGAGAACCTCCTCGCGATCACGGACTAATCGGGTCTAGATGAATTCGTGCTTTTCTTGTTCCTCGTCCCCTTCCGATCCGGCGGATCCTGGGAATCCACCTGTGCGACGATTTCGTTCTTGTTTCTAGGATCCTGTTGCCTTTCCTTTCTTCGCCAGGGCTGGAATCGAGGATACGACATATGCGAGGCACGTGGCTTTCTTCCCGATCGCGGCGTTCCGTCCGGCACCTTGCTCTCGGCATGCTCTTTCACATCGCATCAGTCTCGGTGAGCCGATGAAAAGATCTTGCTGTTTCACGGTGCACCAGTTTCCACCCGGCGTCCCATTCGTCCCGGTGTCAATGAAACTGCTGTCATAATTCAACCCCTCGGAGTCCATAAAATAAAATGTCGGGTCCGAGGCCGGTCCACCCCCAAAACTGCACCCGATAAATTAATTGAAGCCTGGTCCTAAAAATTGTTGCTCGGATCTCACCGAGATCGAACTTGATTTATCGTCAGCCGGGAAGGTGGGCTGCGACGAGATGAAGAAAAAGACGTTCCATCGCGGCCCGTTGGGAAAGCCTGTCATTAAGGGGTGATTAGTCGGTGGTCCAGGTAATTTCGCATGTTGGGAATGAAACATAGTGAGAGATTCTCGGATCTTCCGCCAGGCTGGAAGGCGACAGTTGGGCCACGAGCGTCTCGGCGGTCGTTCTTGTTCCGCGCGTTTTCTAGAAACCAAACCTATCTGGAGGCGAGACATTCTCATTTGGGACTTCGGAGACTGGAGAACATAGTTGGGTATCGGTCACGAGAAGAAGGCGTTTTCGTCCCGAGGGGTTTCAGCGGTCGGGGTCGTGATCTACCGGTGACTTCCGATGGCCGGGCTGACGCCGCGGCGCGTGGTCCAATTTACTCCAAAGATCGTTAAGAGCCCCACCGGAGCTCGATTCATTTTCCCGGCAAGGTGGCGGACGACGGGGAGGCATTCTTTCCTTGCGCCGGTAACCGCGGGGATGAATTGTCTTAAGGGGGTCTCCGAACGATCGGCCCGGCACACGCCATGTGCTTACCGACACCCCCGTCGATGATGAATCGCGCGTCGAGACACCGAAGCAAGTCTGCACTGGGAATTCGAATGCCTCCCCGGAGATCCAAGAAACAACCCTCCCGAGAAGGAAACCACACGCGACACGCGCCGGAGAACACATTGACCGTGAAGATTCGATCCGCTCGATACCTGAGGCTGGCGATAAGTCAAGCGCTCCAGAAGGTGGAGGCGGACGGAAAGCGAACCGATCGGAATTGGAATTATTGGATTCTCTGATGTGCTGCACCGAGAAAACCGAACGCGCAGCATCGTGAAGTCTGCGTGCTATTGGTCCAGTCGCGTTACGGGATCTTGAAAAAAATGTTTCATTGTTAAAAAAAAAAAACACAAAATGACGCTGGGGATTAAAAATATGTATCTATATATCAAATCAATAAACGTTTAAGGAGACAAAAATGTGCAATAATTTACTTTTCTTTCTAATATCTTGATGATTAAGTATCGAATGGGATTTCATGTTAAACATTTTATATTTTAGGTACCAGACATTGTTTTTGTCGTGGTTTCTTTGGAATCAACGAAATCTTTCATCATGGCTCATCGTGACAAATTACCCGATAATATTTAAAAAAATACAAACATATTAATGTCATTAGTGATTATTAAAGAAATAAAGCAGATCGACAGTTGTGACTTTACAAATGAGTCTCCCTTCGTCCAGCCATGCGTCGGTGCACGACGGGACGAAGATTAAATCAATAAGTGATTAAGAAGACTAAAAAAGTGCAATAATTTTTTTTCCTTCAATATTCTGATAATTAAGCGTCGAATGAGATCACATGTTAAACATTTTACATTTTAGTTACCAGACATTATTTTTTTTCACGCTTTCGTTGGAAATCAGCGAAATCACATTACCCGATAAAATAAAACAAAATATGTACAAACATAGTAAAGTTATTAGTGTCCGGTTAAAAAAAAAGGCACACAGTACAAAATAATTTCATTAAATCGGAATACGAAGTTTCGTGAGAACAATTTTGTTAAATAAATGACAAACTCGTTTGTTCATTCTTCAACATATGAATCTGCCCTTTTATTTCCCGTCTCATTAACAATTTCAGTTTCTACTTTTGTTTGTAAAATTGTAGAATCAACAAGTAAAAAATTGTGGACCTTTGTGGACAATAATTTGTTGTAAAAAGTACAAACGTTCTTTACTGTGCAGATACAGGTCCTGCGCGCCCGTGGACTCGACAGTTGTGGCTTTACAAATGAGTCTTCCTCCAGCCATGCGTAGGTGTACGACGGGACCATCACGGCCCGTCCGCAGGACGCGCCACATGGTGCAATTAAAAACGAAAAAAAAAAGGAAAATAAAAGCGAGCAGTTCTCTTTGTGCCACGCGCGGCTCCGCGGCCATATGGCATCGGCCGAGTGAGCTATGGCTCCGGCACCGGTGCGTTTCTTCCAGCCGCTGCGTTGGCGGTCACCGTCGAGGGATAAAATTAAATTAGATATTAATCGTGGCATTAACCGTCAACCCGTCGGCACGGCGAACCGGTAGCTCTTCGCGATTTACCGGACCATTCGGGAGCGAGTATAGTTCAGTGGCAGATTTTTTTTTTTTTTTTAATATCAGTCCGAGCCCGTGGGAAGTCCCGATCCGGTCGCTGAAGGAAATCCCGGCAGGGATCTCAAAGGCTTGCCTGACCGTCGAGTGAATCTTTGTCAAAGATGATGATCTCTCCATTGATGCGGAGGGGAAAAAAAGGAATAAGCGGGAAAAGTAGCGGTGTCGCTCCTCTTGTCGCGAGGGAATCCGAGATAACATAATGGACTCGGTACGGTCTGGAAAAGCCAGAAAGCAAGAAAAAAAGAATTACACATCTCCGATGGTTGCCGTGAGAACGAGAGCGAGTGCGGGACCGGCTAAGCCCGTAAGAGAGCCGATGTAACGCGCTCGAGAATAAGGGATGAGAAAAGAAGATGAAAAAACACGCGCTGGTAGAATGGAGAAAAAAAAGGTTTCTAGGATTCGGGAAACTTTGCTCGAGGTGGTTGGACGGCCAGCCTGTGGGAAAGAAACGAACGGGCGGGAAGGAAACGAGGAGGAGGGGGAAGCAAAAAAAAAAGTGAGACCTGCGGTGTCCCGCGGTGCTCCGGTTTTGTTCGATGGGACAAAGAGTCTGCAGTCCGTTCTCGCGTTAAACTCGAGGACAGGAGCCCGGACGACGAAACGCAACCTGTGCTACCGACGCAGTTCGACACAGGACACAGCCCGAGGAAACGAGACGAAATGGGCCGAGTCGGAACGTGGGATGGGATTTTTCCGTAATCCTTCTATTTAGTCCGTTTCCACCCTTTCGAGTCCGGGGAGGAAAGAGAAATCTATCCAAAGAACACTTTCTCGTGTCTTGTGAGTGTTTGGGATGATTTTTTTCAAATGTTTTTTGAAACAGGAAACACAAAGGCCTCTTCTTAGATTCGGCGCGAAGACGGGGTAAGAATGGTTCGTGGATTTAACAAAAATTTCTTGTCCAGAAAAGTCCATGCTTTTTTGTTTAATTAAAAATACAGTTTGTCGCAGAAAGAAAAATTGTGGGGGTTTTTGGACAAGGAATGTTTGTTAGTTTGGACAACCAAAGTTTGGACATCCTTTTTTTTTGGCTTTGGTACAAAGGCACGGTAACAATGTTTCATACATTAAACAAAAATTTCTTCTCCAGAAAGGTCCACAATTATTTTTACAATTACGTTAAAAATCCAGTTCGTCGCAGAAAAAAATTTGGGCCTTTTCGAATAAGAAATGCTTGTTAGATATCTAAACTTCCGTTTGGACATTCTTTTTTTAGGTACGAGGACAAGGTAAAAATGGTTCCTTTTAATTCACTTTAACCATTCATTTTAAAGATGGTACATTTAACGAAAATTTCCTGACCAGAAAGGTCCACAATTTTTTGTTTATTTGATTAAAAATCCAGCTTTTAGCATTAAAAAAGCGGGCCTTTTGTGGACAAGAAATGTTTGCTAGATCTCCAACCTTTTTTACCTTATCGAGGTCATTTTGAAATTTCTTTCCGGACTCGGTCTGAACAAAAAAAAAACTGCATCTTAGCCGCGATACCGCTCGAGACAATTTCTCGAACGTCGTTTAAATCCGCCGAAGAAAAAAATGTTTTCTTTTAGCTTCGACACAGATAGAGAACGATTTAAAATTCCTTTCCGGAGCGGAGTTCTCGAGTCAAGTGTCGGCCGACTGGTACCCATGGGTACGCTCGGACGTTCCCTTTGGTCGCGCCGTTGTCACGGGTCCGGGCCGGGCCGGGACGCCGGACTCGCGGGCGCGACAAAGGGCCCGAATCCGCGTAAAGCGAAACTTGTCGCCCGGATAGACGTGCCGGCGGGCTCGCGGGTCGGCGAAACTTCACAGGGATGAGAGAACTCTCCGCGGCTCGGAAGGTCCCGAGAAGTCCCTCGACGGTTCGGGCCGCAGGACGAAAAGGTGTACACGCCGAAAAGCGAGAGGAGAACTTTCGTCGCGCGGCTTCCTCCCGCCTGCGCTTTCTTTCCGCGTCGTCGCGATTCTATCCGGCGACGATCCCTCCGAGGAAGCCAAGGGCGAGAGAGAACACGGATGGAGGATTTGAAAAAAAAAAAAGAACTTGTCGACAAGACGCGAGAAAAAGCGCGCATTGTGCGTGTGGCGCGCGGCTGGAGACGCGCCGAAAGATTAGCGAACCGGAGACAGGGAGGATGAGAAAGGCCTGTACCTTCGTGTTCTCGGGTGGAATAAAAAGCGGTCGAACGACGGAATTGATGCGACTACAAATCGTCCGGGACTCCGGGCGTCTTGCGCCGATGACGCTCGAGATCGAATCGAGAATGCGCTTCGTATCGTGTACCAGTCTTCTCTCGAATTCCGGCGGCTCTGGATGAGTTAAGCTAGTCGAAACTACGCGTTTCCTCGGTGCCCCGGAAAATCCGCAACATTTTTTCGCCGTGTTCTCCGGAAGAATCTTACCTGACGAGGCGACTTTTACCTAACGACCCTCTTACCTAACAACGCGTTTATACAAATTGATACATTTTTAAGCTAAACGCTGAGTTGCGGCACAATGAAAAAAAATAATGCTTGCCGGCTGCCACAGAAATATTTTTTTATTTCAATTCTTATAATTCCATATGGTATTGAAACAACGACAGCAAGACCGTCAAGGTTACATGTTATCGTTTCAATTGAAAGTGGAATTATTTTCTTTGGTAGCCCGCAAGCTAATTTCACTCTAGTCTGATATTTATCTTTTTTCAGTGCACGAATCTGGTTCGAAAAAAGATTCCTACATTTGAGATGAGATTTTTCTTATGCTGATCGAAAAATCGGTAAAAAAAAGAGAGATGGGCAATTTTGCCCCAATATCCGTGATCCAAAAAAATAAAATACGAATTTTCGTCACCCCGTCCGTAAAAATGAATCCCCGAAGAATACTCGCGGAGCCCAAGAATTCTCGAACTTTTGCCCGGGGGTGAGAAAACAGTGAAGAGAATCGAGCAAAGAGAAGCTGTAGAGCATATTCCCCGAAATGTAAACATCGATAAAATCAACAAGTGGAATAGAGTGGAAATGTAGTTTAAAAAAAAAAGATCGGGGGAGGTCGCCGACGAAGGAGCGGTGAGATAATTCGTCGATACCGTGACGACACGACCATTGAGCCGTGCGGGTTTTTCCTTTATAGTAGAATGGTCCCATGGGCGATCAATGGACCGATGAAGACAGTGGGATGAAAGGAAAGTGCGAGCGAGAGAATTCGGCCGGAGGCGCTCGTCCTTCTGCAGGGGTACACGCTATATACTCTTTCCCTTTTAATCCGTGCTCGTGTGTGAGTGTGTGTGGATGCGGCGATGTGTGCGAGGACGTAAGGTGGCATTGTCGTCCGAGCGAGCGCATGAATGAACCGGGGAATGGTAGGCCGGTCGAACAAGTGTACCTGCAGCAACATCGGCGACACGACAATGCCAGGAATCCGAGGAATTTAACCGGTGATTTATGAGCTTCGTTCCGAAGAGATTTCGCGGAGGAAATTCTTGTCTCGAACGAATTACCTTTATGCGATGATCTGCATAGATCCTGAGGATCTTTGGAACTCCATTTTTCGAAGTCGTTCGACTCTGGTAGGAATGTTCAATATTTTGTTTCCGACCTTAATTCGACCTTTGATTGTCATAAGCGTGCATTTGGTGACATTGAGATACTGATTGCTTGAAAAACGAAGTCAACGACAAATAAGGAAAACATTAAAAGTTGGGTATCTGTTCGCTGCGCTTCCTGCACGAACGCCGGCTTTGTGATAAGATTGTTTATTTCCCTTTCGAAATACTGTTGGTCTTTACTATTGCCTACGCATTTACTGGATGGCCGCAAAGTTTTCAGAATTATTAAAAATACAATGGAAAATTCGGACAAAAATGAATTTTTGTCAGAATTTTTTTATTTGTATATTTTTATTTATTTATGAGCTTCGTTCCGAAGAGACTTCGCGGAGGAAATTCTTGTCTCGAACAAATTACCTTTAGGCCATGATCTGCACAGACCCTGAGGATCTTTCGAGCGCAATTTTTCAAAGTCGTTCGACTTTGGCGGAAATTGTTCAATATTTGTTTTTTTTTTGTCTCCAACTAACTTGCGACCGGAATTCGACCTGTCGACCTTTGATAGTCCTAAGCGTGCATATGGTGTCCTTGAGATTCTGTTTGCTTGACAAACGAAGTGGACGACAAACAAGGAAAACATTAAAAGTTGGGTACCCGTTGGGCGGCAGAAAACGGAAGTTACTGCGCTTTCTGCACGAACTCCGGCTTTGTGAGAAGAATTTTTATTTTCCTTTCTTACTGCTGTGGTTTTTCAATATTGCCTATATTACATATATGAATGACCTTCAAGTTCGGAGTATGGTAACAAAAAAATACGCGTTTTCAGTACTGTTAAAAATATAGAAATGAAGAATTGGGACAAAAATAATTTTTTTGCCGAATTTTTTAATTTGTGTGCTCCAAATTTAATTCGTAATGAGCTCCATTGGGCTACAAAGAGCGGAACAAAAGCAGAAGGTAACTTTCAAGGAATGTTTGGACCATGATGGAGTGCGCAGTC
Source organism: Exephanes ischioxanthus (assembly GCA_958510785.1). Classification (NCBI taxonomy): domain Eukaryota; kingdom Metazoa; phylum Arthropoda; class Insecta; order Hymenoptera; family Ichneumonidae; genus Exephanes; species Exephanes ischioxanthus. Next base: position 11,138,554 of record OY294023.1, on the reverse strand, counting down.
CGGATCGCACGACTCTAGCCGAGATTACCGTGGAATGCAATACAGCCTCGATCCTTCCGCTCTTTCTGCTTCTTTCTCAAGTGGGTATAGAAACCCGGACACAATGGCCCTGCAGTATTGTCGGTCGGACCTCTGGCGTTGATCCCGCTGTCCCGTCCTCGTCCCCGAGTTTCGTTACTCTCCCGCAACATTGGACAAGGCCATTATTTGCTTCTTGCGCACCCGCAGGACCTGTCGGTCGACACTAATACTCTTTCTCGGATCTAAGCGAACTCGTGTAAACCCCACCTCTGTCACGAGGACATCAAAGTCGGATTACTTTATGGACCTCGGAAGAGTACCTTAAATCTCCATTTTTTTACGCGGAAAAAAAATAATAAGCTCTCCCATATTTTTTTGTTTATTTATTGGGCGTTCAAACTATTAGGAAGTTTGTTTCATTTGCAAAAACAGAATTTTTACGGCGAGCAAAGCGAGCAATAAAACAACCGTGTAAAAAAGGACTTGTACGGAGGCAGATGGAGTAAGAAACGAAAACGGGTCGAAATGAAGCTGTTATTTTTGGTGACCATTGCTCTCGTTCTGTGCGGCTTTGCCTACGGGGTAAGTTTACCTACGTTGTATTATTTATTATTTGAAGTCGATTTCTGATTCATTGAGTTTTCATTACATCGAATGGTGTGAATTTGAAGCTTGGCACGGAATGTTCGAAGACGGTTAACGAACTCTACTGCAAGTCGAAGTCACCAGTAGACATAGTTGGATGCACCGTATGTTGCACATATATTTGACAGTAGTTGTAAACAGCTATAATTCTTTAAAAAGATACTTTCTAATATTTCGCCCGAAACATTTCTATTCGCGATAAATCGGTTCATTGTATGACTTTTTTTCTTTTCTTTAACGTCATCAGCCGAAATGCTGAAGGTTCATGGCGAATACACGAGACTTCCAGGGCAAATGGATGCAAAAGATTACGGACGTCCGTGGATCTGAAGGTCTCACAAAAACCATAGTAAAATTGATTGGATTGAACGGAAAAAAACACATTTTCACGCCGATGTAAAATGTATTTAAAAAATATAACCATGAATTCTAAAAAGATTTAAAAAATCAAAATACATACTATCAAGAAAGGATTTCTGGATCTAACTTTTCCTTCCGCCTTTCCCGTCGAACTCACATACATGATAAAAGAAATGTACCCTCAATATTGACATAGACCAGCTAAAGAAAAATTGCAAATATCGATTCCTGCGCAGTAAGAAAATAACTCAACTTTTTTTATTTGTCGTGTCGTCGGAACGGGAGCTGTAAAAAACTGCCCGCGCGCCTTATCTGTCATGATTTTCGAGGGGTTTTTATATCTCAAAAGCAATCACAAAAATATAAAAAATAAAAATATAAAATAGTAAAAAAAGGATATTTGATATGATTTTTCCTTTTGCCTTTCTCATCAAGCGCAACGTAAACGATAAAAAAAAGTTGTAGCCTTCATATAGACAAAGACAAAAAAAAAGTCGAGCAAAAGAAAAATGGTTAAATATCGATTCCTGCGGAGTACGAAAATAACTCAACTTTTTTTATTGACCGTGTCGTCCGAGCATCGGCTCCACAAAGTTGCACCCGCGCCTCATGTGACGCGACTTTTGAGGGGTCCTTATAATATACCAACAGCATAAGCAGCAAACAGTGTCCCGGCACCGATAAATCTCATTCCCCTCGCATCAGGTCCTGTTTTCCCGGGTGGGCACTCGAGCGTGCCGACTAAATCTCCACGCACACAATGAACTTCATAAAAGTGGGTGGAAAAACTTATAAAGTGACCTTTTACGATCGTACGGCACCAACAGCGAATGAATCAAAGAGACATATTCCGGTCCTACTTGTCGCGATTCTTTGCCTCATTTCGGCTGCATCGGCCAGTCCCTCGCCGGTCTGCCCGTCGTGAAACGAACCATGTCCTCGAATGCCCTCAATGGAAATTCGATCGAGGGCAGAAACGAGATCATCCTTTGGTCAATGGAAACCTTTTTAACGTTCCAATTCTATTCCAAGAGTCTCAAGATCGGTCCCGCATGATCCCCGCCTCGAGAGTATTATAGTCCGATAAATTTGGGTCAACGCCCCCCGTCCCGGACATTTATTAATTTTTCTCACGTTTCGAGTCTGCGTAAACGTTGCGCGCATTGTCACCGCGTGACGCGAGGCACCGTTTTATTTTGCCGGAACCCAAAGAGACACCGGAGGACAAACATTTTTAGCGAAGGCATCTTACAGCCGACTATTATTCCGAGTCCAATGGCAAAGCGAGCCTGGGTTCATCGATCGCTCGAACGAGATATGCTGACCGCCGGGATGGAGAGACACGGCGTGAGAATCGAAAGATCATCACGATCGATGCCGCAGGTGGAGCGGCCGGACCGTCGATCGGGATCATGCGATCGAGAAAACGAAGAAGTGTAGACACCGGCGGAGAGCGGTTCTCTCCGGCAAACAGCCGTGATCACTTCTTTCATCTCTTTCCTGATCATCGCCCGATGAGGCGAACTTTCGTACGAGCAACGGATGGACTGGGGGAGCTTTGTTCAGGGTTAGGTCCAGCTAATAATAACGGTCCGAGGCGGATGGATCCGAACACGCCATGCGCTCTCGGAGGGACCCAATGAGGCCCAATGACATCTCTACGATCGCGCCACGTATACATAGTATCTTTTATTATGTAAGTGACGTGACCTCTCGCGGGACTCTCTCTCCGATACTCCTCGCCGGACCAAGATCTTGCGACTTGACCTCCGGGAATTCCGAGCCCGTCCGAAGAACGGCGCCGATCACAAGATCGAACTCTCCCCCGCGCACGACCGACCGGTATAAAGAGAAATAAGGCTTTATTATTAGTGCTGAGTAGCCCTCCCGGAGACCGGCGCAGGTTAATCTCGGACTGGACAAATTAACGGTGAATCAATTTGTGAGGCATTTTTTTTTTTTTTCGAGCGGTATCTTGATCCGTTTAAGACCCAAATGACAAACTGCGAGTACCATCCTTGAAGGAGCAGTCAGTTTCGTCGACGTCGTCGGTGATTGGAAAACCTGAAAGTTATCTGTATTGTGTAAGGCGTGGTACCCAAAGGAGCAACCATTTTGTGCCGAGAGTAATAGGCGGATGTCACTTTTCAGCCAAACTTGGGCTGAACATCTGTAAATCCGAAACCGCTTGGACAAAGAGCTCAGAAAGTCATATTCTGGGTCTTGATTAGTCCGGAAAAAAGATTTTCCACGTCTACTAACCTTCCAATAGTGCTCTGATCTAGCCTTACCACTAATTGATCCATACTGGACGATCTGGATAGGCAACAAGGCGGGGTGTAGGTTAATCTTGGACTTGAAAAATTAACGCTGGATGAATTTGTGAAGCATTTTTCGAGCGTCATCTAGATCCGTTTAAGACCCAAACGACAAATTACGAATACCACCCTTGAACGAACGGTCAGTTTCGTCAATTTTGTCGTGGATTGATAAATCTAAGACCGATCTGTAGTGTGCAATGGCATGTTACTGAACGGAATAATCATTTTGTCCCAAGAGCAATAGGAAGATGTAATTTTTTAGCCAAACCCGACACTGCCTCGAAAAAGAGCTAAGGGCGTTATTCTAGGTTTTGATTGATGACAGAAAATTTTTCCACATTAACTAGCCTTCCAACAGGAAGTCTTTGATATAGCCTTACCATTAATTGATCCATAGTGGACGATTAGAACGGACAACAACGCAAATCATCTACCGCGCATGCGCAGTCGATCCCGAATGGACTCTAGCTGGGTCGGTTCTCCAGAACGAACGCGTCGCTTCTCGGGACATGCATGAAAGTGCCTGCCGTGCAGAAATGCGCACTCGGAGGCAGTGGTAATGACACCTGATACCCGAGGAACACAGAGGAGAAACTGCCTCCGAGTGACCAAGAAGAACGCGTGACCCGGAAACCGACCCCCCGGCAATTCTTTTCTTTTGCTCTTCAAGCAAGACGAACCCACTTCGCTCGCCCGGCGTCCAGGGGAGAAGGTTGAAGGAGATACGGCGAATGAGAGATCTAGATGCGTTTTCCTTGTGTGTGTTGTTTGTTTCTATGCTGCCTTGTCTTTTTGGACTCGCCGATCCGACGGACCGCTCGGACGACGAAGAAACAGGAGAAGAAGAGGAGGACTGGGAGGATGAACAAAGTGGACGGGGAGGAGGAAGACGAGGCAGATTAGAGAGACGACTCTCCGTACAGCCAACTCCGAGTCCGTTGGACCGGACTGGTCGCGCTCTCGAGGTCAACTCGCTTTGGGGCATCGTGTGGATCGTGCTAACCCACCTTGGTTCGCGCACTCTACCCACTCGGACGAACCTCTTTCGCTCGCCTTTCTTTCCATCTTTCTTCTCTTCGGCTCGTGTACCCGGAAACTGGGATTGCCTCGGGTACCCTCGAGCCACCCAACTCTCTCTCTCTCGTCCTCTTCTTACTCGGCGCACTTTGTTTTCCACCGATAGGACCTACCGCTGTCGCCATTACCGGGACGCCTATCGGTTACCTCGAAAATTGACCAAATCACGAAGATGCATCTCACCGAGCAATTTCGCTGTACGCTTTCCTCCTTATCGCCGGATCTTAATTAACCACGTAATGGCCTCGAATGACCACTCGTTTTCTTACTCGTAGCACCGTTTTTTCCTTCCTTACGCAGGAAGCTAGGTTATCGTAAAAGAAAAAAAACTTGGTAACTGTTTTTTTTTTTACATAAAAAAAAAATCAATGAAAATTTCAAATTAAGCCGCTCGAGGGCCTTCGAATCGATAGATCTTGCGATGTAATTCCTCATCATTGCTCGAACAGGACGATCATTTCTCACGTTTCGCCTGAAGCTCGACTATGTTTTCCTTTACAAGAATAATAAAAAAAAATCAAGATTACTTGTAACCCACAAGTGGCAAAATTTTCGACATTTTTTTTAACAAACAAAAAAAAAATCGATCGAAATTTCAAATTATGCCAATCGAAGGCCTCCGAATCGATAGATCTTGCGATGTAATTCCTCATCATAGCTCGAGCAGGATGATCATTTCTCACGTTCCGCCCGAAGCACGATCGGATAGTATCGGCCAGTACAGAAACGCTAATTGCATTGACTAATTTCTGTGTATCATAATCGATCGTCGTGGCCGAGGGTTATTAATCCTGGTAACCCACGTCTTCCGGCCGGCATCGATTACTCCCTTCCCGCGTCTCTGACATTGAATAAACATAAATCTTGTTACGTACGGTGTGGATCTGTGAATCCCCACTTCCACGAGTGTGGATAGATCTCTCGGCCGTAGTTGTGCACGTATCGATGCGCTTCTCACGATCTCACACGAGATCCTCGTCGATCGTCACCACGCCGCACGTATACGGTGCCCTGTTCTATCTTTCTCGCCGGTTCGCGTCGTTGTTTGTTACCGGATGATTTAAACCTCGCCGGTCCCAACCGAGACTCCCGCTGTCAGAGCGAACAACGCCGTTCCCACTACGGCGACTAACTTGACTCCGCGTCTATCTACACGCTCGCTCAATCTTTGCGTACCTGCACCCTCCGTGTCCTCGCATACGTCCCGCGAATAAAATCGGAAGGGCTACCCTCTGCTCCAATGCTCCTTTCTCCACTCCTCTCTCGACTCTTTTTTTACTCCAAAGAGTTTCTGGGAGTGCTGGCGAGCGGGATGCAAACGGAAGTCGCGCGACTCCGAGCACTTTTATTTATATCTAAAAATATACATGTAAATACAATGAATACACATAATAACATATGAAATGTAATAAAATATTTTTATATACAATATGAACAAAAATTCGTATAGAATTTGACTTACTGATACTGGAGATTTTTATGCATAAACTGATGTATAAGATTTTTTAAATTAATGTACAGCACGTTATAGAACTTTAGAAATATTTTAATTTTACTGTAAAAAAGTGCATTCCTTTTTCATCACAATTTTACATTAAATTCAATGCGTTAGTTTTTATTTTTTTATCTTATTTATCTTAACACACGGACATGCCCATTTACGTGGGAAGTAGCAGAAGAAGGAGTCGCAATTTCGCAGAAAAACTTCCAGTCGGGTACATTAAATTTACATTTATTTAACAGTGTAAATAATATTACATGTGAAGGTAATAAGTTAATAAAGGGAATTATGAAGAAAAAGTTGCCGCCATGAATGGGGACGAAACAATCGAAAAGAATAAAATATTTATTACAAAATTTACGATCGTGCCTTTGATGAATCAAAATTGAGACTAATTTTTCGTAACAAATTTAAGAATTTCCGGCAATAACATTTTTTCTTTTTGGGACTCCTGAATATATGTATTTTGACTCTGCATTACTGAAGGTTGGACTGGAATAATAAAAAAAAAAATGGATGACTTATTATCGTAGAATCGCAATAATTTTTCGATTCAGCGCTCTAAGCTCGCTTATTGTTTTTCTCGTGCGTGTTTGTATCTGCACTTTGGGGAGCTACACCTCGAGGAGAAACGCCGCTGGACGTCGCCGCCACTGTGGCGCCACGCACTCGTCCACCCACATATCCACACTCTCGGCTTCGCGGACCGCGCGTGTCCCTCCGCGTACACGCACGTTTATTCTCCTCCGCTCCATACAAGTCGGAACACACCGCTGTGTCTCTACGACGTCTTTGCGTAGTATCGTCGAGAGACTCCCTCGTCCCGGGCGGAGCAACGATCGGAATTTGCACCTGGCCGATCGCGCCCACTCCGAAATCGGCGCATCTCGCCCCTGGCCGACACTCGCATTCCTGATATTCGCGCTTGATCGTCGGGACCGACGTTGCTCGATTTCAACAAAAATGGGACAACTTTTGATCCGCCGAAGGTTCAAAATTTAACTGAAATATCCAAACCAAAAAACCTTTTTTTCCAAAAAAAAGTAAAAATTGTAGGCCAAGTACTTAAAGCTTGTTGTCTGCACCAAAAAAGTTGTTCATAAAAAAAGAATTTAATGTTTAGTAAGGTAAAAGCATTTCTCTTTAAAAAAAAATGCACATCATAATAGTCTCTTAAAACAAAAATCGAGAAAAGTTAAATCATATCGGGATCGATATTGCTCAATTTCAATGAAAATGGAACCACTTCTTTTTTCGGCGAAAATTTATTATCGAGATCGAAGTTTCAAAATGTAACTGAAGGATCAATCTGCATTACCAACTGAAAAATAAATTTATTTCCCTTTCTCCCGTGGAGTTTCCCGTTAAAAATTCACAATGAGAAAGGGCGCTCGAATACGAAATTGTGCAACGAAGCAGATTTCGTCCGTACGCCCAACCCAGCGAAAGAGTGGAAAATTGGTAAGCGATAGCTTGCCCGGCGCGGCTCGGATGGTAATTACCAGTTGGGAGGTACCTGTGAGGCGTTAACCGGCTGGGCTCGAGGACGCAACTCCTAGGCAAAATCGAAGGGTGGTGTCCGCAGTAAGGCTGTGTTAACGCGAGAGGCGAAAGTCCACGGGTAAAAGTAGCCGAGGTACGGGGAGGCGTGGATGCTGGAGGATAAGACCCGGGTGCAACACTGTCTCGACTAACCGTGTATCCTTAGGATTGTCCGGAACCCGTTCACTCTCGAGTCTTCAACCTGCACGCGAGCCATTTATTGTTACGAAAGCTTCTCGCGCTATCGTGATTGTCTCGCCATATAATACCGCGGCTCCATCGTGAAGTGCGAATAAAATTTAATTCGACGCGTTTCACGGAGCTATATGTCGATCTGGATGGTAATGCAGTTAATGATGAATTAATTCGAGATCGAACTTGAGATAGAACTTCAGATCGAATTGTAAAACGAACCAAGAACGAATTGTAAATCTAACCAAGATCGAATTGTAAATCGAATCTAAGGTCCAATCGTAAATCTAACCTAAGGTCGAATCGTAGATACACCTAAGATCGAACTTGAGATCGATCTTGAGGTCGAACTTAAGATCAAACTTGAGGTCGAACTTGAGATCAAACTTAGGATCGAACTTGGGATCGAACTTAGGATCGAATTTAGGATCGAACTTAGGATCGAACTTAGGATCGAACTTAGGATCGAACTTGGATCGGCCAAAGTGTTTTCGGTGAGAGGCTTTGGATTACACGCCTTTAAAGACACTTTTCGCAGAAGTCTCCTCAAATATGTTTTCACATTAAAAAAATAGTTTTATTTTCAAATAAAAATGTCTATTCATCACCGCATTTTACGATGCTCGGCTTGAGATAAGATTTGCCGGTGTACGAGATGGCCCATATCGGTACGAGGAGAGTGGCCCAGGGCTCTTCGGCAGCACTTTGCCTCGCGCGTAACCACGCCATCGCATCTCGAGAGCGAACGAACGAGGGCTCGCACGTGTGCAAGTGGAATGAGAACTCGTTGCGAGAGGCAAAAAGGGCGCCGACAAGCGTGCGCAACAGAGAACGAGAGCGACTGAGAAGAGTCGGTGAATAAAAAAAAAAAAACGAAACGAGCAAGAGGAAGAGAAAGATCGCGCCGCAGATCGGCCTGTTATTTGGCTGTCAGTAATTCGGTAGCACGGATCTTCCTAAAAGGGTCCGTGCCGCCCCAACGCGCGGCGAGCGATCCTCTCTTGTGCCGCGTCCGAACGTCGATCCGATCGACCTGCGAACCAACGACGAATTCCTTCGTTCCATAATTTCCAAAAATATTTTGTCAACGCGTAGAATTTTTTTTCTTCAATAATTTATTTAAGCTCAAAAAATTGATTTGAAAAATTTAATGTTCCCTCCCGACAAACAGCAACAGTTCATATTCGAGGGCAAAAATCATATTCGACCTGAAATTTTAGCTCACTGCATATAAATTCCAAGTTTCTGAGAGAAAAAATCCTATAATAAAGGGATAATTAGAAAAACATGTTTAAAAAAAGTGTCTTAATTTTTTTTTTTCGGATCAGCCAAGAGCGCGAAGATTTGTAATTCAACGGCGCGCGTTCCAACTACCGAACCGCGAGCTTTCTGAGCTCTCGGAGCCAATATAACTCTGTCAGAGAGGCGATGTAATTATAGATTGTGTCTCTGCTCGGCGACCTCTGCACCGCGTATGCCTCTCCGCGCTGCTGCTTATCCGATCACCCACTCCGGACGGAAAGTACCGAGTTATCCTTGCCGGACTTACCCGCGATCCCCCCCCATCCCTCCCATCGTAATTATCGCGGTTGTCTCGCAGCGCCGAACAAGTTAAATCAGAAGAGGAACGCGCGAGATAGATCAATGGCGAGCCAGCTCTATTCGTTGGATTTATCGATAGCTGCACGTAGGATAAAAGAATCAAAAAAAAAAAAAAACAAAACAAAACAAAACAAAAATGAAAGGAAAAAAAAAAAAAATGAACCCCAACATCACTTCGATGATTCGATCGACAGATTTCGAAGCCGAACGACGCGGGCGCGAGCGGCAGCCTGCAGAGGATCGATGCCAGATAAGCGAATGATCGAGGGAGAGCCGGAGCTCAACAAACCTACTGGAAATTATAATCGAACGTGAAAAGGCGTTGTTCGAGATTGTTATAACAGTTTTGCTAGAATTAAACGGAGCATAACGAGTACAGCATATACTATATGGCATATATATGGGAGACTCCACGTCAAATCGGCAGTCCAGGTCTCTCACCTCCATCGGTTTTGTTAATTTTGTAGTATGATGTTGTTGACGACATTTTTTTTTACACCAACCGTGACATTTTTTAATCGCCGAAAAACCAATTCCGAAAACGCTGTTTTAAAACATCTGAAAAAATTCACAGGGTTTCTATTATTTAAAATATGATTTTTAAGCACCACCTGATAATGGGATCTCTATATTTACTAAATTTTTTTTTGTTAATGCCATCAATTGTATTCGGGCCTACTGGTATTTTTATAAACTTCAGAAAAATTGACATTGGTATTTTGGAAAGTTACGACCGATTAAAAAAATAAAAATTCCAATTGCGGCATGAAAAAAACTAAAAACTTGCGAAAAACGTAATAAATATTGAGACTCCATTATCGTGTGGTGTTTAACTGTCATATTTTAAATCATAGAATCTGGGTGCATTTTTTCAAATTTTTTTCAACCGCGTTTTCGGAATTGGTTTTTCGAGGATTAAAAAATTTCACTGGCGGTAAAAAAATCTTTAAAAAATGCCGAGACCCTTACGGGTCGGTAACAACATCACACTACAAGAAAGCTTCCTCTACGACGAAGCAAAAGGAACAAATCGGGGGATGAGGAACGTGGGTTGCCAATTTGACGTGGAATGCCCCATATACATATACATAAATATAGTCCATAATACAAGTTATAATGTATAGGAATAATCTGGAGTCCGTATACGAATCCATTTATCCTCACTATCCTTCCCGCCATCCCATCATTCATCTTGTGTTCCCGTACAGCCCTCTTATGAGCCTGCGGAGCTTACAGAAAAGTACTTGTATCTAATGCCCAACTGTCTTCGTCCTGTGCCACGAAGTTGTCTCGGTGTGACGCAAGACGAACAGGTAGAATTTTTTATGTTTGTATTTCATGCATGTACACGCTCGTACTGCGCATGCGCGTACACGTGAGGGATAACACATTTGACGCGTGTAGATACGGTCTATTATGGTATTGTCGTTATGAATCACCCCCCCCCCCCCCCCCCCCCCCCCGCTTGCCGGTACTGCACGTGAACCCGACGAGAGAAAGTGAGAAATGCTCTCGTTTTATCTCTCGTTACTGTAACATGCACGAAGCACGACAGGATCTAAAAGGTGCGTGCACGATGCCTGAAAGGAGACAGTGCTCGCGAGGCCGAAGGTACTAATGCACCTAATGGCCGGGCGAGGGGGGCGGGGGGACCGAGGTAATTTCAGTGGATTATCGCGGAGGCGAGCGTACAGGGCAATTCAGAAATATCGAGTTTCATTTTTTTTTTTTTTTCGTTCGAGTATATTTGAGCCGTTTGTGGAGTTATTGAGCTTTTGGGCGCGAAGCCTTTTTCATGTTGAAAAAACTTTACTCTCGACCGGTCAATACTTTTGTTTTATACAAATTTTCGAGGAAATGGGACTTTGGGAAAATTTTCAAATTTTGGAGCAAAATAGAAAAAATGTTGTGATGAAATTGTGCTCGACAAAGTTTAATTAGGAACCGTTACTAGACTGTGTAGAAAGCGGGGCAGAATGGGACACTGGGGCAAAACGGGACGGTGGGGGCAAAACTCAATGTTCCAATAATTTTTGGATACGCCATTTTGTCCTAACGATACATCCGGATTTTCAACCCCGTTTCGTCCCACTCACCACTTACTCAATTTGTCCAACACTTGTGCGTGTGTGTGTTACAGTAAAATTTTTATTTTTGATGCACATTTTTCAGGCGCCAGATTTGTAACTTTAATATCTGGTATATTTATATTGCAAAAAAAGTACCTTAATGTTCAATTAATGTACACTAAATTTACAATTTATTTTTATAATGTCAAAAAACAATAGGAAGCATCACCATTGGCCAATATGTATTCGGGATTTTTGGTCTAGGATTGAAGATATTTTTTCATCACTCGGTGCGGAAATGGCCACTTTTCCGCCCGCTTCGCGTGCGTAAAACCGCCATTTCCGCACCTAATGATGAAAAATTTGTACATCCCTCATGCGAAACACTTTTTCTAACTCGTGGAGTAATGTACGATTAAATAACTGTTTTACCGACGGACTGAAAAAAAAATCGGTCGGCTGATTTTGCGAGCGGTAGGAACTCCGTTGAGTCGTCTTCACGATATGTGGTAAAATTTGCGGCGCTGTTTCCTTTATTTGATTTTTTCCTCCCGCTTCAGGTTCTCGCGAACAGCTTTCTGAGGACACTTGGTGGATTCTGAACTGCCCTGTACACTGCATGAACAGTGTGTGTCAATGAACGTCACACTGGACGGCCGGACGGTCCAGAAGTGGACGGAAAACAAGCGTCGAGTATAATAGCAACATAGTACATACCGGTAAATCCAAGTGATATCGGGGTGGTCCGCGGCTCAGAGTTGACTAACTGCGACACGACAGGCTGCCATAGCCGGTTTCACTCCCCCATGGCTCGATTGCGTTCGACGTAGGACAAATTAATGTTTGCTCGCTGCATCTGGGTCGTGGCCGGGCAAGTTTGTCTCGAACGCTCTCGCGCGACTCTCCCGGCACCCCCGGAGTCGCGTGTGTGCTTCACTTCCACCACTTTATACACCCGCTGTTCGTTCCACTCTGGCGACACTTTGACACTCCTAAAAAAAAAAAAAAAAAAAAATCCAGCAACACAGCATTCGAGAAACAGCACGGAATAAATAATATTAAGAAGCAATGATTAATCGTTTGAATAATTGTTTACCGCACCGGGAAACGCGCGGGTGAGATTAGATATTACAAAATTAAGGGCAGTATTGATTCAAATCTATGAAAAAAAAATATTATTGGTGCGACAAATTAATTTTTTGTACCCAAATTTTTTCTCCGTGGGATGTTGCGTGTGCGCAACATATAAATAAATTATTACCATGGAATGGAGATTGGAAACAATTTTGAAAAAATTCCCAAACAGAAGTATCGACCGGGCGAAAATGTTGTAAAAATTTCGTAACTATTCGTCGAGCCGTTTTGAAAATACGAGGCATCAACACGGCAGATGGAAACTACTGTGCGTCAAAGGGTTAAGGCCACGCGTCTCAGAATTTACCTGTTTGAAAAATCATACTATATGTCAGCTCTCGCTGACAAACCACTTTCGCACCTCGTAACTGCCTCGATGACTTTGTAATATTTACACGAGAAAAAAACGCACGATCGATCCGCGATCCTTCGATGCCGATAATAATAAATAATAATGCAAAGCGTGAGACACTTTGCGCGCACGGTGTCACGCGCCTTTTCCCTCCGGTACGTCTGACCTATTGGCATGCATCTATCGATATATTGAATAATTATCTTCGGAATCCAAGTGAGAACCGTTCCAGTCATGGTGGCCGAAGGAACGCCGGAGCTTCGTACAAATATCGAGGCCGTGTCGATACATCGCGAATAATACCGCGAAAATGTCATCACTGGATTGCTGGAAATTCCTTCCCTCCTTCTTTTCACACGCACGGTATATTATTTCATAATTATGTAGAATAATAATAAAAATAGTATTGCATAATTTTTTTTAATAATCTTAATCGATTCGTTCTTTCCGACTAAAAAGTGTGCAGGCACGAAGTTACTTTTTCGAACACGATTCATCAAGCAAATATTCGATTTTTTCAATGTTCGAACACGAAAAAAAATCAATGGCTACATTTTTTTCATAAACAAATAAATGAATCGTTTTTAATTTTATTAATGAATTTGTAATCGTACCAATACCATCTCCCATTCCCGAAGTTCAGATAAAAAATGCATGATTTAATTCTTTTTATATCTATAATGATCATCCACGCGTATCCAAATTAAAATTTCCAATGGAATCCCAAAAATATTATGTATTAATGAATTTATAATCGTACCAATAACATCTCCCATTCCCGAAGTTCAGATAAAAAATGCATGATTTAATTCTTTTTATATCTATAATGATCATCCACGCGTATCCAGATTAAAATTTCCAATGGAATCCCAAAAATATTATTTATTAATGAATTTATAATCGTACCAATAACATCTCCCATTCCCGAATTTCAGAAGCAACATTGATGATTTCATTTTTTTCTTTCTTTCTAATGTCTCTAATGACCATTCACGCGTGTCGAAAATTAAATTTTCCGATAGAATTCCAAAAATATAAATTGAGAAGAAATTTAGAGTCGCAACGACGCGAGGCCATTAAATTCGAGACGGCAGGACGTACGATCGCATCTTGTTATTTCTTATCGGATTTATTGTATCGTATCGTTAATTGGTAAACGCTGGATCTTCCGCGCTATCGCTCCGGTACACGTATTATAATATCATTCGTCGGATAAAATCCTCGGGAGTAGTCGCAGACTCTTTGAATACAGTTGACGGGTGTGTTAGGGCCTGTTTAATCGGGCCGGCTGGCCACGGGAAGGCGCGCGCATAAGAAGAAGTATATAAGTAGTCGGACTAAGTAGCCCGAAGTGCGCTTGTGAGATAGCCGTACGGCTTCACTTCGAGGCACGAAACATCCGATAAGACGCACGCGTGCGCGCGAGCGAGCTCTCGAACGAGCCAGCGGGCTTAACGATTTCATAAAGGAGATAGCGAAGCGAGCTAATTAAGCGATAATCCCTCGACGCTACTTCACCGCGGGGAGAAGTAACAGTAGCTTCCTTTTTTTCCCTCATTTTTTATTTATTTATTCTTTGTTTTGTTTTTTGTATTTTGTTATCTTTTTTTCTCTTTGCCGCCCGACGACATCAAATGCAGGTCCGAACTCCTGTGATTTCATCGCCTCGGAGAGCGTATCTTTACCACGGTAAAAGATACTTAAGATAGCTTTTTCCTGCGATTCAGGCACCGTGGGTCTAATTACCGGAGATCCGAGGCGCACGAGACACGGCTACAGTGGGATCGCGCATTCCTTGGCCTTACGAGGCTGAGGAATTTTGGGTAGTTAGTTCTGATCATCGACTCCATTGAAAAATTCTAAAGAAGTTTGATATATATATTCTTTTTTCTTCAGTTTTTAGACTCTCCTCGCGAACTTTTGGATCTTAGGTTCGAATTCTAAGACGTTAGTTTAAACTTAAGATCGTTCTTGAGATCGAACTTAAGATCGAAGTTTGGCAATGGAGTTCGGCATTGCAGGCTCAAGATCTATCTTAAGTTCCAACTTAAGATCGATCTTAAGATCGAACTCACGATCAAATTTGAGTTCAATCTTAAGTTGGAACTTAAGATAGATCTTAAGGGCGCAATGAAGTTCGGACCAAAATTCGATCTCAAGAGCGAGTTCAAACTAACATCTTAAAATTCGACCGTCCACAGTCTTTCAAATTTGATACTTCTAGACATTAAGTCTTTCAAGCTTTTCTCGTGACCGGTTTTATTAGTGACGTGACCCACGTGTACTGGGAATACCGATAGAACAGTAGTAACCATATGTGTGGCCTTGGGGCATCGTCCTTTAAATAATTTTCGGTATCCACTGTTTGCACAGATGGTACCATAATTCATCGCGGGAACATGTTGCAAAGTGACTAAACACAAACTGTTACGGCTTGGTTTTTTTTTTATCATTAATTCACAGACTCGGGGAAGTACAGTAGACGATCGAAAAATTTGCGACTCAGTTAAGTCAACCAGTATCGTCACGGCCGAAGAAAATAATTAAGATGTTGTACTACATCGACCTCCTGCCTGGAAAGTGGGGGAACTTTTCTGGCCTTCTGCTGTACCTTGAGAAACACGAACTGCCGCAAGGTCGGCCCACCAGCAATTCTATATAAGTAACTGTAGATCGACGTTTTACTCAGTTATCTCTGTTTTCCGGTGAAATTTGGTTACCCGAGCTGCCGCATATACTGAGGTAAGTTGCGTTTATTCGCCTCCAAAATCGAAGCACCGAAAACAAAAAGCAATTTTCATTTGCTTTCTTTTACCGAAAGTGTATTTGTTTCAGATTTTGCAAATGAAGTTTAGCTTGCTTTTCACGATCGTGCTCGTAGTCCTCTGCGGGCTGACATTCGTCATGGCTTCACCGCGCCCGATAGTAAGTCTTAATAACTTTTTTCAAAGCTCGTACGATTTTTGACTATTAATGACACCAATTTTCTTCTTGTTGCACACAAGAGTGAGACAACGTGTACAAAGGCTGGTTACAGATGGGGACTCTGCAAAGATCGACCCCTAAGTCGCTGCAAGGTACTTGTAAATTGTATTTTTACTGGGCGATCGGATTATCGAATCTCAGGCCCAAAATTCGATCGAAACGCCACCGTTCGCGATAACAAAAATATTGTCTACAATTTTATCTTACGACAATTTTAATTTATTTATGTTATCACTTTATCAGATACCGTGCTAGGAATAAAGTGTGCCATGGATTTTACTAATGTACGACAACTTCCGGAGTTTCATCGGATCCCCTGAGTCTCATCGAACCCAAAATCGAAAAGAAAATGTAATTTTTCACGTATAATAAAAATTGTTGTAATAAATACAATTTTTCTAAATTCAATAAAAATAAACAATTCTTGCGCGATCGTACAATTTCCCTCTCAATATCTCCGGCTCTTCTCTATTTCCTGCGATCCATTACCAATAGTCTGACTTCGCTCGTGGCCGCGCACGATCCAGTCTGTCCCTCCGAGCAACGCCAGGAATGCGCACGAGACTTTCCTCGACTGTTTACGGAAACGCGAGAACTGTGCGAATAAGTTTCTCGCACTCTTTCCCTATCGTGGCCCGCATACACACACGCGCATACACATGCGTATGCAAACACAATCTCTCCCGGTCCTCCTTGCGCTGGCTGCTGCGCGAGTGCTCTCCATCCGCGTCCCTCGCTTCGGCGGACCTCTGCGCATGCGCCGTCGCTTTGGCGCATGCGCCGCTTGTTTCTACCCGAGGCTCTCGACGAAATATAAAAGCGAGGGAGTAGAAAGGTGGAAAAAGAGGTAATACGAAAGATGAAATGAAGAAAAAAAACAAACACCGAAAAAAAAAAAAGTGGAAGCACAGAAGGTATACGGTGAGGTATATAAACTCACCGGTTCACGAGCCGATCGCACCTGCACGATTCTCGCGACGTTGCATACAGCTAAATGCATTCTCCAACGCGTCGGCGTCTCTCAGTCGTTTTCGTCCCCGTGCTGGTGCACGGCTTTATATATTCCCTCGCTCGATCTATACATATATATTTTATTTAAAAAAAATTATATATATATATATATATCCATACACTATATGTATAGTTGTAAGTTTATATACAGCGTAAAAGCGCCTGTGTACACAATTACGCGATAGTGTCCGCGAAGGAGTGTCGCGCAAACGCACCTGACGATATTACCCACTTTCGAGAGCCCATTATAATAGCAATTGATCGGGTGTCTCGTCGCGAGCCGGAGATAGGCTTGTAACGCGGGAACGCGAGAGTATCGCGATTATGTAGGTACAGTACGAACGAGCGAGGCTGTAAGACCGTGTACGAGCTTCCAAACGATCGGCGTTACTCCTTATTGGGATCTCCGCGAAGGGGAAACTTCGCACGACGGATTCCACGGAACGAACGTCAAAATTAATGCTCGACGGGCGGGCGACGATACCGACCTGGGAATTAAGGGGGTGCGAAACGAGTAGGCGAGTAAATTTTAGCAAAATTTAACTGGCAATTCTGGAGTGTCTTTTCGACGTGGGGAGATCTTGAATTATCAAGGTAAGCGAGAAGGGACAGCATGGGGTAATGCGAGTCGCTTAACTGTTTTTATAATGAAAAAATTAGAATAATGCGAATTACTTTCCGAATTTTTTTAAGACAGTTTTGGGTTCTGTTATTAATAAAGTACATTGACAAAAAAAATTGTACAACCGACGAAAAAAAAATTGTACAATTGAAGGTGCCAGTTTGCCATTTTTTTTTTTTTTAATTCCACGATACAAGGCTCAAATTACAAAGATTGCGGCACAGGTGATTGCGAGGGCTGCCGGGGAATCCCCGCGCTGCACGGCAGTGGGCATCGAGTAGCCAATAGCGACATCGATATCTTTCGAAGCGTGTCACAGCCGTGTACGATAAAATTGAGCATAAACCGATCGGGTCGGACGATCTCGACGATGGTAGGACTGCAATATAAGCTTATATAGACAGCATATTCACAGGTTTCCCGAGGTCTCTCACCGCTCCGGGAGAACATGCCCGTGTCGACGGTGGGCGTCGAAGAAACGATCATAAACCTCCCCCACCTCGGCACAGGCAAATCCCAAGCGTATAAAAACGTTGGACGAGCTTTCCAGCACAGCCGGACCAGCTTGTAAGATGGAAAGAAATAAAAATGAAAAAAAAAAAAATACATATATGGACGACAGGAAGGAGCCGATGCACCGGCTCGCACGTTCGCTCTTTCGTTGAGATTTCCAAAGGCACACAGATAGGCGAGTGCGCGACCCCGTGTCGAGATTCTCGCTTTACGAGGAGGCTTACGAGCAGGTTTAGATTATAGAGACGTCCGTGTACCCGGGGGGTTGGCCCTCCCGCCTGCGCGAGTTATTGGCGAAAGACCATTTTTACATTGAAATAGAGAAACGAAAAAAAAAGAGATTAAAAAATTCTTTCACAAAGTTCTGAAGGATTTCTGCTATAATAAAACGTCGAATGGCTCCGTTACGTGGCCTCTAAAAATTTATCACGAGTGAAAAATCTACAAGTTTTTTTTTACGGTTCCTTTAGGTCAAATTTTAGAATAAATTTTGATAAAATTTTAGATCAAATTATACATCCAATTTGGATCAAACTTTAGAGCAAAAATTGGACCAAACCTTGGACCAAACCTTGGACCAAACCTTGGACCAAACCTTGGACCAAACCTTGGACCAAACCTTGGACCAAACCTTGAACCAAACCTTGGACCAAACCTTGGACCAAACCTTGGACCAAACCTTGGACCAAACCTTGGACCAAACCTTGGACCAAACCTTGGACTTTGGGTCAAACTTTGGATCAAACCTTAGATCAATCTCCGTCCAGATTCAAGTTCAATCTTCGAATCGACTCGGAAACAAAACTCTTGTTTTTCCGAGCGCAAATTCAGTCGAGGCTGGTCTCATCTTCTCCAGACTCGAACGATCAAATTCGTCGTCAGCCGTTTGGCCCTACCGCGAGAGAATTTTACCGTTCGAGGAATAAACAACGGTTTCTGAGAGCACACGGCGATGTTTCGCCGAGGGGGCCAAAGGGATCACAGACGGTAAGGTCTCCCCGGATAGGAGAGAAGCCGCGCAGCGCGAGAAGCGGAGTGGAGGGCGCGAGGGTGACGGGATCGTGATCGATGTAGATCGTTGCTCCGATCTATCGAGCACGCGCGCTCGCGCGCCGGCCTGCGACGCGGCACGGCATCGCGCCACTGAAGCTCTCTGTGTCCTCAACAGTTCGCGAGGTATCGGAGAGAAGCCCGAGAGAGCGAGAGATCGGTGGAGAACAACAAGCGCGACTATATCGCGTCTCTCGCGTTTCCGGGTCACGCCACGACGGCAGGTTGACGCCGAGGTCTCCGGCCAAGAAGTTCGACGGGGTATTATGACCGACCGCGCACCGGTGCGGTTAACAGAGAACGAGAGCTCGCGGTCTCACACTGTACCGGGGGCTGTCTCGATCTCTCGATCTCCTTCGATCTCCTTGCATCGATTAGCATTGATTTGTGGATCATCGTGAGTCGCCCGCGGTAACACCGACTCTTTCCGATACCACGGATCAAATCGTTCGTGTGACGTTGGGAACATTTTTTTTTTGTCTCTTCTCACTTCGACGAATCCACGTCCGACTTTCTTATTCTACGATCGCTTTGCAACTGTTCTTTGTTGTTTATTTTTTATTTACTTTCTCATCGCATATGAGCTATGCGAGGAGAAAGTATTATAATACTTCATTTAAAAAATAAAATTGCTGTGTCAGATTGTGATTTGGAAACATGTTTTCGATCTTCCGGAATGCAATAGAGAAGCAGTTTTTCATTTATGTGTCTGTCCGTCCCGTCCGAGAACACAATAACTCTTCGGTAAGTGTTTGGCTCGCAGCGGAATTATCTGGGTATATTGTTTGTGTCGTTTGTTCATTGATGGGACATGCCCTTTTACAATATTTATTACACTTGAGTGAGTGATTGAATGTTAGAAAGGATATAATAGGTGTTGGCTAATTTTTAAACTTACGCTAACGAGTGTTGTCAAATTTAAATTCAAGACATAAAATGTAGCTTTGCTGATTGAATGTTGTCTTTGTTCGTCAAACTTTTCCGGCACTCTAGACTGGGATAAAGTTAGATAGTAAAAGCAACAATAGTGACTTTTTACCACAACGAATATCAACAATGCAAAAAAATCATGGTTGCAACCATGACTATAGTTTAACCAATCGAATGTGTACTATCATGAACTATATATATAGACGTTCCACCTGCGAACTACTCGTTATAGTAGGAAATACTATTATTTTTCTCAGTGTACCTTAAACGTGAAAAACATATGTATAGAAAAATAATGGAAAACTTGTAAAAAAATTATAAATAAAGGAGTTGAAATCTTATCGTTTTGCAATGTTATTTTGAACTCGCGATGGAGAAAGGGTATTCCCCATTGAGGGAAAAGCGCGGAGGTGGTGGACCGGAGGTACGACGGCAAGGGACCGGATGCGAATCGCGACGACTCAACAGGCGCATCTGTTCAGGTCTTGTTCGATCAATTTGCATACAGGGTGCGTCTCTGTGGGCTTATCGCGAGTAACTTACGTCGATTCTCTTACCGTGATGCCTGCGAGGGAGCCTCGCGTATAACCCCGGCCTCTTGCGTAAGAGGTGCCGGATACCTCGCGGATACCGTCGGATACTTTATTTCAACGTTAAGGAAGAGCGAGGATGGAGAAGGAACGGAAGCCATCACTTGTTGCCGATTGTGGAGGCGATAAAGTGACTTGTATATTGCGCGAGGAGATTCCCTCGTTCGCCAAGGAATTTCACAAAAAACATTGTTGAATTTTGCGCTTCCATCTCGAATTCGCAATATTCTGTCGTGTCAATTTAACCCTTAGTGTGCCGACCTTCGTAGCGAATTATCAAGTGCATCGAATATCTCGGTAATTGTGGCCTTTTCGGAAAAAAGGTTAAGGTAAAACATTAAGATTTCCAAAAAAACGTTTACTTCACTCGGTGCGAAAAAGCAGTTTTACGCATCGTACGACGCGTGCGTAAAACTGCTTTTTCACAACTTGTGAAGTAAAAGTCATTTTGCGAAGTAAAAATCATTTTGTGAAGTAAAATCATTAACCCCAACTTGTGAAGTAAAATTTGGTACGACATTCGTGCAAAATTTTTTTCTTGACTCGTGTGGTTGCAACACCGGCCTTCGACTCATGCTGCAAACTATTGCAACATTATATTTCTATTTTTATCGTCCACGAACATGCTTAAAGTTGACGATAGTCGAAAAAAAAAACGCAGGATAACGTTGAGGTCAAAATGACCCCCAATCCACATCAAGGGTTACAAATGATATCAAAGCCCATTTTTTTTTAACATACATTTTACCTGAGCATCTAAAGCGTCCATTGCATTATTAAAGAAACAAACTTCTATTTATTATCTTTCTATGGACTGAGCGATGGAACGGACCAAATAACTCTATCTGTACACCTCTATTTGAATTACCAAATGCATCCGAGCTCTGTCGCTAACATTGATTGTGGGAATTTACTTTATCGACTCATGGTAACTTACCGATCGTCTGAAACCTTACAGTAAAATCCCCGTCCGACGGTTCCGTCCGACGTTTTGGAGCATAAAAAACGAACCTACGAAATTAATTTTTCTACCGCCGGGAGCAAAGCATTCGCCAGTTCTGTCCCGTAAATTTGTCCCCGGCGGAATTTTTGTACCTGCCCGAAAATCGATTCGACTACCCGAACTGATCGAATACCTCGAGTCTCCCCATGGACCGAGGCCCACGAAAATCATTCGCCGTTCGAGGATTGCCTCACACGAAACATAACGTAAAAACAGAAAGAATATCTTCGACCTCGGTATTTTCCTCCAGTCGAATCACCAAGTAAATCTAAGCTCTGTCGGTAACATTGATAGTCGGAATTTACTTTATCGAACGACGGTAACTTACCGACCGTCGGTAACCGTGTCGGCGTATAGAACGAACCAACGAGATTAATTTTTCTACCGCCAGAAGCAAAGGATTCGCCAGTTCGGTGCCGCAAACCTCGTCCCGGACGGAGTTTTTATACCTGCTCGAAAATCGATTCGACTACCCGAAACCTCCAGAAGATTCCAGTTCCGGCCGACCGGCCGTCTCCCCACGGACCCGAGGCTCACGAAAATCATTTGCCGCTCGACGATTCTCTCACAAGAAACTCAAGGTAAAAAAACCGAAAGAATATCCTCGACCTCGGTATTTGCCGGCGCCATGTTGTCCTAAACCCGGCGAAACAGCTGATCGCTCGTAAGATCCGAGAGCCGAGCGTGAAAGTCAAACAGGGAAACAAGTAAAAGTCAGATGGTCGTGGAACGAATGAGAAACGAGCAGCAGCAGCCCTGCGCCAGAATCGAACTCCGGGCAGTCGCGAGATCTTCCTCGTCAAGGACACCTTCCATAAATGAGTAAGTTCGTAAAAATTAATTTTCTGGGAGGCAATAAAAAGAAAATTCCAATTTTTAACTGATGCAAAAAAAGATTACAAAAAAATACTCGCCCAGGGGCTTGACCGATCTACACCCTGTGTGAGAGGTTTGCAATCACTAGACTCGCTTTGGAAATGTTCGAAACGCTGCTACCGTTCGGCATTAGACACTGCAAGTATAAGCACACTGCAAGAATGAACCGGAGAACGACTTACCCGCGAGCTTCGAGCGGTCAAGGCGAGCCGGTGTGTGTCTAAGAATAAGAAACATGGGTCGAATTCTTCGGGACTCCGGCAGGATACTAAGGCTAAACGATCTGTCTTTTGAAATTTAAAAAGTGTATTTTCCGAGCTCGATAATTCGATACATTGAACCGTGCTTTCAATTAAAGGAAACTATCCGCGCTCATACCGTAAATATACGTAATCGATATTCAATCCTGAAGCGGAATATATATAATTTTCACGGACACAAATATTTTTAAAAAATTCAAAATAATGTGTTAAAAAAAGAGTTATACATTTTAAAATCGTATTTACCCAAAAAATTATTTTAAAAATAACTAGAAGATTCCTGTGAAAACGCAAACACTCCACGTTTTACCCCATAAAAGGATAGTCCATATTGGCACCCCATCTTCCGTTCCCATTGTCAATTCCATCAACATTTAATTAATTCGACATGAATCATCCTCCGATCCGATGGCTCGTGCCCAGCCTGGGCCTAACAGACGATTAATCCGCGTCTAATAAATTCAATCTTCGACTCCCACTCTCTTTGCAACACCGGCACAGTGAGGTCATACACCCACCTGCTCAGCTGGTGCTCCTTCCTTTCCCATACGCTCCAGCCACCATCTCTCATCGCCGTTTCCTTCCTCTCCTCCCTTTTTTTTTGTCTTCCTCTCTCCCTCGCTTAGCTCGTCAGTATTACCGCGTGAATTTCCTACCGCCGTGTCCAGTGGAAGGAACGCCGTAGCGAGAACGACTTCCGCTTAACATATATATACTTATATATACACCTACCTAGTGTACACATTTTTAAAAACGCCTTTGCTCTGCAGCCTTTCGAGCTGTCGCGACGATGCCGAGAGGAGGATCGTTCATCGTCGTCGTCGTCCGGTTCCTCGTCACCGTCGACCTCTGCCTCCTGGGGACGAGCGTCACCTGCGATGCCAACGGACTCACCGAAAATCTTAAACTCCATCCGAGCATCGATCTTCATCCGAACCATTTGAAATACTACCTCAACTCATTCACGAAAATCGCTGACCGGTGCCGAAACGACACGAGCTGCCCTTATAAGGTAAGCGAGAAGACTATGGATCGTTCGAATCTGCACAGTAAATAAAATTGTAGATTTAATATGTCGGACTGGAAGTTGTTTATACAAAAACTGGTACGCTAAATTAAATGTACAATTGTGATGAAAAAATTACTATTCTTTTTCATTGATGTTAAAATAAATTATAAAAATTAAAGTACTTTTAGTGTCAAATTTAAAGCGGATTATTAAAAATAACGTTTTTTCAATATGTTTCTAATACACTAAACGTTGTATAACAGGTTTTCAGAATAATTTTCAGTTCGGTACATTAAATTTCATACGAATTTTTTTACAGTGTATTGGGTACTTTTTTTATAACATGTATTTTTATTTTTATTTTTGAGCTCAGGATCATCTGGACACGGACGCGTGCTGGGGATACGAGCGGCATTGCAAACCGGAAAACAGCTTCTCCGTGCCTCACTGTCCCGGGGATCACAAGGGATGGGTCGCCACGAAGAAAGCTCAGATCGACACCTTCTACGCGCAGGGCGATTTTGGATACGTCAGAGATCAGAGAAACGAAATGATGATGATCTGCGAGCCTCTTTTTTTAGTGAGTTTTCGAAGGGATTTTTTTTTTCGGACGCGATGTGGGATAATTTTTTATTTTATTTATTTATTTTCGATGATTTTTCAGGACGATTCGAGCTTCGAGTGCTCGGAGCACCTGAGATTCTGCAGGGGAAGAAACGTGATGATAAATTTTACCGATCTCGCGCACAGAAACGAACCGATTAGGTACAAAATGGATGTCCTCAAGGAAGGACAAATCGGAGGATATTGCACGTAAGAATTAGAAGCTATTTGATATTTTCTTTTTCATGCTTGTCTTTAAATGAAAAATTGGCCGTTCTGCGATGTTTCATCGAGAACGAGTGATACAAAAAAATTGTAAAATTAGTTTCGTTAAAAAAGAAAATAGAATGTAACATTTTTCACCTCCAAAGAATGAATATAACGTTTTGTTATTATTATAGAATGAACGAGCAGAGGCTGAAAGACAACGCGGATCACATAAGCGCGCTACAATCCTGGGGACCGGAAGTCCGAAATTTTCGGAGACTGACGCGAAGACCGATAGTCGAAGGCGACTGCGACGTCGTGATCGACAAACCGACCTACATAATGAAGATCGACGCCAGTGAGTCGTCACGAAATTTTACTACAAAATCTTGTTCGTTCAATTGTGTTTTAACCGAGAAAAAGAAAAATTACTTCGAAGAAAATGAAAAAAAAATATTATTGCGAAAAAAAAGAAAAAAAAAAAAAATTATTTCGAAAAAAAGAAAAAATTATTTCGAAAAAGAAAAATTCTATAGACCGTCTATGTTGCAGCAGTAAACCTATACCATCACTTCTGCGACTTCTTCAATCTGTACGCGTCTCTTCACGTTAATCTATCGCATCCGTCAACCTTCGACACGGACAATCACGTTATGATCTGGGAAAGCTACAGGTGAGTGAAACTCCAAGCGTCACGATTCGACGAGCATTCGAGAGCGAGAGTGCGAGAGATAAGCGGCGAGAGCCGCGACCAGTGGACATTCACTATTCCGCCTAGCGTTTTGTGATAAAAACAAAAAAGATTATGGAAAAATTGTCTGATCTACTTTCAGCTATCGGTCGGCATTCCAAGACACTTTCGAAGCGTTCACGCGCAATCCTCTCTGGGACCTCAAGACTTTCAGGGGCAAAACCGTTTGCTTCAAGAATCTCGTCCTCCCCCTGTTGCCTCGAATGATTTTCGGACTCTACTACAACACCCCGCTCGTGAGTCTTTTTATTATTATTTCTTTTTTATATTATTAAAAAATGATTCAAAAATGATTTTCAATTATTAAAAAATTATTATTAAAAAAAAAAAAAAAAATACAAAAATTGGAACGAAATTTTGAAATATTGTCTCACATTGTTTTCCAAAATTTTGTTTCAAATGTCTTATTTTTTTCTTCAACTGATTTGAAGGAAATAGACATTTTTTAAATGGTTGTTGATCGACAGATTTACGGCTGCGAGAAGAGCGGATTGTTCAAAGCGTTCAGCGAGCATATACTGCATCGCCTACGAATCCCTCTGCACGATAGAAAGTCTTCGAGAATCCGAGTGACTCTTCTGAGCAGGGATACTAGGTACAGAAAGATATTGAACGAGGACGAACTCGTCGAAGCTCTGAAGGAGAATCCCGAATATCGAGTGAAAAAAGTAAGATTCCAAGAACCTACGTTTTCTCCATGTAATACAATTCATTTTTTTCTTACTATTTTTTTTAGGTCGTTTACAACAGAGACATGCCTTTCAAAAAGCAACTCGAAATCACGAGAAACACGGACGTTTTTATAGGAATTCACGGAGCTGGTTTGACCCACGCGATGTTTCTTCCCGATTGGGCGGCGATGTTCGAGCTGTGAGACTTTTTTTTAATACTCACTGTAAAAAAAATCGTATTTTGTTTTTAATAATTTACTGTAACTCCAGTGAACAAATGAATTCATTTTTCAGCAAAATTGTACATTAAATTTAATGTACCAGTTTTTGCATAAAAACTAGAACATTAAATATACAGTTTTTTTTTTTTACAGTGCAAGATAATAATAGCAATTTAAAATTTAATTAATAATATTTTATTTACTTATTTTGCGCGTCAGCTATAACTGCGAAGACGCGAGCTGCTACAAAGACCTCGCGAGGTTGCGCGGTGTGAAATATTTCACGTGGGAGAACGACGAAAAATTGGTACAACAAGATCCCGTAAGTCGAAGCCAAAGTCTCGAAACAATTGACCAATTATCGCTAACTGCTATATACATTTCTTTTCTACATTTTTTTTTTCTTTTGTGATTTATCTCAGGGAACACATCCGGACGGAGGAGCTCACGCCAAGTTCACAAATTACAGTTTCGACGTGGAAGAGTTCGTGAGAATAGTGTCGCGAGCGACGAAACACGTGCAGAGTAACAGAGACTTTAAAGAATTTGTGAACAGAAGAAATTCGAACGTGAACTCGACCGGGAAACCGAATGCGAAAGTAAAGGACGAATTGTGATAAAAGTTCGGAAGAGAATTCACTTTTTTTTAAATCATCGAAGTTACCACGAGACGATATTGTAAGTATAGCGAACAACGAACAAAAAAAAAAAACATTCCTCAAGAAGACGAATACTGCGATGGTTCAAATGTGTTAATAGGATAATTTCGAGGATCGCGCCTTATTTTTTTATATTAAAAAATGTACATAACGCCGTCGATCAATAAACGGTATTAGAGCTATTTTACTTTCGAGCTTTCTAAGTATCGGTCCGAACGAACCGACTATGGAAATGGTTGTAATCTAACGTTGCAATTGCAATCAGCAAAAAGAAAAGAAAAATAATTTCTCAAATTCACGCAATGCATGATTTTTCGAAATTTTTTTAACTCTCTAATTTCGAGTATCTTTCGACCGTACTTCAAGACATAGTAATCCAGAATTTTTCGAAAAAATACGCATTGAATGACTGAAATAGTAATTTGCGATACGAGTGCTGTAAAGCGAGCATTATACGCAGGTTGTGAAGTGGTCCACTTTACAGGCTTCGTGTAATGTTCGCTACACCGTACTAATATAGCATAAGATTTTTTTGTATCGAATGCAAAAATGCTATTCCGTGCCTGCCGATCGGGGCGCTGTACATGCGTCGTACTTTACGCACGCCGAACTGTGCGTAAAGTGTGTGCGTAAGGTAAGATCAGACCAATGTGCGCATGCGCCGGGTATTTATTGTACACTTGGCTGTAAAGCGCCACTTTCGCCACTCTCGGCAGGCACGAAAAGTAGCAATTTTCATGCCCGAGTTACAAAAGAACATCAATGAATCGCTGATCAATCTCAATCGGCCACCCGTGTGAGCTTTCAAAAAAGTATTACCGGCGATCTGTTTTACCGACTGCGACGACTAGAGTATAAAAATCATAATTCACGGATTAAAAAAATATGACCCTGAAGATATCCGCACGACATCAAATTTAATCTTTGGCAAGTCTCTCTCGCTGCTTTAGGAACAACAAAAAAATCGTTCACTCGTAGAATTTTATTCTCCGAGTGAACTTTCCCGAGCGAATTTTGTGCGATACAAAACACAGCCCTTTTATAACTCAAAGTCTTATTACATTTACCCTCACACAGATATATTCCGGGTCATAAAAAAAAGTGCCTGACTGACGTCATTTTCCCGATCCCGGAAAAAAAATTTACAGTTTCATTTGAACTTTGTGTCGATACATGGCGACGACGAGGAGGAGGCAGAGCGCGATGTACCCGAGAAGAATCCTCAGAGCTTCATTGTCCCCGACATAGAGAGTCCTCACGGTCATATTGACGATGCCGGTAAGAAGATTCGCGAAGAGAAAAAATATCATTCCATTGTAATTAACAGCTTCGAAAATCTCCGGCGTCCTGAGTACAACGAGTTCGTCCTCGGGCTCGTCGATCTTGAATCCGACGTGTTTCCTTTTCGCTGCCCGACCGCCGGCCTCCCTCTTACCGACGGTCGATAACTCCGTCTTGCCGCTGATCGCGTGAACGATGATGTCCGTTTTGATCTCCACGAGGAGCAAGAGCGTGAGTACCGTGGATGCGAGTGTGAGGATCCAAGCGCAGTATCCAGCGTTGGCCAGTCGTCTCGAGACCCGGAAGTAGGAGTCGCAGAAGAGCGTAACCGCGCAGGTCTGCGCGGCTATGAGCGAAAGCTTGACGCACAGCACCATCGACTCGTTGTACTCGAACTCGATCTCCCGTCCGAAGAGTCTCAGGCCGACGGCGTAACGCTCCCGCCTGTATCTCCCCCGCCGCTCCATGTTCACGTAGGTCGAGTGGACGAGCCTGCCGATCGCAACGCCGATAAGGTAGAGCCCGACGTAACCGGGCACGGAGACCAAACCCTCGCGATTGGCCGACACGAAATCGTCTCTCGGCGCGTCGCCCAAAACCCACTCCTTCAGACCTTTTGTGCTTAGCGCGTACTCGTGCATCGCCAAAATCCAAATCCCCGACAGAAGCGAATACCTCGAACTAACGGCCGTGGCAATCGTGCTCGTGAACATCTTCACGAACGCGAGTGTGACGAAGAAGTTCCAGTGGACGCCGTACTCGCTAACGTGGCGCTGATAGCCCGAGTACTCGACGGCCAAGAATCGACCCAAACCGAGGACCAAGAGTGGAGCGCAGTTTTTTACGCAAACCTTGGAATTTCTCGCGAGAGTTCTCGCGAGACAGTCCCTCGGACGCTCGCCGAAGTTCCGAGCTTCGGGCGCGACGAGCGCGTTCGCTATCACGAAGAGTCCGACGCCCGTGTCCATCAGGCTGTAGCCGTAAACCTCGGTCTTGGCGAACTTTCGCGGAAAGATCCGAAAATCAACGGCGAGGATGCATACGGCTGTTATTATGTTTGTCAAAGCGCGAAAGTTAGTTACGAAGGGTCTTCTGCCGGAAGTTACAGGACTTAGGTCCATTCTCGACGAGGATCCCTTGTCGCGAATGAGAATCAGCGACATGTTCGTTATCGACAGAGTCAGCATGGCGAGGCAGACCGTGGTCACGTGATCGGAGAGTATCGTGCAGCAGAGCACGCAAGGCACGATATTCGTGCAGAATTCCAATAATGTTCGTACATTCTTATTTGTACCTGTTCCGATGAGGGCCAAGGTCGAGGCCGTCAGAATTACACCACACACGTTCGGAAGAATTGCGATTACGACCTCCCGCGACGAACTCCCACCGTGGTTCGAGACGAACGCCTCCTGTTCGCGGCGGTAGCGCTCGTCGTCCCGCGACGTCATCGTTCCTCGATGTTTTTGGGCGGGCCGGGCAGGGCCGGTCGCGACTTTTCCTCGGTGACACGAATGTTTACTGTTCAGCTTACGGCGGACTCGGAGCGAAAGAGCTGAAGATTTTCGGCCGGAGCATAAGAAACTTTATTCGCAAACTCGTTTCGGCATCTCTGCGAATCAGATAAACCGGGTGAAACGTTTGTTTTTCACGTGGCGTCCGGACACAACACGTCCACCGCCGCCATTGAGAATTCTCCAACTGCCGACCCGAGATGAAGGCACCTAACTTGCCGGTAAACTGATTTCGGGGAGTGGAATTTTTCATTGGTAATTCGTGGTGGTTTTCGTACTTGCCGATAATGTTACCCTCTGCATTCGGCAATTTAAGCGGAACGTCTATTGTATTCGACAGTATTCGGCTGGCTGGCCGCCCGTTACTGTGTTACATCTATGGCCTTTTTCGCTGTTACATTTTATCGACAAAACACGTCATAAAGTAAACATCGAACCTTCGCGAATAACTCGAGAGTTTTCATCGAAACGATGGAATGCCCGGTGTGTTCGAATAAATATTTTCTTGCCGACATAGAGGAGCACGTCGAGAGATGTTTGTCCTCGAAGAATACCGGACCGGCCCAGCCGAAGAGGACACTTCCCTTCGACTTCGGTGAACCGCCGCAGAAAAAGCAAAGGACAAACTTTCTCGGCGAGAGCAGCAAAATCACGTCTACGAAGTTTCCGACAATCGAAAAACATTCGGCGGGCAACGGTTCGCAGGGTGGAAAAAATAAATCGACGAACTTCCCAAGGTCACAGAACGGCAACTCCTTGAGCAACGCTGCGACCGATGCTCGACGAAAAATGGACAATGTGCCGCTGTCGGAAAAACTGAGGCCCACCAGTCTCGAATCTTACGTAGGGCAGAAACAGCTGCTCGGCTCCTCAACTGTACTGGGCCGGCTGCTCGACAACGGCGAAATACCCAGCATGATTCTGTGGGGACCTCCTGGTTGCGGAAAGGTAAAAAAAAATTTTAATTCACCAAATATTTTTTTACCGAAGAAAATTCACCAAACATTTTTGTACCAATGAAAATTTACCAAATATTTTTTTACTGATGAAGATTCACCAAGTATTTGTTTATCGGAGAAAGTTTATGAAAGTTTTTCTTTTTTCTTAAATGTTTAAATGTTCGAAACATTTTTCAGACTTCCCTGGCAACGGTCATAGCCAGGATGACGAAGAATGACGACGTGGAGAGAACAAGATTCGTAAAGCTCTCAGCAACCTCGTCCGGGATAGCGGATATCAGAGAAGCGGTCTCCTCCGCTGCGAAGGAGCTCAGACTTGGTAGAAGGACTATCGTGTTCATGGATGAGATTCATCGCTTCAACAAGCTCCAGCAGGACATTTTCTTGCCTCACGTCGAAGCTGGAACTTTCACGCTCATCGGAGCTACGACGGAGAATCCGTCGTTCAGTCTGAACTCGGCACTGCTCAGCCGCTGCCGAGTCTTCGTCCTGGAGAAATTGTCCAAGTCCGATATAATGGCAATAATAGAGAAAGGAATTCGATCTCTGAGCGGCGATATTCGCGAAAGAACGAGAACCTCCGTGGAGGGCGACGGGAGCGAGGGATCGCGTCCGAGATTCCTGGTCGACGAGGAAGCGGCCCGGTGGCTGGCCGAGGCCTGCGACGGAGACGCGCGAGTCGCTCTCGGCGGCTTGGAGATCGCGGCGAAAACGACGATTGCGGAACCGCGGGGGAGCGAACCTCGCATACTGAGCGTGGAAGTTCTCAAAGCCGGATTGGAGAAGACTCACACGCTGTCGGACAGAAAATGCGACCTGAATTACGACCTGATGTCTGCGATGCAGAAATCCGTTCGAGCCGGAGATTCGAACGCGGCGCTTTACTGGCTGGCGAGGGTGATGGCCGGAGGCGAAGATCCGGTCTACATCGCTCGGCGCTTGGTGAGAGTCGCCAGCGAGAATGTCGACCTCGAGGACAGCGAAGCTCTCGGTGGGTTTTCGGAGCAGTCGAGCTCGCGATAAAAAATGTGATCCCAAATTTTTTATCGTATGTTTGGTTTTCCTCGCGGACCAACCAATCGTAAAACTTTTGGGTTGTGTTTGGGTCGGTTGCTAACAATCTACTCCAACTCAAACAGTCGATTGATGCGCCAATAATACTGTAGAAAATTTTGATGAAAACGGAAAATTTTTAAAACCGAAATATTTGTTTCCAATTGTTAGAACATAAATATGAGTTTTTTAAATTTCTTTATTTTTATGTCTGTTGCAGATATCGCGGTGCACACGATGCACGCCTGCCAGATGATCGGAATGCCCGAGTGCGACGTGATGCTTACCCAATGTGCGATTTACCTGGCGAGAGCCTCGAAGTCGCGCCTGATCGACGAGGCATTGAGGAAAGCACAAAAAACTATAACTGAACACAAAGGTCCGCAACCCTCGGTGCCGCTGCACATACGGGACAGGGGAGGCGAGAGAAAGCTGCAAGCGAGTTTGGGTAAAAATTTGAATTTCTCACAATCCACACAGAACACAGATTAACATAATTTTCGGTTCACTGAAAGCAATTTTTTCTTAATCGCAGGTGCGTCTAGGGTTCATTTAGTGAGAAAGCAGGAGGAAGGAAGAAACCACTTACCAGTCGGTCTGGAAAACATTAACTTCTTCTGTTGAAAAAATCCAATTGCCAGCCCCCCAAGAATATTTTCGCATCGCACAAATTCCGAAGGAATTCCAAAGCAGTCTCGAAGGTCTTTTTCATAAGTTAATAATTTAATATTTAAAACAAAATAGTGCATATCAAAAAAATTAAAAAGTGAGAGAAAACAAAACGTTTGATCGAATCTCGAAAAACATCGAAGTAACTCGATTGTCGTTACGCTCTATCCCACACTCTCCGATACACCCGACGCTGCTTAACTTCCGTTGATTCTCCCAACGCTCGTCAAAAAATCCATTTACGAGAGCCCCAAGAATATTTTCGCATCGTCCAAATTTCGAAGGAATTCGATAACCGTCTCGAACGTCCAAACATCGGAAAAGCATTTTATGGTAAACCGATAGCCCTCGAAAATGATTTTTTCATAAGTTAATAATTTAATTTAATAATAACAAAATATAAACAAAAGAGAAAAGAGAACGGTTAATCGAATCTCGAAAAACATCGAATTAAATCGATTGTCGCTCCGCCTCCTTTCCCCCCCTCCGCCCCGCTGCCACACGCGCTCGCCGATACACGCGACGCTGCTGTTGGCCGTTTTTATCGCGAGTCTCTTTCATCAGATTCTCAGACGGGTTGACGTGCCTGCGCACGTATTTAAAGATCTTTCCGTCGGTGTCTCGTGGCGTTTAAATTAACAGTGTTATCGGCGTTTGCACGAATCCCGTGAGCGCGATAAACATGAAGATTTGGACGTCCGAACATACGTTTAAGTAAGTCGCACCTCCCGAAGACAAACTTCCTGTCCTAACCTAGAAATCTCCAAAGCAGTTACGTGAATGAGCTTCGGATTCGCGGCCAATCGACCTAACGACAAATCTCTGATTCATTCGCAGCCATCCCTGGGAAACCGTCGCGCAGGCCGCGCTCAGAAAATATCCCAACCCCATGAACACCAACGTGCGGGGCACGGACGTCATCGACAGACAAGTGATCGACGGTGTTCTCCACACTCACCGACTCGTCACCAGCGACTTCGGTTTTCCCAAGTGGGCGCAAGCTGTGAGTTTTTCTTTTCGCTTGTTTTTTTAAATATAATTTTCGACGTTATTTTGGCGGGAATCGATGGTCAGTTGTTTCTTGCATTGCTGTAAATTATGACCCTGAAAATATATCCGCATGGCATGAAGTTTCGTCTTTGGCAAGTCGCTCTCAACGCTTTAGGAAGAAGAAAAACATTGTTTGCTTTTAGAATTTTATCCTCCAAACGAGTTTCTCCGAGCGACGTTCGTGTGATGAAAACACAGCCGTTGTTTTCAATGAACTCGATCAAATTTTCATTTGGGCAGATACCTTTGGGGTTGTAGAAAATGCTTTGGATAGACCAATGGGATAATAGAGCTGGGATATCCAGAGTTATTAGAAACGTGCATTTTGTAATTGGCATTCTTATCGTTGCGTATCAAGAAATGTACAGCAGCGTCTCACTGTAGGCTGCATTTTAGGGACGCTAAATTAAGCTCCGTAATGTAATTGAAGTTCTGGCTTGGACGTCACTGCTGCAAAGTACAGAACCTTTTCGATAGAAGTGCAGAGTACACAGTAAAAAATAATGTTTGTAAGATCTAAATGCGAAGTTTATTTATCGCTTGATTAACAAATAAATTTGTTAATCAAGCGATAAATTCGTTTCTTCGCCTTTGGATGTACAAAACTGTCCTTTTATTTCCCATACCACTAACAATTTTAGTTTGTACTTTTAGTTTGTGAAACTGGATCCGGATGCTTGCGATCAGAAAATTAAGAAAAACAAATTTTTGACGTTTGTGGACAATAAGTTGTAAAAATTACAAATTTTTTTAACTGTCTATTGCTGGGTCCTTGGCAGAAAGTTAACTTTACGAGCAGCTGTGAGTTAACTTTGCAACGTAGCTGCAGAAAATCGATGATCATTGCTTTACGAATAGCGTCATTAGAGAGATGGTCGATCGGAGCCATGTTACGTAATTCGATCTGCGAAATTCGTGCGGTGATGTTTAGCGTCGACGATATTTCCGCGGGAGAGAGCGAAATCGGTGCAAGTCGCACGGTGATTAAACGACTCCTCCCGACGCTTTCCGTCTCGCTAGATAAGGCAAATGGGACGCGGTGGGAGTTCGAGAGAACGGAAAGTATGGAAAGGTGCTAAAGTGCATCGGCATGATTGTGGGTCGTTCGGGATATCGCGTCGTTGACCGTCGAGGTCACGTTCAATGTCCGGAGACGGTGATTAATCGTACACGTGACTCTCTCGACTGGGGCTTGCAACGGGCGAAAGGAATTTCGACGAACCTTCGTACGGGGAGGTTAGGTTTTTACGACGGCGCAGGCGACGAGAAAGCATCCATTCCGGCCTTCCTCAACATCCTCCAGAGCCAATCGCCGCGCACACGTGGCTTCTCGTGTCTCTATAATCGCGTGCGGTATTTCGATCTCGGTCTCGCTCGTTTTTTAAGGTCAAGTTCCGTGACGCACTGTTCGGGAATTTCGAGGACGGCGGAGTAGGCACAGCCATTGGCCACTCTTGTATTCATTGAAATTCGAAGAGGCGAATGGCATTGGACACAAAAAAGAAAGATAAAGTAAGAGTTTTTTTTAGCGTTCTAAAATGGCCAACGACTCTAACTTTTACTCAAGATTGTGGCGGGAAACCTTCGAGTTGAACGGATGAAACCTTCGCTTCGGATAATTTTCGTGATGGCTCGAGGTTCGGTTATGGGTAATTGGTACAGTGATTGGCAGTGTCTCTTGTTAATTTGGATAGACAAATGGAGACGCGGGTATGGCAACAACTGTACCGCTCGTCTGTTTTCGATGACCAATCGCTCTGCCCTTGTTTGTAGCCGTTCCAGTCCGACGTTTACATCTATGTCGGCCTTTTTCAACATCCTCCAGCTGAGAATCGTCGCGTCCACGTGAAATCTCGTGTCTCTATAAACGCCTGCGCTATTTCGATCTCGGTCTCGCTCATTCTCGTCGGTTGAGGTCAAAGTTCCGTGACGCACTGCTCGGGAATTTCGACAACGGCGGAGAGGGCACAGTCGCTGGCCACTTTTGCACTAATTGAAATTCGACGTAGCGAATGGCATTGGACAGAAAAAAAGATCGAAAGTAAATTTTTTTTTCGAGGCT
Source organism: Exephanes ischioxanthus (assembly GCA_958510785.1). Classification (NCBI taxonomy): domain Eukaryota; kingdom Metazoa; phylum Arthropoda; class Insecta; order Hymenoptera; family Ichneumonidae; genus Exephanes; species Exephanes ischioxanthus. The sequence continues at coordinate 11,103,192 of OY294023.1, read as the reverse complement.
TAAAGAGGCCAATGACTGTCACTTTTTCTCAAGGTCTTGGCGGGAAGCCTTCGAACTGAGCGGATAAAACCTTCGCTTCGGATAATCTTTGTCATGGCTCGAGGTTCAGTTACGAGTAATTTGTACAGTGATTGGCAGGCTCTCTTAGCAAATTCGTTTGGATAAATAGAGACGCGGGTATGCCAATGACTGCACTGCTCATCTGTTTTCGATAAACCAATCGTTGTTACCTCTGTTACGAGCCGCTCCGAGCCGAAACACATTTGCAGATTGACGAGAAGGAAATAGAGACCGCGATAATTGGAGCGTCAGTTTCGCACAGTTTCAATTTTCTTCTTTTATTTTTTATATTTGTTTCAATGAACATTGTTTCCGTGTCAGTGAGCATCGACGAACCTTTTTTTCGTAACAAAACTCGACAGATTTGATTGATTGACCGGGGCTGTTTTCGAGCGAACGAATGTATTCAGCAATATTTCGGTTGTTATATCGAAACAAAAACAAGATCGCCGTTTAGTTAACACCTGCAGCTCATTTTATCTGTTTTTCGTTACCATTCAGTGCTGATTGAAGGATCGATGAGCACGTGCGCTCGTGCGGAAATTGCATTTACGCCGAACGATTGTGCACTTTTATTGGGGTGGGAAAATGTTTAAACTGAATTTTTCCATACGTAAATTCTTTCACATATTTTTGTAGAATATGGAGCCGTTCTGAAAAATGAAATACAATACCAATAACAATAGCTAATATTAATTATTATAAATTGAAATGAATAATTTTGGTTAATCGTAAATATACGTTATTTGACGATGAGCCAAGTGAGTAATATTCACTTCAGTTGGGAAAACGTGTCGGTGTTCGTTCGTTCGAGCATCCCAAACTTTTCCACTCCTCCGAGTGTGTCCTCGCTCCGGCCTTGCGAAAGGGGAAACGTCGAAGGCTACGAGAATAATAATAACAATGACAATAATAATTCGAAGCGTCGTATAGAAATTACGAAACAACATCGGTAGGTATCAACTTCAATAATGAGCGCGTTATGCTCAACTGTACGTAGTTTTGGCTGAATTCCAGAACAAGGCGGAAGTAGCGAGAGGGAGTTCGGTAAATGGTGTGCCGAAAATTCTCATCTGGGAGATGCACACACCCAGAAAGCCGAAACACTCTATAGACTCCACAGTAGTGCTCTCGTTTACTCTCCTCTTACTTTTCGCCCTTCCATGTAGCACACATAGCGGCTTATATTCTACAAAATATCTATATGGGGCGTTCCATGTTAAAAAAAACACAATAATAAAAATCGCTTTCTCGAAATCTTTAGTACGATTTTCTTTTTAAATACACAAAATGAATTCAACGAAAAAAAAATGTGAACCAGCGAAAGTTCGAATTTTAAGTGGATCTCTCGATCACATTTTTCTTACGGACGTTGTAAGGGGCATTTTTGGAGTTTTCTTGTCATTTAATTTTTCTAAATAATTTACAAAGATGAGGAAAGATTTCTTAAGAAAAAAAAAAAATTATGGCAAAATAAACTCCAAAAGCTAAATTTCGTCTGGATTTTTTTGACACGGAATGCCCTGTATAGATGCATTCTGGGTGTTGCATCGCGAGGAAGCATCCCGTGGTGGTTATCTCTGGAAAACGTTACCATCCACCTATCCATTCTGTTGGGCTCTGTCTACCATTCACCCATTCGTAGTCAACGCTCTTCCACCCCCTCCCCGCACCTCTTGAATTCCCGTTTGTCCAACCGCATTCTCCGGGGAATATCCCTCTTTGACCCGTGCAAAGATCGTTGCCTTTTTACCTCCCTCACTCCTCTCCGAGCAATTCCTCGCCCAAAGATCTTTCCTCCGAGGTTTTGATCTCAGCGATGCTTGCGTTTATTTTACCACCAGAAGGAAATTTTTCATTCCTTTTCCGAAAAAAGTGCTCGACGAATCGCGCCGTTAACCGACAGACAGCACGTTTATCCTGCATTTACGTTAGTGCGAAAATATTTGTATGGTAAATTGTGCCATTTTTAAGGTTTTCTCATCGGGTCGAAAAAAAATGCTGATAATTGTTTTCTTTAATTTTCTCGCCTTGACGTTCGGAAGCTTTTTTTTACGCAATCCTCATTAACGGAAACGATTTTTTGGCCCATATAAATTGTGCGAGCTCACGAGAGAAAAAAATCTTAGAAACAGTTTTAGCCGGTAAAAAATCAATTGAAAAGAAAAAAACGCCAAATAACTCTGTTCCCTCCACGGCAATTAGAATCGCTCGTTTCACCAGCGAAATCGTTCGGCGACCCTGAAGTGCCAATAACTCGACCCTCCACCTCGAACGCACCCAATCTTAAAAAAGGAAAAAAAAAAAACTGCAGCTTCGACTCTCACTCGTGTTCGGAGGTTCTCAGAAATTCACCGAAGCTCGTATTAATTAAGAGTGGCTCGGTCCAATTTTTTTTAGACCAATGAGAAATTTCCCCGAATCTCCCCCCCCCCCCCGCTCTTCCCGCGTTTGTTTGTCTATTTGTTGGTTAGTTCGCCCGGCCTCTGTGCATTCATGTGGAGATGCACGCGCACACAGGGCGAGCACTTTATCCTCTCGAGAGTGAGAACCCGAGCGAATGCGCCGCGGAGGTTTGAGAGCCCCTTTGCTAATTCCTCCCACCTTTTTCCTGTTTATTACTCTCGTTCATTTTTTTCCCTCATTGTTCGAGGCGGAAAAGACAATGGAGAACATAACTCGATCCAGCCGTCGAGACAGAGAGTGAAAAAAAAAAGTACGAAAAACTTTGCTACTCGATCGCGAAGTGCATGTGCGCTTCGAGAAGCCGCCGATAATTCGAGATGAAAGGGTTGAAGGGCTCGGTTCGAAGCGGGCATTGCGGCTTTAATTAAGGGGGCGGGTGCGGTTTCGGGGACGAAAGCAAACGAATTCGGGGGGCAAGTGCGGAGAGGGTGGAAGTTGGCTTCCACTTTGTTCCGAGGCTGACCCGTTCATCCGTGTAATTAAAATATACATAATTGATCGGTGGGCAAACAATAATTCAAGAGTACTTAGCGTTCGCGCGCTCGCGGCTGTTTCTGTATATCTCGTTGTAACTCACCATCCCTTCACTCCTCGCTTCTCCCCCTTCGCCTCATGCCTCGGTCAATTAGCGTCTTTCTAATTGCCTAATTATTCATGCTAATGAGTTATTAATATCGTAGTGAGGCTGCGGATATACGCGCTGGTTCCTGTGCGCGAAACTACAAACCGCGCCCCATCGGCAGTCGGCCTCTCATCCCCCTCGAAAGGCGGAGTTTCCATCGGAGGAATTTCAAAATTTTCGGTACAGTGCGCGAACGGATAAGTTGGATACCCCGATTACATGGACACTTTAACGGGTTGGTCTTGAGAGTTTACCGCGGTCGGTAACATAAACTGTAATCTTTTTTTGTGGTTTGGACTATCGATGAATGGTCAGTCGTACTTTTGTAACTTAAATGGTCGGTCGGACTTTTGCAACTTAAATGGTCGGTCGGACTTTTGTAACCTAAATGGTAGGTTAGACTTTTGTAACTTAAATGGTCGGTCCGACTTTTGTAACTTAAATGGTCGGTCGGACTTTTGTAACTTAAATGGTCAGTCGGACTTTTGTAACGTAAATGGTCCGTCGGACTTTTGTAACTTAAATGGTCGCTCGGACTTTTATAACTTAAATAATCGATCAGACTTTTGTAACGTAAATGGTCGGTCAGGCTTTTGTAACTTAAATGGTCGGTCAGGCTCTTGTAACTTAAATGGTCGGTCGGACTGTTGTAACTTAAATGGTCAGTCGGACTTTTGTAACTTAAATGGTCAATCGGACTTTTGTAACTTAAATGGTCGAGCACTGTGGTACCGTATACCGTATATACGATATACCTGAAAACGAAGAATTTCCATCCGTCGAATATGTGTAGGAGGTTTCCCAAAATATCGACATTTTCGGTACAGTGACCAGCCCAGATAAGTTGGAGACACAGGACACTACCTATCAACTTTTCATTAACGTACAGTAGTACCTCTTCTTCACGGACGAAGCTATAGCGGAGTGAAAGAATACCGGTCGGATTGATCTTAAGAGTGTACCGCGGTCGGTAACAAAAACTGTAATTGATTTTTCTTGTGATTCCGACTATCGGCGAGCAAAACAAAATTTCTACCTCAAACTGAATTGATATCCGCTTCATGTAAAAATTTCCTTCCAATCACACATGGTCTGGTCACTATTAAAAAATTTCATTATAACTTCCCGTATAAAAAGTACCTACAGTACTTTTTCCTCACGAACGAAGCTCGAGCAGAGTGAACGAATACCGGTCCGGTTGATCTTGAAAGTGTACCGCGATCGGTAAAAACTGTAATTGAATTTTCTTGTGCTTTCGACTATCGGCGAGCAGATGAAAATTCTTACCTTACGCTGAATTGATATCCGCTTCTGTACAAATTTTCTTCTAATCATAGATCGTCTGGTTACTGTTAAAAAAAAATTCATTACTGATTTTATTACCGAATTTTACCGATTGTCGTGATTTTTCCAGCTCAACTGGTCCTGACGCTTGTAACTTCAATGGTCGCGCACTCTATACCGTAGCAGATTCGCGAGCTCCGTCGACGCCCGCCATGTTTGCTCGTAATAGTTTCCAACCGGTTTTAATGCAGTTCGAATTTATACGGGTTTCAATTATTTGAGAGCACGGTAATCCGTTATAATTATCGTCTGACGAGTGAATAAAGTTCGTTAATGCGAGGCAGCGAGTATTATGCGCTTCCACCTCAGCAGCGTGGAGTTCGGGTGCGAGGAGAAACCTCGGACGGGGGGGTTTGCAATTGTGCGAGTTTTCAACGGACTCAAGCTATTTCTCAGGGCTCACCGCCGCGGAATACTTGCACATTGAAAACAAAGGAGCGGGGCGAACAGTCACGTCCGGGTAGTTTTCAGAAAATGGAAGAGGGGCTGTTATGTACGATCGATCATTGAATTAAGATAAAAAAAAAAAAATATATATATATATATGTATTACCCTGTTCGCGGTGACGTAATATATAAACTTGGAGTGGATTGTAATGTTTCAAAAGTTCGGACCATTTTTGTGATTGATGTTAATGCACTTTTTCAATTTTTTAAATTTCGTGTCTGTTAGGCGGGTAATTCGTCTCAATTATTTGGTCATTAATCAATTAAATGAGACAAATTATGTATATAAATAATAAATATAATTATGTTTATACGGAAACGAGATACACTTTTTTAAACCTAATTATTATCAGGGATCGTACGGCATTTTATTTTTGTTACTTCGGGTAGGTGAGAGAGGAAAAATAAATAGTCTTCGGAAAAATATTTCGTTCGAAAAGCACGAGAATAATTGGATGTATTTTTTATTTTTTTGTTTTCACGAAAATTCTGACCGTTTTCTTCTTCTTACCGTGATTGCAGGTAATCGGCCATGCAAAGGAGTGTTACGCGAGCGAACGGAGCGAGGTCGACCCGACTAATAGGAAGATGATCCTCTGGACGAGAAATGTAAGTACTATCCAGCTAAATTGAATAATTAAATCGCAACTGGATAACGAGAACTTCGGAACGCGACAAGATCTTTGATCGGCTAACGAGAGATCTCGTTTCATCTGAAGGAACGTTTTATGGACTGAAAATTAATTTTATCGAACTCTGGAATGGTTTTATCGTCAATTCATCCCAGCGCCAAATTTACAATCGTGAATAAAATTGTGCATAAAATTTTACGATATATCGTGTCTCAAGTTTGATGCCCAATTGTGCCTAAAATTTTATGCCAGTTTTGATCAGAAATAGTCTCTTAAATGTTATCTCGCGTTCACGAATTCATAGTCGCGAGCTGGAGCTTAAGTTCCAATCCACGTTCGAACTTGGGTTAAAGCTCAAGTTTCTTCGCGACTCGCGTTCCCCGTCCAATAAAAGTTAAACATAACAACGTAACAGCCGTATAAGCTATGCAAAGTACATTCGCACCGGAAACAAATTGAATCTCTCAGGGTCAAATCTGCATAATGCCCTGGCGCATGCACACAGAGTGTTCGCAACTGGGCGACCGCGTGTCATTTTCGTCCTATTTTTGTCGCACCCGTGATCATTTTTTGGCACCGCAAAAACAACGACAACCCGTCGCACGTAGATTCGCTTGTGACTTAAATTTTTTTATTTATTATTTTATTCTTTATTCATTTATTACTGTTTTTTAAAAGAAAGCAGCATATCTAAAAATAATCGACGTTTTATTTACGCAAATTAATGTTCCATTTACTTTCTTTACGCGCTCAAATAAAATTATTTATTAATTTAAACAATTTTTAAGCAGCATCATTTTTCCATCCGTAATTTTGTCTCGTTCAATTATCGGCTCGCCACCTCCGTCTCGTCCGCCACTTATGAAACATAAAGCGCACGTGGCAGCGCGAAACATTTCAATCTACTTTAGAATTTTTTTTTTTTTTCAATTTACCATTTTTTTTTTACGACTCACCTTTTTATTCCTTCCGGCATCGTCGGCTGTCACGCACGAGGCGTCGCGCTTTCGTCTGTTGAATCGATTAGCTTAAAGGGCCGCGCAAGAGTATCCGCAGAGCGTGCCGCGCGACGTTTCGTCCCCCCCTCGGGAATAACGTCGAGGGTTCGAGCCGCAAGGCCGAAGAGAAAGCTTCTTGTTTCCCGCGGCTAAACGGCAAATTCAGCTGTCTCGACACCAGGTCGCGACCTCTCGAACATTATTACCTCCCGACAAACGGCCGATCGTAACTCGGTAATGTCGATCCACTAATGGGATTGAGCGATCCCGCGCAGTTAATCCCTGTTCGATTTCAATTGATCCGATATAATGACGAAAATAATTTTACGTAAATATCCGCCGACCGATTAAATTACGGAGCGATCCGAGAGTCGGCCGGTCGAGTGTAATCGATTTGATAGTGCCCTGTGATCCTCCCGATTAATTTTGATAACTGATAACCGGTCAGTCATAATCCGACAATCGAAACGAAGCACGTAATCGAGGGTCAATCTCGGCGATCGCAACATTTTATTTTTCAAACATTCGTTTCGTAAGTTCGTGGACGGAAAATTTTTTAATTTGTACACCGTTTCTCAATGTGATTATTTTATTGATTCATTTGTTATTTATTATTTCATGTACTGTAAAAAAACTCGCATGAAAATTAATGTAGAGAGACTAGAAGTTTTTATGCAAAAACTGATACATAACATTTCGTGTACAATCGTGATGAAAAATTAATGTTCTTTATTTTTTATAATTTACTTTAATTTTTAGTCATAATTGTACATTGAATTTAATGTACCAGTGTTTGCATAAAAACTTCCAGTCTGGTACATTAAATTTACAGTTTTTTTTTATACCGTGTAGTTTTTATTTATTATCGCACAGTATTCGACAGTGCCGAAAAGAATATTAAAAAGTTCCGCAACCAGTCGGTACTCGAAACGGAGCACGTAATTCAGAGTCAATCTCTGCGCGTGCAAAATAATTTAAAAAAATTCATTTCGTGCTTTCAGTGGTCCTAACTTTGTGGACAGAAAAATGTAAATTTGTACATTGTTTCCCAATTTTATTATTTTTATAACGAAAATTAATTATTACTATTGTATCAATATTTATTATTTATGATTCATTATCGCGAATTATTCGACAGTACCGAAATGAATATTGATACATTTTCGCATTCTGAAGCCGGTCACTTTACCATAAAAAAATAAACCAAATCTACAATTTTGTTGGAGTCGCTAAAGTCCTGCACAAAAAAACAATCACTCTTTATTTTTGTCAGCCTAGACAGTTTTTGCTCGCTAGCGACATTTGCAAACTCCCACACACATCCGCACATGCATCAGGCTTTTTTTTGTTAATCGCTCCGTCCCAGTTTGCGCAACCTTTTGAGTTCTCTGACGCTAAAAACTCCGAATTTTTTTCTCTCCCCCCGTGGGAACAAAGCTTCCTCTACCGGGATGCTAAAAACGTCAAACTTCAATGTAAAACGTTTTATCCCATCGCGATTGAAGCGTGACATGATCCTTTTACCCTTCGGAAACGCGGCGCAAAAAAAAAAAAAAGTAAATAAAATTGCCTTTGTCAGATGTCAAGAGCTTTTCCCAATGACACTCCATAGACACCATATTTTTTCTCCACGAGTCTGCGCGTCACCTTTTTTTCTGTAACGTCAAAATTTACTGATCCGAGATGAAAAAACAGATGAGCAAATAAATAACTCCAAATATTTGCGAGCACGATCGAAAAAAAAAAACAGAAAATATTGACTTTTCATCCAAAAACTATTTATTTCTCGCGATGAATTTTTTTTTATATAGATGAAATGTATGAAATTCAACTCTCCCGCCCTTCGCATGGGATTCGCGGGAGGCGTTTTCCCATTTTTCACACGCCTAGGTCACAATCCTCTCGAGTGTATAGCATGGACTCAACACTCATCGTTACTTTCGTATTCTTACCTCCCACATATACGCACATACACATATACACATATTTACATATGCAGTGTAACGTAATGGTCAACAACCGCCTTTCGCGAGATGTTTTTTTAGGTCGAAATATATACTTCGACGGGGTGGGAGATTAACTTTTTGTCATTTTTTGTAGTGAACCCAACATACATATTCTTCAATTATATATTTTTATTTGTATATAGAAAACTCCAAAAATGTCCAGTAGTGTGAATTTGTTGAAAAAAATTCTTTCCACGCTAAAGACGGGCCGAAGCAAAAAATCCTAACTGGTGCCGCATTCGACGTTTGTACCAAAAAAATTCGACAACTTCTTTCTTTTTTGGGTATAAACGACGAATGTGGCATCTATTAAGATATTTCGTTAGGCGCCGCCTTTCGTCCGGTTCAATGCGAGATCGAAATCTGTACTTTAAAAAGGTGAGAGGAAAATTAAAAAAAAAAATGCTTTTTTTTTTAAACATCCTAATATACACATGGACACATATACAGATACACACACACACACACACATATATATATATGCACATACATACGAGACGAACCACAGGATGGTCGACTGGCGGGGTTCTTTTCTTCCGCTCGCTCGTAAAGTACGCGCAGTCCATCAAAATCGTCGGTTATATAGCCGGGCTTATTTTTCTCGGGAGCATTGTCAACGATCGAGGTGCGCCTCGCGGGATCCACTAACGTCGCTTATATCGTGGAGAACACGGTACCGAGAGGCTGCCGCGAGGATATATGACGAGGTAACGATAGGTATACACATTGGAACCCGACGCGAAACGATTCTGAAGGTGCCGAAGAAAAAAAAAAAGAAGAAAATATGAGAAGCTCCCTTTTGATAGGCGAGAGAGTATCCCGGGCGTTTCTTTCTTGTACCCTTCGTTCTTCATCTTCTTCCTTTTCTGCTTCCTTCTCCTCTATAAGTTCGCTACAGCCGGGAGACCAGCCAGGTTGGCACAGTGAAAGACGCTACCACTGAGAAGGGTTCGAGCTCTGCTCCTCCGCAGAGGGTGGATATGATAGGTTATTGATGCGCGCATTACCGCCGGGCTTGCATAGCTCCGTGGTGCGAACGGGGCGAGGAGAATCGCCGCGGAGAGCATGGGATGGAAGCGATTGAAGCCGGGCGCATCGAACGCCGAGAGTGCAGAGGCATCCCGGCATGCATCTTCGGGCTCGAGTGCACAGTGATTGGCTGCACAAGCATCTATTAACCCCTTCGGATCACGGCATTTTCTCCCGTCTCGAAAAAATATGGGCAAATTTGGGTCACTTGGGCCGAATACAGACATCCTTTTTTGAGAAATTTTTTCGGATTTTTCATTTTACGCTTTTTGATTGTTTTGTTCTTTTTCGGCTCGAAGAGCTCCGGAGATTTCGGAGGCATTTTTTTTTTTTATTAACAGTATCTTTTTAGCGACTCTTCAAAAAAATTGGCTGATTTGTATGAGGCACTTGATAGGGTCTATGTGTCTCGTCGAGAATTTTTTTAAGTTTTTCTTTTTCATCCGTGTAACGAAAACTCCGGTTCTTTCAGTGAAATTTCAGTGATTCGTGAAATTTTTGTGTTAAATTGTTTAATAAAATCTAAAGGCCTACGGTCGAGCAAATTTTTATCAACCGGGCTAGTTAAATCAAGAACACGATGCAGACTTTACTTGGCAAATTTCTTAATAAATTTACCGAAGAATCTTGAAATAAAAAATGGCACTGTAAATCAACTATCACCAACGAACTGCCGACGACTGTGCGATTTATCGCGCGAGCGCATAGAAACGCTCACCGGTACACGCTGCGGGGTGGGGGATGTACATCAAGGTACGAGAATCGAAGGAAGCGTGATGCATCACCGGCGCGATGATGAACGATCCGTAAGCGCTTCGCGGAGAAGGGAGTAGCGAAAGTGGGTCGAAGTGGCACAAAAAAAAAAAAGAAAAATCTATTTCGACTGTAATTTTCAGTTCGATCCTCACTCAAAAAATAACTCGATCACCAAATTAACATAAAACTCGCTCATGCCTATTTACACTCACACTTCTCTATTCTTCTTTATTTATTTATTTTATTTGTTATTCATTTATTGACATTTATTGATGCCTCGCTATTTTTTACGTTCAGTCGGAATGTTAAATATGTTAAATGTGTTAAGTGTCTAGATACAATATATGCCTCTATATTCTGATCTCATTTGTATTTGGAGTTGGCTCTCAAGGCACGTCGCCCTAGAGCCTCATAACGAATAAATAATAATAACAATAATATCAATAATAAATTCCCTACAAAGGCTTCGTGCATTGATAAACAAACAAATAAACGAATAAATCAAATTATTCTCAACTCCACGAAACCAAATTTTCGCCTCACCCTTAAAAGGACCAAGAACTGTATTGAAAAAAAAAAATTCTAAATATGGAATTTTCCACTTAACCCCGATCCTCCCCTCGCTCTTTCCATCCCTCTTTCCCCGGCGAAGTCATCCCTATCATTCTCGTACGTAATTCGAAGCCTTTTTTCCGCTATCTCTCCGTTCTCCGAGGCTTCTTTCTCTCTCTCGGCTTAATCTAAAATTGAACGATTCCCCAGCGAGTGTCGCGGGGGCGTCGGCCGGGCCGGCTGGGGGGGGGGGGGGGGGGGGAGGAGGTTGGGTTGGATGGAAAGCCGTTCGGGTCGGAGGTCGTCAGCGGGCCGGGGGTGGCTTCATGTTTACTCGTTGTACGTACAACGAACACCGTACTCTACGCTTACGTCCCCCCCCCCCCCCCCCCCGCCCCCAAGTGTATTCCACACGTTTGCCGCGATACACATTCGCCTATATACATAGATAGAAGCGTTCCCGGTCCGGGGTAGCCGGGTCGTTACCTATCCCGGATCTCGAATCCCCAGGGGGAAATATCTTTTAGCAATTTAGCCCCGGCTCTGGGCCGGCACACGGCCGCACGCGGGCCGGGCTTCCGCCGTTCTGCTGCACGAAACACAAAGCTCACACCGACGGGGCGAGCCATTGTGTTCGGCGCTCTTGCTCGCGGCCGCGGCTGGAGGTAGCTTATGGCACGGTTTCGGGGTATTCCGGGGTGCGATGTAAAACTGGTGGAAACTGCAACAACCGCACGGAAAAAGCCTACGGTCCATAATACACGAAACCGGGGAAGCCGTGAGTGGCCGGCAGGACCAAAACCCTAAAAGCGCTCGCGTCACGGACAATCGGTCCGGCTCGGCGGAATTGCGAGGCGGGCCGTTCCGAATCACTGCCGGCCTCGGTCATTGACGATCCGCGCTCGGCCGCGACGCATATCGGACCCGCGGGGCGCGTTGGAAAAATAAAAGGACGCGATAAATATGAACGCGGCGGGGTGTTGGCGGAGATCCGGTGGGCGATTTAATTCGCGCCGGTCGAGTCTATCGACTTTTTTAAAATCAAGGACGCGCATTTTATTTTTAAAAAACATTATAATTTAATTGATTATTTTTTTCAATATTTTTAAGGTTCGTTGAAATAGAGCAGAATTTTGAGAAGCAGTTCGTGCAGTACAGAAAGTCAGGAACATCCGTTCGAGCGGCGATAAGATTAACGGTACGGGGTGTTGAAGAGTCGGCGCGCTTTAAGTCACTCGGGCGGTTCGAATCCATCGACGGATTTTTTTGACGAAGGGCTCGTGCGATTTTTTTTTTTTTATTGAATGAATAGATTTTTTTATTAAAAAAAAGCCGATTATTATTGGGGCATATTCGTCGTTCAAATTCGTATTTTCTTCGTCGATAATCTCGTCAGCAACGAAACAGAAAAAAAAAAAATCTCCTTCCTCCGCTTTATTTATAACACCCCTTTCTTTCTTTTATTTCATCGTACACGCCAGGGGATTAATGACAGGGTCGGTCGGGTGTATCTCTGCGCGTTCGTATATCAGTCCCCGTTCGCGGACTCCCCGCAGCGAGCCCCGATGGAGATTCCTCGGTGGGTGAGCGGGGGGGGGGGGGGGGGGGGGATGCACGGTGGCGAAGGTAACAAACTGTGCGAAGGGGTCGTGAGAGCGAGAGATATGGAGCGGTAGAATTCTCCGCACCGTCGTGTATACACCAAAACGCTGCTTCGACTGAATTATTGTACGTTCTCGACTGTAAATCATAAAAACAACAAATTGCGAACAGGGAGGGTCGGTCGGTTCGGTGGTAGTGGAAAGGGGGGGGGGTTGCTGTTCGATGTACCCGCGAGCTCCCTTTCGTTAGTCCCCGCACGAAACGAAAGAGTATATATGAACGAACTAACGAACGGAACGAAATACGCGACGAAAACTATATGGAGCGTAGATTTCGTGAACGTCGCCGCTGCAGCATTATACATGTGTGTATGGGGCGTTTCACGTCCAATCACCAGCGCATGTCACCTCCGGCGAATTTGTTCAGGTTTTTTAGTATGTTGTTACCGAGGCGTGAGGGTCTCGGGATTTTTTTTTAATCAGATTTTTTTACACCACGAGTATAATTTTTTAATCCTTGAAAAACCTATTCCGAAAAGGCCTGAAAAATTGACACCACCGATTCTATGATTTGGGATATGATTTTTGAGCACCAAACGATAATAGTTTTTTTCATGTCGCAATTGGAATTTTAATTCTTTTGATCGGTCACGATTTTCTCACATATCAATGGATTTCAACTTTTCTGAGGTTTGCAAAAATACCGGAAGATCCGAATGCATTTGATGTCATTAAAAAAAAAAAAATAGCGAATTATCTAAAATTTGCGAAAAAACATCTTAAGTCATAGAATCGGTGTGATCTTTTTTCCATATTTCGACGGTTCAAAAATGTCACTGGTGGTGTAAAAAATCTGAAAAAAAATCCGTAACCCTTACGTAACAACAACATACCAAAAAAAAAATGAACAAAATCATGGGCTGTTGATTTGATGTGAAATGCCCCATATATATGTGTATATATAAAAATATATATCTATATATATATGCTTAATACCGTTGGGGACGCTCGACCGGGCGGATCCGTGCCAGAGAGACCCGGACACCTTTTTGAATCGATTGAAATATGGAGTCGAGTATACCGGGCCAGCGAGAGCGCGGGATAGATATAGGTAAAAAAAAAAAAGTAGAAAGAGGGTTATCCTGTCCGAGGTCGGGTTTCCCTGGCTCGATGGGATAGCGGCTTAATGAAAAATGGTTATTCCTCGTGCAATCCCCGCGACGCGGACTCCAACGGGAGGTGCACATATATAGTCTGCAGTCGCGCTGTCTCTATACGCGTTTTCCTCTATACGAGGCACAGCCCCCCCCCCCCCCCCCCCCCCCCCCCCCCCCGTTCTCCACGAGCTTTGTCACTCTCGCGATAAAATTTTCACACCCTACTCCGTCCCAGGCGGGTCGCGATTGACGAAAAAAAAAAAAAAAAATGAAAAATTGGAGAGAAATTTGAAGGAGGATACGACAAAAATGAAAATAAAGTTTTCCGAGGGTCGAATATGAAATCCGATATATTCAGATGGAGGTTCATTGGGTTGGAGGAAAATGGGGGTTTGTTGCCGTTGTGGTGCTTCCTCGCGGTCGTGTATCAATATTTTATGAAGAGTGAATTAATTGTGGCGCGCTGGAGGGGGAGATATTAATTGTCTTGCTCCGGTGTGTATCGAGGTCTGGCTTTATACTGGAATTTAAATGAATTTATTGATTCAATATTTTTTCGGCGTTCGGTCTGCGCCACTAAATCTTGCAGAAAATTCTGCGGACCGAATTGTTTGATCTCAAGATGACATAACACCGAAGAATGAAACAGTCTCGCGGCAAGCTCGAATTTCAACAGCTTTAGCAAACTTAAATTCGCGTGTGAGCACTTTGAATTCATAATTAAGTCGCGACCAAAAAACATCATATCGGCAATTGCAATTACCAAAACCGGTCCACGCCATAAAAAAAATAAAATAAAAAAATGTTACCACAATACTATTCCGGATATTCAGTATCGTCCTTATAAATATTTGATTCGCTAATAATTTCCTATCCGGCGATGAGCCCGGCAGTCCGGTAAATCAATCTAATTCGATCTTGAACAGTTTTTGCAAAATTAAATTTGCGTACGAGCACGATAAATTAGTAATTAAGTAGCGACGAAAAAGAAATCGTTGCGGCAATTGCAATTATCAAAACTAACCCAATCTCAAATATAAAAAATGTACAATATAGTATCCCGTATATTCAGTATATCATATCGGCAATTACAATTACCAAAACTAGTTCACTCTATATAAAAGTAAAAAAGTAAAAATTTTTACAACAATAGTATCCCGGATATTCAGCATCGTCGTTATAAATTTTTGATTCGCCAATAATTTCCTATCCGGCGGTGAGCCCGGCAGTCCGGTAAATCCGTCTAATTCGATCGTAAATCGAACGGTTCATCGTGGCGTGCGCGTATAGCTCAGCCGTTGCCGGAAGCCGCTGGAGCCTTCCGGTGTGCGGGGGGGGGGGGGGGGGGGGGGGGGGGGGGGGGTGCGTGCGGACGGGGTAGCAATAGGGAAAGGGAGGAAGGTATTCTATCCGCCGTGAGAGCTCAGCCAGCTCGGTGGTGGAACCCCAAGTTGGCCCCGCGAATGGGGTTGAACTATGTCGAGTGGGGATTAGAGAGTGGCTGAATGGGCGTCCAGAGATCCGCGGCGAGTGCACAGCCTCGCACGAGGTGCACTAGTGCACTGCACCGTGCACTACCCTTCCTCACCCTGCCCCCCTCTCGCTTCCTCCCTGTACCTACTTCTCTGACTGGCGGGCCGCAAATACCGGCAAATGGCGAACACCGAGAGGGAACAATGCACAGCGTCGGCTCGAACCCGCAAAGTCCTCTCAATTATGCGGCGATGCTAATTACTTGCGACTCGTTCCCTCTCGCTCTCACCCGCGAAAAGCTACCGAGCACCGGAGGCTTTTGCACGCCTCGCTACTACGCCCCCCCCCCCCCCCCCCCCCCCCCGGTTGCCCCCTCTCCGTTGGTGAAGGCTCAGCTGCCCTCTCTTGGAAAGCCCACGAATCCTTCACACCGTATGTTGAAATTCGCATTCACTAACCCCCCTCTCTGCCCCCTTGTTCCTCTTCTTCCTCTTCTTCCTCTTCCAGTCATTCCACGTATTCTCACCCACATCCTGCCATTCCTCTCTATCGATAACGCGAATTTGCCCTCACGAGCACGGTCGTCCCCCTGTGAGCGCGAGCCGGGTTACGTTACCTGCCTGCACTTCTCCAATTAACCCCTAACCAAGATTCAGCGGAGCGCGGCCCCCCTGAGCACCCCCGGTAAATAAGCCCCGCCGAGGGGAAGTCGAGAGCTTTCCGGGGGTTTCGATGCTTCCGAGGTTCGAAAACCGCTGCGCCCTCTAAAGCACTCAGTCTCCCTCGATCGAATCTCTCTTTTCTCTTTGCCCCCCCCCCGTGTTTCTGCATGCGTATGTTAACTCCGGTGCTCTCGCGCTTCGTTTGCTCTCGTTCGAAGCAAATTTTAACTCTACACACCGCCGCGAACTCTCTCTCTCTCTCTCTCTCTCACACACCGGATGCGGTGTTACGCTCGGGAAGTAATTTCACGTAGCTAAACTTTTTCGAATCGAATTTGAAGAGAGAGAGGCGCAGCCGAGCGAGAGCTTGGCCGGGTGAGGTTATAGTTTGCGCGATGATCCGCATATTTTTGTTATCGATGATGAGCTTTTCTTTTTGAGAATTTGAGAAAAAGGACTATGAGACTTCGTTGAGGATGTGAAGCCGAGGAAACTTTTCCTTTGGCAAAACTTCGTAGGATACGTAGTTTCTTGGTTACGGAGAGATCAAGTTTTCAGCCAATGAGAACGCCGGAAAATCGGCTCTTCCTTAATACCTCGGTATCTCGAGAACCGTGCACGGTAGAAACATTTTCCGAAGAGATTGTTTGCTCAGCTTAGAGTACTGAACACGATGCCGATGTTTTTTTTCCATTAACTTTTAAACAATAAAGCGACTGTTTTTTTTTTTTTTTCTTACGAAGGGAGATGTAGATGCAGCAGCATAAGTAGTTTCTGTTTAAAACAAAAAACGTTCATAGCTTTACAAGGTCGGCAGAGTCGTTCGTACTTCCCCCTCTTCCGCCTCGACAGATACATGCTTACAGCTTCGTGCATTTGAAAAAAAAAAAAAAACAATAAATATTCTAACGACAAGCTATACCATGGCAATTTGAGAACGTCGACCCTGTAAATTTTTTAATATCAAAGCTACGTCGTTAGCGTGTTTCAAAATGCTCTTTAACGGATACCACTAATGGCTGCTTTTCCAGTAGTGCCTGGAATATTTAACGACTCCATTTATCCCAATGGTTTCCCTTGGTAATGCACCAGCCACATTATAATTGATCCAGTACGTTCTCGAATGGTTCTTCGGCATTGAAAGTTTGAATATTCTTTCGATAAATAGAAGCGTTTCGAATTGACAATTTGTTCAAGGGGATATTTTTGAAAGCTCGAACAATTCGTGTCACATCTCGATTGCAACAACTTTATTTTCCAGTGAAATTTGATTGTGTCCCCGTGTTAAAAAAAAAAAAATTATGGCGCGATCGGGTGAAAAGTTCTCCGTTGCGACAGCTCATCGAATTTCCTCGCCCTTTCATACGCGTGGCTCGCGGTATTTTCTGTTGGCACAAGGACGATGGAGTGCGGCATAGGGATATATTTTCGTGAAAACGTGCGTCGGGTTCTCGCCCCGGTAAATGAAAAGCAAACGCGTGAAATGCCAGGGTATGCTCAGCGTATATAGAGAGAGTACCGATTGGGTTGATAGTGACGAACGCGGTGGCGTCGATGGGTCCCCGAGGGATTGGCAAACAGCAGCAGCGGTTTTCAAAAGCTCATGGCGTATGCCGATGGTCGACGGTGAGAAAAATTTCAATTAAGGCTACGGTCTCCCAACAGTCCACACTCCAAAAGCGAGGCGATCCTCGGTGAAATGCAGGCACGACGCGGAAGCAAGTAGATGAAGATATTCCCGCGCCAGTCCGAGTGAACTGATGAGCAATGAAAAAGTAATTAGGGAGTAAAAAAAAGCAGCGAAATAATTAAGAGGACGGACTAGACTCGAGTTACCGTTCAATTGAATCAAAGTTGGTCGAGCAAATAAATTAAATTTCAGCGCGCAGATTCGACAAAGTGAAACGTGACGATGGAATATTTTTTTACGCGCTGAACCTGAATCGGTCAACCGTTTTTTTAAAGGGCCTTAAGGCTCTAAACGAGTTCGTTCGCTCACATAGAGATCCGGGCTGGCCGGTAGCATGCCGAGAAAATTCTGAAATAATTCATAGATACTACTTGAGGTATGTACTATGCAGTACCGAAGAGTTTTCCCCAAAGCTGACTCTTTAAATGTATTTTTAAAGGGCCTTAAGGCTCTAAACGAGTTTGTTCGCTCACATAGAGATCCGGGCTGGCCAGTATTTTTTCTCTATTAATTCGTTCCGTCGTTGGTATTTTTTAAAGCAAAGAACATTTCAATTCCATCGCCGGCGGGCCAGATTCGTTTACGCACTATTCGGGAAATTCGAGCCCTTCTAGTGGCAATGGTACAGCGAGATACAGGCAACGTGCGCTCCCAGAACGCGAGGGCTCGGCATACAGTGCCTGTATAGCTCGAGATAATTGAACGCCGAGGCTAGTGCGCGAGTTAATTGGCAGAAGAGTAATTACTTGGTGGAACGGCGGGGATTTCGCCCTGGTGCTGATGCTGCTGCTGCTGCTGCTGTTGGTCGTGGTACGTGCGTGCCCCTGGTTTCTCATTCTCGGAGCGCCGACGAGAGGATTCCAAAACCGCTCTGCCCGAGAGCAAATCTGTCCGGCAGCCCTTCGTGAACTACCAAGTGGAGTTCGGCGGAGCGTGCGTCGAGCACAGTTCGGTAACATTGGGAATTAATACTCGAATTGATGCCAAAAGCCATTTGAGAAAATCGAGCTCGTATCGTTAATTAATCCGAGTCGCCATTTCGCCGTTCGGATCGGATGGACGGCAAGATAAGCCGGACCGATTAGCGGGAATTCCGAATATCGTGGAAATGTTGGGCGACTAAAGAAATTTGCGGGAAAAATTTGATAATTTATTTTACGCTTCGTTTGTTCGAGTCGACGTTGGGCCAAAACGGCTGGAGATACGAAAAAAGTGGTTCCCACGAAAAATTTCCATCTCTCCGAGACGAAGAGAAAGTGTCCTCACATATTTTTACCTAACTCCATTTTTCTACGAGATATCCACGGTTTTGCGACTCGACAGGACGCGGATGCGAATATTTTAAAGTCGATCGACACATTTTTTAAAATAAATTTCCACTGTTATATAGAACAGTGAACGAAACTCTTCGACTCTTCGACAACTCACACTTGCATAAAACAAAAATAAAACAAGTATATAGAAATAAATTGCCGGATGACGATTAGTCCAAAGCGAGCGTGAACGGAGATCTAAAAATCGTGGAAAAAGTTCTTCGGGGAGTCGTAAGTAGTAAAATTGCCTAACATCCGGAATGCGAATGTCGGTTAGTGCGTTTCCAGTTTCCGCCGTACATCTCGCCCTATCTGGCCTCGTTAAGGGAATGACAACTAGACGACCCGTCGTGCCAATTACAGCTGGGAGCTGCCCGAGAGAGCCGAACGTCGCGCAGCCTCTCGTCCCGGCTATTCGTGCCGTTATGGGGGTCGTGAGGAGAGGGGAGGAGGGCGCGGAGTGCCGTCGCGCGAGAAACGAAATTTCACCGGTCGACCAACGGGATGATCCGAGCGGAATACCAAGTGCCGGGCATCGCGAGAATGTTAGGCGAAATGGGTGTAGAGAGATGCACGGGTTGGGGACGGAAGGTGAAACGATAATTATCGAGCGAAGGATAGGGAGAGATAACGACGCAACGAGAGAGTCCCTTGCGGACTCGCAGTTACGATGGGATCGTTCAGTTTCCCCAGAAAAGCATCGTTTAGAAAATAATTCGAATTTCTCGCTGGTTCGGAAGAAACAATCGAGGCGCGAGCTACGGACTACCGATCTAATGATGATTCGAGAGATTTTATGGTTTTTTTTTTAAATATTAATTTTTAGATTTTTTTTTTACTTTTCATTCATATTTTATGTTAATGATTAAATTGTACGGAACTTTATTTATCGACCTGCCCTGGTCATTATATGTATACCTATGACGTTCATATTATCAATCCCGATAATATGAACTTAAACGTTGTGGTAAGGAATAAACAATCGAGGCGCGAGCTACGGATTACCGATTTATGTATCGTTCGAGAGATTTCATGGTCTTTTAAAAATTAATTTTTAGCATTTTTTAGTTTTCATTTATAATTCATGTTAATAATTGAATTGGACGAAACTTTATCGATCTGCCCTGCTTGTTATATGAATAATTATGTCGTTCATATTATCGATCCTGATAGTATGAACTTAAACGTCGTCGTTGAAAATAAACAATCGAGGCGCGAGCTACGGATTACCGATTTATGTATCGTTCGAGAGATTTAATGGTTTCTTAAATTCAAATTCATTTTTAGAAATTAATGGGTGTAGTGAGATTCGCGGGATGGGGACAGAAGGTGAAACGATAGTTATCGAACGAAAGATAGGGAGAGATAACGACGCTACGGGAGAGTCCCTTGCGGACTCTCAGTTACGATGGGATCGTTCAGTTTCCCCAGAAAAGCATCGTTTAGAAAAGAATTCGAATTTCTCGCTGGGGAGAAAAAAAAGGAGAAAAACGAAAAGTTCTCGCGCTTCTCGCGCATTTCAATCATTGCGAGATAAATTCCCTCTCGTATTTTTTGTATGTTGATAAGGAAAAAAAAAACTTTTAAAGAGAAAACGAACGAGCGAGCTGCTTAAGCGATCGCTGTAGGTGGGAAGTATCTCGTGCCAAAAACTCTCAGGAGTTCTTTGCATAGCCCCGTTCTCCCCCGGCGCGGATAGGTGCGAGTCGATCGGGAGATAACGATAGCCGGAGAGCTTTGGCCGGGCTCTCCGAGACGATGAAATCGAAGGGCGAAGGACCGTTTCGAATAAGTCGGGTGTGGAAATTCCTTTTTTCGGGAGTTATTTTTTTATTTTTTATTTTTTTTGCTTTTTGGAGCACGGGCTTTGAGAAAATCGAGTTTTAGCCAAAAATAGTTTAAACAAATAACTATGAGGTAATTTTTTTCTCGTATCTGATGTTTTACGGGTAGTTCCCTTCTTTGAAAGAATCTCTAAGAATTCGATAGTATTTTCCGTTTAAAAAATGACAGCCTTTTATTTGTCTATCGACGAAATTCCTTCGTAAACGAACAGCTGTAATTTTTAAACGGAAAACACTATCTAATATCTAGACGGTGAATTCGTAGAGCATCTTTCAAGGAAGAGAATGAGCCGTTATACATCAAAATCGAGCGAAAATTACGGATTATTCTTTGAAAAAAACTGAAAAACTGAAATGCTTAATTTAGCGCAAAACCGGTTAATATTTTTGCAAATCCATTCAAATTAATGTTTCTCTAAATTAAAAACATCCGCCGTAGTAGAAATGTCTATCCACTACAATCCCCAGAGGCATTGAAGTTTGTACAAACCAGTTTAAAAATGAAGCACTCATTTGACTATCGTGAAGCGCTCCAACCTCCTAAATCGTCCCAATCAATGACGCAAGAAAACTCTCGAATAAAAAATATAAAATTAAATTAAAAATAATCAAATCTCAGCATACGTTATTTCTTTAGTGCACCGGACTCACATATTTTGTCCCCGACCGCTCGAAACACTTTACGAATTGTCTCTTTTTTAAATTCTATCCTGCTATTCTCATCCCTGGCGATTGCAATCTGCCGAAAATTAGAAAAAAAAAAAAATTAATTGAAGATATTGAAAATTTGAGAAACGTTCCCGGGCGTCTTTTTGCGTTTAATAGAGTCTGGCTTCGCTCGGCGGATCCAGCGGAGCGCCGGGTATTAGATGAGCGCGCAGCGCGAATGTAACCCACGGTCGGCTTCACTGATTGCCAATATGGCGAGGAGGAGTGTCGGGGAGAAAGGCCGGGGCTTTTGGGGAAGCTCCACTCGACGTAGCATATTCCACAGTTGAAGCCTTCTCGCGTGTTTCCTCGGGTTTCCCCCCGCTCGCGGCCCCCGCCGAGGCACAATGCCGCAGGCGTTAATTCCCGGCGAAACGTATTGCACTCCCCGCGATTCAATTGTTCCAGCCTCGCGAGCACTGTTCTCGGCGCCACCGAACTAGCGTTCATAATAATCCACCGGTGAGAGTTCCACCCCTCGTCCCCCTCCCGCTCCCAGGTTATGCCGTTCGGGTCCCCTCTCGCTCCGCGGCATCGCATTCACCGGCTTTGCGCTGTGCATTCACCCGCTGATGCACTCTCGGTGCTCATCTCTCCGCGCTCTCTTGAAATCCAGAACAGAAAACCCACCGTATGACGCCCTCGCGCCCCGACTGACTCGGCGCCGCTCCGCAATTTCGCACAAAGACGGACCCAGCATGCAGACCGAGACGGAAAGATGGCTAAGGTCTCGCGGCCTTCCTCTTCGGAGCTGGAGATTTTTGGATTAGTGGGGAATCGCATAATAGGGATTATATGAATTATACAATTTTTTTTTTTTTTTTTTTAGATGGTTTTTGGGCAGAACTGGGGATTTTATGAAGACTGGAAATGCGAAGATAAGACTTTGTAGCGCGGGGAAAATTACGCTAATTTTTATCGTACCAGAAGTTATCTGTGAAGTGATTTTTTAAGGAAAAATTATTTTTGGGGAAAGTTTTTTTTGTGGAATAAGTTAAAAGTTGGTATTGAGGAAAGGTAGAATTACTGGCTATGTAAAGAAAAACCTCTCATCTTGACTGTGTAAATTCACAGTGTAGATTGATGGTACTTTTTTTAAGTTATTGAACAAAAATTAAGATCTATTTTTTTGATCGAGGTCTCCTGTCGACACTCTGTGTTTTCGGTGATTTATAACGATAACGGAGCCTCTGACGGTCTAGGTGCATAAGACTTTGTTTGTAGATCGGAAAATGATCTGCAAAAAAGGTCCTGACAACATTTTTCGTAAATCCACTGGTTTCGGAGTAAATTGAACGGATACGTTGCGGCACTAAAAATTAGAGATTTATGAGAAATGTTGGGCTCGTATCTGCCTTGTAAGATGGATATTGTGGAGCGGCGGTTCAGGGAGCAATGACGAGTAGGATCGATGGGATTCATTGCCACTTTGTATTTATAGCTGAGCTTTTGCAACTACATCGCTGTCGATGAGACTCTGAGGTACGTCCCAGATCCTGACGACAACCGCAAAACTCTCCTCACGCAGGAAGCCGTGGTGACTGTGCGCGGTGTACCGCTCACTCATTACATGGAGGACCTTCTGACGTCCAAGATATCACTCAATGCTGGAAAGGTCAGATCCACTAATAATTCTATGAATTATTAATAATTTATTGCCTCAATAAACAATAAAATTAAAACCGAATAAAAAGAATCGAAATTGCTACTTCCGGCTCTTTCATAAAAGCGGAAGTGGATTAAAAAAAAAATTGATAATAACTATAATTTAGAAAAACACTTCAGTTTGATCTCAAAACCAGAAGTACTTTAAAGAAATAATCACAATACTAACACATTGCCTAAAATTGATCCTTTTTGATCGTATTAAAGAAACTAATGCTTATAAAGTAAGATTTAATAGTAAAAGTAAAATTTAATTTCATTATTTAATTACATTTTTAACAAACAATATAACATATAAAAAAATAGGGGAGACAAGCAGTGGAGTGGGTCATCGACAAAATGGGGGTCGAGGTGAAGGATCTCGCGAGTTCAGCCGTAAAGTCGACGGATGAATTGCTGAACCACACACGCCGCCAGATCGACGACATAACGACGAAGACCCGACGAGGCATGGACGATCTGCAGAACGCAGCCAAGAAGTCCTTCGACGATATCCACACACTCACCACGCCGCCGTCACCTCAATCGATGCCAAAATTGTAGCTAAGGTTTCGAACTAGTTTTAATCTCTTCAATTGATCGCGCTCGACTTTTTCCGAACGATCGGATGTTGTCGAGAGATTAATAAGGGAACGAAATATATCGCGTGCGATGCAGAAAAATTTGTGGATTAATTTCGTTTCGCGATCATAATATTTATTAAAGTGTTCAAATGAAAAAAAAATCTGTCTTACCTGAGTGTGTCCGATCGTTCGGTAAAAAGTCGACTGTGGTGTACATAGAATGCAATTGTCCTCGGTGACGTCGATAAAAATAAAACCATGAAAAACAGTAAAAAGAATTTGAAAAAAAAACGGCCAGTAGTGAAATTTTTGAACGTCATTGATGAGAACAAAAGAAAGGAATACTTGATCTCGAAGGAAAAACAAATCGGCCGTTCAAGGAAGAACAAAACGATGTTCATTCGCGAGCAACCTCTCTGTGAGGAAAAAATAAAATCACGTAGATTTCTACGCTGCAGCTACAATTCGCTTCGCGAAGCTTTATCACCCCCGAAACCCCAAAGATCGATAGGTTATAATTTGCCCGAGAGGGATGTTTATTTTTGTTGTTTTTTTATTCGAACCCTTTTTTGAGATTTGAATAACGGGAAAGATATGACTAAGGATTGTCAACTGTTCGTACATTATTGAAATCTTGTAATGAATTTCGAAGCCTCTGCGTGCGGGCCGCGGAGCGGACTGAGAGGAGATTCTTGTCGAGTTTCCTGGCGTCGATAAGAGAAAACGCGCGTTGGATGCACAGAGAAAAAAGGCTTTTTCTCGGGACTCACCTGCCGATGCATAATAGCGCCCACTTACAATCGCTGCCTAGTATTTTATCTTTAAATAGTTCCGAAGAGCTTTCTAATTTAGAAACCAAAAAAAAAAAAAAAACTGATAATACGTCAAAGGCGAGATATTCGCAAAATTCGTTTCGGCATCCATCAGAAGAGATTTCTATTTATATAATTCTTTTTAAATAAAATAGACGCCAGCCCAAAAAATCGATAGGAATTAAAGACGGTGGAGTTGAAAGAAAAAGAAATTATGCAAAAAGAAAAAAGACATTCGATATCGCTTGTTGTACTTCGTCCTTAACGGCGCTCGATTATTGTTGTAAATACTGATCAATAAAATATAAAGTATCATGAACTTTCGTTATTAATCGCTTCGTGAATCGACCTTCAATATCGTTATAGGAAAAAAGAAGAAAACCAAATACTGCTGCTGATTACGAAGGTAAGGACGGATAATTTCATTAATTATTTTATTGATACAATAATATGCGTAATAAGATTTTTATACATAGTAAGATATATAAATATTTGTTGTAACCTCACTCTGTTGTCAATAAATTCACTGTTACTACTACTAATAACAATAATAACAATAGTTTTTATTGCCTCCAGGAATACATAGGTATTCTTATAGCAAGCGGTAGGTCGTTAGCATTTCTTGCAATTCAATAATTAATATGAAATATTAATTAAAACTAAAAAAAAAAAGCTAAAAATATATTTTTCTGAACCATTAAATTTCTCCAACGATAAATAAATCGGTGAGTCCGTAGCTCGCGAGTCGATTCTTTATTTCCAACGACGGCGCTTAAGTTCATATTGCCGGGGTCGGTAAATCGTCGAGCAATCAATTTTTAATGCTCCCCGTGCGCGCGCGACTTCGTGTCCGAAACCGGTGCCGATCAATGATGCAGGCATTCGTTAATTATAAATGGGGGGCCATTCGGCTAATGAGAACGGAATTTCGCGGATAGTCGGAGCGGAGCCGGTTGTTCTGAAATCGTGTAAATTTGGTCAAGCCATAGAGCTCGGGTTTTCGTGACCAGAGACCCGTAAGGGAGACGAATAATTGATGACGTTCCGACTCATCGGACGAGTTTCTCCTGTGACAGAGTCAGGCAAATATTGACGTCGGCCCACCGGCGAGGACTCCGCTCCGATCGCAAAGCTCTCTTTGTCTCCTCACCAGACGGCAAGGATAATACCTCGACCGTGGAATAGTACACATCCCGAGAAGCTCTTCCTTGTCGATTCGGGGTGGGGGGGGGGGGGGGGGGGGGGGGGGTTCATTCCGCTTGTATCCCGGGGCCTCGCAAACCTCTCCGGAATCATCCCGTCCTGGCTCAATTCGGACCTACATGTAGACCGATCTCGGGTAAATATAACTCACCGGAACTACTCCGTTTACCAGAACCGCCATCCGAATGGAATTAATCGAATTTCGAAATTCTATGGGAAGTTTTAATTGAAGAGTTTTACGATGCGTCGATCGAATCCGAAGCCAACCGGGAAGTAATTGACGGTCGTGGATTTTATTTTATTTTTTGCGCGAAATACTTGAATTTAATATTCGAGCCCATTCGACGAGAAAAAAAAATTTGCTGTAAGCGGAGAGACGGATAAAAATAAATTGAGTTTAAGCGTTGACGGCAAAATGAATGTACGACTGAAAAACAGCCATAGATTAATTCGAGGATTGGTATGAAGAGGGATTTTTTTTCACGAAGTTCTAAACGAAAAAAAAATACAAAAATTTGAAAAAATAAAATTGCACTGGGCGGGGATGCGAAGATAAAATAAATTGTTTGAACGGAGAGGGGTTTGGGGGTTGGG
The DNA here is from genome assembly GCA_958510785.1 of Exephanes ischioxanthus. Taxonomy (NCBI): domain Eukaryota; kingdom Metazoa; phylum Arthropoda; class Insecta; order Hymenoptera; family Ichneumonidae; genus Exephanes; species Exephanes ischioxanthus. The sequence continues at coordinate 11,076,995 of OY294023.1, read as the reverse complement.
GGCAAAATTAATATGGGACTGAAGAGCAGCCGTGGATTAATTCGAGAGTTGGTATGAAGTGGGATTTTTTCTTTATCTCTGAATTGGACTTTTCTTTTTTCAAATGAGAATCATCGGACAGCTTTTTGGCTACTGGCCAGACAGCGCACCGTACTATCTACCGCCTTCGGGAAGTTCCGCGACGTCTGACCGCCCCGAGGCTCCCGCTGGCCCTCAAAATCATTTCCCTCCGATTCGCAGACACGTACGAAACTATGTGCCAAAGGTAAATGAAACTTCTCGGTTGGATATATATCAACCGTTGCTGTCCGTCGGAATTAATTAAATTTCGGATCCACTGCTGCTGTATCTTCCTCAACGGAGAACAATTGGTAATAATTATAATACTCTTTTCGACACTCTTTTTATGTAGCATGTACATGCCGTGACATAAAAGTTCTATAAAAGTAAGCTCGGTCCGTTATATCCCATTCCTCTTCCAGAGATTATTCTTGTCTGTTAGCTATATTGGCTCGCCCGCTTCGCGCCTCGCAGTATCTGTGCGAGTGGCTGTGAGTATCTGTGAGTGCCTGGGAGTATATGTGAGTATCCGCGAGTACCGGTGAGTATCTTCGAGTATATGTGAGTATCCGTGTGAGAATCTGTGAGTATCTGTGAGTATCCGCGTGAGTATCTATGAGTGTTTGTGACATAGATATATATCTGTGAGAATCTGTGAGTATCCGTGAGTATCCGTGAGTGACTGTGAGTGTCCGTGAGTGTCCGTGAGTATCCGTGAGTATCTGTGAGTATTGGAGTGAGTCTCCAATCGACACGAACTTTATTATTATGTACATAATTGTACATCATAAAAAAAAAGTTTTATAGGCGAAAAATCGTCACCGTAGAAACTGGGGCGGATTGCCCCGGTTTCAACCCTCAAACCCCTTATCATCCCGCCGGTCCCGATAACCCGAGAATTCACTCCGTTAGAAAATCGATAGCGTCATAAATTTGTCACACTTCCGTATCGCCCGAACTATCAAAACTTCCCCCGTACCGCTCATACGTACGAGGGGTTTCGCGACCCGAGAATTTCGCCGGAAGTCTCCCACGTACGTATCTTCGGTTATCGGGACGCGAGAGACAAGCCCGGAAAATCGTACAAGCTCATGTTAACGGGGAGGAGCAGGAGGGGCGGGGGGGAGGGGTAAAGCGAGTGGAATCGATGCGTGTTTCACAGTGCAGAGAAGCAGCCTCCCGAGGGCCTGCGGTACAGGAACATATATACCGGTGTCTTAATCCACTCGGATTCACGTACCCGCCATCCGTGCATGCAGCCGCTGCAGCGGCACAGCTCGGTCCAGCAGCTGATGCCGTGCCCCGCTGCGCTCCCCACGAACGATTTCTCTTCCGGAATGTGTGCTCTCCTATCCTACGTCGTTTCCTCGACGTCAAAGGGAATTCCGTCTCTCTGTGAGATACGGCTAATAACGAGTTTCGGAAAATTCGATTAGCCCGGTCCGGGAGAGCGGAGGCCATCGCGTATAGCCGAGTCCCTCTGAGGTGAAGTTGGAACCATGCTCGGGGAAGTTGGAGGCTCGAATTGAGCTTTCCCACTGGCGGAGGTCGCGGAACTCATCGATTTTCCCAATCCATCCATCCATCCATCCATCCATCCATCTATATATATATATGTGTATATATGTGTATATATGTGTATCTGTGTATACATGTGTATATATGTGTATACATATAACTGGATCTCATCGTCGGATTCATGAATTCGCGATCGAACGAGCAACGTTTTCGAGTGAGCTTTGGCTCTCCGATGCATTCGAGGAAGGCTCATGGTTTACACATCGTAGCAACCTCCGCAGCCGGCGCACTGGATGATTCTCGCTCCGGCATCCGTCTCGCAGGACCGATTGGAGTTGAGAGAGAACTCGATGGGCTCCGATGAAAGCCTCGAGGAGTCGGAGGACCGGGGACCTTCGAGGATCTTCGAGAGCCATCGGCGGTCAAGAAGTTCGTGAAAGTAGAGGCTCTCGAGCGAGACGGGGCGTTTAAACGCCGACCAGGATTCACCGGGCCGATTTTCTTTTCAATCTTCATCCCCGATTCATTCGCCGACCCTTTGGAGGAGGATTCTTACCGATTCGTATACCTTTCTCCGTGGAGGTTTTGGGATTCACGACTCGCACTGGGGCACAGCTGTTGGCCGGCCGGGAATTGGCATGGCGCAACCTCGAAAAAGTTGGCTCTCGCCAACGTTGCTGGTCTTCTTTTTTCTGCAGACACTATTTTAGGCACGTAAATCTCGACTAACGACGATTTGTTTCAAAGAGTTGCGCGAATAGGCGGGTAACAAAACGGCCGCCTGTTCTTCACTTAAAATAAACTAATTGTATAATGTTTATTGTAATTATCATTGTGATATATATTATATAATATATAATAATAATACGTATTATTGCAAGTAGTTATAAGATGTTGTGTACGATATCAAGTTGGACCGTAAGTCTGAATTAAGGATCGCTTTAACGCGGTTCGTTTCTGTAACTTATTTCTTCATCGAATTTTTAAAAGGCCGTCTGTTCTTCACTTAAAATAAATAAATTGTATAATGTATATTATATTTATGATCATAGTATATATTATACAATATATAATAATAATACGTATTATTATAATTAATTATAACATTTTGTGTACGACATCAAGACCTTAAGTCTGAACCGAGGATCGCTTTAACGCGATTCGTTTCCGTAATTCATTTTTCCATCGCATTCCTAATCCGCCAATTACTGTCCCTTCTTCACGACAACGATACTTTCCCGGAGTTCTCTTTTATCCGCGTTCCGGGAGCGTTTTTCGATTCATTTCGCGTAGTATTCGGGGCCGCTCCGCGGAACGCGACGCAAGCCATCCTCCGCCAATCCTCGACGGGGCTGAGCTCTTCGGATTCCTCGGGAGTATCAGCCCCGGGCTATGGGCGATTTTCTTTCGAATAAATTCCCTCGAAGTGGCTCGGGAGGACGTCGAACGTCCGAGACGTTGCGAACGGCGGGGCGGGGGGGGGAGGTTCCTCGCGGATTTGGGATAATTTCCCTCGGACGTTTAAAAAAGTTTCGAGTGCCCGGCGGGACTCTTAAAGCCATTCCGCAGTACGAGCTCGCCGCCCGCCGATCGGGAGGGCAAACTTCGAGTTATAAAATATACGGTTCGGAGGTCGTTGCGGATAGATTGTTTGATCGGAAGCGGCCGCGAGGAGGAAGTGCGCGGGGCCCGGAAGGGGATGCAGCGGGAGGAGAACGACGACGACAGCGACCAGATTGGGTGACGTCGAGATTGCTTCGAAGAGGGCGAAGCGGAAAAGAAAATCTTCTGGACTATACAGGATAATATTCTTTTATTATATTTTCATATATATCCTGCCCCTCCCCCCCCCCCCCCCCCCCTATCCGGGCTTCTGCCGACCCTCGTCTCTCGCGCCACTCGGGGGAACGCCGGCTGGGCATGACGAGAGAATATACAGAAAATCACCGGGAAACTCCTATTTGTATAGATTTTACGTCCCCGTGAACTTCGATGGACGATTCGACGAACGTAAAATTTATCGGCCGAAATGTGAAAAAGGTGATGGAAAAATGTTGAGTCGAGGGTGGGAAGAAAACAATATCGGGCGTTTGAAAATATTTTAGGGCGGCGTTTACTGCCAGGCTGTCTTCAGCTAAAATCTCATCTTTTGAGGAAATATAATAATAATAATAACACAACAATAATAATAATAATAATCGATCAATGTATGACGACTTTGCATTTACTATGTATTTTGGAACATATATACGGAAATATGTGCAAAAATAAGGGCGAAAAATACATCCGAAATAAATTAAATTCTGCGATTTTGGATGATCGATATATCAACCATAAAATTGTTTTACATTTCAAGAAAATGTATTTCTGTAAATATATATTTTTTAAATCTAAAATTCAAAATTTTACATATATGTTATCTTTTACCGATGTCGTTTTCGACACGCGACACGTATGTATTTTTCCCATGTGAACTCTGAAAAAAAAGACCACGATACGACGACCCGACCTTCGATCCCTTTGAGCCCTTTCCCGGCGTGTGCGCGCGATACTGTTTAGCCGAGCAAAAATATAACTCGTCCCGAGAAGCGGCATCGTCGTCGACCGGTAACTGTACATACCGAACGATATTGCTCCTCGCTCCACGGTAATATGTACAAGAAATTTATGTAACTTTGAATTTACACGGAAAGTACATATATTCGCTATTATATAGGCAATATAACGTTGCGCAAGGATGGGCGGAAGCGGCGAGAGAGCGGGTGGTGATTCCGTGCTGCTGGAAAGACGGTTGCTCCACGAGGCAGCCTCGTTCCTCGTCGCTGCTTGTGTGGGTCGGTGGGTCGCGAACGACGCCGCGCATACGCCCGATCCCATTAGCATACAATTATCTTTATGCTTCTTTTATGATTCATATTTAGTGGCCCGCTTCCGGGAGTTTCCGCGCCCGAGACTCTCGAGCCCTTCCACGGTATCGCCCTTAAAGCGTTTTCCTCAGCCACCCGCTTTTCCATCCCTTTCGTTGCTACACAAACGTATACATATACACATACATATATACATCTAGGTTTCCCCCTGAAGCGCGAACGCGCCAAGAGTCGCGGAATATAGGCAACTCGACCGCTAAGAAACCGAAGGGCGCACCTCAAGTAGTTTTACGAGTTAAATTTCTGGAGATACGCTATTATGTTTCTTAGCGGTGGATAAATATGTGTAAATGTGTATATAGATTTTACGATCGTTTTGTTCAAAACTCGTCGAGCATTCTCGCTCTCTCGCCTATCCGGACAAGCTTCAAGACGGTCCTCGCTGAGCTGTCCGTCGTCGTTAATCTTTTGTTTTCGCTCGTAATTTTCCATACGCTGCATCTCTTTTATTCAACGATCCTTACGCCCCTGTCAAGGTGACATGTTATCGTTTCAATCTCGTATGGAATTGAAAGTAGAATTGAAAGTGGAATTGAAAGTAGAATTTTTTTCTTTGGCGGCCCGCAAGCGAATTTTACTTGAGTTATTGATTTTTTTTTCAGTGATTATAACATTCAGATTCTCGATTATAACATTTTCGTTGAAACAAAGAACTACCTTGATCGACCTAAAAAGACCGCTAAGAAACAGAAGGGCGCACCTCGACTCGTTTCACGAGTTACATTGCGGGAGATGCGCCCTTATGTTTCTTAGCAGTGGATACATTTGTATATATGTGTATAATATAGAGTTTACGATCGTTTTGTTCAAAACTTGTCGAGCATTCGCGCTCTCTCGCTTATTCTTCGTAGTTAATCCTTTGTTTTCCCTCGTAACTTTCCATACGCTGCCTCGCTTTTATTCAACTATCCTTACGCCCCTACGATCCTTATTCCGCTTCGTGGACTCGGCAACCGACGATACATTTTCGCCGAATTACGTTTGCGATCTTATGTAGAGGGCGATATACATTATACATGTATATACGTCTATGTAGATGTTATGTATCGGTCTTGGCTTGCCGTGGTTGTCTCACGAGACTCCGTCTCGCTCCTCCTCGGGGTAACGTGTTCTCTCGTTCAAACATTGTTTCGGTAGGACGATCTCAAACATCGTTTGGGAACGAAATGCAAACTGTAGATACGTTGATATATACGTGTCCTTGTGTGTATGTATGCACTGGTACGGGTTTCGTGGAACCACAAATTAAATCCTATTATACGAAAGCATCGTCGAGTCTGTACGATCGTAAAACATTGCTATAAATTATGGGAGCCGAGAGGAGACGAGACGCGGAGGAGATTATATTTCGCAACAGATTTTGGGGTAATTTGCTGGGGAAATTTTCCAGGAGCGTTATCGTTAATTGTGATGAAAGTTGGGTATTTGTAAACGGAGTTAATTTTTTTTTGTTTACATGCGCGCCGGGAGAGTGACTTGAAAAAATTAGGGAAACGTGGGGAGATTCCAAATATACGGGAAAAAGATTGTACCTTAATTTTGCTCAAAAGTGGCTCGTGGAACCTTGATAAAAAAATCGGACAAAATTTTATCAGAAAGTACATCGAAAAACGTACATTTTGTGTTGCTGGGTTTTTTTGGCACGAAGCATAGTTTTCGAACTAAAAATGGTGCGCGAGATACTTCCGATGTATTTTTCTTTTACTCGATTCAGCGAAGCGAAACAATTTGTCGATACCCTTGACTCTTAATATGGAAAATATAATTTTTGTAATTTTCTTAAATAAGAAAACATTATTTTTGTAATAATAACTAAATTGATTTAATTATTACATAATTATCCAAAGTTCAATTTAAATAAAGGTCGAAGGATCGTTTCTGCAGCGATAAAACTGTATTTACGCGATCAGGAAGTTCCACCCGATAGCGTTCATAAATTGCATCTATTAATATCCACGTAGCCTAAGGTAATTGCTTCAAAATTCCTGGCCTCTATTTATATGCAAAGCGAATTATCGAAGCGGCAATTTTATCCGGACAAAAATTCGCCCAACTCCGATGTCGACTATACCACTTCCGATAAATTTACACAATTAACGGTATATATAATTCGACGTGATAAATTAAATTTTGGAAAATTAAAATATAAAAACTTTCATCCGCTCCATTTGCAATATGACAATATTTCGCGTTTATTGTATTATCGATCGATATAATTATTTATAATCAGTACATTTATTTATAACCGGTGTTTGTTGGTAATTCGTTTTGTACAAATTTTATCGGGACCATAATTTCCCCTACTCCGATTCCGGCTATATTACCACTTCCGACAAATTTTCACGATTGACGGCATCGATAATCCGACGTAATTAATTAATTTAAAAAAATATATATATATTTAAAAAATTTCATCCGCACTACCTGCTATTAGAAAATATTTCGCATTTATTGTATTATCGATCGAAACAATTATTTATAATTTATAACCAATATATTTATTTATCTATAACCGGTGTTTCCTGGCAATTCGTTTTGCACAAATTTTATCCCGACAAAAATTTGCCCGACTTCGATTCCGGCTATCTTATCACATCTTCCGAAAAATGTTAACGTAATAAATACAATTTTTTTAAAAATAATAAATAAAATTTCGTCCCCGCTACTTGCCATACGAAAATATTTCGCATTTGTTGTATTATCTATCGGAATATTTATTTACAACCCGTATATTTATTTCTCGATAACCAGTGTTTGCCGGCAATTGGTTTCGCACAAATTCGCAACGCGTGCCGAAACGGTTAACGAGAGATCGAATTTTGAAACTGTAAATTGAATTCGATAATCTCGTTGATGCGAACAAGGGAGATCGGCGCGGATGGAGAACGAGGGAATTCAGGGGGTGTAAAACGAGTGAACCTGCCCGGTCCGTTGCCGAACGTTTTCCCCATACAGCTTGCCCTATTATAGGCGTATATAACTGGAAAATAGCCACGGGGCTTCCAATAAAGCCTGTCGTTAGTACGCGTTCACGCGGTTCTATGGGCCGATCTAACGAGCGTGAAATGATCTATCGATCTTCACCGATGACCTTCGGTGCCGCTTCTCTTCCATCCGCTCTCAGTCGCCCGGACGAATCGTTCATATGTTGGCTCTGGGCTATTACTCTTACGACCGACGCCACTGTTTGACTCTCAAAGCGCCGTAGAACGAGAGAATTCAAGCCGATACGCGATTCATCCCCGTCAGACACGCTGTATAATGAACACGTCGATCTATATATAGGCTGGAAGTCGTTAATGACGCATTGAGCAGCGTATAACTCCATTCCGGTAATACACGCTTTGTTCGATCAATTGTGAAACACATCTACGAGTTTCACTGTTGCTACGTCGAGTTCGTAAATTCCTGAGATTTTTTTTTTTTTTTTTCGTCGCTACTTTTGCTGGAAGTTTCGTTTCGTTTGGAGATGAATAAAAAAAAAATGTAATGAATGCTCGATGACTTGTGGAGTAATTTTAAGAGGTTGAAGTTAAGTTGACACAGATCTGAATTCTTTCGTCTCTCAACTCACATGATTTTATTTATTTTTTCAACAATTGCTAAAAAGGAATTTGGAACCGGTCGACGGCACAAAAAAATTGATTACTCGAACGAAATTAGCGTTTTACGTTTTATTTCAAATCAGCGCCTACGTGAGCGTCAATTAATCGATTAATTAAGCGGGTTCGAATGACGTTTATTCACAGGGCACGGGTAATTGTTTTACCATTAATTACGCGCTGCCCACAAGATTCAAAAGAACCACTTCAGCTCCGGGATAATGAAGTTCCGTAATACATACATACATATATATACAAACTTGTATATATCCACCATCCACCAGCAATTCAGCGGTAAAGTATCCATAACATTTTCCACCGAACACCCATTGTATATTGATTTAACAATCCGTCCCGATGTGTAGTTTAAACAATTTTTTTTTCGAAAAGCGCCTCTAACTCCGCTCCCCTTTCCCGAAGAGCAAACACAGCAGTGGAATGATCATTGAAGGCGGTGCATCCGAAATTATTTTTGTCTCACTCCATATGATTTTGTTTAGTTTAACGGTATTTGCTAAAAAAAAATTGGGACCGGTCAACGACGCAAAAAAAAAATCGTTTAAGCGAACGAAATTAGCGTTTTAGGTTTTATTTTGAATAGACGACTACGTGAGCATCGATTAATCAATTAATGAAGTGGCTTCGAATGATTTTTCTTTACAGGGCATGGGTAATTGTTCTACCATTAATTACGTACTGCCCTTGGAAAACAAAAGACTCAAAAGAATTTCCGTAAAATATATATATATATATATATATATATATATATATTTAATATCCACCATCCACCGTCGATTCAGTGGTAAAATATCCATCAAATTTCCCACCGACGAACACCCATTGTGTTTTGGTTTAGCAACCCGCCCCGATGTGTAGTTCGAACAGAAATTTTGCACGATCAATGCTGATTTTGCTGCCGTTGTTTGCCTTTCGAAAAGCACCTTCCCCCCCTTTCCCAAAGAGCAAACACACACACCAGTGGAAGGCTCATTGAAGCCGATGCAGCGAGCCTCGCGAAAATCAGCAGGTACGGCGAACGTCATAATGAACTCGTCGATATTCTCTCCCTCATAGCTCGTTAAATTTGCGTTGATCCACCTATCGCTCTTGTACGCTGCGTTCTCCCCGCGCGCCTCCGCACGGGAGCTCGCTAGTTTGCACTGGTCTGTCGGTTTCCCTTGTTTTCACCGATGTAACTTCGCCGCACCCCATCCCGCTCGTATCACTGTTAACTATCGCGAAACGTGAATAATACTCGTTTCAACCCTTCGTCCCCCTCCCGCCCAGCGCACCCCCTTCCGCCTGGAGGGTATGTGCACACTTCTGTGCATGCACCATAGTTGGCTCTACTGTACGAAACAGACCGGACCTTCCATTGTTTCCACGTTAATTGCGAGCTCGATGCTCGTACCAGAAATGTTTGTTCCAAACAGGATTTTTAAACGTTATTATTCCCTTGCACCGGAGCAGCCCGACGGATTTCGTTGCCGATGCATAATCGACGAATCGCCCGTTCGCTGAGTTGCTCCTCTTTGGTCATTGGAAAAATCTGGTCATGGCGGAACGATCGTGAACGGTCGGAAACGAGATTCCGCTGGGTAACAGTGATAGAGCCGTCGGTGCTAGCCGACAAGTAGTCACGCGCTGTAACCGACCAGCCGCGCTCTGTCGCCAATTTGTAAAATTTTCGGCACAGATCGTGTTATCGATCGATGGAATTTAATCCGACCGCGGAAGAATGGGATTTGACTGGGTGGCAACGATTTTTTTTCATCGGCTGGATAAATATGGCAAACCGATGATTGGGAAATGGCTAATCGAGTTGTCGTGCGGTAATGGAGATAAATAAAGTGGAAGATTCACCAAATTGGGTACGTTTTGAACGACTGACTGAAAAATTGCCAAAATTTGCGTGATTAAAAAAATTGCACTACGATCTTCTTTACCGACCGTGGTATCTCAAATGGTCTTAAACTTGGCCAAAGTTTGAGGATCTTTGGTCACTTCTCATCGGCAATCCGAGGAGGCATTCCCAACCAGCGGGGAGAATAGAAATCTTACCGATCCAACTCGAGCCTCCAGTAGATGGATCGCCAGGTAGTCAAAGCTCATAATGGTTAGACGCGTTATGTCCTCCGCTCACGGTCTCAGCGTTTTCTCAACTCGCGTTTCCGCACTGTTTTATCGTCGAGCCTCACACCGTTTTGCCTGATTTTATAGTCCGGCTAATGGTGGTTGGTGAGCTCCGAGGAGAATATGGTCTAACCGACGGCATTGCCGTGGCGGGTTCGCTCCCCTTGAGTGTTTCCCAGATGGCTATTCGATCGGAGCGTAAACTCTCGCTGGCCACCGCCTCCGAGCCCGGGCGTGCGGAGGTGTCGGGTGTCGGCGGTCGTTCGGACACCTTGGTGGCGGTCGTCGACAATGCCGGCAGCTCACCAAGTTTGATTTTAGCGGTTCGGGCGCCGGCACGAGCTGACGGTAAAGCGAGCGGGATGATCCGACGACAGGGAGGTTCGAGAGGAACCGAGATAAAGTCCGCGAATAGCTAATAACGTACGTGCCTCGCCTACTAATCGGCTTTGAGGATATTCGCCCTCGGGGACTTTGGACAAAGCGGGAGGCCGCTCCCGCCGGGCTCTCAAGAAGTTTCGACCCTCCGCAAGATTAGAGTGACGAAGAGACCCTCACCTCGACTCTCACCTTCGGACACTGATTTTTTATCCCAGGATCTCTTCGGGGATAAATTGAAATATCAATGAAGAAAAAAAATAAGAAGGGTGAAATAAATCGGTGATTTTTATGAGGAGTGCAAGAATTCGAGGGATTATTTTATTCTCAACCCCGACAGTCGAGTGAACGGGAATAATATCCATGAAAAATACTCCGAATGTTAGATCATCGAAAGATAATTTTTTCTTCGTGATAAATTGAAATAGCCATGAAGAAAAGATAAGAAAAGAAATATCGTCGATTTTTATGAAGAGTGCGACAATTCCATAAATTATTTTCCTCAATCCCGATTAGCCGAGTGGACGAGAATAATGTCCATAAAAAAATGCCCCAAATATTAGATTATCAAAAGACAATATTGTTTAATCCTTAAGTTTCATCACGAATCTGCTGCTTATTCAATGTCCATAATTTTAATTTTCTTCGCACGAAAAACCGTGTCAGAAGCGCAAAATAAAAAACGGCCTGTAAACGCATTGACGATAAAAGAAAAAGAAAAAAACAAAAAACAAAAAGGACTCAAAACTCGAGGTTGACAAGTGGGCAAGTCGAGCGAAATTTCTGTTCCGGTTGACCCCGGACGGAAAGCAATCTAAATCAGAATCTTGAAGACTGATGAACGTCATCCACGGTTATATCCGTGCTTCCATCTGGGCGCCTTCGCGTCAGTGCGGTCTTGTCGTCTGTACGTGCCAGAACCAGCCGCGAGGGTGTTCTCGTGTCGCTATTATGTAAAGCGCGTGAGACCGAGCTAAGGATGTGGCGAGGCGACGGCCGGATGAGGAGCGAAGGGATCCGGGCGGAGAGAGGGTGCTGCAGGACTGGATCTCCTCGGTGTCCTGCGAGCTTCCCTGCCCGTCGAAACCTGGTGGCGTAAGTACCGTGTTAGTCTAAGGGGTTACCGTCCTAGCGAGCTGGAGCTAACTAATAGCCTCTTAGCCTCGGCTTACGGGGATCAAGCTACCGGCACGGCCGTCTCCTCCTTCGCTTTCAGTCTCGCCACGAGAGGAGGACCAGCCACGTTAACCACCCCGGAGCCACCCCTGCGACGTACCCGACGGGCTGGCTCAGGCTGATCGTGCGCGCACCTTGCGTCTCCCCTAAGCTCCCCGACGCTCGCAAACACCGATCTCCACCATACGCTCAACCCCTTCCTGTCTCCACGACGTTTGGATTCATACCTGACGATCGGCAAATTTTTTGTCCCCTCGATCGGATGCGTCGTCAAATGTGGCGAGTTGGCTGACGAGGTCGATGAATGGCGTTCCGCAAATTTTTGGTTTATGTTAAAATCCCCATGAAGTGAAACGTGCCTTAAAAAAGCGTCTCGGTGACGTTAGCGGCGCAGTGTTTCTAAGTAAATAATTCGAGTCTCGGAGAACGTTATTGGCTGGAGTTGGAATGATCGGAGATTGGGAGAACATAGGATAATCAGGATCTGTGACGACTTAGAGTAATCAGGATTCAGGAAGATTTAGAATAATCGGCACCCGGGGGAACTTAGAATAATCAAGCCTTGAAAGGACTTAGAATAATCGGGGATATGGAATAATCAGGAATTGGGAGTACTTAGAATAATTGGGGCTTGGGAGGACTCAGAATAATCGGGGCTTGGGAGGACTTAGAATAATGCCAGCCAGGCGGAAGAGTCAATGATATAATTCTAGTCGAATGTTACTTGAAATTTCTCTTTGATAAGTTTTGTCGGTTCTTTCGGAGCCAGAGATGTATCTACGGAGTCAAGTTGGATCGACCCTACAGCGATCCAACTCGATGTACAGGGGGAGCGTGATGAACGTAGACACTTCGATAAGACACCGGTAAATGGGTATCATGGATAACTTTAACCAGGAGCCCCGGGCTCCCTAGGGTTAGCGAGTGGCGTTGTGCGAGCGAATAAAAAATGCGACACTTCGTTTCGACAAGTCGATCTGTCCCTCGACAAGGATCAACGTGACTCGGGGGATCGGCGGGGAGCAAGAGACAGGCAGACGAGTACGGATAAAAGCTGGGAAATAAAAACATAGAGATTCTTTTTTTTTTCGAAGAGTTGACAATCGAATTTTCAAATTTTACTTTTCCTTCCGATACACAAAAATGTTTGATGAACTGTTTCATTTCCTATTGCTTCTAGAACGTCGATCGAAAAACCCTTACTATAAACCTCGAATTCCAAATAATTTTCCGTAATCCCCCCTCAATTTTCCAGTATGTTAAATTCATTAAAAAAAATTCACATGCTGCGCTCTTCGGGCTTTGACGTTTGCCCAAGGCTCGTTCAATCTCCGTCAAAATTTCAATCTTTTATTTCTACAACTCCACCGCGCCACCGGCAAACGACCATCGGCTGCCAATTACAGCCTTTATTTTACAATTCTCTCTGAGAAGTGAAACCCCTCCCCCCCAAGTACTCCAATACACACATATATATAGATATTTTAAAACGATTAAAAAAAATAATAATTCGCGACGGAATAAGCTCGAGATTACATCCTGCGAATTTTGGCCGAGTGAGCCAATCGAGGGTGTTGCACAGAGGAGGCGTTAATTTATTTAGTGTCCAAAGGTAAGGGGGCTTGATGGACGTTCGGTCTCGGGGGTGGCATCGATGCTCGACGACGGCGAGCCCGGCAGAGAAACGACGATGACCGCGTTCGTTCGTTCGTTGCCGCTCCTGTATCGACGGGTTTTGCAGCCCTTTGAAATATCACCTCTGCGGCGAAGCCACGAGCTCGTGCCCACCTCTTCCCTGTCAAGCTCTTTCCCCTCTCGCTTTCTCTTCACTCTTCGCTCCCCCCCCCCCCCCCCCCCCCCTCCCCCCGAACGCTCTGGCTCTGACTTTCTGTCTCACCGAACCTCCCCCTCCCCCGTTTCTACCTTTTACTCGTGGCGTTCGTTTCGTTCTCTATCTATCTCTACACACCGGCGAAGCGACGGGGCACGGGGGCGGAGAGAACTCCTGCAGAATTATACCCGAGCTATCTGTCTGCCCTGTACTGCCGTTACTACTCCCGCTCGCGTACACGTTTCGTTCGCCATTCCTCCCTCGCTGGCCCGACGCCTCTGCGAATTCCAAATTAATTCTACGAGCCGGTTCGCCAGTTCGCGCTTCTCTGAATTAAAATATCCTTGCCGTACCTGATACGGGCATTCGGCTGAAAAAATAAAAAAAATTATATATAATAAAGTTGGGAGGTTATCCATGGGTTCCCAATGGCCGCTCGATTTCGGATTCCATGGGTTCCTATCGAACACTCGATTTCGAGAGACTATTGTTTTACAATCTGTCACCTGTCAAAATGTCACCTCGATAGTTCTTGAAAATGGCATATTTCCGAACGGATTTCATTAACGAAAAAATTCTAAAAGGTTTTTTTCCAGCAAACCATTTTCGTCGAAAAAATTTTAAGGGTACCATCACTCCCATATGCTATATTCCCGAAATTTCAGCTTTCGTAGCGTATAGAAGTGGATTTCGAAAATCCGAAAGCACTCCCATATGCTATATTCTCGAGATTTTGGCAATAATAGCGTATGGGAGTGGAAATTGAAAAATCCTAAATGACTTCCATATGCTATATTTCCGAAATTTCGGCATTCATAACATTTGGGAGTGGAATTTGGAAATCCTACATCCCATATAGCAAACAGGCGTAGAATTTGATATTCAAATCGGAAGTAAGATTCGGTTCCATAAGAATATGTTATCCGGCGATCACGATTCAATAGACGAAGCTGTTTTCTAACCGAGCTGTCACGTTATGATATTTCTTTCGCACTTTTCTGAATAAAAATATCCTTGCCGTACCTGACACGGGTATTTGGCTAAAAAAATATAAAAATAATAGTAATAATTTTTAAGGTAAAACGATATTTTCCGATCGAATCGAAAAAAAATTGAAGCACATTTTTCGAAGACAAATTTATGATCGAACATGTGCTTAACAATTAAGTTACCCCTAAAGTTTAATTTTTATTTAAGACTTGAAAGAGGTACGAGATTGGTTGGCATTTTCGAATGGAAAGCTCTTTGACGATACAGACGAAAAAATGTTTATATCGGCCGAAAAAAAAAATCGTTCATGGACGGAAGGTTAATCATCGAAGCGACTATTCTTCGTCGGTATAAAAAAAGAAATCAAAATAACCTATGCTCACTCCGCCAGGACTCGCCTATATATAATACGAAACGTTCGCGAGGCCGAGCGTTGACCCGGCCGCGGAGGGTTATTACGACCCGGTAATCGCTATAAAAAATATCAATTTGCGCAAGCCCCCGAGCCGCGTAGAACAATTGGACGAGCGTGAGGTCTGGCCGGCCAAGGGAATTGTACTTTTACTCTGTTTCATGTGTGAGAAATGGTCTCGTGTACCGCCCCCCCCCCCCCCCCCTCCCTTGCGCAGTGTAACCGTCCCACTAACTTTTTTACCGCGCCGTCTTTAACAGAGATTGTAATGAGCAGGGGAGTTTTACGAAAACTACAGCCTCTTTCCGGCATAAAAAATATTTTTTTTAATAAAAAAATATATATATATTTTTAACTAATGTTTTTTTATCGAATTGAACCTAATCGATTTTTTTCGGGGTTTGCCAATCGACTTTTGTATATACTACTACATACTAATATTCCAGATAATATAACTATACTACACATACTAATATTCCAGATTTCTTGTTTGTAAGTCAGGATACAATTCTGTTCTATGCACGAGCGTGTATTTTTTTATTATATAAAATGGGCACTAATAAATAAATAAATAAATATACTATAAAGGGCTCATTGGCTGGCAGGCAATGTCACCCCGAATTACCCTATAGGTAACTAGTTTTCGGGAGTCCGAGCCTCCGGACAGGGACCGCAGGGACCTGCGGGCTCGTTCAACAGTGGTCACGTCAACTTTTAACCCCACGGGGATTGTCCGCCCACTACACGAAAGGCGGCACCACGTGGTGCCGAAAATTGGTCTAGCTGGTCGACCTTTTGTTTTTCATCGCCTACTTTTTCCAGCGTGGGAGGTGCGTCGCTGGAATACGAAACACACATTTTCCCGCCTGTTCCCTCCATTCTCGAGGTCGGGTCTGGGCGACAGTGGGGACAAAGTGGTCGAACTTGTGCCTTCGTTGACGATGTTTCAACACACTTTTTATCGAACCCCGGACGAGCTTGTCCCCCTACTTGCCCCCCTCCCCTCCAATGGTCGAAGAACCAATATTGCAAAAGTTTCACGCGCGCCGCGCTCCCGTCTTCTATTTCGAATTCAAAGTTTCTCGATCGGTTGCACGGACGAGCTTTTCCCGAAGTTTCCCACGAGAACGATGCCGAAGACAGAGTCCAGAAGTGAGGAAGAATCGCGACTGCGGGACGACCGGGGCAGGGGGAAGGGTGAAGAGAGAAAGTGATGATCGTGTGAATGTCCGACCGAACACAGAGCGCAACTACTTGGATACTTTTATCGGGCGTTTTATTCACCAGCCGGGGTGCGACAGCGAGAAATTTTCATCGCGCTCGGCGTTACGAAAGCGAATCAAGTCCGACGTGCCTCATACCTCGGGCTCAGCAAACTTCATTTAAAAAATTAATTAAAAATTAAGTATTTCACGAATCTCGTCTCACAAATCATATTCTTTAGTGTTATCATTTTTTTTCATTTCACTTCGTCAGAGAGTTAGAGAGTCGCCTTACGGCTTAACTACTCGAAGATTTTACTCCGAAATCGTAAACGGCAGAGAAACGAGGTTCAGTGGTTGATCGTCGTCGACAAACGTTTGCTCCGATAGTTGGATCTCGGTTCTCACGATGTGTATAGCGTAACGGTGTGGCGACGCTTCATAGTGTTCCGTACGTAACGCGTACCTGTCACGACATTTCCAGGAAGTCGTTAACCGTGCGACCGTGAGGAGTTTAAAGGGCTTGCCTAGGGAGGGAAGGGCGTGGGAGGGAAAGAGGGCGCCGGACCGAAGTCGACCGCGATTAAATCGAATTACGCGGCTCGTAACAGTGAAAAGCGAATGTCCAACGGTCGAGCAGTCGGTGCTGGTGGCGCTCGCCCGGTGTGGCCGAGGACGAAGGGGACGAAGTGAGAAGGTGATGCTGAGCCGACTATGTACGGATGTATAGATAACGGCTGACCACCGTACGGTCCGAGCGGTCCGACACGCTCAGACTCCCGTTGCATAATACTAAACGGCCGTTAAACCCGAAACCGTAAAACGAATGGACAGAGAACGGGACGGGGAGATAGAAGGGAGATGCAAACCGGTTATAAAACTCTTATCGAAAAATCGTCACCGAGTGCGGACGCGATTTTGCCGGCGTCACGACCAAGCGCCGCGGTGTAATGTCCGATAAAAATTTCTTCCCGGTCGTTATCGCACTCGTCGCTGGGCTCGGTCCAAACCTTTGGCTGTGTCCTTATCGCGGCGAAGAGCGAAGGCAAAAACCTGTGGGCTACGTAAATCTTTCCATTGTGACTGGACATTCCTTTTTACGGATAGCCGTTCGAGACTGAGCGAGCATGAATTTATTAATAATTTGGAGACGAGAGACCTAACTGAAAATGGTGATAGGAGAGAGCATTTTTTTACATCTGCTTCCGATTTTCTTCTGAAAATCGATACTGTAGAGTATTGAGCTTATGGAACTTGGAATTTTTATATTATTCACTATGGCAGTGAGGGACTTCGACAAAGACGCTGCTTATATTCTGCTGCATCGATTTCACTACGGAGAAGCTTTAAAAAATCACTTTGAAATTGATCATTTTTTTTTGTTTTTATGTGCATGACGAAGTAATTGCAATTAAAGTTTGTAGAGTAGTTACTACTTTCACTGACAGACACTGGGCTTTAAAATCGACGAGTACATTGAGCGACAGATATATATAGGACAAGTGGGTAGGTGAGTGTCGAAACGAATTTCCGCGGTTCTGACGAGTCAACACCGTGGAGAGGTTTGCGGCGACGTACCAGATCCTTTCGAAGATTGCTAGCTTACGTTGTCCCGGCTCCTCGTACCTTACATCTGCAACCGCTGCACCGAGCTCTCTGTCTCTCGATCTCTCTTTACACAACTCATTTTCTCCTCCGATTCGCGGAGAAGGTTGCTCTATTTCAGGTTGCTTGCTGATAGTTCGATTCCAACTTCTCCATCATCCGCTTTCAGAACAGACACGCGGAGCTAGAAGAAACTCTTCAGTAAAAACTTTCGCGGAACTTCAATGAAGTAAATCTGCGGTAAAATTGTATTAAGCCAAGCAACGTTCTCCGTACATTAGGAAAATGTACTCTCACTGAACCGCGGGTGAACAAATTTTCTACGTAATATAAGGAAATGGGATTCTAACTGTTGCGAACTACCGCAGCTCTCGTATTCCGTGTAATGAGCCGATTAACGCGCCGCAAATGCGTTGACCCGGATCTTCCCTCGTTACGGCGGGTCCATCGATTTTAGGCAGGAAAACGTGTTTTATTTTATTTTTCGATAATAAAAAAAATTGATGGTACATTGCTCATAACTGAGCGACCTTTATAGTAATATGATGATCTGAAAAAATTCACAGATCCAAATATAACAAATTCTAGGAGCAGTTTCGTTTTTTTAGTTGATAATATTTCGTAGAATTCTCCGCCGCCAATAATCTCCTTACGTCCCACCGCTAAACTCGCCAAAATAACTTATCCGTCCGTGCCTACAATATCCGATACCGAGTCGACCGTGAGTACAGCCTCTTGTTAGCCACGAATTCCCATACAATTTTCACGGTCTTCACCGCGTCCTTACACAGCGGTACCTCCTATCGCCGGAATGTTTGCCATATAGATTACACCGCATACTATTAACCGGCGGAGTATCGAACTTCCAAGATTTCCGGACTTCGACGAGTTTCCCCAACGTCGTGAGGTTTCACATCGAGCGATTCCGTCGACACGGGGAACCAAGATATTATTGGAGAGGGATATCCTCAAGGACTGCGTCGCTATAACTCTCGTAAGACGCTGTGACGGAGGATCACCGGAAACTTGGGCCAATTTCCAAACACCCGGAAGCTGGCGTATCCGATACCCAAGAGGCCCCACCAGTCAACCAGCCAACCAGCTTCCGTTCACAACCCAATGAGCGTTGGCCGAGTTAAAACCAACATAGCCCTCACCTTTCCTTGAGCTTGGAAATCATCTATAGAGCTTGATTCTAGCTCAAAGTTAACTTCATCTCTGCATCTCTTCGTCTCTTTCATTTTCGTCTCCACTCAGGTACTTTTCGTACTTCGACCTCACCCCTCTGCACCCCCCCCCCCCCCCCCCCCCCTCCCTACCTGCCCATCGCTGTTGAACAAGCAAGTCTCTCATACTCTCCCCAAGAAATTCACTTACACGTCGCGACGAGGTCGCGAATACTCCTGTTTACAGTAAGTTCGGAGCCACTCCGACTAAGGTCGACTAGTTGCCTCGTAGAGAGAAGTGACTCGTAGGAGAATTTCGCCCTCTTCGTAAACTTCTCCTCGGGCTTTCCACGACTATTGCCCACTCTTCTTCTCCTCCGTCGCATCTCTCTCGTGCCAACCCGAGTGATGCGACCGCACTGATCTCCCCACTTTCCGTGCAACTAGCACCGTGTGCCCATGGTTTCTCGTAGAAGTGAATCAAAGTTTGCGGCCCGTCGTACCACCGCCACCACTCTTCGCTCGCGAATCTCCGAGGGCAAACTTTACGAGAGAGCCCTGCGCGCACCGCTGCGGGCTTCGCTGAGATAATCTTTTTCGGAATGGCAGAGCGCGATCGCGTCAAGAGCAAAGAGAGAGGAGAAAAGGGGGAGCGAGAAAGACAAAGCGGGAATATCTTGGATGAGAAAGAAAAAATTTGAAAAAAGAAATGAATGAAAAAAACGAGGTTGGAGAAAATTCCAGATAACGTTTAACGAGAAACTTATAATTGGAGGGACCGATGGGAGAACCGAGGGAAGTTAGGGATGGTAGGGAATGGAAGAAAAATATATTCTCGCGATTGGATTTTCTTTTGCTTGATTAGCAACATTGTGCATGATGGAAAGAAAATTCTTCAATTTTATTAAATTTTTATTTTGTTTTAATTATTTTCTTGTTAATAATAGCTAATTGTTGTCCGTGCGACATTCGTATTGTCTACTTTATTGCTCAGTTTTCATTATAAAAACCTGATTACCGCTTTTTTTTTCTACCTCGTTACCTGATTTATTGAATGCACCTGTTTACGATACGACGAAATTTGCGCTTCGATGAGTTTGCTAATAGAACACAAACTTCGTCATTTACGATGCTGGTATGCGTTGTGTGTAACGAATATGAGTCGCGCTGACCTGGCAATTAATAACGAAGGCCCCTACGGCATTATGAAGTCCATCCGCTTCTCGTTTTCCAACATCGTTCAGATATAGCTTCAACGGAGCCGAGAAAACAGTATGATGTGTAATCGGGGACACGAAGTTCACCGGTTCGAGGAAAACGTGATGAAACTCTGTCGTACCATGTTGTCAATGTAAAATTATGGTCGTGAAGAGATAATTTTAATCTTGCAAAACATAGTCAATCACGGGTAGTTATTATTCCACAGTTTCTTTTTTATATTTATTTTGCGGTACGAAAAAAAGAAATTGCTTAATTTCCATAGGAAGATCTTACGCATAGAATAATTTATTTAAATAAAGAGAAATTAACTTCTTTGTGGTGAAATCGACGCTTATTTTTAAGTACTCGTCGTTGAGCCGCTGCCGCGTCGCTTGATACGAGAAGATGTATGCAACAAGTTTGCTGGGTTGAAATATCGAGCGGCGAATTGTTCCGAAGTTCCTGACCGAAAACGAACTTGACCCGAACAATCTTCAATTTAATTTTACAAAATTGATCGTCGGGACAAACGATTTTTTTTTTTCACTGCATACTTGCAAAAAAGGTTATGACAAATTAAAATACCATTAAATTAAATTAAGTACCATACCCTGTTAAAAAAAAATTGAAATTTAATGTACAATTGTGATGAACAATTAATGTAATTTTACACTAAAATTAAACTAAATTATTGGATTTAAATTACTTTTACAGTAATGTTAAAGCAAATCGTAAAAGTAAAGTAGTAATAGTAGTATTTTTTTAACGTTAATTCTTTATCACAATTGTACATGAAACTTAATGTACCAGTTTATATGCATAAAAACTTGCAGTACGAGTACATTAAATTTCATACGCATTATTTTACACTGTATATGCGACATATCTATTAAGAAATTCGAGCTTCTCAGGCTGCTCCATAACAGCGACAAAAAAAAAATCGAAAAAAAATTGCAAACGACCGGTTATCCTTGACGGTCATCGAGCGCCTCGTATCTTCGGTAATCTCGTTATGATTGCTGAATCGGTCCATCGAGCGATCGTCGAACGGTGTCTCGAGAAATCCTCGAGCGCGGAAAGTGAGAGGGGAACGCGCATACCGCGGATATGTGTAGTACCCGGTGATACACGCAGTTCGAGGCTCGGCGTGTAATCGCGGGCCGGTTATCGCATCGTCGTCCGCCTTGCGTCATTATCTCTCACTCTCTCGTCGAACCACAAGAAGAAAAGCAATGTGTGGCGTGGTCTCGGCGGTATTCCAGAGTACAGTAGTCATAGCCGACCGGCTGTTCGTGACGAAGCTATCGCCGGCCGAGAATTTCATTGCCCGACAGAAATATCGTTCGAACTTCGCCGACGCTTCTCCAGCAACCGCGTAGACAGGACAATAGCCGGAAATAAGTATTAGAAAAACGTGAGTTGGCGCGCGTTTGTGTGTGATTTTCTGTTTTCTTCGAATAACCGCGCGGTATAAAAGTAAGGGTTTTTTCAATAAAAACTTGATGACGAAATACCGAATTATTCAATTATTTAACTGACCAGATCTTTATTTTTCAATCTTGGTTTTTTTTTTCATTCAAGATAATAATCGAATAATTGATAATGATAATTAATATTCTGATCAAAATTTCGACAATAAATAGGCCATCAAACAGATTTTGATAAAAATGAAAAATAATAGTAATGATAATAAAAATCGATTAACAATAATAATTAATTTCCTGATACAAATTTTGATGACAAATTGGCAGAACATTTTTTATTTAAGCCTCGTTTATTTACTTTTATTTTTGCAATTGTTTTTTGCCACGTGATATTACAAAAGAGTGAAAGTGCGAGTGTTTATAGAGGGCATTCAGCACGTGGTGTATTGTTGAAAATGCGGCTCGTTTAAATCGTATTCACTTTTGGGCCTCTGCGAGGCATCCTGTCGACACGGTGCTCGAATCTACTTGACTCTTGATCGGGCTCGACACCGCGAGGTTCCCCCTCCCCCGCACCATCCCCCCCCCCCCCCCCCCCTCCTCGCTGTCTCGTTCATCCTACGCTATTTACATAACACGTGTCCATCTCCCGCTCTTCTCTCGCTCTCTCTATTCAGTATTATACAGAGTAGCTAACAGTACAATAAACCCTCGTGGTGTTGAACATCGATTCGTCCGTCCGTTTGCCTTCATCGGGTATATCTCTTCACCGCACGACCGAAATACAAGCGTTTACCGTCGGCAAACGGGAATGATGGAAAAGTTAAAAGCTTCGAATATATCGAAACGTTTATTCCATTAATCCTTCCATCAATTTTTTTTTTCCGCCAAGATTAACTCGTTAAACTCAATTAAAAATTGGCGATTTCGCATTCGGCTCTGTCGCCGTCGTTCGACATCGACGGTTCGCGGATTATCGAGGATAATATGCCGAGTTGTTGGGTCGAATGAGTGGAAAATATGTTTTTATTTTTATTGTCACGTTCTCCTGGACAGGGGAAATTGTATTGACGAGGATGAAACAGGACAAAAGAGTTTAAACGAATGATTTCGCGAGTGACTTTTAGCTCGGTCATTCTCGCGTTTCGTGCGGTACATTCTCGTACAGTTTTTTCGAAACAGATAGGAAAACCTGTGCGAAAGTTGCTCCGGTAAAATTTCTCAAAAATATTCAGCTAAATCACCTAATTTATTTCCTTTGTCTTATTTTTTTCCGCGAATTGTTTTGCTCTCCTGAAATTGTACGAAATGATGGGTTTAAAAAAAGGAGCTCTGAAATATATCTCGTTAAAAATTAGCGTAACCCAGACATTACGCGATTTAAAAAAATCTTTATTCTTCATTCAAGTTCCGATCAACGCTCCTAAAAGAAAAAAAAACATTCAGATCGTAAAAAAAAATAAGATTATACTAAAAAAAAATGAACCAAAAATAAACACCCCCAATCCGAACAAAAGGAACGAGCTATATTCTCGTACAATTTTTCCCAAACAAACAGGAAAAACTGCGCGAAAATACTAACCATAAAATTGTTCAAAATTCCCGGTTAAACCACCGTACATTTTTTTCTCTATCAATTATAAATATTCAATCCATATGCGAACGATGTGTTCTTGAAATTGCTTTGAAAAAATGCAAGATTTTTGAAAAAATCTTGAAATTTCTTTTGAAATACTACGAAATGGTGATTAAATGAAAACTAAGATATGTCTCGTTAAAAATTTCCCCGGACTTCGCGTAATGAAAAAAAAAAAATATCTTCATTCAAGTTCCGATCAACGCTCCTAAAAAAGGCATCCGAACCGCAAGGAAAAGAAACTTCCACAGAAAAAAATTAATGCAAGAACAAAAACCCGTAATCCGATTTTTTTAAAAATCAGAACGAAAGACACTAAGAAGAGAGTGAGTGAGAAAAGAGTGAAGCCGGTCAGCGACGTGCGCACTCGTCTCGTCGGCTCGGCGAGTAGCGGAGACAGCACGAGTTCTATCGCGGTTACCGGCGGCGCGGCGTGTCGTGAGCGAAACGTGGGTTAGAAACGTCACAGCTGACGAGGGAGCGCGACAGAGTTGTGGAACGACGCGCCTGGTCGCTGCGTTGTCGAGAGGCCAATAGTGAAGTAGTTGCGCAACACCGGGAGAATGTCGGGGGATCACGAGAACGAGAGTCGAGTGAGGCTACGTCGTGCCAAGAGCGTCACCAGTGCCGAGGATATACAGCGAGCCGATATGATGGTCCGAAAGTCCCAGCCGGACAAGCCGTGAGTTCGTTGTTTATTTTCATCTTCTCTCCCATGAACTAAAACCGAACGCAAAAAATAAAAAATTATATCATCGAGAAATCAACGCATGAAACTCTTCGAACCGAACTCACAAACTTCTGTATTTTTTTTTTTTTTATCGCAGTTTGTTGTTTTTATTATTATGATTGTTATTATAACTCGTGCCCGAGCGATAGAGCAGGCGGAGCATCGCGCAGCGGCGTAGTCTCAAGACACTGTTGTGAAAACGGTCGAGAGGCGAGGAGCGCCCACGAACGTGTGTGTGCGGTCGTCCGTGGCGGTAGACATTGTGCTCGGCTGCGCGCACATTGTGCACAGTGAGTGTTCACGCGCTGCTTCTTGCGCGCATTAGTCGATGTCCGTTCGGGGCGAGAAGCCTCGCGGAACGGCCGCTCGTCGGTGCGTCGCTGCTGGCGCTGCTACGGGCGGTCGGATCGACATTTCTCTTCGCTCGATGGACGACCAATGGTTTACGTAAGAGTTATCTTTTTTCTAAGTGGGATTGAATGAATTTTCGTAGCGAGCGAGAAGAGATTGTCGATGAGAGGGCGAGAGACAAAACACTGAGAGGCGAAAGCACGGCGGGAGTAAAACGAGAACTCGACGAGGCGCGCTCGAGGCGGCGAGTGCGCCGGCGTGCTCTCTCTCGAGTCGACCCCCCACTCCGCCCCCCTCTCTTGCCCACGATCTCGTCCAAGTGGCTTGTCGTGCCGACGAACTACCACGAGGCACGGAGGGCGAAGGCGCTGCTACTTCGTACAGGCGCAGCTGGTGTTTAAAGTTTTAAACAGCTGCGCCTATTCGTGGATCTGTGTATTGACGCGAGCGGAGTTTGATAGTGCCGCCTTTTCTGCGCCGCATTCGAAGGCTCTTCGGCTCGCGGCACTGACTTACCGGCGGCCGGTAAATCACCTCCTCGTAGAGAGTTTACTGCTTAGTTTTTCTTTTTTAACGATAGATGTTTTAGGATCGAATTTTAGGACATTATTTTGAATTTGAGATCGAAGTTAAGATCAAAGTTTGGCCCGAACTTCGTT
This sequence comes from Exephanes ischioxanthus, assembly GCA_958510785.1. Lineage (NCBI taxonomy): Eukaryota > Metazoa > Arthropoda > Insecta > Hymenoptera > Ichneumonidae > Exephanes > Exephanes ischioxanthus. Next base: position 11,051,995 of record OY294023.1, on the reverse strand, counting down.
GCGTACTTAAGATCTATCTTAAGATCGAACTTGATTTCGTGCTTAAGTTTAATTTTAAGATTGAACTTGATTTCGTGCTTAAGTTTGATTTTAAGATCGAATTTGATTTCGAACTTAAGATCGAACCCGAACTATAATTGAATTTGAGTTCAGACTTAAGTTCGAACTTGAGAAGAATCTTAAGCATGCAACAAAGCTCGGGCCAAACTTCGATCTTAAGTTCGACCCCAAGAGCGATCTTAAATTCAAACTAATATCTTAACATTCTACCCTTAGCGTCGATATATAAAACTCAAGATAGTTAAAAATATCCCTTGTGTACATCTGAGATTTTAGGCCATCATGATTTTTTTCAAGTCATCGCCATAAACGCTTTGATTTGCGTTAATCGGAGCCATCGGGGTTAAAACTGTACGCAAGTATGGCGAGTCGGTCGCATGACTTTTGATGCAATGAAGTTCTCGCATTTAATGGAATTTCGAATTTTTCGATAAAAATAATAACCCATAAACCCGCCATACTTTATACCCAACATCGTTCCGATGTTGGGTATAAAATTTACCGAAAAATCGATCGGGGCTTTGAAACTTAAGGATATCTTTTTTACCGACACTTTGACTACGACGAATGCGCGTTCAACGGAGATTTAGATATCCGACGGAAAAAAATTTAACGATATCGACCCGACCCCGATTTGCCATTCGATACTCTCTCCTCCCCGTCCCGCTCGCCACTTTGCTCTCGTGATCCCGTCGCATCGACCCCTGCAAAAGTGGCCATCCTTCGAGACCATTGCATACGGCGCGAATACGCTCGACGGCAAGAGGCACTCTCAGGCTCAATCCAGGTTTCACAAACATCGTGTCTATATGCGGGCGTACCTGTGTTACACACACAGTTCGATATATAGGTGGAGTAGGTTTGACTTGGCGAACGCCGAAGGTATCAAGAGCCAGAATGCCGAGGGATAGTGTGCCGGAAGCCGCAGCGTGTTCTACACTCCATAATGCTACTCCAACGGCCAACAAAGTCCGGCTTAACGTGATCCCCGACCATCCCTCCGGTCGCCTCTTAATTAACCATCAAAACACTCGAATTCCTCCGGCCAACTCGGGCCCGGCGACCGTTCATAAACAGTCTGAGTATGTGCCATATACCGAGCGCCCGTTCGGGAGCAAAGGGCTCGAGCGCTGTTAATTCGAGGGTCAATCCGAACCGGACCTCTCAAAGGGAATCGCTAATAGCTTTCTCCTAGCAAACTTTGCTCGCTTTCACGTGGATTTCGGCACGTGAAGGGGTTAACTCTGCCGCGGCATAATTCACTCGCTGATTATAGTTCACTGATATCGTCGAGAGGATCTTCTTTATCGGGGTCTTTTATTTCAGGCATCATCGGCGATTTTCCACACCTGGAAGCGCGGAAGGCAAACGGCCCAGTGTCCGACCCTGTCCCAGTTACCGTCATCGAACGTAATTTATGCACTGAGAAACATAAGTGGTTCACTGAAAAAACAATATTAATGACTCAAGTAAGATTCGATGGAGGACGGCCAAATAAAAAATTGTTATTTCAATTCTACTTTCAACGCATTAATTTGCAAGTATTGAGAAACATAAAAGTTATACCAACGGTGTCAGTACAAGTAATATTATCAATTAGCTGGGTAATCATTTTTTTTTTTTTATTGCGTGCTTCGTTAAATTTGTCATGGAGGCAATTGCGTCTGCCAAATTGGGTTTTGCTGTAAGTTTCGTCACTTGCTGCATCGCGGTTATTATAAATTGAATTTTGACTTAACTTCAATAATGGCTGAATCGCATACAGAAGGTTTCGATGCATATGTTAAAACAGTTTTTTTTTTTTCGAACCGACAACACAACCCGTGTATAAATAACGGGAAACCGCGTTTAGTGCCCTAAAGGTGATGGAAACTGGGCCGCTTACATTATCGCAAATCTCTGTTGCCGCGACAAAGTGCCCGCTCCAACTATCAAATGCCTCGACGAATCGTCGCCAAATTTTTATCGCATGCTCCGGTGGCTCGGTGAGAATTTTTGCAATTATTTTTCACGACTCGTGGTTCTCCATCCGTTTGCCTCTAGAAGACCACACGGATCTCGTCGATCCGAAGCTCTCGGCTTCCGGATCCCTTAATAGTTCCACAATCCGCTGCTCGGGAACGCCACCTCGTCAAACATGTTGCTCACATTCCCTCGTATCGATTTCACTGCAAAGAACCCAAAAAAAATGTCATTTCCTGCTGAGTTCCACCCCGCAAGTACGAAAAAATCTACGATCTTCCCCGCTCCACTTTGACGAAGAAAAAAGAAAGTTTCTCGCGAATCCCTGGTTTTCAAAGGTTCAAATAAAAAAAAAGAAGAAGAGCGAGTGAAAGCCATCGAATCCGGAATCCAGGGCTCCGGATGCGACTCCCGTATATTCGAGCTGGGCCAAGGTTAGGCGGAGGATCTACAAGCTACTTCCGGAAAGCGGAGCGAAAGCCGTGAGCTTCGTGCGGGTAATTAAATGCACCACTCACTGCTCTAATTAGTTCGACGACCTCGTCGGAAGCCCCTCTCCAGATCCTTCTCACTGCATGCACTATATACATTCACACATACATATGTATATATCGCCGTGGTACACATACATATATATATACACACCACCAGCTAGGCAGGTATTCGCCGTAACGGATCGGCCTTTTCTCTGTCTTTCCTCTTCCGTTTGTTCGTTCTAGCTTGCAACCGCTATCACTGCCAAGCTTTCCTCCTGCGCTCTCTATCTGGACCAACCCGCTCCCCCCCCCCCCCCCCCCCCACCCCCTTCCATCCGGCTTCTCTCCATCTCCACGGGTAATAATTCTTCTTAAGTAACTCGCCGGCGATCCGGTAACAAACTGCTGACGAATCTTCCCCGTGCGACACGACTATGAGAAATGCACTCGCTGGGAGAGAATAGAGAGCGGGTCGCTCTCTCCATTCTCTCTTCCACTCGGTTCGTCTCGCTGTCTCGATCCAGCTCTCGGCGGGATCCTCGTCGCCGAGTCATTAATTAAAATGCTAATTCACCGGTGACTCCGCGAAATCGCAGATTTACCGTATGTCGGCCCACCGAAAACTCGCCGGGGGCTTCGAGAACTATCGCAATTGTTCGAGCGATGTTGCATAAATTACTTTTCGACCCGATTCATCATATTTGTATTTAATTACCATGTCCGGGGCAGTTTTCTTTTTTTTTCATTTTTTATTGGTTTTTTTTTTTTTTCATTTCGCGGCCAACCGTGAGAGGAAAGCTTGGGGAGATATCGTGCCGGTTGAGAACCGAACGAGAGAGTATGCATTAATCATTTTCTCGGACTCGGCGAAATCGCAGACTTACCGGAAGTCAGCTGACCGAAAAATCCTCGGGGCTCGAGAACTATCGTAATTGATCGAGCGATGTTGCTTAAATTATTTTTCGGCTCGATTCATCATATTTGTATTTGATTAACATATCAGGCGCAGTTTTTTTTCCATCTCACGGCTAACAGTGGGAGGAAAGGTTGGGAATCAATAGAGAGAGGGTAAATTAATAATTTTCCCGAAGGACTCCCCGAATCGCAGAATTACCGCGTGTCAACTGACCGAAAACTCTTCGGGACTCGAGAGCTATCGTAATTTTTCGAGCGATGTTGCATAAATTATTTTTCTGATCGATTAATCATATTTGTCTTTAATTAGCATCTCAGGGCAGATTTTTTTTTTTCATCTCGCGCCCGACCGCGGAGGGTAAGTTTGGGAGAGAGATATCATACCGGTTGAACCTCCGAACGAGGGAGGATAAATTAATAATTTTCTCGAAGGACAGGCGAATATGCGGTCGACGAGCTTGAACTTTCTGCACGAGTGCACTGGATGCAAATGCATGCATTTTTTTTTGTACTATTACTTTTGAGCGATCTACCGCTGAACAGACTCGCAGCTGGACGTATATATGTTTATGGGAGTCCCCGGTGTAATAACTTACCGGGCACCGATTAATCAACTTTTTGTAGCTCGCGGAGATTTCACTCACCGTGCATGTTTTTTTTTTATCTCCGCCGCTCCGGGCATATTTGTTTATCTTCCCGATAACGACGTTGGCCCGATAGTTTTCAATTTCGACGCGCTCTGATATTTTTTTTCATTAATTTTTTTCTGAAAGTAAGTCAAGTCAATGAAATTACTAAAAAAGAGAAAAACAACTTCAGACACGTCTTAATTGCTACGTATGTAACAGTGACTCGTAATTTCCTCATCGCACTTGTGTTGTGTCGGATCTAAACAGGGTTTGATTAATTATCAGTATATTCCTTATCCGAAACCCGTTTAAGATTATTCGATGAGATTTTTTTTTAAGGCAAAGTACCAGAAACTACTTACGTTCGGAAATACGTGCTTGTCAACAATTTAATTTTTTTTTTCAACGACCCAATTAACGAGAACAAACTCCAGTAGCCGCGTATTTTTTTTTTTTGTTCTAATTAGTCAAAGTAATCGAGTGCAGTTGTTTTTTTCTTTCTTAGTCGATCAAACAGTATCGGTATCGATATTTTTTTGTTACGATTATCGCGAAAATTTAATCAAATGGTAAGAAAAAAAAAAAAAATAGACACTAGGTAGTCTCAATTGCTACTTGTGTTATCGTGACAAAATACTCATCGCACTTGTTATCGAGCCGGGAGATCGAGACCGGGCATGATTAATTATCAGTATTATTCCTTATCCGAAGCCCGTTTAAGATTACCCGATGTAATTTCTTTTGCACTTTTTTTTTCATGGTAAAGTAACAGAAACCACTTACGATCGAAAATTCGAGCTTAACAACGATCACATTTTTTCCACTGACCCAATTAACGAGGGAAAGCGCCAACGACCGTGTTTTTTTTGTACTCCTAATTAGTCAAAGTAATCGAGTGCAGTTGTTTTTTTTCTTCCTCGGTCGGTCAAGCAGTATCGGCATCGAAATATGTATGCATATATTTTCGAGATTAAAAGTTGAAGCGCTACTCGAGAATTCTCGTCGACAAAGGAGCTTCGCGACCTCGGCCACGCGAGGTCCTGCAGGAAAAAAATCTGCAACAGCCACGCGCCGCTTCGTAGAGCGCCTCCGGATAACGAGGTCACGAGGGGAGTCGAGTACGATGAAAAAAAAAAAAAAAAAAAAAAAAAAATACAGAAAAGCGAAAAAGAGGACAAATGCGAAGAAGAAGCTAAACAAGGGAAAGAGGCAAAAGCCGACGAGATACGAAGAGACAAAACTGAAATCTTAACTTCCGGCATGGTCATAATGACTTGCAAACAAGAGATCCTTCCCCGAAGGCACGAGAGGTCCAAGCAAACGCTCGAACGAATGAAACTGACTATACCTCGCAGGTTGAAGGTTCGAGGTACACACACACACACACTTGTTATTTAAAGTTCTTCCTACCTGAGCAACGCTATATCTTTCTTCCCTAATCCCTTTTGTTCGCTTTTTTTTTTGCACGGATTTTTTTCACTCAAGGCTTTTCCCGCCTTCATTCTCGGAGCTCTCCTCTTTCTCTCTCCTCCATCTCCTTAACGAACGAACATTATATTTACTCGTGGAACTGTTTGCCAAGCACTCCTTGTTTTCGCCAACTTCGCAATTAGAAGCGCGAGCGAGATAGTCGAAGAGCTTCGCCCCCCCCCCCCCCCCCTTCAGCCCCCTCCCTATATATATTACGTTTGGGATAGCCGAGAGGACTAGGCTGGGAATACGTGGCGAACGTTATATCGACGGTGAACCAACATCATTCGCTTTTCGCAATTTCCCATCGAGGATATCTCCGACTCTCTCTATCAATCGTCTCTTACGATCAACCACTCGTACGACAGGGAGAGTGTGCATAGGTATAGGTATAAAGAGCACGGTATAAACTTTCCGATTATCGGCTCCATCCCCCTTACGTGTAGGCTCGGTAGGTGCTTTTCTACGTACGCTAAATGAATTCGCAAGGCAGACCCGAAATTATTCAATGAATCGATACACACGAGATGTCGGAAGGTTTTTGGTGGAAGAGAACGTAGATTCGATGTAGAAATAATTTTTTATTTTTATTTCCGGTAAGGTTTAGATTTAGTTGTTTTAGTTTTCTTTTTTCACATGAGGTTAAACTTAAGATGGCTCTTGAGATCGGACTTAAGATCGAAGTTTGCCCCGAACTTCATTGCGTGCTTAAGTTTGATCTTAAGTTCGATCTCAAGTTCAAGCTGATGTCTTAAAATCCGACCCTTAGTTCGATGGCCAATAGGCAAAACATGTTCTTACGACAATCTACGTCATGTCATGCTATGTACCAAAAATTGATCGATCTGGCATATTGCATATTGCCGACAAATACACTGTTACTGCTACTAATAAATAATTATTATTAAGCGATAAAGTGCATATTCATGTCGTTGGTTACTGATTGGAGAATTTCTGCCGTATAATTTGTTTGAATGAAAAAAAATTTAATTCTCCGATGACGGGAAAGGGTCGATCAATTAATTCGGCTGCGGGTCGGACAAAGATTTTAAAAATAATGAACGTGTGAGCTCGCACATTGTTGACGCCACCCGATAATGCCTGTCGATATTTCACAAAAATATTTTGTTGCTTGGCTGGTGTAAAAAAAAGGTAATAAAACGATAGTGAGTGTTCTCATGCGAGAGGCGACGCGCCGTTTAAAAAAATACTAAACCGTAGTTTCGATATAGAAATAATTGTTTTTTTTTTTACTTCCGGTACTGCTTTGATTTATCTGTTAAAAAATATATAATAATAATAATAATAATACAGCGATAAATTGCATATTTCTGTCGTCACTCACTGATTGGACAAATTCTGCCGTTTAATTTGTTTGAACGAACAAAGAAATTAAATTCTCGGATGACGGGGTCATCAATTAATTCGGCTGCAGTTCGGACAAAGATTGTAATTAATGAACGTGTGATATCGCACATAGCTGACCCCGCTCGATTAATACTTGTCGATATTTCACTGAAAGACTTTGTTGCCTGGCTGACGCAAAAAATAAAATAAAAAATATGTTAATAAAACGATAGTGAGCATTCTCATGCGAGAGACAATACGCCGTATTTTTCTATAATAAACCGCCGTACCAATTGTTCGCTGCTCGTTGATAGGAGTCCGGTGAGCTTTTTATTAGAAATAATTTTTATCCCTCGGTACTATAACAGTGCCATCGGGCTGCTTTTATTCTGACTCGAGGCGGAAAATAATCGTTTGTCCTACAGCCACTGCCGGCACGCTCCGGTACAAAAACGTTGGGGCTATTATAACACAGTACCTATACACATCGAACAAAGCTATTTCGCTCTCATTTATTTCTTCCCATTTTTTTTCTCCTTTTTTTTTTGTAAATTTTTGTTTTAATATATTTTTTGTGTTCTCCACTTCTCTCACTCTGTACATTCTACCCAGGAGCTACACCCACGTGATTTCGTTCTCGGATTTTAATTAGTCCTTCCATTTTCTCGGTCAGAGCTTCTCGGTAGCCAATGTTTGCTATACTTCGACGAAAGGAAGAAAAAAAAATAATAAAAAAAAAACTCAATAAAGCTCGATAGTGCCGGACGGCGGAGGGCGTTTTTTTTCTTCGCCCTCCTCGTTATCCGACGTGCTCAGAATTCTTTCTTTTTTTTTCCTTGTTTTTTTTTTTTCATTTCTCATTGCACACCGCGAGTTCCACAAAAACTTTTTAATCTTCCCGCCGGTAGGTAGAATGCAGTATACGCAATGCACTCGTGGTGGTGCTGCAGACCCGCTTCCGCCTACCGTGTATGTACCCCCTTTTTCTCAATTCGGCGAAATAGTCCTGGGATTAACATATACTTTACTGTGTGCGCCGAGCGACGTGAAGGAAAACCGATAGAACTGTGCGAACGGTCGGGAGAGTGCTCGCACGCATTATTACCGACGATGTGGAAGAAAAAACAAAAATATCAAGCGCGTAGGTCGAAGCAAATTTGAAGAATTCCCTTGAGAGGATTTTTTTTTTTTTCATTTTTTTTTTTCGAGACTCGTCTGGAAGGAAGATATTTTTCTTGGGTTTCCTCTCGGCTACGTGTACTATCTTTGGACAGCTCGGATCGCTCATATACCCTGAAAGCTTTATATGCAAAAGACTTCAGCGCCAACCCCTCCCTCCCCCTTTCTCCCAGACCTGCCGTTGGCGAAACCCCTCTCAAGATTTCGAGACTCTTCAGAATGTGAAGCGGCCTCTCGGAATCCTCACCTTGTACCGGTGGGAATGTTGCTCCCTCTCAAAACGTCGACAGGGACCAAAGGATATTCTGTTTAAGGCGTCTTTAAACCCGCGAACGGAGAAAAAGGATGATGGTTGTTTGATTTCGAGCCGTTGCGAGGTTAATCCTATTTTTTGTTTTCTGCACGGTGAGTGGAGTTGTTTTTTTTTAAAGAAAAATTATGCTTCTAAAACCTGTATTCCGTCGAAAAAACATGATTTTTATCAACGAATCGACACTTTACTGTTGTACGACTAGAACGTATCGTTCACTTTCATTGATATCATTTTTTGTGAATTTTTACGACACGTATTAACAAAAACCGGAAGTGGGGACCGGAAGTAGGTTACGCCGATGAAAAGGCGTACATTTTTGTTTTTGTAATGCGGTGCACAGTCCTGTGATTAATTTATTGACTTGCATACTAAAAGACTACGAATAACGTTATGAGCTTGATATATCGTTGATCCGATTCCAAAAAAGCCGGTCGTCTTAACTGTCATCTTGACACCTCGTCGACTCGTCAGCAGCCTAATGCGGCGCTGTCCATGGGGCCAGGTCCGGGGTGACCCATGGGGCCATGTTCGGGGTAACCCATGGGGCCAGGTCCAGGGTGACCCATGGGGATGGGACCAGGTCCGTCGCTTGGCTCAGACGGTTCGCTCATTGAGTATGATCCGGGATAGACTATTGGTCCTGAGGGTTTTCCCGCAGCCGGTCCGCTCGTTGTGTATGATCCATGATGGACTATTGGTCCTGAGGATTCTTCCCCAGCTAGAATTTCCGCATCCGAATTGCTCTCTGAGTGGGATGATGATTCCTCATAGACTATTACTCCTGAGTCTTTTCCCGCTGCCGGAATTCCCCCAGTCGATCCGCCCGTTGAGTGTGAGCCCTCATAATCTATTTTTCCTGAGTGCATTTCCGGAGCCGATCCGCTTGTGGAGTCTCCTCCCGTAAAACTTATTGTCGCCGAATGTCCTCCCGCAGCCGGGACTGCTGCAGACGACATTCCCGTTGATATTTTCACTGACGTGCCTCCCGCGGAGTGTAATCCTTCATGATGCATCGCAACTGAGGGTATTCCCGCTGAGGGCGCTAGCGCACTAGAGAGTTCAAAGGACGGGATTCCCATGCTCGGGCCACCCTGGGAGGATATTTCCAGAGACGGTAGGCCGACAGGATGTCCGTGTATATCCAACGTGTGATGCGGCGCAGGCAGCCCCTGATAAATGATTAACTAATTTTATTCTATCCGCATTGTGCCCATCGAGTGGTTAACCCTTCACACATGGGCTCTAACGGGGACCCAGAGTCAACCAATCAGGAAACTTAGAGCCACGTGTCTAGTGACAAAAATGCGGTCGAAGAATTACAAAAAAATGATGGGTGCAACCCAAAGTGTAGGCTGCTAAATGAAAGGGAAATCAACTGATTGCAGACATCAATGTCATTGTTATACATAAAAGAAGTTGAGGCTTGAAGGATCCAATGAGGACCTAGGGCCAACCAAACAGGAATCATAGAGCCACGCGGTTAGTGGCAAAATGTGGTCAAAGAATGTAAAAAAAAAAAAATGCATGGAGTATCCCAAAGTGTTGGTCCTTTGATGGCAGGAAAATCAACAGATTATAGAGATCGATGTCATTGTTATAAATGAAAGAAGTTCAGACTTGACGTGTCTAATGAGAACCTAGAGTCAACTAATCAGGAAACTTGGAGTCATTCGTCTAGTGGCAAAATGTGGTCGAAGAGTCACAAAAAAATGCATGGGTGCTCCACAATGTGTGGGTCCCTCGATGGCAGGGAAATCAACTGATTGACGATATCAATGCTATGATTATAAATATAAGAAGTTGAGGCTTGAGTAGCCATACCTGAATCACCGCCACAGCGACAAGTATCAGACCGAAGATCTTGACGTACATGTTTCGTGAGTTTCGAAACAACCAGAAACGAAAACGTTGATTGACAAACTACCGAAGAACTGAAGACGGTGATTTTGTTCTCGAGCGTACCTGTTCGTACGAACTTCGCAAGCTGGATTCTTTCGTCCGAAAATCGTCTTTATATACGTTTTCGACGGTGATCGAGAGCGCAGCTCGTACCGCAAAATGGGGGCAAAACGTCGACGAATCGTAAAATTGGGTCGTGTCTTTTTTTCAGCTGAGTGACGACTAAACAAGCTCGTGCGACTGATACACGAACAATAAGTTGTTCATTATCGGGGCACTTTTAAATCATAAGCACGAGCAACATATCTAATTATGCCGGTTCGCATTAACAAGAGATCTTCGGAACGAAGAACCTTCGATCTTTGAGGATTTCAGCTCAAACGCAACCAAACGTGGTGGCGCATAGATATTTTCCCAATGAGGAAAACGTTTTATCGCTTCAAACGTGCGCTGATAGCTGCTAACGATATAGTAAACCGTGCAGTTGAGAACTTGCGTGACAATCCTGTAGAACAATTGAATTAGTCCCTGACTGCTCGAAAGCGGTCGAGGATAATGGAAAAAAGTGGCTACGAGAATTTGCACACGCGGCTATTTGCATCTGCGTTTTTGAAGATATTTTTTCGTAAAATTTTGTTTATGTACTTTTATTATTTGGGGAAAATTACGTGACTCTCGAATTCGGCTCTCATTCGTTTTCCGGCCCAAATAGGTTCTAACCAGCAAAAGTCAGTAGAAAATATTTACATACATTTTTTGTTTTATAGAAAAAAAATTCTTCTTTCCTTGCACGTCCAATTCTCGGTCGCAGTGTCGAAAAGACCAGGTTTTCACGTTACTCGAGATAATGTATGTATATCCGTCCTTCGGGAATTTTAAATATTCAGGGGATTCTCGGTGTGTCTGGAAGATCAGGCGGCTTACCCGACCCTTCTCATCCTTTTCCCTTCCTTCATCCGGCATCCTACCGCAAATCCTTAAATTTCTTTCTTTTTTTCTGCCGTTTTACTATTTTTAACTCCCTCGGTCTCGTTGCTCGAGGAAACCCCTTTGGCTCAACAACAATTCGGCGGAATTGTTCCCCGACCCTTCAACAAACAACGCGCAGGGTGCACGCTCTGCACGGATATCGGAGTCGTTAAAGACTAACGAGAGTGTTCGGCTCGACGAGATATGGTGTTGCGAATCATCGTTCTTAACGATCGGTCCATTGTTTCGAATCCCTGTTTTTTTGGTGTTTTTTTTTATTTTTTTTAACGATCGCCCGATCTCTTTTTTCCGTTTCGCCCGAACGCGTTGTTAACGTGATGATGACTACGCGGCATTCCGACGAGGTGACGAATTTCGTGGAAACGTACCTCGGGTTCGTAACAAATTACATCGGGTGAGTATGATACGAGCGATGCACGTTTCGATAATTATCTAAAACATCCACTGACTCTCGAGCTCACTTCGAGCTCCCTCTGCGCCCTTCGAACGAGCCACGGCAGTGTACAGTACGCGGCCGTGTAAGCTTGAATCCCCCGGAACCGAGCCAATCAGGCACGGCTAGATACGTTCGACCGGTAATTGAATTGGAACTCAATTACCGGTCAAGTTTTAATATATATTATCTTTATGGACAAAAGTCTTATGAATATTATTTTGATTGGTAAAATTGTGACAAATATTATTTTGGTGGGTAAAATTTTGATAAAAATTATCATTATGGGCAACGTTTTGAGAAATATTATTTTTATGGGCAAAATTTTGACAAAAATTATTGTTATGCCTGTAATTGTATGGCCACTGGGCAAATCGAACGGGGTTTCCGAATTAAGATTATGTTGCTGGAGATTTGCTTTTCCACTTTTCCACACTTACATTTTATTAATTATATCGATTTCCGGAGTAATTTTTTAGACGAACTCCTCGGCATTTGTCGGGTAGATGATTTTTGGTCATGCGAAATTTTCAACTCGCGACTTACCCGTTCGCGTACTGTAGCGCGATTTTCACTCGCTCGACGAAACGCACACCGGGGGTAGTTCTTCACGTCGACGAAGCGAGCCGCCCGCCGGCACAAAACCCGTGACCCTTTTGTCTGGTCGGATCCACTGCACTGTACGGTATTATACTGTACCGTGTAGTGTGCGCTTTATGCAAAACCGACCGGTCGACTTTGGGCGTTTCGCTTTAGCGCCCATTCCCCGGAGCGGAATAATCCGGACATACGCAATTTTTTTACAAAATTCCCTTCGTTCCTCGCCAAGGAAGCTTTGCAACGATGGGGAGGTTCAATTTTTTAGCTTAAATTTTGTGTCAGGTCGTTCATTCACTTTTTACCGTGTCGAATTTATTTATGAAGCTTGCGGAAATCGGCGATTGAAAAAATCGAAATATGATTTTTTTTCTTCTTTTTCCCGGTTTCGTACTTTTTGACCGCAACTTCCTTAGTCAATATCTCGGTAATTAAGCGGTATATTTCATTAAAATTTTGCACACATCCGGGTCGGGTATCGATAAAAAAAACATATGCAAAACTTCATCCAATGATGTATAAACTCGCCGAGTTCTAGCTACACTGAATGTCCATTCCGCGGAGCTGAATAATTCAAATACGCTATTTTTGACAAAGTTTCTCTCGCCGAGGAAGTTTCACAATGACGAGGAGGTTCAACCTTCGAGCTTAAATTGTGTGTTGAATGTTGAATCAGGTTCGTCATTCAATTTTTACGGTGTCGAATTTATTTATGGAGCCTACGGGAATCGTCGATGAAGAAATCGAAGAAATATGAAATTTTTGTTTTTCAAATTTCGTACTTTTTCACCTCAACTTCCGTAGTCAATATCTCGGCAATTAAACGGTATATTTAATTTACATTTTGCACACATCGGAGTCGAATATCGATCCAAAACATATGCAAACCTCGATCGGGAAATCTATGAACTCGCTGAGTTTGAACTACTGTGAGCATGAATAAAGTAGAGCACAGGGCCTCCGATTTTACGGCGCTATCCGATCCGTTCGAGATCGGCGCTCTACCTCGTGAAAAACTTTTTCCACACGGTTCAAATGTGATCGCGCAGTTATATGATACGGAGTTCGGATGATTGCCCCGAATTTTCGACGATGTGAGGAAAGGTATTTTAGTACACGCAGCGGGCTCCGTTAACGAACTATTACCACGCTCGTTAAAACGAGCTGTAAAATGTAACGTCGCATACACCTCAAATTTTGGCGCATCAATGCAGGACGGGATGCACCGGGGCGTCACAAATTTTACAATCCGTCGACGCACACGGACCCTCTGTAACGGTATCAAATCTTTGTAAAAATTTTGAAACGAAAAACCAGAGAGATAAAAATAAAAATAAATAAAAAAAATAAACAAAGAGATCCATTGACGAATTCCCCAGTTAATACCGCAAAACTGCCTGTCAAAATTTTACAGAAAAACAAACAAACGAAAATTGCCTTTTTTTCGTCGCTGTTTTAACGAAGAACACAGATCGAGGTTCGGTCGCGCATGTAGACAGAGCTTACGGGAATATCATACGTGCAATACCGAGGGGGGTATTACCGCCCTCGGATATAAACCGACCTATATACAGCGTGGAACCTCGCGGGAAATCGACGGGAACGTTGAAATATCGGGTACGAAAAAAAAAGAAAAAAGAAAAATTGAAGATAAAAATAAAAATAAACAGACCCAGAGCAATAAAAAGGGGCTAAAAAAAAAAGTTAATAGAAAACAACCAATCGGGCTACGAATTTCGTTGCGAAATTCAATTTATTTTTCGTATAATCTTTAATTACAATCGTCAATAAAATAGCCGAAGCGTCGGGGCTCTGGCACCTGGGGTCACGTATCGTTGTATTTATAACCCCGACGAGCCACAGGGATATATGTGCTATACGCTCTCGGGGGCTTCGAGCGAGCGTTTTATAGCTGTATTTATCTGCGATACTATATATACACACATATATATAGATGTATATATATCTATATACCGATTTCACCGTTTCCTAACTACAGCGTGTACAATTCCGCAACTCATGCATATGCGAGAGTATCTCGATGACGCGTTTGCATCCGAAACTCCCCCCCCCCCCACCCGTCACTGTAACCGCGATATTAGACGTTTCACCGCGCCGTGGCGTGTGAGAGGGTTCGACGAGAGAGAAGCCGGTCGAACTAGTAGATACAGCTATAACGTAGTCAGACTCGGGGCGTTTTAGCGGCGTTACACACTCCTCGTCATTTTCATCCCTCTCGCCTCCCGCCCCCTCCCCGCAGACACACAGTACTCGTTCTATTAATTACCGGGGATCCGTCATAAATTTATAACGATAGTCCATAGTTCACGGCGCCTAAAGCGGCTGCGAGAGACTCGGCGTTTCGCCCTCGAGGAAATTCGCTCGCTGTGTGTGTGTGTGTATATATATTGTATATATCGCGTATAGAAAGGGGGCGGAAAATGTTACATCGAATTCCGTACACCGGAGACCACCGCGGGCAATTACGGAAACGGGCGCGCGTTCGTGTAAACAAGACGAACGGAATTAAATGGCGCGCATTCCTGCGTTCAGGCGATGTGTACGACGCCGTTGTGCCGTGAGGGGCACCGAGCGGAATCCTCCGAGGGTGCATGTCGAGCGATTGCTACCGTCTTTCGAATAGTGGAGAGGAAACTTATTAATTCACGGAAAAATCGTGCCGAGGCCGAGGTTCAAATCTACCGGGTTTTTTCGGTTTCGGAAAAAAAATCTTCGAACTGGACGATGTCAGGATCGGAACTAAATTGGTAGCTTCGATACTCGAAATATCACTGAAGTGATTTTAAGTAAATTTCTTAATTCAATGAAAAATCATGCTGTGGCAAAATTCAAACATCCCGCCTTTTTTTTTATTCGTGCAAGAATCCTCAACTGCACGAGGCGAAAATCAAACTATAATCGATACTCAGAATATCGCTGAAACCATCATAAATTGTTCTAGGGAAAATGTATTAATTCAAAGAAAAATAATGAAACAAAATCCAAATTTCTCGCCTTTTTTATTCGTGCAAAGATCCTGAAACTGCACGCTGTCAGGATCGATCTGAATTGGTACTTTCGATACTCGGAATATCGCTAAAACCGTGATCCACGGTAATATCGCAAAAACTGCTCGACGGGAAATTTATTAATCCAAAGAAAAATCATGCCGTGACAAAATTCAGACTTCCCGCCTTTTTTATTTCTGCAAAAATCCTCAAACTTCACGATACCAGGATCTAACTAAATCCTGACAAACTGTGATAAATTGCTCCAGGCGAAATTTATTAATACGACGAAAAATTATTCCGAGGCAGAATTCAAATTTCTCGCTTTTTTGTTCCCGTGAAAATCCGGTCACGTTTACCGTAGGAAGAACATTTCCCGTCTCCCAGAAACCCGCACGGTATCTCCAAGGGTTTTCACCCTTTACATTGTCCCGGCAGCCCGTACACGCCCGGAAACAACTTCCCCGGGGCCGTACGTACGGGACTCGTAGATTACAATCCGCGCACAGTGTTTTCACCCCGTTCCTCCTCCGCACCGCGCAGCCTGCGCCTTATCGCTACCCTCGTCGTTTCGTCACGAGTACATCTGCTCGTCTCCGAGCTCTTTCACGGTTCACCGGTTCCGGACTTTGACGTAATAAAATACGAAACACGCAATCCCTCCCGCCCAGTGAATTAAGAACTTTGTCACGAATTCGTTCTCTCACCAAGCGTCTCTCAATTCCACATTCTCCCCATACTTTTCACGGTCCATCAAAATTAAATCTTCCAAGTCGAATCCGGAGATGAGAGCCGCGACGGAGTCTCCGCTCGCTGCCTCTCTCTGTGAACCTCTTCTCCGTGATTTCTCTCGAGACGAGCGAAAATAACTTTTCGAAATGAATACATCGCCCTCTCGCACGTAGGAGCTTTTCCCTGTAATCTTTCATCTGCACTCCAACTTCAGCGGATAATCAACCGCGGACCGGTGAGAATCAGAGAACCTTTCTCCGATAGATCTTTTCTTTTTTTTTCCCCCCTTCTCTTCATCAGCTCGCTTTTGTCACCCACGTTTGTCACGATAACGACCGGAGAGTCGCCGGAGATAGTGTGGGTAGAGACAAGATCCGTAGACGGTCTTCACATTCGAGATGGTAAACGCGCGGTGTAAGCCGATTATTCGCGGACTTCGCTTGGCGTTCAACCCCTTCGTCGGAGGTGTCGGGGCTGTCTGGCGGCGCAAGGGACTCTGGGAGCCTCCCCGAGCCTTCAAAGACAATGGCACGCCGGATAACTCAGTACTCCCGTGTGGTATATACGCGCACGTATATATCTCGATAATTTCTGTCCCGCTCGTTTGCCTGTTCAGCCTGCCGTCCCTGAAAGCCCTGGATCTCAGACGTTGATCTCCTCCATTGAGCCTCGCATCCGGCAATTAAGCGGCTCTGGATCGTTCATTGTTTGGGAAAGGACGTTGACCACTTGTCGGGCATCGTTCGGGGATGTAATAAACAATCTCGGACGGTTTGTGTAAGCCACATCGAGTCTCCGTCGATGGGAATTACCATCGAGTCTCCGTGAAGGGATTTGATGGGGTTTTTATTGGTACGATGATGGTTTTATTGTTACATTTTTCGGTCAGAGCAAACTTGGGGAAAAACATTTTTTCCGAACTGTGGATTAAAAAAGTAAAAAATATTCTTTATCGATGGGATTTGTGTGAGGGGATTCGATGGGATTTTTATTGGTGCGATGATGGTTTTATTGTTACATAGAAAAGTGACGATCCTTTTTTCTCGATCGTAGATCAAACTTAAGGAAGATCATTTTTACCGACTGTGGATTAAAAAAAAATTATTATTCGCTATCGAAGGAAATTATGTTAGACGATTTGATTGGATTTTATGGGATTTGTATTGGTGCGCTGATGGTTTTATTGTTTCTTAGAGAAGTGACGGTTTTTTTTCCATTATAGATCAAGCTTGATGAAGAAAAAATTTTCGAGCTGTGAATTAAAAAAATATATTATTATTAATTACTTCTTTTTTTTTTTTCTTCAGATGCCATCGGCCGAGGGACAGTCTCTTCTCGTGGAGCTCCGGCTTTGACAACTTCACGGGATTCGTAAACTGGGGCTTCCTTCTGCTGGGCTTAGGTGGCCTACGTCTTCTTCTCGAGAATTTCATCAAGTGAGTCCATACACGTGCATACCTCGAAGCGTTATTAAAGCCGTTGTGTCAAGCGCGTTGACACGACGGTGATTAAAAAATCGTACCAGCTACTTGTCGTCTCATCGTCGCTCGCCAACGCGTCAAAGTCCTGAGATAAGATTATCCTCGGCCGGTTGTGTGTTGACTCGTGGAATCAATCCGTCCAGCCGCCCTGTGCGCTTACACTGCCGCACAGATCGATGGATCCAAAGGTCGAAGACCACTTTTTCTTATCCGCTCGAAAAAAATCCCAAACGGACTTGTTGACCAATTTCCAAACGTGAGATTTATCACCTATAAATCAATCGTCCCTCGACTCGTTAGTCTCGGGACTGTAAACAGCTGACATAAATCTCGAACATTGTCGCGCTTAAGGAGGGTCGAGCGTTACAAAGTCATCAAGAAAAATATGCTGATTTTTTTTTTACGCGTTGATATGAACGGTCTAACTGTAACTGCAAAGTTTCAATGCGTTCGTCTTCACCGTTTTCGAGAAATATTTTTTTTTTCAATTTGCAGCCATTTAACATTCATTCTTATGGCAGATTGAAAATAAGCGATGAATTTTAATGTTTTTAGGGTAGTTCATGTGGAAACGTTGCAAACAAATTATTGAAAACTGTAAAGAATATTGTCAGGAAGCTCTGTACAAAAATGTAGAAACTTGTTCTTCACCGTTAGTTAACAATAAGCAATTACATGGAACTTTACCGCTTTATCTCGGCACGCTTGGCACGTGCGAGTGAGAAGCCGCATCGCGGACCTCTCACTCCCACACGACCTGCCCCGCATCTTGCGCGCCACCGAGCCTATCCCCTCCGAGTCTCGCGCTCGACCCTCTTAAGAGCATGTGAAACACTATGGAGTGCGAGAGAGATAGCATCAGCAGCGCTCTCGGCGGAGCGAGAGAGACACGCTGAGAACATGTTTCACATGCTCTTAAGAATACTTGACACTTGATAGAGAGAGAGAGAGACAAAGCCACCTTCATTATTTTTAAAAATAAAGAATAAACTTAATACACACAAAAAATGTAAACAAAAATTCTGTGAGGCTTTTTAAGTACGAAAGGACGACTACCATGAGTTCCGATAAAGAAAAGTCCCCCGTGAAAGTAATCCTTGCAAAAAAATCAATTAATCTCTGTACGCTTACTTCTTCCTGCTCGAAATCCATTCGGAAAATATTTGTACTAACTCACAAACATACATTTCTCATCCCCTAGACCACCCCCCCCCCCTTCCACCCCTGGCCATTAATTTTTTTTATTTACTTTATTTTTTTTCTTCGTAATATTTACTGATTTTGTGGGGATCGCGAGGGCGAACGGTTGAGGACGAGCGGTAGGTTTCTCGATTAAGCAGACGGGGTGGGGGGAGATGCTGCAGCTTATCCCCCGAGGGAAAGTGGAAAATGAGAAAAGACCGCCTCATCGTACGTGGCCGGGGCACACAGTTGCCCTCTTTCCCAGCTTAATTGCGTTATGTGGCGACCAACGTGTGAGCCAAACGATACGATATTAAAAGAAAAAAAAAAGTTAAAGCATCCGTTTCTCACAGCTCGGTATTCATTCGTCTCGTTACCGCTGCGACGTAACGTGGACCAAAGTACCAAAAGAATTTTTAAAAAATTTAAAGTCCCGTTCATTGTATGCTTTTATTTTTTAGAACAGCGTTTTAAGTTCTAGTTAAATTTTTATTTATGGCGAAACAAAGTGCTCCATTCCTTCAAGATTTTTCTGAAAATTTAAATTCAACTTTATAACTATGCAATAGAGATTTTTTCTAGGTGGCCGGTGCATACGCGGGCTTCTCTACGGTCTGTGGTGTGCGTATTCGCGCGAACAAAGTGTGCGTTAATCACTGACGTTGAAGTTTTGATTGATGCGATATCAAGCGTGAGTACGGAAAGAATTTAAAAAAAAATCAAAATCACGCTCATTTTTTATAGAATTAAGCAATGTTGTAAGTTTTAGTAAAATTTCCATTTATGACAAATCGAATTGAATGATTCATTCAAAATTTGTAATTTTTATTTTTTTTATTGAAATTTCACTCTTTAACTAAGAAATAGAGATTTTATCTGGTAGGTGCACGCCCGGGCTTCTCTACTGTCCGTGTTGTGCGTATCGTTGCGAACAAAAGGTGCGTTAACCACCGGTCAGTTGCCGTCGCCGCTTGAGGTTTTGATTGATGCGATATCAAGCGTGATTGACTGCCCGATAAAAAGTCGACGGCTATATCAAATAAGAATATTCTACAACGAACCACACACACATACACACACACACACACACACACAATCCCACGTAGAATACAGAAGATAGGGTGTATGCGCGTTGCCGTTGTACATAACCCACAGGAGATATGTTCTTCCCGGCCCCCTGAAATGGCCCCGGGATTTCATATCGTTCGGCTTTATTTTTCTTTATCACTTTTCACCGTACCCACCAAGCGGCACTCATAAATCGAGGCCTATGTAGCCGCCTCGCAACCTGCACATCGTTCTCGAAAATACTATACTGTCTCGTTTTTTTTTTTTCAATTTATTTACTTAGATTTTTGTATTTTTATTTCACCGACCCCCCGTCGACGTTCTGGTTTATTTGGCTGTATCAGGTGAAATGAAACCACGGGGGGATCGTTCGGTGCGGGGTCTTCGACCTGTTCAAGCAAATCTGACGTAAACAATAGTTTAGCGAATAAATAAAAGTATTAGCAATTTTTATGTTTTTAAATTCTCTTCCCAGTAATCTTAAGGTCGATCCTGAGTTCGAACTGCAATGCGATCTCAAGGACATTACACATTGCCGAAAAAAAGATTTTTCTTCTCGTTAAATGACAAAGAAGGCCTCAAGTTCATATCTCCCGAAATATTTTTTATCGTCGCCCCGTTTTCTCCCCGTTCTTCTACTTATATTTTTATTTCCCCTGCGGAAGTCTCCGAAATTAAATGCCAGAGTTATACACAGGCAGGATAAAAGTGATGGGAAGTGCGCCACTGAGTTATTTAGAGAAATCCGACGTCCCCGAATCCCCGACCGATCTTCACCCCTCGCGTTGTAGCAGCTATCACCCGTTTCCTCCCGCCCTTGGTCGTTCCCTTGCTTCAGCCCAACGCGGCGTGCGCTCTTCGTCTTCACCCGCCACCCCTCCCCCCTCTCTTTACCCCTATGGCACTACGGGATCATGAATAATTTTCAACGAGATTTTTATCGTCCCTGTAAACTCCCCTCCTCGGACTCTCGCGCCAGTCGGGGTGTAACAAAAATTTATCGCGTTCGTTAAGTAAGGGTAAAAGTTTCGACGGAACCGGCGAGGAGTTTCTCGGGCGCGCGCCCGCTTCCGGTAATTGCCGACGTTCTCTGCGCGGCCGAAGCTGCGGGAAGCTTCGCGGAGAACGAGGGGCGCGTGCGAGCTTTCCACTCTAAGGGATTGGCGATGGCGCGAGGAGAACAGGTTAGGCGACCAGGTGAGACTAATAACTCGACACCGAGTATTACATTTTTTTTTTAAATTTAAAAAGAAGTAAAAATAAAAAAGTCACCCATGGGGCTTCAGGCCCGTTGGAGGTAGGTCTCCAAATTAATTAGCAACGTGACGAGCTTCGTTACGATCGCGAAATTACCGTCGATCGGCGATGAGGGACGGAAATCAGTGGAGCACTGATTGGACTGTTCATTTTTTTTTTTTTTTTTTCTTTGGTCCTTGTCACATATTCGGGAGTTATTGGCACGGACGGGAAAAATCGCTCGATCGGGCAAACCTCTGTTAATTACTTTTTGGAAGAAAAAAAAATAAAAATGAGGAGACAGGACTACGAACGTCGGGTTATATCGAAAGGTGGATTAGCCTATCGACGTTGTATTTGGGCATTGACGGGTGGCATGATATTGACGTTATTTGCGTGACGCTGAAAGTCGGAGGTTGTATTCATGATGTTCCGATATGTCGAGAGCTCAAAGGTGAATTGATAATAGGCAGTCGCTTGTAACCGAATTTGTTGGATTGTAGGATGCACGCAGAAAAAGATTGACATTTCCTTTGTATCGAATTTTTTGGGTTAAGATTTTTTTTATGGGCTTTTATAGGATTTTTGTTCGATTAATTTGAATTCTGTTCGTCCCATTAATTAATTATCAAACCCTAATGGAGATCGAACTACATCACTGTACGACCATTTTTGTTTTTCACCGCGTTGATAAAGCTTTGAAATATTATTTTCCAAAAAATTTCGTTAATTTGTTTAATAATTAAAGAACGTTCTGAACCGAGTAATTTTACCGTCGCTCGAAAAGTCTGCAAAATTTTTATAAGTATATTTTCAGTTGTCTACAGCACAGCGTAAACCGGGGCAAAACGGTTCATTTCGGATGAGACTTTTTGATTCATCCCCCAGAAACACGCAGTAAGGGTAGTCCATTTTGATCCGGCAGGCCCATCTTACCCCGCTCTCCCCTACCAAATAATCATCCATAAAAACGATAATTGGCGAAATTATTTTTTCTCACCCAGACTCAAAATCATTAATATTTCCGCAGTTCGGAGTCGCCTGGATGTCTGCAATTCGAAAATCCATCGTCGCAGCTACTAAATACACAAAGTTGAAAGTCACATCGATCTACATCCGAGTTTCAACTATTTTTCGCTCGCCCCGACAATCGATCATATATAATTAATCGGCACGGTGTCGCTCTCGAAAGTGACCGAATCTTTCCCGGCAGTTCCATCTTACCCCGCTCTCCCTTACTAAATAATTATCCGAAATACAATAATTGACGAAATTATAATTTTTTTCATCCAGACACAAAATCATCAATATTTCCGCAGCTCCCAGTCGCCTGGATGTCTGCAATTCGAAAATCCATCGTCGCAGGTATTAGGTAGTCCTTGCTGATCGTGTTCACTTCGCATAAGTTTCAGAGAAATGCGAGGGAATTGCAAACACTTCTGGATGGTATAAAAATCTGAGAAAAATCAAGCATATTAAAGGTGCCGAAAAAATTAATTTTGCATGATAATAATTCCAAAATGTTATTAACAAATTGTTGATAAATAAAATTAGTTAACTAGTCACCCGGAAACCTATTTTTGTTTTTATAAAAGAACTTCGTTCACTTTTTTTAATACGTATTAATTCTTTCAGATGTTTAAAAACACTTTGAATTTTTTTTTTTATATGAGAAAAACGTGTAGAAAGTCATAAAATTCAAAGTGAATTTAAAAGCCTGAAAAAATTCATACGTATTCAGAAAAATGAACGAATAATTTTCATTTTTAAAAAAAGTTATGTTTCCGGGAGATTTGTTGAACAATTTGATTTTTCGTTAGTTTGTTAATAACATTTTGGAATTATTATTATGGAAAATTAATATTTTCAACATCTTTAATACGCATGCGAGGTGAACACTATTCGCAAGGACTGACTTAAAAACGCAAAGTCGGAAGGCTTCTCGATCTATATCCGCGCTTCAACTATTTTTCGCTCGTCCCGACTATCGATCATATATAATTAATCGGCACGGAGTCACTCTCGAACGTGACCGAATCTTTCCCGGTGGGCAGAAGGGCGGGTAGTCTGAAAGCCCAGTCGCGATGTGCATAGTGCAACGGTCTGGGAGGGGGGGGGGGGGGGAGGGGGCGACTGGTTTGGTTGAAAACCAGACGAGAGATAAATCGGGACGAGATAGACGTCGAAAAGTAGTCGCGATAATCGTGAGGTGAACGAGGCGTGGAAGGGAGCGAAAAAGATAGAACAGCCCCGAAGAATCCGATCGGGGATTAATCGAGCGAAATGTTCGGATTGCGAGAGAGAGGGAGAGTGAGAGTTCGCAATTCCGAATCGAAGATAAAACGCGAGAGGGAGAGAAAAAAAAATCGAGATGAATTTTTTTCGTCTCGACGGTCGCTCGGGCGACGCCTCGTTCAGCGAGCGAAAAACCGGAAGAGATCCGAGCCTCGCGGATAGAGAGATGGAAAGAAACGAAGAGGATGATGAAAAAAAAAATAGCAGAAAAAAGAAACCGGAACGAAAGATGTGTATATATATATATACATATATATATATAAAGAATATCGTGAAAGTTTGAGAGAGCTCGATTAATCGGACGTCTGACAAAAAAGTTGGCCGCGACGGTAAAGTCCGTCGTTCGCACGAGGTATAAGAGCGATAGCGGGGAAAGGGACGGAAGGAATCGAAAGTTTGCCGGGTCGCTTTCTCCGTCCCTCGCCCGGTGAGCCGCCCCCCGGAAACTTTTACCGAATGTCGTCGATCGGTTTGGGCACGGGAGAGAAAGAGGGACAGAAGAGTTTCGTGATGTAGTCATAATTTATGCACTGAGCCGGGGCATTCTTTCCCCATCAGACAGTTTTTACTCGTTTTCTTCCGATCCTCATTGAAATATTCTCGTCTTTGATTTCACGCGGATTAAAGAACGAGGGAACTTTTATTTTTTCTATTGAATATTCTTTCCTTTATTATTTGCACGATAGGCATTATTAGTGGGTGGAGCGTATTTAAAAATATCGGAAGGAATTGAACATCATTTTGTCGCGCTGCATCAAACTAAAGTAACGCAAAGTAAGCTTTACGATTATTTTTTTTTCTTTGATAATTACGTAACGTCTCAGGTAGATTTCATATCTTAAAAATGATATAGTATTTATTCGATTTTTATTCGTAATTAAATAAAAATCGTTTATAAATCTTCTCAACGTGCTGTCGCTTAACTTCGCGAAAATGTCGTCTAAATTTTTTGGTAGGACGCGATATTTTCGTTGCATGTCCTGACGTCATACGTTTTTATTCATCGCAGTTAAATGTCACTTCGACCAGCACGACGAGTTTTTTTTTAAATAGCTGTAATAATAAATAAACCAATCCTTGGATTTTACGTACACGCTTCGGTGTGCAGTCGTTAATATAACAGTTTAAAAGGTGAAAATGTGGCGGTTCTTGTTTAAGTAATAAAATGTGTCTCGTCCGACAACCACTGCTCGTTTCTACTTCGTTACCCGTCGCGCGGCTGCCAGTGCCTGCCCTGGTTTAAATTCAGCATCAGAAAGGAATCTCGCTCGATGGCCTTTTTTATTCATTTAAATCTCTTTATTATTACTCATTCCTTCTTAGTTATTGTATTGGCCAATCAGTTCGAGACATCTCTCACATGGACAGCGTGACAATTTACCTACTTCGGGGTACAAATTATTAAAAAATTAATTACATTATTTTTGCTCGAATTAAAAAATTGCCATCGTTGATTAATTCTTCGATAAAAAATAGGTCAATTTGTCTCTCGGCGTATATACCGTAAATGTATGGCAAGTATTTTTTTGTGGACTGTACGAATGTATGTAGAGCAGAACGACACTGAGAGGGGTGAAAAAAAGGAAGTATAAAAATTCACGTCTGACCGGCGCGGAGCGCAACCACTTCGTAGACCGGCGTGTCTGACTATTCGTCACCGCGCTACTGTGCGCTACACTTTTACCTAACTCCCCCAAACTCTCTGCACTTCTCGAGGGTCATTCTTTCTTTCTCACGACACAGAGGGAGGGGAGGAATGGGGGAAGGGGCGGAAACTTGGCTGCAGCGACGCGTGGACAACCTAAAGGGTTTTCCGGGGCGGCGAGAGGTTTCCCTCTCGCTTCTTCCACCCCAACTTTTTATATTTCACCATCCCGAGACCCGCTCGCGGAGTGGCGTTTATTATTTACCGAAGTGGGGGCGAAGAGCCGTGGAACAATGAACTGGGCGACGAGGCAGAGGCACAGGATCAGCGCGAGACGGACGCGACGGATTTTTTCTCTCGCATTTTTTATTTTTAATTTTTTTTTAAGAGTTCCAGCGGGCAGAACCACACACTGGACTTTAATAGCCCCGCGCTTATCCCTACGCGATGTTCCTCGCGGCGGAAAATCCTCTTCCCAATTCCCACGGAACGGCTTGCAAAGCCCGGAGCGAACTTCAATGTTTTTTTAAATAAAAATTATGTGACGAGATATTTAAAATGGCGAGATTTTCGCGTGGATTTTTTTTTGTTTTTGGTTTCGATGAAAGTTTCTATAAACCGTTCACGTACACACTGTTGCTCTCACGTAAGCTCTTCGTCCGCTAACAGAATGGGGTAAAAAGAATGTTGAAAAAATTCGTCCAGTTACTAAAAAAATGTAGTTTCCCTCGTGGAGCGGAAAAAAAAATTAGGTCGAGATTGACCGTACATTTTTTTTTTGTATTTTGGTATTTTGTTTTTAAATCTACAGAAGCTAAAGTTTTATATATATTTTTTTTATTGACGATGAGAGAAAAATATCATTCAGAATTAAAGCACAAAAACAAATCTGCAGATAAAATGTGCACTCTGCTTCCTCGCTCAATCATTTATTCCTGCGCTTATGAAGCAACGGCTTCGCAGATAATAAAAAAGACTCCGATAGTATTTGGATAAATATAATTTTTATTATTATTTACTCTTCACTGGTCTGCATTTTAATGAATTTTTCTCTGCGGCTCCTTCATGTTATTAATGTTTACCCTCCCCTATTAATTTCTCTGTCGCAGATACGGGATCAGGGTCGATCCGATACAATGGTTCACTTTTCTCAGTGGAATGAACGACGGCGGGGAGGAGCATCCCTCGATTCTCTTGATTGCCTGTGAGTACTATTTTTGTTCTGCCCAAGCTTTTATCGTCGCTGTCCCTCTCTCTGTACCTCGCTGCATTTTTCCATTCCGGTATTACTCATTTTAATCATCAGTATTTCCCGGAGATTCATTAACCGCGCTATCTTAATGGAGGGCGATCCTCGTACAGAGAGCGAGAGACAACAATATTTCGTCTCAATGCCGCGCTCGAATTGAAAGCTTTTCTTTCGTTATCGCTGCTTCGTTTGGCCAGGAGTACATTGTACTTTCTCGTAAAGTGGATTTCTTTTTATTTCGTTTTCTACAAAGTTCCTCGTCACGCTGCTTCCGAATTCTACAAAAAATTATAACAATAATAATAAAGTTCTTTAATTTGCAAAATTTTGCGAATCTTACAAAATTTGCAAGCAGCGTCACGCACAAATTTGTAAAATTTCGTCGAAAGAAAAGAAATCAACTTTACGAGAAAGCACAATGTATTTCTCAAATTTCGAACTTTGATCCGTCAATCAAGTTCAGAATTTAAAGCTGAAAAAAATTCTTTTGATGATCTACGAGACTACATAAGTGTTCATCGTCAAATTTTAAAATTTAACAAGCAAAAAAGTAGCACCAGCCTCCTTAAATATTTATCGTCAAATATTTAAATTTACCGAGCAAAAAAATCGTCCAATCTCCCTTAAACATTTACCGTCAATACAAAAATCTAATACGCAAAAAAAAAAAAAAAAAAAAAAAAAAATTGGCGTTTTATCGAAAGATTCGTAGCGACCGAAGGTCCGCCCAGTCCGGTGTGTCTGGAGTGATCGGTCGGCTCGTTGAGCGTTTGATTGAAAAGAGGGTTGGATCCGGGAGGCGAGGGTTGGCGAGCGTGTGGAATTTCACCAGAAACAATCGGGCATTTGGTAGAGCGATTCCGTTGTTATCCGATATCGCTGCTCTTCCTCGGGGTCCGTTACGTCCGTCCGATTTCTTAAGAGGCATGGTCCATCCCAAGACTCGAGATTCATCTAGTCTGCTCACGCCGTTTACGTCGATAGGGTATTAAGGACCGTTGTCTCGGGAACACCATCGCCCCGTCAAAGATCCCTTCCTTCTTTTTTATGATTATTGTTATTATTATTATTATTTCTTCTTTCCACCCTCGTAGCTTTTCTTCAGCTTTCACTCGTGGAGATAATGCGACTGCATCGATTCTAACACCCTCCGAATTCGCACCTCGCAACGAGATCTCGATTTCGAGTGTCATCCAAGCCACTTTTATAGGGCGCTTGTTCCCTAATTTAATATCGACTTTACCATCCCCGTCTCTCATTCTTCGCCCGGTTTAGGCTCACCCCTGTACGGCATTATATCTTCCCGATACTCCGTCTCGGAGTTCCTCGTTTCCATAGGGGGGAGACTCGCGGAGTCGTTTTCCCGAAAGGAAGTGCCGGTTGACTGATCCGCGGGAACGATATCTCGCGGTTTCGTCGCGTGTCTTTATCGACCTTAAAAAAATCCAATAACACTTGGCTGCGATGAGACGATGAGGGTCCTCTCGAAGGGGATGCAGGGGTTGGGGATGGAGAGAAAACATTGATGGCACTTGGTCGATTTTCGATACTTGGTTGCTCTGCGAGCAACCGAGTATCGAAGATCGACAAAGTTTGTCTCTGACTTATAAACGCTTCGACGAATCGCTGAGAAATGTATATGACATTGTTAGCAAGCTAATGCATCAGTTTGAGAATTAAAGAAACAAATTTAACACGTGCATTTTTTGAAAAATATATATTAGACATAATTTGTGGAATTTTTTTTGTATGAAATTAAACATTCGCTTGTCGATTCGTAATTCTTCATCCCGGACGAACTGTTTTCGGAGTGCAATTTATGACAACGTTTGTCCCGAGAAATCACCTCGGGCCGGTTTCGTACCTGCAGGCTACGAACGTTCACGCATGAGCTACGGTTAAAAGCCGTAATATTTTAGATTTTCTCCCCTCATTTCTCCCTCGTCCTGGCTCGCGGCTTTGTATCTCCCTTCGTCTCCTTTAACTCCCCCGTATCCCATGTCGTGCGATGTATCTTCTCATTTTTTTTTATCGCGAGCCACGCAGCCGAGATCGCGCAACAACTTTTGCCCCGAACTTCAGCACTCGCCCTCGCACCGGCGCCGAGATTACTTTTCGCGGTGGGAAACTTCGGGGAGTTAAGGGATACGAGCGTGCGTGGGCCTCACGAGAATTCATGGTTAATCAATTCTTAAGCGGAAAAATAAAAAGAATAAGACAACATATAAAACCGTAACCCTCCGTCTATATTTTTCTTAATAATAATAATAATAATAATAATAATAATAATAATAATAATAATAATAATAATAATAATAATAATAATAATAATAATAATAATAATAATAATAATAATAATAATAATAATAATAATAATAATAATAATAATCACATAAATGTATTTATTTATATGACTATTATGATCATTACTTTCGCAGCCTCCAGTCCCATCGTTTCCACTCTCACCCTTACTTCGTCGAAACTACCCAAAGAACTTGCCGCAAACTTAACTTCCGCGGTTCCGAGTTCGGCGAAACGGAGAGTTCCAGTAAATTCGTCGTATATCCGTATGTCGTTTGGCCGCCCTCTCTACAGCGTGTCGATATTGGTTATAAATGTGTCCCGTCGCGATTTACAACCTCGGTGGTTCCTCTCGTCGGTCCCTGCGGAGATACATCAACTGTTTTCTCCTCCTCCACCTTTCGTTCTCCTCCGCTATTCCCGTTTTAAGCTTCCCTTCCCGTTAGCTTCCACCCGCGTATTACGTTATGTATTAGGGCGCGCAGCTGCACGGCGTCCCTTCGCCGATGCAATCACGCCCTTAATTCGATTACTCGTCGCCGGGCATTGGGAACGATGGCGTCGTCCCGTGCACCACCACCGAGAGCTCAGGGCGACACTCTCTCGCGCCGTACCTTCTCCTCTTCCCCATCCGGATATATCCTCGCTCTCCCGCCTCGACTCGGCTTCGCCTCACATTTTCCATCCCCCTGCGCTTACAACGCCGCTGCAGTCCCGCACTACGACCCACCGGTTCCCTCGGATTAAGTAATTTATACGACGACACGGTCGTTCTACGTTTCCCTACCCAACGACCGAGGCGAAAAGGCAACCCTTTGCTTGCTTGCTTGTTTGCTTGCTTGCTTGCTTGCTGCTGCCTACTCACGTTCCTCCGCATGTACCGCTGCTCTATCTTTCCAACACGTCTCCACCGCGCACTCGTTCTCCAGAGCTTTGCCCGGTCCCTGCGCAAGCTCCGCTGGTGCTGTTATTGTTACTGATGGCCGGCAAACTGTGTCTATACGTATATAAGTGTCTGCCTGTGTATATGTAAAGATGTAAATTGTGGGTATATATGGATATAAATGTGAGTATGTGCGTATCGCATATAAGGTACTTTGCGAAAGGTGTCCTGTGTACGGGTAATACGGGTTCTGTACTGTCCGGCGGAGGACCAGGCGCTTTGGCGTTATGGCTAAGGGGTGAAGCTATCGCTGAGGAGAGTTCGGAGTTCTGGAAGGAAATTCTTGTACCGGGATTTCGATCAAGATTTGGTGTAATCTGTTTTGCAGCTTTTAGTTACGAAGCGTTTTTCGGGGATTTAAATTTTAGGGTTTTTTTTTGTTTTTTGGGTGAGACAGGAAATATGGTTTTTATGTATACTATATAGATGTAAATGTGTGTGTATATATGTATTGTATATAATGTACGGTGTGAAAAGTGTACTTGTTCTGTGCTGTCCGGCTGAGGGCCACGCTTTTTGGCTTTAAGGTCAAGATGTGGAGCTATCGCTGAGGACAGTTCGGAGTTCCGGAACGAAATTATTTTACCGGGATTTCGATCGAGATTCGGTGTAATTAGTGCTTTGCAGTTTTCAATTACGAGGCGTTTTTTTTGGGGATTTAAATTTTGGGGTTTTTATTTTATTTTATTTTGTGAGATGCGGAATATGGTTTGACCGGCTATCGCCGAGGAGAGTTTGCAGTTCAGGAACGAAATCCTCGTACCAGAATTTCGAATGAGATTCGGTGTAATCAGTGATTTAAAGTTTTATTTTTCATTTTTCAAGAGGATTGTTGGGGATTTACATTTTGGGGGGGTTTTTTTTTGGGTGACATAGGAAATATGGTTCGCGAAGCGGTCGGATGAAATCAGTCTTGAATTTCCGGAAATTATCGTGCGGTTCACTCAAAGTTCGAACGAATAATCAATGTATTCCCAGAATAGAGATTGAAAGAAAGAAAACATCCAAAATCGCTCTGCACCAAAATCGCATACACAGTCTCTTCCGCGTATTTTTTTTTTTACCATGTTTTCGGGCGGAGATTAACGTCGGGCGTGAGAGTTATAAATTCTTGATTATAGTCACAGCGTTGCGCTGGTTTCATCAGTCTCCACTAACGGGGCTTTGTGTTCTTTTTGGTCAATTTTTTATTTTTATTTTTTTTTCTCTCAAATTTTCATGCACGCACACAGACCCCATCCGGACATTATAATTTGTCACAAGGATAATAATCGGGCTATGTTATTCATCGAAAAAGCAACATGCACCAGGCAGCAGGTAAGCCGCTATTAGCTAGGTAGATAAAACCCGTTCGTACAAGCGTCAAATACATATATATACACATATGTATATATATTATATATATATATATGTATATATAAATGTATAACGTTGCAGCCCGCGTTGTGTTCGCTGCTATAAAACGCCGAGACGAGAACGTAATAAAACTCTTCCCTGAATCCTCTTTCCCGTCAGCATTCTCATCCCTCGTCGGCGTGTTCTTTGGAGTGCGATATCCCTCCATGCGGCACGACCTGGCTAACGAGCTAATAGCGTTTTCGAGGAGAGACCCCCTTCCGGTTCACAAGCTCCCCGAAACCCTTTTTTCGCCGAAAAATCTTTTCGACCCCCCCCCCCCCCCCCCCCCCCCCCCGTTAAAGCGATCAAACCAGCGAACGAGATTTTTCTTCAAACTTACCGAAAGCACCCCTCCGTACGTGTACACGGAGAAAAATGACTTTGCGCTAACGCCGACAAAACGCCGGATCGCTGATAATTTGTCGTCGAGGCAGGAAAAAAAAAAATTGCCTCCGCGGCAAAAATTGTTCTGGGGCAGCAGAAAAAAAATCTGCTGTGGCAAGATATACTTTGCTGTCTCTCTATTGGGTACACACATTTGTTGCGGTAAGAAAAAATGCATGTCGTTCCGAATTTGTCTTTTTGATTATTTTTTTTTCTTAATCCCCGAATAAAAATAAATCGCAAGCAAAAGTATAGAGCGGGAAGCGCAGTTCGGGTTTCACCGTGCGTACGGGGAGCGAACAGTGTTGGAGCTATGAAGGGGCCTTGATAGGAGAGTGAAATTCGTGAAAACGACCGGTCCGTTTGACGTTTCGCGGCTTAACGAGAGACACACCGGCGAGAGGGCTCTCCCTGTATACCTATAAGCTCCGGGCTCAACGGCAGATGAATAGAGATGAAAATGGTTGCACCGAGAGCAAGTGCCAGAGACAGAGAGAGTTCGAATTCAAACTTGTCGAGTGTTGGATAAAGATAGATCCATGTACATATACATATATATATACATATATATGTATATATATAAGCGGGCGCACGGTGAATGGAATAGCCACCGCGTGGTCCGAGAGCTTCGAAACGTTTTCCCCATAAAATGATGACTCACCCTCTCGATCTCCTTCCCTCCCCGCTACAGTCCACTTCCGTCCCTTTTCCTCCCTCTCGCTCCCGACCCTTTTTCCTCTCGCTCGTTCGCGGCAATTCGAAAACTCGAGTATCGTCGAACGCGTTCGCGTCGTAAAGTGCGAAATTAACGTGCCACTGGCGGACGCCGGGACGGAAGGGACGAAGAGGGGATTCCATCCCTTGTCTCCTCTGTGCCGCCTTTCCGGATAAAAATAGATTTTCCGCGTTGCCATCGAGTCGCGATTACTCTATTTCTCTCCGGCTGTAGCTATATCGTTACCTTTGTCGTTTCTTCTCTGTACGGTTCTCTGTAACGTCCCCCCCCCCCCCCCCCCCCCCCCCTCTCGCCCCTACCTCGACAGAACTTTGTTGCCCTTTTTTTCCCACGGAACAGTCACGTCTGAAGCTATCACGCTGATAAAAGGCCGCTAAGCCGAAAATTCCGGCGGTCGAAGCGCGATGGTGGCAGCGAGTTTCCAGGGATGAGGGAACGAGCGAACGCGAAACCATGGAGGGAGAGAGGGGAAAAAAATACAATAAAAGAGAAGAAAGGGTTTGAGAGCAGCGTCCAATATCGTCGATGCTCCAAACGCTGGTTAGTTAGCCGTTAGCCTGTCTGTCTACTCGTTTGTCTCGCTTTCGGGCTATGTACCTCCTTTTTTTTCTTCTTTTTTTTCCCTTTTGTCCTTTTCGACGCGCATTCTCCAGCTCTGTCTGTCGTTAGTTGAAAATTTCCCTTTGACTGGTTCTTCACGAGTCGTATAAAATTCCGGGCGATAGTTAAAACTGAGCACGGCTGTACGAGTACCCTCCGACAGTCCGAGATGTGACGCTGTAGGAAATGGGAGCCGTCGCGAGGAAGCAAATGGGCTTTAGAAAAAAAAAAAAAAAAAAATGTTGGGTCAATCAATTTAGAGCGGAATTTTGGAATTCGCAGGTAATTGTCGATTGGTTTTTTGGGTATAAAATTTTCAAAAAAACAGACCAAGTTTTCTCTCCAATTATTGTATAGGATAAAATGATAAACCTCTTTTATTCTGTGGTTTATTTGTAGGTTATTATGTGGTTTATTTTGTAGTTCATTCTGCGGCTTATTTTGTAGTTCATTCTGTGGCTAATTATGTAGTTCATTCTGTGGCTAATTTCATAGTTCATTTTGTGGTTTATTTTGGAGTTTTTTATGAGATTTATTTCGTAGTTTTATGCAGTTCATTCCATTTAACATAGAAATGCGAGATCGCGAATTCAAGAACGCTTTCGTGGATTTTTTTTTTCTTAATTGGGTATCATCGCAAGGCCAATGACCGACCCCAGACGATGTTAGACACATTGGGAAGACTAATAAAAAAATAAATAAAAAAACAACAACATTTTAACTTTGATCCTACAGATTAAACCTCTCGGCGTTTATGTTCCCTTTTGAGGTTCGCGCGAGACTCGCGGTTCGCCCTCAATAATTTCCAGAAGGCTCGGTTCTCGTTCGTACGCAAAGTGGTGCTTCAACAACGCTCGGAAGCTCGGCATTAACGATGCGTGTGCACACGAGGAACTTCGACCTCGCTAGGCGCAGAACCGAAGCGGGGTGGCAGTCACGACATCGCGACACGGCGCGAGACGGGTAGGGTTTTTATATCCGCAAGTCGAGCAGTGAAAAGGGATCTTGTCAAGGCTTCCCAGTGACGAGAGAGTAAACCCTTGAGAAACCTCTTTAATTAGTACTAGTAATTATTCGTAAGTGCGGCTCGACTTTACGGTTCGGTGCGCATTCTCCCTCTCTCGCTCTCCGCCGTGCCTGCTTTTCATTCATTCATTCACTAACTTCCTTCGGACTTCCTTTCATTCGGTTTATTCGAGTCTCAACGCGTCACTCTCCTTTCCTCGCTTTTCGACGATATATTCATACATTCAATTCACCTCATGCGCGCTCCGAACTTCTACCGGTCTTGGGCTCAAAATCCCCCCCCCCCCCCCCCCCCCGATCCTTCATGCGCGAAAAACTTTTTGCCAAGAACGAATGGCCAATCTTTTCAAATCTTTTAAAATTCATTTTTGTTTTTATTATTGTTCGAACTGTTCAAGAATTAATACCATTTGTGCAATGAATTTTCTTTTATTTGTAGCTATGATAATTTTTTTCTTTTTTTTATTTTTTGCACTGTGACTGGTCAATTTAATTCATCTCGAGCGTGCTCCGAACTTCTACCGGTCTTGACTGAAAATCCCCCCGATCCATCATGCACGAAAAACTTTTTGCCAAGAATGAATACCTAATTTTTTTTTTTTCTTTCAAATTTATTATAAAAAATAAAAAATGTTTGAAATGTCCTAGGATTAATACCATTTTTTAAATGAATTTTCTTTTAGTTATGGTTATGATCTTTTTTTTTTTTTGCTCTGCCTGATCCTCCAATTTCCCGGCCGCGTATCTTCGCGATATACTTGCAGAAGGCTTCCGAGACTTCCGCCTACCCTTTGACTCCCGCTATCGGTATCTTCCGCATCCCATCGCGAATCCAAGCTTGAACGTTGTTTGAACAGAATCTCCAGTCGCCCTCTCTGACCCCCAGGGTGACGAGGCTGCATTCGCACCCTCGGCCTTTCGTAGACCTCCTTGTATCGTGCCCTCATAATCCTTTCCTCTATCTCCGGCCATTGTGTTTTCCACCTCTCGAGTTCCGGCGCCGACGTAACCCCTTTTACTCGTAAACTCATTTTACCCTATCTACCGCCCCAGGAAATCCGATTTCTTTGTCGTATATCAAGTTTCATCCCCGCGTCCGACGACTCTAACAGAGATTTTTCTTATCGAATTATGGGGGAGACGTGATGAAGATTTGATCGTCCCTTCTGCTTCGCTCATCTATTCGATCGTCCGGTCGATGTCGAATGATGGTACTTAGCGATACAAGTGCGGTAAAGTAAACTTTATACGCACGCCGTGAAGTGCGACTTACTTCACAGTCCGCGTATGATTTTCGCTTCACCGCACTAGCATCGCATAAGGTAAGCGGTCCAGTTTCCGCCATCTTCAATTGTTAAAGGGAACATTTTATTAAAAATATACGTATCGCGGCATTAATCAAGATTGAACGGCTCTTTAACATATCGTCAATTTCGGCAATTATCGGCAGGAGAAGTGATACTCCGTGCCTGCTGATTGTGGCGCTGTTCAGCGAGCGTGCATAAAGTACGAGCAGCTCGCAATAAATTCGCCGATCTGCGCATGCGTCGGGAATCTACAACACTCATAGCTGCAAAGCGCCACTTACACCACTCTCGGCAGACACGGAACCAAAGCGCTTTTCATGCAGGAGAGTTACATAAAGTACCATCAAGTTTCGATGACTTTCGTCAATCTTCTACCGATTGATTTATTCTACCGATTGATTATGTTTCAAAAGAATTTAATTATTTTTATTTTAAAGGATTGTTCACTCGTCCGACCGTCCCTCCGTCTGTCGACCTACTTTTGGTGCAAAGATCAAACTTGAACCTCCATAGGTATAACCGTTTATCCTGTTATCACAAGAGTACGAAGATGTCCTAACAAGAACGTAGTAAGGTAAACGTACCAATGGCCGGACACTTAAGGGAGCAGTCCCAGTCCCTGGACATGCATGGAAAATCGTATTTCCATCTCTCTTGCATGCACGCCTTGTCCGGTCACTGGGGCGTGTCCGGTCATTGGTACGTTTACCTTAAGTGTTGAAGCCGAGACTTATCGCCACGACTCTTCCGCTCTAGCTTTTCATATCACGTTTTTTCGTTCGACTCATCGATCCCTTTAACCCGGTCTCGGGTTCGTATCACATCGCCTCGCTCGTTTTGCTCAGAAGCTACACAGGAGCTACTTTCAGCGCATAAAAGAAGTCACTTAATTAGCGGCCTGGCGACCGGTACGGAACGGGGAACGAGTGCCGGTGCAGAAGATAGCAATGGGGGAGGAAAAACGATTACTCTTACGTCCTACCGGACGGCCGCTCGGTATCTCGGTTCGCGAGTTCTCTCATTGGAATTTCAAAAAGTCATCTCCCACCTCTCTGTCCCGTTACAGCCATGGCTTATTCGAACTCGCCGACGGGAGAACCGACAATTATAGCGGAGGGACGGCGAGAGAGGGATGAAACATTATTATCGTGAACGGCGAGCGCTAATTGTAAGCTTTGCACGCGTCAGCGTCGAGCCGTTCCTCCCTCGACAGCGGTAATCGGATCCTAAAACTCCCTGGGACATACAACCGGCGGACCAGTGTCAAATGATTAATAGGGCATTCCCGCTGAATTCGGATTCACGGATTATCCGCGGATAAACCTTTTAATTAGTCGACGAAATCCAACGATGGCGCCATCGTCGACGAAATTATGTCAGTGGAATGTTCCGTGGATGGGATTGAAAAAAAGGAATTTGATTCGAAGAGCAGTAGTCATTCCGTCATATCTCGGAAAAAAAATTATTAATAGGTTCGAGAGGACTTTCTGTAGAAAAAATTGGTCGGTAATTTAATTATAAAATTATTGAGCGCCGAATAAGAATGACGGAGTTTATGAACGATTCGCGGATAAAAATATTCCGTGTGTGGAACGAGTCATCGCATCGACATCGTACGGTTTTAAAGAAAACGATCCGACGGTTAGTTTTACTTCTGAAAATAATTCCTTCGAGGTGACAGAGCTTTTCGTGATAAAAATAACTATTCGCGCCTATAATTGTCCCGCGGATTGACGCTGATTCGCTGCAACGAATGCATCGTGATGATCACTTGCGATGGGTCTTGAAATATTATTCTCGAAATAGTTTTACCCGCGCGAGGGACGGTTTTTTATAATTAAAGAATTTTTTTTTTAAAGATTGGGTTGCATTGAAGACGATCGGAGAATGTTATCGAGATTCGTATGTTACGAAAAAAAATTCATTCAAAGTATTCGCAGAGATATCGAATAAAAAATTCCTGTAACCGCAAAAAAAAATACTTGAGAGCTTCTTTATGGGAACGAAAAGAAACGCAAACGACTATAAAAAACGATTATACAACGTAGAAAATGAGTGCGGAATTTAATAACGACTCCGTGCGTAAAACATGTTGCGTAGCATTGAAAACGTCCGGAGAATAAATAAATAAAGAGTAATTATAAAGATTAACGTACGAAGTACGTAGTAGGTAAAGATGAATACGGAGTAATTATAAAGATTAATACGTACGGAAAAAAATCCTTCAAAGAATTCGCAGAATTCTCGGAGAATAAAAGTTGTATAAACAAAAAAAAAATACTAGAGAGCTTTTTTTATAGGAACGAAAAGAGATCCGCAAAAGATCATAAAAACCGGTTACGCAACATAGAAAATGAGTGCAAAATTTAATAACGCCCCCGTACGTAAAAACGTTAGTTCGAAAAAGCCGCGTATAAAAACAAAAGGGACGCAGGGAAAAAAGGGACGGTACATGGTAGCTTCATTCATTTCGATTAGTTCTCTGCGGTGTACGACATCAAGCAGATTTTAGTGCACGACGTGTTATCCCCGACAACGTTTTTCACCCTACCCCGTTTAACCTGTATGCTGGTCGTATCTTTCTGTCCCGCTCTGCCGCCGGCTTCCATGCACTTTGTCACGCCTCTGGCTCGAGGAATTATATAAAGCTAGCACAGTCGGAAAGTCGGATTTTCATACAAATATGAGTATTCATTTGTTTCCATTATTTCGATGTCGGACAGCTATGAAATATCGCGATTTTTCCGTGCGTCTGGCTCACCCGGCTAATTGGGATTGCCAATGTCCGGATCACACAAGCACCGGCCCCTGAGTTCGATAGCTTTTTATCTACCCTCTTTGTGCTGTTTTTTTATTATTATTTTTTTTTTACACATTCAGTTCCAGTGCAGTGTGATGAAGGATTATTTACACGAAAATAATTATTTGCATGGATATAGATGCGTAAAAAAATACATATTACGATGTAATCATTTCAGTTTGATAGCTTCTTATGTACCCTCTTTGTGCTGTTTTATTAATTCTTTTTTTTAATTTTTATTTAGTTCTAGTGCAGCCTGATTAAGGATTACTTACACGGAAAATAATTATTCACATAGATGGAGATGATTTTAACAAAAAATACATATTACAACGTAATGATTTGAGTGGTTCAAAGGTCCGTGCTATGATTATGTATCCGCTCGAAAGAGATTTAATCAATCGCGATTTTAATGCAAGGGTCGCGTTCCCAATTAATTTGTCGATAGGTCAAATTGAGTCGAGCCAAAATGAAACGGTAGCGTCGCTCGATCAATGATGAATGACACTCCCGTGCGAACGTACTTCTACACGTCATGAACGTGTGTTTCCAAAAAGTGAGTAAATAGTCGACATCGTGCAAACGATCGTTATTAATTAGTAAACTGGCGTACATTCACGCGCATATTTAACATTACAGAATACGGTTTCTGCCAGGCTTTTGACGCACTTAATTTGACTGATGTCCCTTAATATATTGCGTAAAAAAATTACTGTCAGAGTATGATCCAGCGAAGTGTTTTACACACTAATAAATACTGAAACACAGCATTTTCCCATGTCAATCTGTCCGTCCGTCCGGTCCAAAAACTCAATAACCAATCGGAGAAACTTCGTATCGCAGAAAAATTTACTGTTTGTCATCTACACATGAAACGTAATTACGACATTAAATTTCGAATTACCCCGCCCATAATTTCCGGTATTTTATGTTAAGGAGGTTGGAGCGCTTCATACTAGTCAAATGAGTGCTACATTTTGAAAGTCCTTTATACAAATTTTTACGCATGTGTTGATTATTGTGATAGTTATTTGTATTACACCAGATGCCCTTAACTTAGAAAGAAACGTCAAAGAAACGTACGAAAAATGACTGCCCTAATTGTTCGCTCTCATTTTTTTAATCCATTGTTTTCGCGCCAAAACGAATGTGACCATAAAGTCGCCGGTAGCGATTACTCCAATCTTTTCATTTTTTGTTTTTATAAAAAAATGTATCGATAATAAATTTTCGTTCGATCAATGCCCGTGAGCGTTCGACGAGGTGAAACACGTCGCATTTCCAAAGTAGCTTATCATGTTGTTTATCATGTCATGTATCATTAATATATTGTGTAAAAAAAAAAAATGACTGTCAGAGTATTATCCAAAGAAGTCTTTTCCACACCCTACAATACTATATACAGTATTTTCCCATTTCCGTCTGTCCATCCCTCCGGTCCGAAGTCACAATAACTCGTCGGTGAGACATTGTATCGCAGCAAAATTTACTGTGTGCGTGTCCTCCACACATGAACGGTAATTCCGCTATTGAATTTCCAATTAATTACATGATTTTCGGTACTGTACCTCAAACGCAAAATAATCGTACAAAAAATTGCTGTCCGAATTGTTCGCTTTCATTTGTTTTTAAATCCCCATTGAAATCTCGCGATAACTTCGCGCCAAAATGAATGCGACGATAAAGTCGCCGGTAGCGATTAGTCCAATCTTTTTTTTTCGTGTTTATAAAAAAAAAACACCTAACGAAAATAAATTTTCGTTCGATCAATGGCCGTAAGCGTTCGACGCGGTGAAACACGCCGCGTTTCCAAAGTAATTTATCATGTTGGCCATGCACCGCAACGAATATATTTTCGGTACGAATAGTAGCCCGACCAGAGCAGCGTTAACGATGCTGTGGAAAAGTTTCTTTGATCAGTACCATGTAGCGACGCCCGGCAGCTGTACATGCAATGTTGGAGTGCCCAAGCGTTTCGTTGATTGCACTCTGACGGGCGCGGGGGAGTTTTGCGCCGGTGGCGGAGCCCGATCACTCGGGCATCGCTCGCTGTTCGTTCGCTCGATGAAAATCGTTCCGCGGATGTTGGCGACCCCGGAGTGATCGAGCTCGAGTATTCCGGAGCGTGCATACGAGCACGATGGCGGAAGAGGGGCCGCGTATACGCGATCGCACGCATCCGCAGGAAACAATACGTGCTTGGTGCATCACGTTCGAGTTTCGTTACCGGAACTAACTGTGAGGGATCTTTATTTTCCGTTTTCTTTTTTTTTTTGCTTTTTTTTTTTCAAATTCACTCCATCCCAGGCAGATCTGTTCGTCATGTTATATCCCTTTTATTTACACTAGTGCAAAACGAGCACAGGCACGAAACGGAGACAGAACATAAAAGCTGAAATCGACCTCGCGTTCCCGTTTATCGCTTTTCGATCGAAATTTAAAAAGTTCTTTTTTTTTTTTTTTTTTTTGTAATCCTCTTATCGATCTTTTTCCACACCAGGCGCATTTTTCTCCATGGCACATCATTCGAGGTGGTTTTTTTTTCTTTTTGCACGTACTGTTGGGTGTTTTTTTTTTACAAAGCTTTGACGCAAAGCTCACGTAGTCGCGGGCTACTGTGATTGGAAAGTAGTGACGGGATAGTTACGTCGATAACCGCTTTTTCGATTTTTCGACGTTTAGGTCGGAAAGGAATTTTTTAATGTTTTATTTTCTTATTATTGTTATTTTTTGTGCTCGCCGATGTCGTTACTCCGCACACAGGCTAATTGTGACTAATTGGTACACCTCGCCCACCCTCATTCGTTCTCTCTTATTCGTTATTTTTTTTTTTTTACCCCCCTGTCTGCGCTTTGGGCTAGTGTGTACACCGCTTAACCCATTTTCCCCGTGACGGAGTCCACCCGATTTTTCCCACCGTAAAACCTCGAGCACCGACTCTCGACGCCGGGTCTCCCATTCTCTCTGTCTCTGTGTCGCCGTTCCTCTTTCCCTTCTACTTCCTCTTCTTCTCGTCTCCACTTCCGCGAGCACACACGCGGCCCGGCTCTGCCTAATTAAAATATTATTCCAGATTGACTCTGGCACCATCCGCGACTCTGACGGAAAAGCCCGACAATGACGAGGGAAGAGTCGAGGGCGTAGAAAAATAGGCTAAAAGTTTCCTCCACAGTTTTGCCAGAGACTCCCCGCCGGACGTGTGCTCGCTCATGGCAAAAGCTAATAAAAATTGTTCAACGAAGCGTTCCGTTGTAATTCTATTTTATGTTTTTTTATTCTTCCAGACTCGACGGTGCCGGTCGTCCTGTGTCTTCTCATCGAAAAAGGCCTCTCGGTGGTGAGTACAAAACAAATAAATAAACAAATACGCGGATAAAATTGAAATAAAATCCTACAGAGTAGAAAAATTGGTACGAACGTTTCTTGTCCACAAACGTCCACAATTTCTTTCTCGTTAATTTGGAAAAAAAAATTGTTGTCCCTCTCCCAAAAATGTTTCTTGATTTTACAAATATTTTGTTGAAAATTCGACGGGAAAATAATTGTGGACGTTTGTCGACAAAAAAAGTTTCCCAAATGTACAAATCTTTTTAACCCTGTATCGAATTTTATTTCTAGCTGCGCGCGACTTGTTTCTTTTTTTTTTACGGAAATTCAAATATCCGGCGCTGCATCCCCGCCGATTATGCTATCGATAATAATATTCAGTGTATTCGATTATTGATAGTCACCCCTGCCATTTAGTTCGATCGTTTCGTTTTTCTTTACGACGAGGATCGCCGATTACCGCCGGGGGACGTTAATCGGGGGTGGGTGGAGGGGAAAGGGGGGGGGGGGAGCTTCCTCGTTTACGACGACGATAAGGGAAACTATGCAGAGCGACGGAGACGACGGACATGGAAACCTGCAAGAGCTGGAGGGAGAGATAGAGAGAGGAAGGGGGGAAGGGGGGGATGAAAAAAAGTGTCGATGGAACGAAAGCTCAGAAGCGGATATCGCGAGATCGTGCTGAAAGCGATGGCGAGAAAGAGACGTGCCGGCTGGCGTCGGAACGGCGATTGTCCCGCTCTCACTTAGCCTCTGTCCCGTGGTCGGGAAAATCCTTTCAGCCCGCACGATACTCGCGGGACGGGATCCGCGAGGGGGGCGGAAGGGAGGGGGTGGGGGTGGTTCAGCGATTTCCGATGCAGCAAATCTCGATTCCCATTCGCCGTTTCGCCGTTCGGCTCTCCTCACCTATTCAACGATCGTCTACGGCCGATACGGCCGAATCGTAAACCGGTAATCGTTCCGCGTCGTTTACGAAACGAACAACTCGCTCCGATAATGGTCGCGAGAGTTTACACGTCGTTATTATTGCGGCAGTGAAAATTGGAAGACGAAAGAAAAAGAAAGAAGAGAAAGCAATGAAGTCGATTTCTATCGTCTAGGGTGGAAGTGTCGAAAATGGACCATCCCGATTATCGGGTGGCCCATATTCACCACCTTAACCCTACAGCACAATTTTTATACTATCGTTTTTTTTTACAATTTTTATACAATTAAAAAAATGTTTACAATCGTTTTTTTCACATTCCTAAAATTTTTTTTCTCATCCTGAATCCAGTAGATCGTATGGAAAATAACCTACCGCTCGCGATTCGTCTCCTTCATCCCTGTCGCCCGATGGTCGCCCATGCAAGGTGCAATCGAGAAGGGCATTGACCCTAAGGGAACCGGCCAACCGTATCTTCACGGCGCACCTACGGTTGTCCATCATAGTTTAGGCAAATCATTGTTTCATCGATATTGATCGTCGCTGGAACATGACGATTGACCGCTCCTGTGGTGGTCCATCGAAGATAAGCCCCCTCCCCTTCCCTCCCTTTGCCATTCTATCTTCTTCACAATCTCGAATATCCCGAAGTACGTTTCAACTGCATCGCGGAGTCGAGTTGTGCGCGGTGGATGAGGAGAAATAGCTCGTGAAATATTTCGTCCCTTCTCTGTACACACTCACACGTGTATTTAAATATACATGTCGACTGTTAAGAAAGAGTCGATATATGTATATAAACTGCTAAGAAACAGAAGAGCGTATCCCTCGCAATTTAGCGCGTAAAACGATGTGGGACGACTCTCTGTTCGTTAGTATTCATATATGTGTGTGTGGATATATATATATGGCATTCCACGTCAAATCAGCAGCCCATGTCCCTCACTCCCCTTGATTTTGTTCATTTTTATTTAGTATGACCTCCTTACCGACCGATAATGGTCTCGGGATTTTTATCAGATTTTTTTTTTTTACACCACCAGTGACATTTTTGAATCCTTGAAAAATCAATTCCGAAAACGCGTTTTTTTTATCTGAAAAAATTCGCACTGATTCTATGATTTAAAATATGACTTTTAAGCACCACTCGATAATGGGATCTCAATATTTATTATCTTTTCCCGAGTTTTTAGTTTTTTCATGTCGCCATTGGTATT
This sequence comes from Exephanes ischioxanthus, assembly GCA_958510785.1. Lineage (NCBI taxonomy): Eukaryota > Metazoa > Arthropoda > Insecta > Hymenoptera > Ichneumonidae > Exephanes > Exephanes ischioxanthus. Next base: position 11,008,862 of record OY294023.1, on the reverse strand, counting down.
TTTATTTTTTTCATAGGTCATAACTTTCTCAAATATCAATTTCAATATTTCTGAAGTAAAATACCAGAATTAATTATAAAAATACCAGAAGGTCCGAATACAATTGATAATACGGTAACAACATCATAGTAAAAAAAAAACAAAATTGTCGTCGGAATGACCCATACATATATATACACCCTCATACGTATAGCATCCACGTATAGAGATAGATAGCCGAGCGAGCGATCGTCGCGGTTCGCGGACCCAACTCGGAGTCGTAGGAAACTTCGAAGGGTTCTCTTCCCTCACCAGTTCCCAGTAGTCTCACTCCCTCGCCACTTTGTGCACGGTTTACGTGACCGTATTGCGAGCTTCTCGCCATCTTCATGTCGTGTATATATACCTATATATACATGTATATATAGTTCTCTATGTATATATATATGTTCTCTTCTTGGTTTTGCTTCACCCACCGAGACGTACTGTACGCTCTCACTCGATCCGCACACTCGCTTTCATTCCAATCCTCGAAACTCCCCGCACACCCACCGAGCCGAATTTAAGTGAGTGCCTCGCTCTCGTACCAAATGCGATTGGCTCTCCGTCTTTCGCTCGCTCTCCTCCGTGAGCTTTGCACGGATTCGCGTGGATCTTCCCGGACGACTCTTTCTCGGTCGGCTACTCGCCACTCGGCGAGTTCGGATCGGAAGTTGACACAGCCCGTAGAATTGTCCCTGCTCCCACGGCATCATTGCACTGTATACTGAGTGCCGTCGCTCTCGGAGATACACGTAAGAGGGTGCATCGGGCATTTCACGCCAAAACGCACTCCTTATGATTCTTGAGATCTAAAAAAAAAGATCCTTTTTATACTTAAAAAGGATCATTTTTTTTTGCTGGTGGGTGAGAAAATAAAATTGGCAGCATTGATTTAGAAATGGCGTGAAATGTCCGATTGTTCATTTTGTGTCAGATCGGACTCCTAATTGCTGAGATTTTTTTAAAATTTATTTTTATATCTTTTAAGTATGGAGGGTGAGGAAATACAATTGGCCGCGCCAATTCAAATCATAGGGAAATCATTGATTACAGTACAAGTACCCTACACTGAGTACCGTCTCGGAGGTACATGAAAGAGGGTGCACGGGGTATTTAACGCCAGATCAGACTTCTAATGATGCTCGAGATCTTTTTTGATTAAAAAAATATTTTATTAAGTATTGGAGGGTGAGGAAACAAAATTGGCCGCACCAATTTGAATCAAAGGAAACCGCATATTCCCTATCATTACCATTCAAAGGTTTTCAGATCGGTGTGGGACGTTCGGCGCACAGTGCATATTTATCCGGCGCTTCAGCTTTTCCCGACAAGCTCGGCTGTTGTAACACCGAAACTCTGAAAAGTTAAACGAGCTCGAGCATGGGTTAATACGTATATTTCCCGGCTCTCTATCTCTCCTCTCCGCGTCCGTATACCCTTGTTATCTCTTCGGGATTACTATAATCCTAATGACTACGCTGTAATCGCTACATAAATACACCAACTATTATAACACACTCTCGAATTCATTCGGCGGGTATTATAACCGAAGCTTGAGAAGTTCGGGCGGCTTCAATGCTTCTGAAGTACGTAGCTTGCGTCGCGTCCAACAGCTTCCCGGGAACTCTCCTTAAAATCCCCAGTGGGATTTGCCCGCAAAAAAAAAAAAAAAAAAAAAAATTAAAAAAATGAAACGGAAGTGGAAGGAACGAAGGGATTAGCCATCGGTCAGCGCGGATTATATCGTAAGCTTCAAAGTATTCACCGGGCGTTCGGCGAATTGAAGCCGGAGTGGACGGAAAGATTTTTTTTTTTGAAAAAAAAAAAAAAAAAAAAAAATCCAGAGGAAGTAGGGAGTGAGTTTCCAGCCGAGCGCCGTCCGGAGTGAAGAGTTCCGAGCTTTTTTAACTAGCGCGCAGAATGAGTAACTATTAGGATCCCCGGGAATAAATGTGACGGGCTCCCGAGTAACCGGACTCTGAGAGGATATTTTTTTTTTCTCCACTCCACATTTTTCCTACATCAGAATTTCATCCCGAACGCCGCGTCAGCGAGCTGAAATTCGCATGAAGATAAAATTCTAACTTTCCGCCGCCCAATTTTTTTTCCACCTCGGTATTTCCACTCCGAAATTCGACGATCAAAGGCCGGAGCGGAGGTTCCGTCCAGCGGACCGAAGAATGTCCTGGACTGCGGCGGTTGATTTCGAAGCGGTGTTGACGATCGGTAGCGGTGCGAAGAGGGCGAGCTCCGGCGAGGCTCTCTCCGCGTTGTTCTCCACCTGCGGGCCACGCCATCGGCGCGTCACGCTGCTGGTTTCCGCCTCGTTTCGTCCTGTAGCCGCGTTAATGTTTCGGTCGTACAATTCGTGCCGGACTCGGTGCCGGAGAGGAGTCCGAGGGTGTGTTGTTCCCACCCGGCGATTCGCGGTATCCTTTTGTGGCCCCCTCGGCCACCCAACCTTTTCGTAATTGGGTCAAGCCCCTGCGTAAATATTTGATCTGCGCGCCGAACGTACGTAGTCATACATCGATGTACGTACGTGGAGATGGACGAGTCTGGGGGGTTTGAGTTAGGGGTGAATACGTACGGTTTGCCGTACGTGCCCTCCCGCCGGAGCGCCTGTCGAAAACCGTACCAAGCATCCGCGCATCCCGCAGGATCTTGTTGCTCGTTCGTTCTATCGTTTCCGTTCGCCACGGTTCGACGAACGGCACCGCAGCACAAACGCCGAACGCACAGCTTTTCACTGCCTCGGTGTTGCTCCGCCATCAGTGCTCTCTTCTCCGCACTCCACCCGGCAACGCGAAACGAAGCGTCGAGAGAGACCCTCGGGGTTGCGTCCGGTGAGGGGGAGGGGGGGGGGGGGAGGGGGTGCCGTCGAACAAAAACGAGGAAACGAGAGCGTGGAACGCCACGGCCACAAAAGCCTGGAACGACAACAGCGTGTTTTGTTACGATTACAACGAGGCCCTGAGTGTACGAAAGCGTAACGAGCCTCGAGAATCCTGTTGTATGTATGAGTGCGGTGGGGGGCAAAAAAAGGAGTGAAAAGAATTTACATGAATTCCCGAGCTTCTCACGCCTCTATGGGGTCGTTTGGAAAGGTTTTTTTTGCGAAGCAACGGTTCGTTTCGCTGATCGTGCGATTTTTTTTATTTGTGTCGGAAGAGCTTCGGCAGGAGTTCTGAGTGAAAAGTGGAGTCGTGAAGCGTTACGGCGCTATAGGGGGACTTGGAATAATCGGGGCCTGGAAGGAGGGCCTTAGTGGGACTTGGAATGAACAGAGCCTGGGAATATAATCTAATTAAATAAAAATAATGGAGGCCCCTAGGGAATATTATCGGGGCCTGGGAGGTGCCTCTTAGAATAAACGGAGCCTGGGAAAATAGTTTAATAAAATAAATATAATGGGAGTCCCCAGAGAAAATAATCAGAGCCTGAGAGGAGGCTCTCGGTGGTGGTACTTAGGACCTGGTAGGAGGAATTTCGAGGATCTCGGAATAAACAGGATCTGGGAAAATAATTTAATTAAATACAGTGGAACCCCGATTAACCGAGGTCGGATTAACCGGGAAGCGAACCGAAGTCACTGAGGACTCCTAAAATAAAAAGACCAGCTTACGTACTATTGATGAAAAAAAAAAATAATCCAAAGCTTTACATTCTAGTTCATACTATTTAACAATTCAGTGCAAGTTGTACGAAATGTCATTGTAACTAGTCAAAATAAAGTTGTATGATTAGCCAATATTGACTTGTATACTTTAGCTGTCTAGTTCGGATTAACCGGGATTTCGATTATCCGGGGACTCTTCGGTCCCGAGCATCCCGGTTAATCGGGGTTCTCCTGTATAAATAACGCAGCCGGTAGAGAAAGTAATCAGGTCCGGAGTGGAGGCTCTCGGTCGTACTTAGGACTTGTCAAGAGGCTTTTAGAGGATCTCAAGATAAACAGGGCCAGGAGGGCGGCCCTAGGGAGAGAATAAACAGGGTTCGTCTTGAGAATACTAAAGATGTTTTTTGCACATCATTTTCGAGGGTACGCTGTCGCAGTCGCTACATTTTTTAATTGTTTCCTTACGGTTTTTTTAATCAGTTTTTGGGACACGCTGTACGCGAGCTCCGACACTAGTCAGTATCTTTCGGATGAATAATTCGACTGTTCGAATCTATCGGCTGTAACTTTGTCGAATCTTTCTGCATCCCTTTCTCCGAGCACTCGAGACATTTTGGCAGAGACTTCTGTCGGACTTTATTGCAACCGGAAGTCGTGACGGAACGCTCCGGCAATTTTGCATAATACGGCAGTGGACGAGTGTAAACTTTCGCTCGATATCACACCCCACACTTACCCTCCGAATAAACAGAGCGCGACTCCGTAAGCATACATTATTATTATTATTATTGTTATTATATGGAGATACGCGGGTGTGTTCTGTCCACAGGATATCATAGCTCATGGACCAGGAATGGTGTTCCACGTCGTAAACCTTATCGTGATGGTGCTGATGCCGATGGTCGTCATACACGTCAAGGACTCTGGATTCAGCCTGAGTAAGCATATCCTCATTTCACGTATCGTTTCTCACGCCCACCGCGGATGTCCGCGAATATCCGCGACTACGTTTGTCCACTCAGCCCTCCGCGTTAGATCTCCGCCTCTGTTTTACCCGAAGCTACCGAAGCATTTTGGCGGTTGCATTAATTACTCGTTCCCACGTTGTTCCACTCGTCTTCGTTAGGCAAACAGTCGAAGCGACCTGAATTTTCATCGAAGAGTGGTAAAAAAAATTTACGAAAAAAAAAAAAAAAATTGAAAAAATTGCCCACCACACCTATTGGCTCTCCGAGAATGTTTCACGATTTTGACGATTCATCGAGCCGTTAAAAATTTACGGTATTTTAACGATATAACAGGGACACTTCGCTTCGAGCTACAAATCTCTCGTAACATTTTTAAACAAATTTCAATCGCCCAAACAAAAAAAAAAAAAAAACAATGACTCGCTCGTCCAAAAAATATCACGCTCGCCGCTCGAACTCAATTAGCGAATGCAAAAATTTCTGCGGGCTGCGTTACCGAAAATAAAAATAAAAATCCTCTCGCTCTCTCCTCCCGTCGTCTCGCCCGCCTCGACCGTTCGCGCTGTCCCCGGAAAAAATTCTAATAAAATTCATAGGCATTGTTTCGGCCGCCGGGTACACAATGGAATTTTTCGACTGTTCTGATATTCCGAGATCGCTCCCGTCCCGCTCTGCAGCGATTCGAAATCCGAGGAATACACGTTCGGCGAGGGAGGGGGATTCGACAACGACACGGAGAAACGTACAGCATCGGGATGGTAATCTCTGCAAACGCGTCGCCGATACAGTCGTTACCTGGTCATCTCTCGCACGCGCTCTCCCGCACCACACCGAGCCGTTATCAACCCTTCCTCGGTCCGATGCCCGTGCACGGGAGATCCCTCTGCATGCAGAGGATAACTTGAATATACAACCAGCATACGCATGTATTCATATATATGAATACATGCATTTATATATAGGGAATTTCCTACCATTTCGACCTGAATCTAAGCCTTCACATCTTGGACTGGGCACGCAATTTTTCTATGACTAAGCTAACTCTCAAGAGCACTCAGATTTCCTTATGATTAAAAAAAACTCAACTTACTGCTAGTCATTATTAAAAAAACTGAACTATTTGAAATTTCACTAGTTGAAACCTTGGTTCATGAAAAAAAAAAACAGCAAAATAATTAGCAGAAAAAATCAGTCGATTATGGATTATCGCTTGACTATTTTTGTATGCATCACTGCATTTTCGGAAATTTTTTAACATTTTTCCGACGTTTTTTTTAACGTAAAAAATGAATAACAAATACTCTTCGGAAAAATCTGAAAAGAAATCCCAAAAAATGCAGTGTTACACATAAAAATTGTCGAGGGTATTGTATTAGGCAAGATATTTTATCATAAATATTTATAAAACATTTTTTTTTAAATCAAACAAAAAGTCAGAGTGCTTTCGAGTCTTAGTTCAGTCATATAAAAGCTCACGGGTTCAATCCAAAATGTGAAGGGTCCGACCCATATCGAAATCGTAGAGAATGCCCCATACACATGTACATACATAAACACAAAGTCCGCTGAGAACCAAAAGGGAGTAACTCACACCATTTGAGCTGTAAAACGATGTGCCTTGCGCCCTTCTGTTTCTTAGCACCCGATATACATATATACATGTGTATACATAAACACATCGTCCGCTGAGAACTAAAAGTGCGTAACTCACACCATTTAAGCTGTAAAACGATGTGCCTTGCGCCCTTCCGTTTCTTAACATCCGATATACATATATACATGTAAAAGGCAAAAGGGCGTAACTCACACCATTTATGGTGTAAAACGATGTGGCTTGCGCCCTTCCGTTTCTCAGCATCCGATATACGTATATACATCTCTATGTATACATATTCACTGGATGGTTTCGCCGCAGCTCCGCTCCGTCGCTCTCCGAATGAATCCGGAGCGTGAGAGCGGAGCGTGAGAGGCCTTCCCGTCCGGCCGCGTTTACGCATCCGCTTCCCTGGCCTCGACGTTTTCGTCCCCCGTACAGCGATGCAGAAGCAAACCAGAGAAGAGGAACGACGCGAAACCTCGCTAGTTCGCATACACCGCGGAATGTGTCACTCGCGTTTACATGCAAATGCAATTACTTCGGTGTGCCTGGCTTGACTAACTCCTCCCTCGCTCGCACGGGAGAGCGAGAGGGTGCGAGGGCGACGAGGGTGAGGGATGCGCCGGGGGAGTGAAAGCGAGATAACTAAAATGGAAGGCATAGGCAGAGAGAGAGGAGGCTGGGGGGACAACGCCCGCGTTTTCCCCAGCTTGATCCCGCGCGACCTCGCGGGAATGATCGAGCGACACACGTCGCCGCGAGTTTCGCGAGAGAAATGAAATGTCCCCTCGGTTATTAGACGAACCACGCGCGGGTAGACACACCCACACGCTACGTTGAGCGCGGACGAGGAGGAGCAACATTTCTCGCTAAAATTTAGGATGCTCGACGAGGTAATCGGTAATTTCACTGGTTTTAAGGGATTTCGGCCAACAACGTTATCACCCAGAAAAATAATTTATTTGACGGCCACCGTTTATTTGGTTTGAGTACAATATTTATTTTATTTAAATAAATATTTATTTAAATGGAATAAATATTTTACTTAAATCAAATAAACGGTGGCAGTCAAATACATTTTTTTTCTGGGTGTAACTCTCCGGAAAATCGAGAAAGGATACAGTGGGACCTCGATTTTGACTTAGATTTCGCGAGCGTTTGAGGTTTCTGTAACGGGATCGCGAATCGTGAGATTCAAATAGGGTGAAGATTGGGCGCTTTTTCGTTCGAGTCGCATTGAAGCGTTTCGCTATTCGTGCATCACAGACGTATTCGTATTCGTCGATTATTCATCGAGAGCGTGTAAAATTTATACTTTGAATGAAGACAAAAGAAAATACATTAAAAATTAAATCGGTCAATAAAAGTCGTTCTATAAATCGGCGAGTCGAAGAGATAAATTAAACGATCGCGGAGAAATACAGATTAATAAATTAAAAACCAAATTTAGCGGATAGGGCATCTATTAATAACGTTGAATTTCGATGCGTTTGCTGTACATTAATATTTAAAAAGATTAAGCCGATAAAATCCGACAAGGAAAAATAGAACGATCGCATTAGATTCAGAATTTCCAATCCCTTGAACCGAATCCTACACGAATATCGCGTCGCTAATTATTAAATGTCGTTCGAGAGTCTCGAGTCTCGAAATAAAAATTTAAAAACATTTCTTTAGCGATTACGCGGTCGGTAACAAATCCGATCTAACGCCGTAAAGTTTCTACCAGGGTTCTACAAGTTAACGACGAGAGTGCCTCGCAAACTCGCAACTAGATTAACCAATATCCTTCCAAATTCGCGCCGATAGCTCACGGCTGCTTTACTCCCGATCTTTCGCATCCTTGTTTACGATCGACGTTACAGCTACGCGTCTACTTCGCGCGAGCTTTTCTTCTCGACATTTACGTCCGCGTTTCTAAGCGCCGGAAGCTCACTCCCTCCCTCCTCCCCCGTTGCTGTTTAAAAACACTGCACTGCACTTATGAAAGACTGCGCTGCATAAAAGTTGAGAAGTCGAGAGAGTTAAGCCCAGCAAGAGGATCCGCGGAGATTCACTCCGGAGATTCTCCGAAAAGAGTTACGAAAAGAAAGGAAAAAAAAAAGAATGAAGCAAGAGGAGAGAAGCGAGAGATCGTGCTTCTGGCAAGCATACGAGTGCATTCTCACCCCTTCAGCCCCGGCGTGCATCACTGTGGGAAAACCCTGTGTACATATATCTATACATCCATCTATGTGTACTTGTTGGCGTGTAGTATACCGTAGGTAATACCCAACCGGAGTTCATCTCTTGAGGGTTGCCCTACACCGGTGCTTCTCGTGAGGCCCTTCGACATGCGGAACGACTCGCAGCTATGCGCCCGAACCACCCCCATGTCGACCGCCTTCTTCACCGGTGCACTTTCCTGGGCGCATTCAAGGAACGAGGAAGACACGGGACGCGAATGCTCCTCTTCCAAGAGCTATGTATCTCCCCGCTTCCGTATTGCCCACCTACGTCTACGGATACCCCGCGCGATGGCTTACGCGATGGCTTCCCGACATAAAACTCCTTTCACGTCTTACTATCTACTGTGAGATAGAAAAATGCGGGGAAGAACGGAATCGAGATAAAGGGAATCGGGCCAATAGTCCTCGACGGGAAGCCAAACGGTGACTACCGGTTTTGTTTTTTTGCTTTTCGATCAGATATGTTTTCGAAATCAAGTTTCAACTTAAGTCGGAGCTTAAGTTCGAACTTAATTACAAATTTGGGACTATAAACTTGATCGTCAGGGAGTCTCTTGGAGTCATTTTGAGCGGACACCATCTAAAAGATCTACAAAAAAGCTCCAAAATCGGCGCAACTAGAAATCGAAAAGGGAATCGGGACAATAGTCCTCAACGGGGAGCCAGGCGGTGACTACCGATTTTGGATTTTCCTTTTTCATATAATATTTTTTTTTTCTAAATCAAGTTCGAACTTAAGTTCCCACTTAATTTCAAATTTGGAACCATAAATCCAGATGACGCTGAAGATGTTTGCATGACATCGAATGTCATCTTTGGCAAGTTTTTAAGAATGCACGGCTTTAGGAAGAAAAAAACATTGTTCACTCATAGAATTCGATTCTCTAAGTGAACATTCCCGAGCGAAGTTGGCGCGATGCAAAATACGGCTGATATCTAAAGTCGGTCATTATACTAGGAAAATGAGGGTGCCTTGGAGCAATTTCGATCATAAAACATCCGAAAAATCTTCATAAAATAAGCTTTAAAATCGACAGCGGAACTAGAAATTTCATTAGAAATCAACATGAAAGTCAGGCATTTGCGCATAATGGAATGGAATGAAATAATTAACAGAGAATTCTGTCAAAGCGAAAGAAAAATGGCCGGTTGCCTCTAAAATATTTTCCCATTTCAATCTCGCCGCGGAATGAAGAATGTACACGTACCGAATTTTCGGGTGGTTCTCCGGCCGAGCACGCTCGATCCACCGGTATCCCGTTGCATGCCAGGACGGGCGAATCCCGTGCACAAAAGCGGCGGTGGTTCGAAATTACCGGAGGCGCGTAACGATTTAATTTTGCCGCCGTGCGCTGCCAGGCTTTTGGAAGCAGTTTCATTCATTCCGGTGGATTCGGGATGATGTGGAGAAAAAAAAAAGTAAAAAAAAAAAAAAAAACAACACCAAAAAAGGGTGACCAGACCCAGCCGAAATCGTGATTACGAGGTCCATTCCGAAAGTTTCCTTTACCCTTTCGCCTCCGGGCTCGCACTTGTTACATTCCCGATGGAGCGAACGTTCGTTGCCCAATTTATTTATTTTTTATTTTCGTCCCCAGTGGCCTCTTCTCTCGCGGAGCTGCGGCACGATCTATGGCTGCACATTTCGATCCCTCCTCTCGCTGCTCCCGACCAACCCAGAACCCCTCCGAACAGTCCACCCTCTTTCCCTACCGCTCGTTCCGCTTTTTCTATTGTCTACCTCCTGTCTTTTTTACGTAACTCTCCTGTCTATTTTTTTATTCATTCGACGTGCCGAGAGAAGCACGTGAAAAGCGCGACGCGACGGTGGGGTGGATAGCGACAGTGAACCCTGGGCCGGGCTCGCCCTCTCCATCGCCCCGTCGCATTTCCCGGCGGAGCAGAATCGACACCCTCGTTCGCGGTTCCCGTCTCTCTCTCTCTCTCTCGTCAGCGCGATGTACATCTGCGGCAATGGGAAGTGCCCGACCTCGAGGACGACCCCGGCGTCGCCCTGGGAAATGCAATAAAAGGCGTCGAGTGTGTTTGCCTCGAAACCGGTGCGAGAGCCTCGAGTGGCCACTCGGGTGTCATATTGTTGTTGGTCCGCGGTAGTTCTTCTTCACCACGGACGAGACTCGCGGTGGTCTTCCTTGCCCTGCCACTTTCGACGATTCCAAGCCCTGCCAAACCTCCTCCCACCCCCCGACTCGCAGCTCCAACCTACAGTCCTCAAAAGTCTCGACGCTCTTATTTTAATTTGCAATATCACGCTTGCGTTCGTGCGTCGACACCACTCGCCCAGTTTGTCACCCACCGGAAACTCCGTGTTCTTAATTAGGGGCGCGGACGCATTCGGAGATAGAGAGAGAATTCGTACGCGACGGTGCGAGAAACGGACCCGGAGGTTTCAAAGTCTAATTAAAACTTGTCGTTTCATGGATCAAATAAAGTGGGTGTATGGAAGTCGGGGAGTAGCTTTTGTCTGGCGTATAAATACAGTCTGATTACTCGGCTCCACACGTTGTTGCCGGGATTTTACTCGGAGAGAAAGGGGGTTATTTTTTAGGTTTAATTTTCGTCCACGAAAGGAAATTCTCTATCAGCTGTAGACGTGATAAAATTCAACGTCAATTTGGTAGATGAAGAAATATCCAATCTTGTATCGTCGACCAGCTGGACAAAATATGGAAGGTAGAGTTGTTGCGAAATATGATTCAGCTTTCACCGACGGGAATGATAATAATGATAATGTTTGCCCTGGGAGGATGGGATGTTCATATGCAGGAGCCAATGGTAGGAGATCCGCGTGATATTAGAGAAACGAAGATAGGTGGACGAGGCGAAGAGGATACGCCCGTACAGGAGGATGAGTATACGGCGGCAATATTACGTGAAGCTCATTCTGACCGTATGGCTTTCGAAAATTGAATATACCACCGACGAGCTCTCCGCCGGAGCTTTCCGCCGGAGACAATCAGAGAATTCTGTATTCCATGGTGTAGTACAGGGAACGAGCGTAGGGCCGGACGTGTACCTGTAAAAACGGAGGGATACAGCTCGCTCGGGGCCGTTCGTGGTTGACCCATCCGTACAGATAGCGAGCAACTAGAGGTATACACGGCATACCAAAATCCACAAAAAAAACCTGCAAATTCGTATTCACCTTTAAAAACCGAGCAAACTTTTCCTCTGGCAAAATTGGCTATGACGCGTACTCTTCGAGATACCGGCAGTGAAAGGTTTCAGCCAGTCAGATGTCCGGAAAAGCGGCTCAAACGTAACTCACGCTTATCTCTGCAACGGTGCACTTTAGAAAAAAAAGTCTATAGGACAAATGTGTTCAGTTTTGAACCGAGAATATGATGTCATAATTTTGTTGCGTACTTCTTTTTTCCGTTACGACCTGTACGTAATATCCGTGAAAGGAGCGTGAAAAAGCTTCGACACCGGTATTGAGTGTAACCGGCTATACGTGTAACACTCTATTCACTCTCGGCTCACTCTTACATCGCACGTTCCATAGTCTCGCTCAACCGAGCCGAGAATTTAATCACAATTCGGATGGAGACCGTGGAGCCCGTTCCTACTTACACCCCCCTCGAATCTCTCGTGGTCTCGCTCATGATATCCGTATTAGCAGATCCTGGACCGCGAACGAGCTTTCGTGAGAACCTTTCCACCGCGGGAGGGGGGGGGGGGGGGGGGAGGGGCTCGACGATCCCGAGATATCCTCTCTCTCACCAAGTCATTTTGTCCTGCTCACTCTATCCTGAGGCTTTATAACCGCAAGAACCTGGTATCCACTGGAGCAGACCACGAGCTTTGAAAGCTCCTGCCATCACCACGCCGTTTCATGTTAATTCTTTTTGCCCATCCTATTACGTACGAAGGATGTAGGCAAAGAAGAGATTAAAAAATTGAAAAAAAAAAAAAAAATGTTGTCTTCCGCATACCGGGATGGAAATGCGAGCTTTCGGTGTCCCGAGATCCCAAGGGACTTCAGTCGTCGCACGTTTCTATCCAATGTTTGCCATCCGGAAACCGGCTTTTTGCTTAACTCTGGAATGTCACGCGTACATTTGCACTCCCGTCGTCATTTGCATACGGAAATCAATAAGCCGTCCGGTCTCGTTTGAATATCTGCATGGATTTCATTACGTCGCGACTGCGAAGAGAAACCGAAGTAAGACATCTCCAGGACAGGCCAATCTATAACTTTCCATATCCGTATCTCGAAACGCCATCTGCGCGAGCGACGTCGTAACTCCGTTGCGTTACGAACGATTCGAAAGTAACGAGACTTAAAAACCAACCCTTTTCGAACTTTTTCCCCATTCCCTTAGCTTTTATGGCAGCCAGCTTTCAAGTTAGATTTCGCCGACAAGTTTCCCCCGTCACTACTTTATAAATTCTCTTTGAGACGATCGATTATTCCTGACAGTTTCGAAGACTTTTCTGGCAAGGCGCTGAGAGAGAAGGCGGTAACACGGGCGATAAAGAAAGGAGGTCTTCGCTGAGCCCTGCTTCCTCGGGTTCGGCCACTATAACGGTGGGGCAGAGGTGAGCGAGACCGTAAAACAACGATAGGGACCGCACGGGGGGTTTGTGAATGCCTCTTGTTATATCATCGCTCGCTCGCGTGATGACACTAAATTCACAAGTTTTCATCGAACCCTGAGGAAATTCAGGTCCAAACGAGCGGGAGGATCATGGCAGAAAGGCTGAACGAAGTTTGATATGTACTACTGGTATGCATGTATATATATATATATATATATATATATAGTTAGGGACCGGTCGTGCATGCGTTGCGGTCGAAGCTTCCACGCTGCTACCTCTTCTACGACCTCTTTACAATATTATCGTGAAACGCCCCCGTTAGAGGAGCACCTCAGCAAAGTCCTCTTTGAATAACGTCCGACATTCCTGAAAGCTCTTTTCCACCCTTGCTACTCTGGCGGAATTCCTCGCGAGAGCCGCTCCCCCTTGCCCGTTGCAATGTTCACGAGACCGTGAGACCCCGAGTTATTCGATCTTTAACAAGGATATTAATCCGCGAAACGGAGCCATGGAGCTCCCTCTCCCTATGTCTCCCTCGGCTCATCTCTTCCTCAGTTTCATCTCAATTCCCCCGCAACCCCAGCTGCGACTATCACCCTCAGTGAGAGTTCACCTTCTCACCGCCACTTCCGTTTATTCTCCAGCGTAATTTCCGTTTCGCGCAAACTTTTGACCATACCGCTGCTCAACGAGACGAAATGTGTTCCATGTAGAACCGCGCGACCCTCCGCCGGATTCTCCGTCCCGTCGAACCACCACTGCAGCTAGCTTATTAGGAATTCCGAGGACAGGAATGGGTTTCGCGATCCTCCCCGCCTACAGCGTGGATAACAAAAATCACGATTAAAAAGAGGAGAGGAAAACGTGGATCGTTCTTCCGGGAGGCGAGATGGCAAAAAGGCACCTTTCGCCGGTGAAGAGGGAAGAAGAAAAAAAAGGAGCGGAGAGAGAGCCAATTCCCGCGACTTCAAACGAGAACGGGCTCGGCGAAGCGTGAAATGTTGCGAGGGGGGGGGGGGGGGGGGGGGGAGAGGCGCGTGGATGTCGGGACGGTATGAGAAGGGAACGGCGCGATGGAAGTAGGTACACGCTGTACGTACAGCTAATGTGGAAAGGGAGCTCAAGTACTCTCCTCCTGGATGTTTGCATATTTCAGTGGCCTTACATTCTGCGCCTTCCTGGAAACTGTTACCTTCTGCGAGTCACGGAAATCACACACTTCAAGTCAATGAGAGTTTGAAGGAGATTCGAAGTTGCAGAAACTGGTTCCAAAGTGGACAGAAGGAGCAAATTTGATTATGTTTGATAGCGGAATGCGATTCTTTTAAGTAGTCCAGATGTTCCCCAAGATGGAAAGTTCCATGGCCGTTGTTGACACAAGCTTGACCAGTGTATTGGATGAGATACTGAGCACGTCTCCGTCCGATAGCGGCCTTCCGGGAAAAATGCAAACACGGGATCAAACGCAGTCCCAACGGACCCGGTCATTTTGTTCGGACCACTTCGGTGTTGCTGCTCAGTAGAATTTTCCACAAGGAAAACCGACCTTTTGATGGTTGAGGGCTGCTCAGACGTTGCCGACACCTTCAAATGGAAGCATTACCCTTTGCTCGTGTTCCGGCCATAGCGGGCGTAAGCATAAAGGGTCACGTTTCCCTTTAACCTTCGTGGGGCCCTATTGTACAGTCGGCAACCTACCCGCGGCGGGTTCTGCATGCACGTAAACCCGTGGGTCCCGGTTGTATAAGTATATGTATAGCTTCTACTACAGAAGCTTTACGTACGCTAATGCTCGCACGTTGGAAGCGCAAAGTTAGAGCCGGGCTGAGCGAGAAAGGCGCGGTAAGAATGTATTTACATATGCAACGACGACGGCGACGACGACGATGTCGGCGCGGAAAGGTTGAAAGCGCAAGGGTGGAGGAGGAGGAGGAGAAGAAGGAAAAAGGTGGAGAGGAGTCCTGGAGCCTAGCCAGCCCGTTAGGCTAACTAGCTCGTTCTAGGCGCGTAGGTATACCAACGTATACCTTTCTGTTACCAGTGGAACGACCATGCCATCTCGCAAGGTTTGCCTTCACCCAACGAATGCATGTGCATCTCGTCTACACCCCTCCCGCTGCCTGCCCGTTTACACTGGATAATCCGTCCGAAATTAGGGATGGGAAAATTGGTTCCCAACGAAGCTGCGAAGGCGGAACGAAAGGCTGCGCCTCTGCATGGTTGCTCCCGTTGCGCAACAGCCCCAGTCCTCTGCAACAACAAGAAAAAGCGACCTCTCCCTCTTCCTTCTCCAGCGAAAAGATACCCCTCGCGAGGCACGTTGTCGAGGGGCCGAGTTCTCCGCGAAGAAGAGAAAAAGAACACTCCCAACCAGACTCCGTCGACGGATTCAGACGCGAGATGCGTTCCGCTGTTCGTTCTCATCTTCCGTGGCTTTTCCCTGCGCTCCTCCTTCCCTGCCCCGCAGTTCTCGCAAGACTCGTTATCTGCATTCCTCGAATATACCGGGGGGTCCTCGACCGTCTACGGGCCAAAGTGCGGAAGTCGCGTTGGTCTGTGTATGTAAATACGACTTATTGTGGGACGTGGGTATTTCCATACAGATTACGTATATCTGTACCTGCCCGAGTACATTGGACGAGAGAAAAACATATGTACATCCGTGCCGGAGTGGAATTTTTAATTAGCTTGACGGTATCGGGTGATGTCGGAGGGACCGGAAGGACAGATGTGAAACGTGAGATTTCATTTGCAATCGCATCAGCTGTCCGTTTGTCCGTGGGTCGTTGGGGAGCCACGATGTAAGCGTCACGTGTGGCCGTCATGTCTATTTGGTACACGTTTTCCCACATGCTGGGCTATATGCGGAGGAAAGGGTCGCGCGGTCACCGAATCCGTACAACCCCGAAACTGCGCTCGCTAGAATACCCCGAATTTTCGGAACTGTTACGGCTGACCCGGAGAATTTGGCTTAACATTCGAAAGCCGCGTGAAACAATTCGACGGTATGTGTGGTTTGGTGACCGAGAAGACACGCTACGCGCTTTCCAGGTATCCCGTGCCCTCTAAACCCGAACCCCCCTGTCCACGAGTGAGAGAACATCGCGCGAATTCGGGATTCAGGTAGTTCCGGAGATCCGTATATAGATGTGGCGGGGAAATTGAACGGACGAGGGTTCTCGCGCGGACGAGACCAGAATACCTTGGCGGTGGGTGGTTGAGCATTTTTCACCAGTCGGGTCTCCGCAGTAAGATCTTGTAATGTGGACCTTCGAGGGGGCTCAAATATGGAACGCAAGCTTGAAAACACTATATGGCGCAGCTTAGCGAATCTACCAGATGACCCAGCAACATTTGATCAACGTTCGGAATCCAATTTAGCCTGAAGTTGGAGTTTCTTGGAAGTGAAAGACCTCAGTTTAAGGTTCTGTTCCGTTTAGGGTTAAAAACCCGAATCTTCAAACACATTGATCAGAAACTTGCCCATCGGAATTCTAACCCCAGAATGCATCTAGATATCCGAGCAGACAATGGCCACAGTATAACTTGGAGGCCATCGAGAAACCGACACTGTGGATCGGGGTACGGTTATTGGTACGTTAATCTTAGATCTGGCCGTGCCATAACCATACCGGACGAGATTCGGGCCACCGAAAGACATCACCGCAGAATTATAAGGCGCGTCTGCTTTCACGCCCGACGTGTTTATCGAGTCCTCGCCATATTCTCGGCCAGAACGCTCCCAGTGGAGTACCGGGGGATCGCATTCCCGGCAACGAATTATGTGCCGTCTTCTGCCAAAAGAGAAAGAGACGACGGAATCAAAAGGATTCAGAGTGAGATCCGAGATTTACGCACGATGTAGTATAAAACCCAACGTGGGAGATAGACCGTCCGGTGATTACACCCCAGTGCCAGTTGGAAACGGTGCCAGGATTTCTCGCGAAAACTCTTTGGTACTTTCTGGTACGGTGCCGTAGGTGCCATTGTACGGGATCACGACGGTTTGTAAGCGAGGGGGCAAAGTCGCATCGAGAGGAGGATAGCAACACCGATCCGGAGACCCAACTCGGTCTCCCGTTCCTGTACAACACCGAACTGCCTGAGGCTGCCAAAGACATCGCTCGGTGTCTTTTCTTTACCATTCGTCCCGACTCTCGTCCTCGTCCTCCGCGTTTCCTACGAGAGACACACATAAGCGCGTCACATAAAAGTAGGGAATTACGCGTGCTGCACGTGAATCACGTACCACGATAAATCCACATGATAACCGTTATCACGTAGCTCTCGCGGGTCTCGAACTGAGCTGGAATAGTCCTCATTCTTCTTTCAGTTGTTCTTTTTTTTTCGTCTTTTCTGCTATAAGGCGCGTATCCGCGTCGCTGTTTCACACTAAGTAATACGCGCGCCTCGTACCTCCGGTAATATATGTCTATTCCTTGGTACACGAACATTGGATTTTTATAGCTCTAGCTTTCATGGACAAGTCGATGGGCACGAAAGAGCCGTTTGTTACTATGTAAGTGGGCTATTAAATATGGAGACTGTCTTTTCCCAGTGGAAAATGAGGAATACATCAGGAATACGATACGAACGTGTTGTCTGGCATCGTTAGATATTCTTTTCCAGAAACGCCAGTTCTCATAGAGTATAACCATCGTTGTTGGCTCGTCCGGTTATCCGATGGTCATCAGATTATTGCACTTCCGTAGTCATTTCTTCGTGAACACATAAACACAGTAGCACGACTGTCAAAGGTCCATCTAGGTCGGCCCTGCTACTTTTCCATAATAAACGATCGCTTTCTCCGTCCACAAATTTGACGAAAGTGCAGTCAACTAAATTGGCAGATCAATCGCCAACGCGATCAACCAGCCCGATCTGAAAATGACGAAACCCAACGATGTCTGATTAAGCTGAATGGATCGACAACGATACCGGCAAGTTTTTAACTCGGGTCCTCATCAGTACTGACTTCGAATACTACGAATATCGGCACTCCATCGATAACTAATGGGAACACTCTTCGATGCATTTTCAACAGAAAAGTCACAGATCGTTTTTCCGTTGACTGCCGTCAGTGTTTGAATATTTCGCGTGACTTTTAGTCGATTTTACCGATATCATCGTCGAAATGTCGTCGGATTGACTTGTCGACGTTTTTATGGCAATTTTAACATTCCCACCTGGTCCCTGTCCCTGGCGCCGTGTCCTGCCGACCCCCTCAACCTCCGCTCCGACCCCTCACGCTTTGTTCCACGCCTACGGCCGACTCCGACTGTCACGTCAGAATCCGACACGCGAACGAATCGAGATCACTATCTCTCCCTCACCACAATTTCCAAGCGTGTTTTTCCATACGACCACAATGTTTTGTCCGTAGCGATTAGCTCGTATCTCACGAAATTTCTTCGCGTATCGTATAATACAATTATGCGCATTCCTATTTTATCGCCAGTTCTCACGAACTGTCGGGGTCGAATGAATAACGAATCATTCCGCGGAGAGCTGAAACCAAACCAAAAAAAGAAACTTCATCGAGTTTTTTTTGCAGAAATCACCTTAGACAAGCAATCTTCCATATTTAAAAACTGTCCCGGATTCGCTAATTGTTACCCCAGCAGTAGACATCCGCTTGCATAAAACATACGATTTCGAGCGATAATCCGTAAATGACGATCGATTGGCGTTCGATTCTAATCATTTTAGCTTCCCCAAAATAAAGTCGACACGTGACAAAACGGGATAATTACAACCGTCAGCCACGACTAGTCTCCAGCTCCCTCGAATCGACCCAATGAAAAACATGCCATTTCCAGGTAGGAAAGGAAAAAAATCACAGCAGGAAATGTTTCCAGTACATCTAGGTGATGAAAAGAATTTATAGATTCCCTCCCGCCTCCCCCCCCCCCCCCCCCCCCCCCACTTCCACGAGATCTTGATGGAAGAACCGAGTATCTCGGGAGTTCGAGTTCCAACTGAAATAGAGGCCAACAGATAGAAATAAGAATAAACGAGAAACTCTACCGTGGATGAAAAGCATTGTCATCCCTCCACCCCTTCAGCCCCCGCGCTGCTCCCAGACCCTCGAAGGTGGTGGTAGTATGCGACTATGACTAGTCTCCTGTTCGCGCTTGATGGGCAAAAGGAAAAGGAGATAAAAAAGGGCAAAACGACTTGAGAAAAGATCTCTGGAAGTGAGTTTCTCTTTTCCATTCTGTGGTGTTTCTTCGCATCGACAATATGTGTGTCGCTACCAGGCGACGATTTCTCAGCCGAAACGGCTGCGGAAAATTGAGAAACTATTTTCCCACGCGCCGCTGAGGAACTTTCAGTGTGGGAGGGGGGGGGGGGGGGGGAGGGGGGTTTGCATCGATGCAACGATGGCAAAATGCAGGGGGTGTACGAAAGGAGATCTTCGGATACAATGCGAGGCGTCACGACACGATCGTCCTATGTACACGTGCGGATCCCGACCTATCGGTAAAACATGGCCCCGAGAGCACCGTGAGAAGTTCTTTCGTACTTTCGATCAGAGCAGGAATAGAGAGGGTCGGAGACGCCGCGGAGAGGAATGTATAGGAACGAAAGGTACGGTGGATGGAGGAAAAAAGGAAGGGAGGAAAGTGGACGAGCAGGAAAATAATGGACATCGAGAGGGAGAGAGGCGAAGAGAGAAAGAGAGAGAGAGAGAGAGAGTGGGGTGGCGGAGCAAAAAGAGGGAAGTTGAGGGGGAGAGGGAGGAACACAGTGGAGTTCAGCGTCGACGTCGTCGATCGCCGAGAAATCTTACGGGATGAAACTGGTTCGAGCTTACCGGGCGAGGAAAGAGAAAGGAAGGGTGAAAGAAAGGAAAAGAGGAAAATGGAAGCGAAAAGAAAAAGCAAAACACTATGCCGCTGCTGCATGACGGAGCTCGATAGCAGCGTGGCCCAAATCGAGATGGAATAATAAATCTTAAGCATACGGGGAAATAGAAAAATCCTTACCTGCTTCTTTATTCAGCTCTTTTCTTTATGTACGTATATAGCGCTATGTAGACGTAATCTCGTAACTCTTGCAATCATGCAAATTACGATTTTATCCGATCGAATAAATTTTTGGCAATCGAGCTTAAGAGTCGAACTTTAAAGACGTTAGTTTGAACTCAAGATCGCTCTTGAGATAGATGTTAAGATCGAATCTCAGTTTGAATTTGATTTCGTATTAAGTTTGAACTGAATTTTATTTCGGGCTTAAGTCCGAACTTAAGGTATATCTTAAGCACGCAATGAAGATCGGTCCGAAACTTCGATCGTAAGTTCGATTTTAAGAGCGATCTTAAGTTCAAACTAACGTTTTAAAATTCGGCCCTAAAAGGGACGATGGTACGTTGAAATGTATTTTTTAAATAACTCTCCCTGTTGAAATAACTGACTTCACGCATACTGGAGGAATGGTTGGATAGCAATAAGAAACAAGAATTTTATAACGAGTCGAGCGGGGCAAAAGGGACAATTTTCGCTTCGCCGGCAGCATTGACATAATATAAAATCGGAGGTCGCTCGATCGGATAAGCAAAGTGGCTGTTGTGTAATGTTTTTTGTTTCCGATCTTTTTCCACCCTTTTTTGTTTTTTTCCTATGTCCATTTCTCCTTCGTGAATCCAGGCGATCGTGCAGCGCTCGGTGGAATCTAATTTTTTTTCAAAGTTGGGAAAGCGTACACGAGTCGAGGTCCCGAGTCGAGATAAAATGTCCCGTCGCATCGGCGCGAGGAGCTCGGCCGAGGGTAATAGAGAGGAGGGCGCCGGATAGATTTGTCCGAGCGTTCCGTAATCGTCGCGGCAACGTGCCGGCTCGCGCGCGCGTTGCATTCTACCTTTGTGTCACGACATCGCGCAATTAGACGCCGTTTCCGCGGCGGAGACTCTTTCCCTCGTTCCACCGGCCTCCCTCGTCGCGTTTAACGATCGCGCTGCAAAACTGAACCGGCGAGATCGCCACTCGTAATCCCTCGTTTCCCTCGTTTCGTGTTTGTCTCAGGTGCACGCGAGGCACTCGCCACTGTCCCACAGACATAATGTCGAAGCCCGGCTGATTACGACGCGACGGCGATAAAACAGACCCCTCTCATAACAGCGCGTGTTAGCCCGGACGGCAGCGCGTCGCGGATCGACGAGGGAAGCGGAAGCTCCCAAAGCCTCCGCCGCTCTCGTTTCGACTTGTGATTCGAGGAAAAGCCCGGCGTGTTTGCCTCCGCGCGAGACTTGAAAGCTTTTTTTTTTTTTTTTTTTTTCTTCTCCTTGTAGCTCGAATCAACACGAGAACGAATTTAGCCAACATACACTGGGGGGGCTCGAACCATTAACGAGGCAGATCTTATCGGAAGGTCTGCCGGCGACACTGCCCATTCGCGATACTCGTTATCGTCTCTCTTCGCTCCACGCTCGATGTACCGACAACGGATAAATGGACGGTGATAATGCTTAAAATCCTTGTTACGACGAGCATCGGGCGATCTGGGAGACTCGTCGTGTTGAGCTCAAAAGTTATGTTAACGAGGGTGTTTTTTATTTTTATAAAATTGAAACCGACTACGTTTATACTAGCTATTTTTAGTTAGATTAATATGAATCTTGATCAAGATCAATTAAGATTAAGATAGATTAAGATTACACAGTAGAAAATAATTTCCTAAAATTGAAATACGAAGTTTCGTAAAAATAATTTTGTTAAACAGGTGACAAATTCGTTTCTTCGGGTTTGCATGTACAAAAATGTCCTTTCGTTTCCCGTCTCATTAACAATTTTTGTTTGTACTTTTGTTTGTAAAACCTGAGCCGGATGGTGCGATCGGAAAATTAACAAATAAACTATTGTGGAAGTTTGTGGACGATAAGTTGTAGAAAGTACAAAGTTTTTTACTGTGTAATTAAGATTAAGATAGATTGATTACATTTCTATTTAACATCGATAAAACAATAACCTTGTATCCCGCATACAGTTATTTATTTAATGTTTACTAAACTGAAGATAGTTTCTCATTACGCTTTTTTCTATTTTCAGGAATGTAGCCCCTTTAACTATTATTATTATTATTATTATTATTATTATTTAGTGTGATATAGAAATATGGCAGGATATGGATTGAACTGCGACAGCTTGCGATCTTTCTCGCATTAGACACGCGATGTGTGATATACACAAATCACATCGCATTACGTTACAGTGTATTACAGAATTCGAAAAGGCACGTATTGCATTGTTTCAGCTGCCGGTCTGAGAACTCGTTCGCGAGAGTCTCAAAGTAACAATTTGCATGACGCATTGCTCGACCTTTTGTCGCGATGCCAGCATACTTTATCGTACACACTACACGCCCGGTATACGTATTATTACTGCTCCCGGCTATATCTTTATACATATTTTTCGTATGCGCTATATCGTCTCACGTACTCCCTCGCTTTATATTTGCAGTCGGTGCGATGTACGTATGCATGCTGTACGCCATTCTTTTCCTGAAGCTGTGGTCGTACGTGCAGGTGAACATGTGGTGCCGCGTCAGCAACAAAAGAAATTCCTCGTCACAGGGCAGAATGCGGCGGCAGTCGATGTCGTACAACAATCTTCAATGTGAGTAAAAACAACTCAATATTAAACGTTAAGTTATTTCCATCCAATCTTTATTATTTTTATTTCTAAATCGAAAAACCAGCAATAGAGGGGGGAACCAATCGTTTCGCACCTCTGTCTTTATTATCGTGCTGCGTTGCCTGAAGTCAATATTTTTGTCTTCTTTGCAGTCAAATCGATACAACGGAATCCTAGAACCATTTCTGTAAGGCAAGCCTTGCCTTCGCATATAATTTACCCTTCTCGTTTCCTCGCAGAGAAAGCTGTGTTTTCGTAAAAAAAACCGAGACTTAATGTCAGCCTACTTAAAATAGTCTAAAACGTCAAGCAATGCGATTTTACGCGATTTTGATTTTTTTAAATATTCTCTATGGTAGCTCTAACTTCCGTAAATTTTGAGCTAACGGCCCATGACAGCAGAGGAGTATAATATTTTGATCAAAGACCTTTGGTATTGAATTGGTAAAAATCTATCGAAGCCGTCAGATTTTATGAGATTTTGATATTTTCGAAAAATTACTAAAAACTATCTAATTCGAGTAAACATTGAGATATCGAGTTTAAATTCAATAAGGCAATGGACTAACAACACACAATGTTTTTGTTTTCTCAAAGCGTAAGCTATGTTTTTACAACCTCACGGTTTGGTAACGATCGTATTTAACTACAAGGAAGTTCGAACTAATTTATCTGACTAATACCTCGATAAATCAGTACGAAAAATAATGGGGAGGTCGAGGCGAACATTTTATGCAATTTCTAATGATATGCTATTTGGGGGGGGGGGGGGGGGGGGGGGGCGGTGGTCAGCATACAGGAGAAGGTTCCGATCGTTATACGTAATATCGATACATTGAAAATGCGCGGAGTCGAAGGCTACGTCGTTGCATCGTCGCTGCACACGCTGCGGCTGAGCATGTATGGAGAAATGGACCGGGATGGACCGGGACGGAGGCTGGCAAGGGAGGACCGGGGGAATAATTTCCACCCAATTTAAACTCCCGATCTGCCTCGCCTCTATTTCCGGCCACGGGGTCGGGTTGGATATCGATTATTCAGACCGCCAGCAAAGTCAAATTACGATCGGCCTTTCCCAATAAACTCGGCCGACCTCACCTCCTCGTTCCACCAGCTGCCTGCACCCTCGCGCCGTTCACCTGTCTCGCACCCCGCTCTCACCCTGAATATTAACCCTCGGGACCGAACGGGTCCGTGTGTGTCTGTCACATTTCCACTTTGGCTTATTTCCGTCGTAACATTCGACATATACGGAGCTACTCGATGGCTCCAGCATCGATGCTCACAGTGTGCTCTCCGTGTACAGAAAATATAAAAAATAGAACCTGAGACATCGACTTTCTCATCAAGGAAACCGGTAATCGACACGTAAATTTTTTTACGGATCTGGAACAATAAAAATATTCGCGAAAGGGGTCGCACACGGTCGACGGATCTTTTTTATTTTAACCTTCTACGTTGCAGGGGAATTTTCGCCGTAAGCGAAAGGCGGTTCGAGCTGAAACTACGATACGGATGATAGCGGTCAATTTTCTTCTCACCCATCGAGGAGAGTGCGCTTCGCGGTATCTGCGTGAATTTTTCGCAGAATTTATTTCCCTACGTTTTGTTACTAGATCCTTATGAAAGTTCCAGACTGACGAACTGTGGATCGTTGTTTTTAGCTTCCAAAGTGTTACCGAGCTGGCGACTCCGTTGGATCGTCGAATTCTTTATTTTTCTTCGCTCTTCAAACATTTCTCTGTTCACTGGAGATGAGCATTTTTTTGAAAATGTAAATTATTCACCAGGAAGCCGCGCGAGATCGACGAACTTTGAGCATCTCCTTCGTAACTCCATCGGATTACCGCTGTATCGACAAAAGTGAGGAAACATTGTGCTTTTGCCCGCTCGTCGTTAATTACCGGCCCAACCGTCCGCGTGTAAATCACCCTCGCCATTCCCCGCAACCGTCAACAACCTCCATCGCCAATTTTTTCATTTTATTTTTTTCGTCACAATTTTCCTCGCAAATTCCATTGACACCGAGCTCCCGCCTCGCCTCCAAATAATCAATGACGACGGAGCCAGCTCGCTGGAAAACCGTTTAAAAAAAATTGGCGCTACGAAAGATAGAATCGAAAACGATGTCACAGATTGCTCATTGCTCGCCGCCGGGGTCGATGAACTTTAAACCCTAACCCCCCCGGTAACCCCCCTCGCCGCCCTTCCTCATAACTTTCTCAATTTGCTGAATTTCCGATAAATGCCCAGCCCGGAACGTTATTGTGTGTTATCCACTATATTTTAGCCTCGTTTCCTCTCTTTTCCTATTCCCCCGAGCATTCGTTCGAGCCGGTATGGAGGAGTACGAATACAGAGTGGCGCGTGAGTGTGGGGAAAGTCTTTCGGCGCCACGAGAACGCAGGCACGAACGGCAAGCTCGGGCTTCTTTACCGGGGGGGTTGGGCAAGAAACAGTCAGCACGGTCGGGCGAAACGGGGGTGGAACGTGTTGGCGGGTAGTACAGCCACAACTGGATACTTATAGGCTCCGGCGGTCATAAGGCCCGAGCGATCCTTTTTTTCCTCCGCCCCCACGGCCTCTCGTCTTTCTTATATTCTTCGGGGTTTTGATGTCGCGTGCCCCGCAGTCGTTCAACCGGGCGATGAGTTTGTGAAAACGTCCCGCGGCAAGCTGACTGTACGCCCCGCCGATCGGCGGAGCATGTACATCGTGCCCCATCAGCCGTTCTGCCGCCATCCAGCGTTTCGTCCCTGAAGTCGACAGGCCATTTCTGCTTTCTGCTCGGCGTCACGGATCCTTTCGAGGCCATCAGACTTGAATTCTCTTCGTCGGCGGGCTTTGAACGTTTTGCTCGCGTTGCGTGCCGTTAAGAACCCGGCCCACCCGAAGAGGGGGAGCAGCGTCGGGGAGGCGGCATGGAAGCCGAGCATGGAAACGTACGAGGGAGAGAAGCTTCGCGAGGCACTGTGGCTCGTATCGTGAAGGCATAATTTCACGGGGATGATGATCGCGTTTCGTACACTCGTCCCGATTCTCGAATCAACCATACCGTGCTCCTCGGCCCACTGCACACTTAACCGGGTATCTGTACACGGCCCCGGCGTGTTGAGCTACTTCCGAGGTCCTTCTAGTTTACATATAATTAATCGATCACCGCGCGAGTAGGTGGGATTCTTCGTGTTATCCGCCGACTATTCTCGGCCTCGGAACATTTCCTCGACGCTATTTGCTCCCCGATACGTTGCTCGCTGCTCCCTTGAATCGACGATTTCTGAGAAAGTGAGCAAAAGAGGCAAGTTCTCGCGTACCCTTTGAATTCGCTGGAACTTCTGACTCAGGATTTTTTTGGATTCTTATCCGTTGCTTGTTCACCCGTTTCTGTCATTGGCTGCATTCGAGATACATTTCAGAGAATTTTTTTTTTTTTGTTCTGTCTGCAACGTCACTTCCGGTTTTGAAAATGTCACTTTTAAACCGGAAGTGACGTCATACGAGAAATCGTCACTTTCGATTTCAAAATCTGACTTATGGACCTTAAGTGACATCATTCGGGAGAACGTCACATTCAGTTTCAAAATCTCACTATTCGAGCTTAAGTGACGTCATACGAGAAATCGCCATTTTCGATTACGCAATGTCAGTTTTCAACAGAAAGTGACGTCACCGTCACGGATTAGGTTTTGTTTGGCAAGCATTTGTTACAGGTTAGCGTAAACATTATTCAATATGTTATCCAAACATTCGTCACCAGTCATAGAGCTATATGACTGATATGATCTAAGAGGCTTTCACTCTGTCCGACCTGCCAGCTTCGAGCAGTCGTCAAAGAATGATTTTGTCACGAAAGACAAAATGTTCGAGTGAGATCAGTGCCAGATCTAACTCCGATATCTCCCACACTTTGTCCCCTTTCGCCCGATCCGTCCGGCGGGAAATCCTAAAATCCTCGTTTTAGCATAATCCATCGATCACGAGTCTATCCACGATAAATCATAACTCCGCCGTCCGTACAGTGTATCCTTGGCTTCTCCTCCACTCCCATACGTTTTTCCTTCCGTCTCTGCTTGCGAAAAAGCTCAGAGCTCATCTCTGGCACTTTCCCGAGTGGGAGAGATCTCCTTATACCTGTTTATATCCCTTTCTTGCGCAACCTTACGGTAAGCTTGAAAAGGGTAGAGAGTACACGGCGACAGTAAGGTAGGGAATAAAGCGATATTTTCTTCCCGATTCCGAGAATGCCATAGTAGAGGGATGGCGGAATTTCAGCCGGAGGAAAGCGACCTCCGGGGTCGAGGCAAGAAGAAACGGATGAACCAAGGAGAAGAAGGAAGAGTCCTTCCCGGTGCGCGTATAGGACCGGAGGAAAGATATAAGAACGCAGTGACTGCCTGCTGGTGGCGAAGGCGAATCCTTCTCATCTTCCTCTCGCTTTAACGTCCCGGCCTCTTTATCTGTCGTTCGCGCACGAGAGGATGTACCATATAATTTTTCCTTTTTTCAATCACGCCCCCGGGGGCCCGTGCTCACGAGGACCCCGGCGTAATTCCGTCTTTGTGTCGGAGGGAAAGACGGCGAGAGAGCGGAGGATGGCCCACTCGGTGCTTAAGCCCCCCCGGCCTCTCTCCGCCACTGGCTCTGCCTAGCTGGCTTCATATATCTCAAAAGGAACGGGCCGAGAAGTGCCGCGAAGAACCTCAACGCGAAAGAAAGGAAATAAAGGAAAGGGGGATTCGGGAGTGGAGGAGGGCGGGTGGAACGGTTGGAAACGTAGTGTGCCGGCCGTTTGCGAACGACGACAAGTGTGCGCGAGAGAAAAGAAGGCAAGCTAGGGAGAGAACAAAATGGAAGAAGGAGAAAAAAAAAAGTGGTAAATTCCTGTGCTCCACACTGATGCTTGTGTGCGAATCTGAGAAGGGAGTGGGAGAAACGCTTGTGCCAGTGAGACTCTCGCAAATTAACTCGGCCGGTGCCACACCGAGAAAGCCACCGCGAGCTTTCTTCGCGGAACGAGCGTCGGCAATTTTCACCGGGCAATTCCCGGACGTCCCTAAATTGCGCTGTACGACCGGCCAAAGTGCGAGACCGCAAGAGCTCCGAGACGACGGTGCAATGTGGAGGACGAGGGTCGCGAGAGACGGAGCGACGGAGGAAGAGGAAGTGTCCAAGCAGGGCTATATATCGGTGAAACGAGCCTAATTCCAGGCCGTTTCGATACCTCGAGCTCTACTTTCCTGCCGCTGGGCTTCGAGTGGCCCGTACAGTGGAATCGATCCATTTTGTACTTGGTGAAGGAAACACGGATAACTTGAAGTGTGACATTCTTCGTGGGACGAAAAAAGGGTCCAATTTTTGAAATTGGAACGGTGAGCGAAGTCGGATCCTCTCAATCCGTCATCTCTTCGTTCATCCAATGAACGCTCGCAGTTCGGCTAAATCCAGGCACCACTTTACACTTTGCAAGATTCATACAGCGAACGACACAGAGCCCGTTTACTCCCAATGCAGTTTCGATACTCGAACGCTACTTTCCTCCGGCTGTGTTTCGAGTGGTCCGTACCGTGAAATCGATCCATTTTCTACTTGGGGATGGAAACACGGGTAGGGAGACCGGGGACAAAAGTAACAAAAATCCTTTTTAATTTTTTTACCAACAAACCCGAGAGTCTAACGCTTCGGCATCCAATGGTGTACCATTAACCTATTCTTAGGTATTTAGTAAAAAAAATTTCAAGCAGAAATATGCACGGAATTGCGAACACCGCCCCATTAAACACAGACGAAATTGCGTAAGAATTTGGGTCGCGGTGAGGTCAATTGTAACGGGTAGTGGGGTCATTTGTAACATCCTCCTGCATCAACGAAATCCTTCGCTGATCGATATTAACAAATAGAACGGAGTTGCATTATCACAGAAAAATTTAAATTTAAATTTAAAAAATTTGAAAAATTATTTGCCCGCTAAGCGGTTTTAGCCGGCTGAGCCATTTTAGCCGGCCTAACTATGCAGCCCTACTGTAAATGTTATAGTCTACAATTGGTTGGTTATAAATTATAAGTGTATAAATTATCGCTGATTGCTTAGAATGTAAGAATAAAATAAATAAAATATATTGGTATTGGTATTGGTATTGGTAGAAATTAATTATTGCTGGTACAATTGACCCGGATCGACTGTTACAATCGACCCCACACATGATTATTAGCAAAGTTACTGTGGCATCGGTTAATAACAATCTGAAACGGATCGTCTCAGCGATCAAAATGTTTCGCAAAAATGTACCTTTCAACTCCTTGTGCTTGTTTGCACTAATATTTTGTATTGTGTTGCCTACCTGACGCGATCCGCACAGCCGAAAAAATCACTTCTGCACTCGCGAATCACATTTGGTTTCGGCGAATTGGTATTTTTGAAAACTCAGCTATGAGGTGATTGGATGGCCACAAGGTGATGTCTATAATGTTGCTCACTTCATATCCGATGCGTCCGATCATGCGCAGCGTTGCGCGGCCGCTTGTTACAATTGACCCGTGTTACTTTTGTCCCCGGTCTCCCCTAACTTGAAGTGTGACATTCTTTGCGGGATGAAGAAGCGTCCAATTTTGAAATTGGAACGGTGAGCGACGTCGGATGCTGCAAATCCCTCATCTCTTCGTTCATCCAAAAAACGCCATCCATCTCAGTTCGACTAAATCCAGGTACCACTTTGCACTTTGCAAGATTCATCAAGCAAAGGGCACAGTTCACTCCCAATGTAGTTTCGATGCCTCGAGCTCTACCCTCCTACCGGTTTGTATCGAGTGGCCCGTGCCGTGAAATCGATCCATTTTCTATTTGGGGAAGAACACATGAGTAACTTCAAGTGTGACATTCGATGTGGGACGAAGAAGCGTCCAATTCTGATATTGGAACGGTGAGCGAAGTCGGATGCTGCAAATCCGTCATCTATCGTCGATCCAAAAAGCGCCATCCATCTTAGCTCGATTAAATCCAGGTACCACTTTTCACTTTGCAAGATTCATCAAGCAAAGGGCACAGAGCCAGTTCAACTCCCAATGTACTTTCGATACCTCGAGCTCTACTTCCCTGCGGCTGTGTTTCGAGTGTCCCGTACCGTGAAATCGATCCATTATCTACTTGGAGAAGAAAACAAGGATAACTCGAAGTGTGAAAGAGGCGTTCGATTTTGAAGTTGGAACGGCGAGAGAAGTTGGATGCTGCAAATCTGTTAAATTCGTTCATTCAATAAATATCATCCATCTTAGCTCCATTAAATACAGGTACCACTTTGCACTTTCCATGATCCATAAAGCAAACGGTACAGAGGCCGTTCAGTCCCAATCTAGTTTGCACTTCCTGGCGGACCATCCGATCCGAGAACGCCAAATAAAAGCTTCCCCCCCCCCCCCCCCCCCCCCCACTTCCTTCCTCCCGGGGAAACCCGAAGCGGAGATGCTATAGCAAGCTCAGGCTGTTCAGTTTCACTGTACCCGTATATATTCGCGTTTAATACTCAGGTGGATAGGTCGTACTCCTCCCTCGGGGGTGTCGGAAAGTACGAATGTACCAGTAACAACCTTGAGTGCCTGCTGCATATTCCATCGGACAGTAGAGATACGACTTTAAGTACCGTACCTTACACAAGAGAAAATACGTTGCCGCATGTCCATCACGGACGCGCCCGCCCTCGCCCCTTCCTCCGACCTACCGTGCCCCGTGTAGAACTGCCCTCTCGGCTACTTTCGGAAGTTAACGTCGTTATTGGGGATCCGAGAAAAGGCAATAAAGTGGGCTCATCGCCGATGCGAACCACTCACGAACGATCCCATCGTCCTCGTACACCTTAGTCACCTCTCGACCGTCTCTTTATGCTCTTCCCTGTGTCCTCTTCACTAAGGTACCTCCCACTGGTTTTCCTCTTCTCTTTCGTAATACGATTAAGTTTTCCACCTTCAATCTATGCTGATTTAAACATTGCCTGCGAGCTTCCACTGTCCTCGCGAGCGGGTCGCAGTCTCGGTCGTTCCATCTTGTACTCTTCTTCATCGGCGTTCAAGTTATTCTCCCCACCGCGTTCCACGGATAGTTGGGCCGGGCGAAGGAAAAAGGTCTGACCCGTCGGCTCGGTGCTCCGACCGATCTTCGATCAGTTTTAACGGCGAAGAGCGGGAAGATTAACGGCCGGGCTGATAGTCGAATGGAATGCTCTGATAAAATTATCGAAGCTAATTTCAACGATGGAATGAGAAAATTCCCTTGGAATGTTCGTCATCCGGCACGTACGGTGATCCAGACGAGACCTCCTCGTTATTATAGCCGTACAAGCGTCGGAACTTCGATTGCCCCGGTCTAGGAGAGGCCGACCCGGAGCCCCACCCGCGCCATCTCCATTTAACGGCAGTTTCACCTACATCGAGGACAAAAGCCGAGGAGAGACGTCCCGAGGATGGCCGAGTAAGGAGGACGGTCGGGACAGCCTGACGCTATAAAGAAAACATGTGGAATTTCATTTGGACGAATTCTTTGGACTCGTTACGCGATTCCGTTGAATACGCGAGAGGCTTGGATGAGAAGAGTCGGTGCCAGTCGGACGAAAGTAGAAACGAGATAGAAAGCGATGGGTATAAGACGATGAAACGACGCCAGGGCGTCGTCGTCGCAGTCATCGTCGACGACGTCCTCGGAGTCCTGCACGACGCTCGTTCGAGACGAGCCAGCGCCGTGTATATGTCTGGTCGCTAAATCCCCACGATTCGAGCTCGCGAGAGGGACAAGAGGGGCAGGATTGGGGGTCGGGTTGGAGAACGCCGGTGTCTCAGCACGCCAGGGAAAATAGACAGGGATGGAGGAACTTTGTTCGACCGGAAGCCCGAATCAGGATCGAGGATCGGGATCGGATCCGACATGTGTACCGGTACCGAGGGGGTGCAAGCAAGCAAGAAGACGCATCTCGGAGATAGTTCAGATGGCGGGGGACCGAGCGGAAACGAGAGCGGGAGATTCGCTGGGAGGCGCAGCCGGCACCACCCGACGGCGAAGTCGACGGTGGGCTTATTTGAATTCCAGATTGGATTATCTATCGGATTTGGATAATTGAAGGAATTCTATCAGTAACCCTTGGCGCTGCCAAGGTTTCCAAGCGGAAGCCTTATCGGGCCACGGAGAACTGAGGAGGAACCCTCACGAGAGTGTAGATCTCGCGTTTCTCTCGATCCCGAAAACCCTCGTACCCCTAGGTTCTTGCTCGAAGCGGACGCCCTGCACTTGTGTGCACACTTCGGCGACGGATACTGGATTTTAGGATGCATAAAATCGCTGTTTTCACCCCGAAGACTCCCGACGAAAAGTTCAAACTTTTATTCGCATGTGATCAGACGAGATTCGCATCATCGGGTTTGAATTTTTCGTGGCCCTTCATTGAAGTCAACGGGCTGTCGAAATGTTAGAAAATAAAATTAAAAAAAACTGGCTGCAAAATTTGTTTTGAAAATGTTACTTCTGGTTTGAAAATCTCGAATTTTTTTTTTTACCGGAAGTGACGTCATAAGGGAGAACATCACCTGCGGTCTTAAAATCTCACTTTTCAACCGCGAATAACCTTTTCGCATATGACGTCATATCCGGTCAAAAACCAAGATTTTCAAGCTGGATAAGATGTTTTCTCCTATGACGTCACTGCCGGTTGAAAAGTGGAATTTTAAAACTGGACGGGACGTAATACGCAATAGGTTTTATGCAAGAATGTCAATGTGGTCGTCCCAGGTTATTTGACGTATGTTCGTTCAGGTTCAAACTCAGAATACTTTCCCACCATTATTTTATTATTTATTTATTTATTTATTTTATTTTATTTTTTTTTTTTATTTTTTTATTTATCTTTTTATTTATTTTGGGACACTGTATATGAATGTAAATTATTGTGTTCACAGCTTCCAGCGTGAGTAATCAAAATGGACACGAAACGGAGGACTCGTATCACAACGATAAGGACGTTCCCAAGGGTTTGGTTCAATATCCTGACAATCTGAGGCTCGGCGACCTCTACTACTTTATTCTCGCGCCGACTCTCTGCTACGAGCTCAATTTTCCTCGTACCGACAGGATTCGAAAGAGGTAAGAAGATGTTCCTCTTTGCTCCTAATAGCCGGTTCAGTTTCATTTCAGTCTCCTCACTGGAGAGGGCTTACGTCATTTCGCAATTTTATTCCGACTCGCCCAGTATTCTCCGTCGTAAGCTGAACATTCCACCTTCGCGGACTCCCGCTCCGCTCTTCCAGCCTCAATTAATTAGACTTTACTTTGCTGTTTCTCATTCGCACGGTGAAGAATTCCCCGAGTCCCCTTTCAACAAGTGAAGCCGAGTGAATAAAGAGTAAGAACGAAAAAGTAAAAAAAAAGGCAAACAAAAAATCAGGCAAAAGGTGAATTTCGGTCTTTGTGAATGAAACATAGCACGTGGCCTCGTTGCTCTCTGCTCCACCTCTCCACCCTCCCGACTATACTCCCGGGGGTTGAAACACTCTTCTTTTGGCTCGAAAAAGCTCGCGAGAAACTCTAGTTTCGGTGCTTTTGAGTTTCTTTTCGCGTTCCCCCGTCTTTTTTTTTTGCTCCCCCGTCTTCCGCTTCGACTTTTCCTCTTCTTATTTTCGGGCCAGAGCTAAGAACTGGCTCCGCCAATGTTGTTCGCATTCCGGCGATGCTCGCCCAGAGAAACGGACAGAAACCAGCGATGAAGCTACCTCTCTCCCTGCACGTTTCTTCGTGCAGACGGTTTTTGAGGTTGGCCCACTCGTTGAATTAGATTCGAGTGGGGTCCATTGTTGCCCTCTGATGTTCGCAATCCGGCGCAGTGCAGGGGTGGAGCCGGGAAAGGGAATGCACGGCTTTGCGGGACCCGGAAGCCCAAGAGTGATGTATTCCCATTGCGCTTCCGCTTTAGTCAGACTCGCACTTCCGGACCCTCGGCGTCCTATCACTATTATTGCAGCAACGCTGGGCTGCTCCTGCTGCTAGTGCTGCTGCCACAGCAGCTCTCGCCGGGAAATCACGAAGAAGCTGTGCTTACCAACGGAGCTCTTGCAGAGTACAGACATATATATATATATATACACACACACACACACATATATATATATATATATAAACCGGGAGGGACAGGGATGAGACTGGAGTGGCTGAAGCTTCTCCGTAGCTTCTCTTGCAATTGTGCAGGGACTCGTGAAATCCGGATTCCCCTCGCATCCCCATACGTTCCGCTATAAGGGAATGTTACTCTCCCCCTGACTTCTCGCCTTTATCAAAGAGTTACAAAAGGATTGGCGATTGGATCGGAAGTAACGAAGATCGGAAGAGTGATGCATTGAAGGCGATACGGAATGGAATGAATCGGTTCCGAAAACTCTAATCCATTTATTTTTTACACAAGGCTTTTGTTTCGAGAGATATTGGGCCGATCGCAAATGGTTACCGTCCTCGTGTAGCAGTTGAGCATGGCATTTTACAATTCTGGTTTTTTTTTTTATGAATGAAAACTAATAGAAAATTAATTTGCGAATTAGCCTGGAGAAGATAATTTCCAAAATTTCATTAAAGATTGTCAACGTCTTATCGATTGAAAATTTGTATGATTAATTTGTTTGTTTAATTTATTTTATGTTCAGGTTTCTGATGAAACGAATATTCGAGGTATTCGTCGGTTGCCAGGTGGTGATGTCGCTCTGCCAGCAGTGGATGATTCCATCGGTGAAGAATTCCCTCATTCCGTTGAGCGTGAGTACAACCACTTTTCAAATTCCGTGAGCATCCTCTACGTGGGAGTGGGGGAGGTAGGAGAGGTGGGTCGGAAGGGTTTGGTTTATTGTGTTTCCCGCGCATGTGCAGTTTACATAATGAGCGTGGACCGTTTAGAAGCCTGTGGTTTACGACTTGGTACCGGCAACTCGAGATAACTATAGTAACGGTAGAAGTAGCGTGGCGGGATTCCGGTCGCAAAAGGATGGGTGGGAGGGGGTTGGCTAGAGTACTAAATGGAGGATGCAATCGAATTCTCTCCTCGGCTACCGCGAGCGAACAGAGGGGCGCTTGTTTCCGAAAGTGGTTAATCGTGAATACGAAAGTTTTAGACGACGAGTTTCCCCGCATCGCCAAATGTACCGGCGTTACAATATTAACCCATTGAAACGGCCTGGATAGTGAGTAATACGAAAACTGCCATCCACGACAATCCGATCGATCGTTCGCCGGTGCATTACTTTTGTTTCGTCGATCGGGTCGATTCGATGCGGTTTAAAATACCTTGTACGGCGTCTCGCGCACAGGGGCGGATCGACTGATCGGTCGGCGAACGATTGATCGTTTAGCGAACAACTGACAGGTCGGCGAAGGACTGATCGGTCAGCAACCAACTGATCCATAAGCAACCAACCGATCGGTCAACAGCAAACTGATCCGCCAGCGACCAACTAAACTAATCGCCCAACCATAATTTCGAGCTATCGAAAAATCTTCCAAAAAGCTTTCTCATCAAAATCGATACCCGAGTGAAAAATGTTAAACACACGCTTCAGTCACTTCGCGCTCCGAAGCTTCTTTGCATACGTGCACTCGAACGTTTCCATTATACTCCAGCGTACACGAGAATCTACGATCGAGGTAGTTTCTTCCGGGGCTCTGTATTTTACCCCTGTTCCCAGCCGCGCACTCGATTCGCCGGAATCGGTGGAGCTTCGCCGTACACTCCAAAACTGAGACTTTCAATTGAAGTACGTGAGCGGGTTTGTGTGTGCAGCGCAGTGGAGAACTCCGGAGCGAAGTTTAACGACGATTCATCGCCACCGAGCGTACAAGTATGCAAAGGCCCTCCCAACACCAGCCATGCACGAGACCCCTGTACACCCTTTCCGTCGTCGTTTCGTCGTCGACGTCGAAACGTGGAAGTTCGCCACGGCCGCTGGCGCGGTGGGAGGGAAAGAGGACCGTGCGCGTTTCGCAAGCCAGCGAGCAAACCAGGCGCGCGCTCCTTCGATGCAGCACGAACGTGCTAATCGAGCGATCGAAGGGATTCGGAAAGACGGGGGACAACGGCGTACCGTTAGGTTTTAGGTTGGCGGAAAACGCGGACCGGAGCGGGGCGGCACGGCGAAGTGGAGGATGGGAAGCCGAATAAGCTAGAGGCGATACCGGCTTATCGCATCGTACAGCGTTGACGCGGACGGGCTCAGCAACCCTCCCTCTACTTCCGGCTCGGTGGCCTGCGAAAAACGAACGCTGTCCTCTCGCCCCTCTCTCTCTTTCGCTCCGTACCTTTTGTCACGTCGAAAATTTTTAGGGGACAATCGTCCGATAAATCAAATAGGTTCTCCCATGCAAAATTCCCGTCACGTTAGGGCAAAGCTCGATTGGAAAAGCCCCGACGACGGCTATCCAATTATTTTTCGCCGATACTCAACCTAGTCTCACCTGCTTTCTGATATAAATTTGAACTTGAACAAGCGAACAGATATCTTGTTTTTTTTTTTTAGAAAAAAAAAATTAAAATTGCTGAGAAAGTTGGACGTTTTTTTAATGGTCCGGCGGTGAGTTTTCAGCCTCAACGCTTTCCTTATCTTTGGGGAAAGTGGCTTTGACTACTGGTTTGTTGGCGCGCGAAAACGCCGGAGCGTTGTAGAACTCTTCCGACTCTTACCATTCGCACCTTCTCCGTTCGGGATTTAACGGAGGTTCGAGCCGGAGGGAGAGTTTTCCGACCGCAATCGCTGAACAGTATGTGGCGTGGAGGCTGCACCCGCCGCACAGTATCTCCGGCCTCCTCGTTCCCTCGAGCTCGCGCGAGCCTCGAAATGCCACGACGAGCATTGCCACACTGAAAAATTTATGAAATATCGCATCGATTTCCCCCATCGCGGTGGGAGGGAATAATCCTTTCGTCGCTCCTTCGGCCCGCGTGGCCCGTGGCGCTGGAAAAAGTAGAATCTCCGATGCGAAGAAATAGAACGACCGAAAAAGAACGACGAAGCAGGCGAGAGAGGAGCGTCGGAGAAAAAAAAAAAAGAAAAAGGGCAGAGGACGGGAAATCTCATAAACCCTCGAGGAAAAGTATAGAAACAGGTTCGACCATTTATTACAAAAGCACTTTCCTTTTTCGTTATCCCGCAATAAAATTTTCTTTTATCTGCTTCGTTGTGTTCCGTCTTCGACCGGACGCTGCAAGCGTTCCAACCGTTCGATGTGCGATAATTTAAAAAATTGATACGCTTGAGCTGTGCGCTGGGAAAAAAAAGAATTATATGTTTGCGTGTCTTCCGTAATAAAAAAAAATGCAGATTCGATCTCATGCCCTAGCTGGGGCGTCAAAATCATCGTCGCTCTTCCGCAGAAAATCGCAGTTACTTGTCGTTCGTATCCGAGGAAATTTCCCGTGGAGTAAAGCAGAAATATAAATTTAAAGGGCACAAGTAAAGAAACACCTTCGACCATTTATTGCAAAAGCACTTTCCTTTTTCGTTATCCTGCAATAAAATTTTCTTTTATCTGCTTCGTTGTGTTCCGTCTTCGACCGGACGCTGCAAGCGTTCCAACCGTTCGATGTGCGATAATTTAAAAAATTGACACGCTTGAGCTGTGCGCTGGGAAAAAAAGAATTATATTTTTGCGTGTCTTCCGTAATTAAAAAAGAAATGCAGATTCGATCTCATGCCCTAGCTAGGACGTCAAAATCATCATCGCTCTTCCGCAGAAAATCGCAGTCACTTGTCGTTCGGATCCGAGGAAATTTCCCGTGGAGTAAAGCAGAAATATAAATTTAAAGGGCACAAGTAAAGAGACACCTTGTCGTCGGAGGCAAGACTGACTTTGTCGAGTGAGCGCCGGCGAGATGGTGGAGCGATGCTGCCCCTCGTCTTTTATAATTCCTGAATAAAGATGCCGTGAGCTGGTATCGTGCTCGGCCCGCGCCATCGTGCTGCGTACAATCTCTCGAGCATCTGTACTCTTTTCCCGTCGCCTCTTCTCATCTTTTTTCCCGGTTTTTTTTTCTTCCTATCTTCGCTTCGTCGACGAGGCTGAAACGCTCGAAGCCTTCTCCCTCGGGGGCACTGAGTGCCTTTTAATTTTATTTATCTTTGCCTCGACCCGGACCGGTGAGAGATCCAGCGACCTCGTCGACAGACTCGGCGTTTCCTCGCGATGAAATTCGCGAGGGTGCATCACGGACGAAGAGGCCGTGTGTCCTGCACGAGGCATTCAACGATTCCGTGGAACGTCTCGATAAACGCTGAATTTCCGATTGCTCGACCCAGAAAACTCTACGGCGACGGGGAAGACGACGACGAGGTGCCTTTTCTTCTACAATTCAATGTGATGCAAAGCTATCAATCCACCCACTTTCTCTTACGGCAATGGCGGACGGAAGAAAGGACTGATGGAGAAACTTAATTGAAACGATGGAGAGGAGGGTTCGGAACGTCTAAGTTCATTTTTTATGGATTTTTTTTTTGTTTGCTTCTTGTTTTTACGAAGTTTTTTTGTATTAAAATGTCGGGTCGTGATCGATAATCGACCTGGGGCGAGTATCGGGTTGACATAGGGCCAGTGAAATTCCTATATTTTCATGGAAGAGAGAAAAAAAATTGATCACAAAGATCCATATCGTTGTTTCGGCTGAATCAAACCCAACGCGATTTTGTACAAACGAACTGATTTTATTTTAAATAACAGAATAACATGAAAAAAAATAAAAATTTATTCAAGTTTATTATCGTAGATATATTTTGGAACGTTGTCTGTTTGTCCCAATTTTCAAGAATCCAGGGACGTAATTCTGCGTCACTTCCGAAAAATATGCGTCGAAAAATATGATTTCCAAACCGGACGCGAAGTATTTCCGGTAAATCTCTGGAAATCTAAATTTTCGGTTCCCATATAGCATATATGACTAGATTTCGATAATCCGAAATCACTCCGATATGCTATATTCTCGCGTCGAAGTTGTTTTCTAACCGAACTGTCACGTTATGAATATTTGAAAATATTTAAGTAACCGAGCGAATGCAATTTCATTGGATTGCTTCACTGCAGCATTCGTCATAATCTATTGTCAATAATAAATAACATAAATAAGCGAATCTAGCGTCGGGCGCGGAGCGCCCGATCGCTAGTAATAATAATAATAATAATTTGATTGGATGGTAATCTCTCCTGCCGAACATGATTGTGATAATGATTAACATCTTGTACTCTTATCACGTAAGACGTTTTCGTCGCCCTCGTCTGGAGGAGTCGTGGTTCTGTTCGGTGGTGGCTTATTATGACCCTTTGTGATTTCTAAGGCTTCCGTCGTGACAGGGCGGCTCTCCTCTCGATATAAAACCGAGACCGGATCGACCGGGCCGCCTCGAATGTCGCGCAAGAACGTCGAGACACAACAGCTCCTGCAACCTGCGAGCCACAGGCTTCCGGCCTTCGGGGCTCCAGACACTCGCGAAGTCGCGTCGGATAACGGACCGAGAATCCGGCGATAGGGGAAAGTATGAAGGATGAAAAGTAAGGAAGAAAGAAAAAACGTGTATTGTGTAACTTTGCGTGCAAACATCACATATTTGTCGATTTTATTGCCATTCTCGCGCCAGCCCTTGGGCTATTTGAGTGCAAACTCCGAGCTCAAATAACGTATGCGTAAATAGAGGAGACCCGAGGCTAGTTGACGCCCTCGACGCCGCGACGTATAGGGAACTGTTCCCAAGAAATGAAATTGGCCGGAGGCTTGGGAATTTTTTTACAGGCAGATGAAGACCTTGTCTCGATAACAACGAAAGAGCAAATTGATTTGTACCTACAACAACAGGTAGAAAAATGAATATGTAAAGTTCAGGACATTGATCTCTGACACGCACAACTCTTCTCAATTACAACTCTACCAGAAAACAAGTCTACCGGAGAACATCTCTACCATATTACAACTCTACCGTATTAAGACTCCACCCAAAATCTCTACCACAGTATGGAAACAAGCTCTACAAGAGCCTTTTGCGTCGAATAGAGTTGTTATCTGGCAGAGTTGTTATGTGGTAGAGTTGTGAGTGGTAGAGATTTAAATGTGCCAGACAATCCACAATTTCATAAAGAGTGAGCTCGATCCATAACTTTTTACATTTTTTTTCGAAGAAACGAAATCAGCCGGAGTTTCGGGAATTTTTTGATACGCCGATAGAGACCACATCTCTATGCGTGCCAAAGACCACATTGATTCGTCGAACAACGACCCTGATAAAAATTGCAACGTAAAACACGAAATACGCGCGTCTCCGTCCAAATTTGATTTCCAACCTCCAAGGTTTTTTCAAATCAAAGTTTTCGCCCGATCAACCTTGAGAAATATAACTCCGAATCGCGCAATCGAACCGACAGACTTCTCGCACTGGTTTTACCCACATCTGTTTTCGATAGGTAAAACTTTCGCATAAATTCGAGGATATACTGGCTCCGTCGTCCCGCGACCGAGCCACGAGCATTTCGGTAGCGTCTGGACCCCCAGGGGAAAAACGGCGAAGCCTCCAACGAAAGCGATGAAACTTCGGGCGAGGGTGGTTTATCTATCCGAGACTGTTTACACACGCGCCCGTCTCGAATAAAAAAAAAATCAATAAAAAAATAACATCCATCAGACCCACAGCCGCGATAATTTTAACGCTTGAACTATTTTTTAAACAACATTTTTCGCCGAGCTAATATCTTGCGGTGTATCCGAGGGTACAAACAGCCTGCGGGACCTTTTCTGTGGAATAAATATCTTGCGTCTGTCTGCCTCTGTTTTCATTTCGGTTTATTTATCGAATCTCGGAACTGGCGTGCAGCATAGCTCAAGGGAAAGAAGGGGGAAAAAAATACAACAAAAAATACAGACTCAGGACGCACAAGTTCTCAATACTTTTCCAGGTATCTTCTTTCCCGACGTGCCCGAAGCAGCCGTCTCGAATTCCGCGTTTATTTTCCGCGCGACGAGAAAGAAAAAAAATTCAAACAAAATAAATCAACGCGCCAAGAACACAAACGGGTATCGGCGATAGAAAGTCGAGGATTAAAAAAAAAAGACTCAAATTTTTTCCCCCCTGTCGTCGACCGATCTCCCACGGACGTGTCAAAGACGTCCGTAAGAATAATCCCGCGACCTGTAGAAAATGTCTTATCTCTTGAGACACGCATCCAATATACCTGGGGCGTCGGTGAGATTCCGTTCTCCTCGAATTTCTATGGATCCTTTTACATCGCGAACCGAAGAAGAATGAAGAAAGAAAAAATCGTCTGGGAGTGAAAGCATCGTACATCTTATCTGGTGTAATGATCGAGCGGAGAGTTTTGCGGACTTGTAGATATTAGTATTGCAGATGGACGGGCGAAGTATCGAAGAGAGAAAACATATGGTGATCACCGGGATTCGAACCCGGATTAATCGGTTACTGAGTAAGAGCGCTAACCACTGCGCTAATGTCACCTATGTATTTCTCTCATTCGAATCGTCCTCTTATATGCAATGCAGGGCCGTCACACTGGATCTTCCACGAGGGGGCAAAAAAATTATGCGCCATCGTCGTAATGATCGAGAATTAATTTGAGCGAAATTTGTCGTCGCAAACATAGTCTTTAAGGTAATCGTTTCCGTAGCAAGCGTTACATTTCCGCCCTCTCTTCCCGCCTCCTCGAGGACCACTTCGCGATAAGGCTGCACCGCTTTGGCTGTTTCACACTGTCCACCGCCGGCTCTATCT
This sequence comes from Exephanes ischioxanthus, assembly GCA_958510785.1. Classification (NCBI taxonomy): domain Eukaryota; kingdom Metazoa; phylum Arthropoda; class Insecta; order Hymenoptera; family Ichneumonidae; genus Exephanes; species Exephanes ischioxanthus. The sequence goes on along the minus strand of OY294023.1, from coordinate 10,967,469 downwards.
CCCTCCCGAGACAAAGCTCGTTCGCCGCGCTCCCATCGAGAATCGCAAAAAAAAAAAAAAAAGAAGAACAGAAAACACCGCGTGTTCCCAAGAGGTCGAAGGTTAACGGTGGCCGGCTGGCCGCGAGGAAAGGAAACTCAAAGCGGAAAAAAAAGAGCGAAACAACGAAAAAGGAAAATGCTTTTCCACCCGTTTCTTCTCTGCCTCTCATTCGTTGTTCGGCTCATCTCTGCCCCGCCGCGCACGGAGAGAGCTCCGTTCATGCTCGCATCACAAAGCTCCCCCCCCCCCCTTTTTTGTTTCATTTTCTGCCCTTTTTTCTACCTCTCCCCTTTTCGTACTTTAATCCTCGTGATTCCTTTTTCGCAACGCACGCGCGCATTTCCCACGCGGCTGGTGAGCGCATCCTCTCTCTATATGAGCTTTCCGCTGGAACTACCGGCGCGGCCTCGAGACGTCCCTAAAAACATATTTCTCTCGCGTCTCTCCCCCATTCTCCTCCCCCCGCGGGCTCGCGGGTGTTTTCTCCCTCATCGCCACCCACCTTACCATGGTCGAGTTCAAAAGTACGTTCCATCCAATTACAAAGTTCCGTTTGTATCTTACCGTCCATGTTTTGCAGCTCCGAGCGAGAATACTTCCATTTGTTCTTCCAGCGAACCTCCGACGTTTTCTCGCACCCTGACGATGTCCTCGCTCCGTCGCTCCAATCCGGCGAAGCTTTATATTTTTTTTGCCCCCCCCCCCCCCCCCTGGAAATCCCACTCTTCCGCTCTTTATCCGGCCGCGAAGCAGGCTTACATCCGCGGATTAATAATTTCACTCGCTTCCTCTTCTGTTTCCAGAACATGGACGTCGCCAAGGCCTCGGAGCGTCTCCTCAAACTCGCCGTAAGTTCTTTTTATTTTACTTTATTTACTTTTATTTTCTTCGTCTCCTTTGCATTACATTATTTTATTATTTTGTATTTCAGTATTTTGCATTACGTTCCTTCATTACTTTGTTCCTCTGTACGTATCATCTTTGTGTATCACGGTTTTTTTTTTTTTTTTTTTTTTTTTTTGCGAGCTTTCGGTACACCTTGTGGAACTTCAATAAGGTCTCGTGTACAGACAGGGCGCGAAATTTCATTCGTTAATTTGGCCTTGATGACGGCCTTTTGTGAATTAATAGATGTTGAGGGAAAAGTTTTCCTCTTTGGAGGAAAGGTGAGAAACGAGCTGCGGATGAGCTCTCAAGCACCCCGAGAAATCGAGTTTTTCTTTGAAGATCGCCAGGACTTCGAGCCCTTTCTCGCAAGAAGTTGGAGAAACGAGAAGAGGAAGGTGAGGGAGAATTAAAACAAAAACAAAAAATTGTTCTTGGAGATATTTTTGCACTCGAAGGTATATCTTTGGAGATCACGTTTCACTCGCATATCTCTTTTACTCTGTGCACCGTATGGCGTCACATTAATATAGCGTCGCGCACGTACAGTCGGCCGCGCTCCTCTCGTCGATCAATGACGAGTCGGCATATTGGATTTATGAATATTGCATGATCAGCAGCAATGGGGAACAGCCGTTATTCGACAGTCGTGGATGGATAGTTTCAAGCGGGCGAATTTAGTCGTATCTATCGTTAAGCGAATTGTAGGAAAATGGCAAGTGTAGCTGGGCTTTGTACGTCATCCATCCGCAGCGGATTATAGCTTACCGTAGCGTGGAGACGTCACACGAAGACTCGAACTAACATAATCCAATGAATTATGGACATTATGGCGGTAGCGACTTAGCGGGGATAATCGATATGTTCGGCGGACATTATCATCGAATATCATTTAAATTCACGATAATACGAACAGTCGTGGTGCTCGGTTGCGATGTTCCTCGATTTTTACCGACCGAGCAAAAGTTGGAATCGTCGAAAATGGCACTTTTCGCTTGGGTCGAATTACGCCGTTTTCATCTTCAGCGAATTTTTTTAGGGTGCGGAAGGAATGCTCCGCTTTTTCATTCTCTTCCGCCATCTGACCCCAAGAAGATCCGCACATGTTGCGTCTCGAAGAGGGATCTGTCCTATAATGTCCAATGAATTATGGACTTTGCGGTAGATGTGGCTTGGCAGGAATAATCAATATGTTCAGCGGATATTGTCATTGAATGTCATTTAAATTCATGATAATACGAACAGTCGTAGTGATCGGTTGCGATTTTCTTCGGTCGTCACCGACCGAGCGAAAGCTGGAATCGTCGAGAATGGGGAGAGAAAATAGCACTTTTCCTTTGGCTCTAATTGCGCTGTTTTCATCTTCAGCGAATTTTTTAAGTTTTTCAATTAATTCTGGAGCTCACGATAGTCGCGACTTAACGGGGCCTCATCGTTATGTTCGACGGACGCTACAATCGAACATCATTCGAATTCACGACAGTACGAGCAGTCGTGGTGCTCGATTGCAATCTTCTTCGATCGTCACCGACCGAGCAAGCCGGAATCATCGAGAAACGAAAGAGAAAATGCCACTTTTCCTTTGGGTCAAATTGCGCTGTTTTCGTCTTCAGCGAATTTATTTTAAGGATAGCCAGAGGGTGCGGAAGGAATATGTCCCAAGGGGCCTCCCGTTCGCCGCGACAGGTCTCCGCGAAGGCGACACGTTTACCCCAAGCTTTTCCATTCCTCGGCCATCCCACCCGAAGGAAAACCCGCACACGTTGCCTCACGAAGAGGTATCCGTCCCGTTTTCTCCGAGCTTCCCTCCCGTGACCCGCGACGCAAGCCGAACGTGCGCGCTGCTACTGAGGGTTCGTGGCCCGAGCCGGAGGAAAACGAAATTAAAACGTCGGGCAAAGTTTTCTCAAGCCGGAAGGGTCTCGAAGGTGAAGGGGGTGAAGAAGGTACGGAGAGAATGGCGGAGACGAGCCGAGAGGAAACCGACGGAGGGTAAGGAATAAGAAAACAAGAATCCCGCTGAACGTGAAATAGCTCGGCCGGGCTCGGTTAGAATAAGATCGGACAAGAGGCGAAGGAGGCGGGTGCGAGGGACTCGTCGAGAATCGGACTGGTTTGGTTGGATTCGCAGTGGGAATGCAGCGGGGAAATGCCTCGCGGCGAGGAGACTTTACCGGACCTTTGTGTTCGCAACATTATTAAGTCCTTTGGCCCCGCGCGCGTTCACATAGCAAAGGGATGACGGCTCCGCCGGTGGTTCGCTTCCGGTGGAAGATGCCGAGCGAATGGTATGCTTTCTCCGGGATGCTCGTCCTAGCTCGCAGTCGTCGAGGGGTGGACGGGCGGTTGGATGGAACGAATAGGTGGAGCGGACGGAGGGAGAGGGGTGGAAAACGCGGCGGCAAGGCGAGGAGGCGAAAGGAGAGGTGAAAGACACCCCCGTCGGGCGGACGGGCAAACCGGGAAGCGAAATAACTTCCGAATTCACAACGCGGGGAAAAGATGAGCCGGAGAGCTCGGCGGGTTCCTTTGCGCCGATGTTTCGACGCCACTTCGCCCTCTTAGCGACGCTTCGGATCTCGGGCTCGTTTTTCCTTTCTTTGCTCGGCTCGCTTCGTTCTCTCTATTTAGTTCTTGTCTTTTATTTTTTTATTTTGTTGTAACTTGAAACTTCCCTTTAGTTTCTTTACTCGCCGTTGAAGCTCAAAGGATTCGTTGCTCGTCGAAATTGCGTTTAGCCCCTTTCTCGAGATAGCCCATCTACCTTGTGCAGCGGCCTGCGGGAAGGAGCCGCGGAGGGAGTAACAATGCTAACGAACGGACTTAAAGAATGCCGAGTTGAGGAATTGGCGGGAAGTAAGTTTGCGAACAATTGTTCATTATCACTTTAATGTTAATTACAAGTTTACGGGCGGGGGGTTTCGAAGTGGTGGAATTTGCAGGTGGAAGTAAGCCCCTTGTCGAAGGTAATTCATTGTACCGGCGGTCGGTACACTCGATGCGGAAGTCTTTTTACGGCGTCATTTTGCACCGAAGAGGACTGCTTCGAATTTCAAGGCTCCGACGATCTCGTTCAAACGCTCAGTCCGCTCTCAAAAATCACGCCGAATAATTATCGGTATAGTTATTACAAAATTTGTAGGGCCAAAAAAGTTACAACACTCCAATTCCCAATTTTCAAGAATCCAGGGACGTAATTCTGCGTCACTTCCGAAAACAATTCCGCCAATTTTAATTTGATAAACTAAACGTTTGAGCCATTATTCACAGATTTTTTTTTTTCTCCATCTTCGTAAGTGGTCGTTTTGCACCGGAGAAAAAAGCTTCGAATTTTAAGGCTCGAACGTTACTGCGTCACTTCTCAAAAATGGCGCCGAAAAACATTTTTTATTTTCTCACGATTTTATTCATTTAATTGTATCAATTAATTAAATAATTAACGATATAGTTGTTACAAAAGTTGTACGGCCTAATATTTTTTTTTCGAATATAGTTCCACAAATTTTCACTCGAAAACCAAATGCTTGAGTCATTGTTCACTGATTATAAATTTTTTTCTAATCTACATCAATTCGTTCCTCATAATATTTGCAGATTCCAAACCACCTGATGTGGCTCTGCTTCTTCTACCTCGCGTTCCACTCGTACCTCAACCTGATGGGTGAGCTTTTGCATTTCGCCGACCGTAATTTCTACAGCGACTGGTGGAACGCAAACAACATAGACACCTTCTGGCGAACGTGGAACATGCCCGTGCATCGATGGGCCGTGAGGTAACGAAAATAATGTTTTCTCCCGCTTCCACGCCTCTTTCATTTTCCTCTTCAAATCCAATTTCTCAAACCCTCCTCACCTCGTAAAGTACACTCGTTAACAGGTTCTCTTTCATTCGCGAAATATGTTTTTTCGCCCCCCCCCCCCCCCCCCCCGACCCAACCCCTTGGTGCGGGGTCTTTCTTGTTTCGTCGCGTTCCGTTTTCCCTCCGTGACCCCTTTCACAAATTATAGAAGCTTCCGCACCGGGAGCTCTCCCTTTTTTATTTTCCTCTCATTCACCAAGCCCACCCCGCCGACGCTGTACGGCTATTTTTTTCTCCCACACCCCGCGCAACCCCCGGCCCATCTTTCTCTCGCCTTCTCGCATTCACCGCGTAATCCCGGCAAACACGAGTCTCTTTCGTACCTCGCCCTCGCACTCGTACAGAGAAAGGAGAAAACGTGTGCGGCAAAGTATAAAAAAAAAAAGTGGTCCGAAGAAACGTTTCTCGGGTGAAGCGTTCGCCGTTGAAAACTCCTCGCCGCAGCGGAGAAAAGGAGCCGAGAGAAGTATCTCAGCTTCGTCTCGATTCGCAAAACCTTTGATCGAGCCACCCCCTGCCCTTCTTCTCTTCTTCAACCCAATGTATACCCCCCTTTTTTTTTTTTTTGCAAAGTACCAAGCGCTTTCCTTTTTATCCAGTCTCCCCATCCACCGCGTGGCCACCACTTTCTTTCTTCCGCCTCTATACTCGCTCTGTATACCTCCTTCGCGTTCTCGCCATCCAAACTTCGTTAACGAGTGCCCGCTTTAAGGGGGATTTAATTACATTTTTCGCGAGAGTCGCCACCCACTCAACAAACCTTGGGGGCCGCTGCTGTTCTCCATCCCTTGCGCTCCGGTGCGCTCCGCCTCGGCCGGCCTCCTCCCCGTTGCCGTGAATGAGCGAGCAGGACCGTGAGTAAAAAGCCGGGAGGAAAGGTGGGAATCGAGAGGGGGGGGGGGGGGGGGGAGGCGACGGTGAGCGTATAGAGATAGGTAAAATGCTCGTTTTCACTGAGAAATTTACGCTGAACCTGGGCGAAGCTCTGCCTACGGAGTTGCCCCCGAGAGTTTCCTTCGTACGTCTCTGCAGCCTCGACTGCGCCCACACACACACATACACACACAGAGACACAAAGACCGAGGTCCTTTTGCCGACGTACCCGTGCAACGCTTTTCTCTTCACTCATTCCCTTTTCACTTATTTTCCTGTACCGGTCTCAATGCCCCGGTCCGAGGGCTTTTCTACCACATTCTCTCGGTGCGGAAGCTGTTACCCCGGTAATTGTTTCAGCTTCCGTAACTCACTCGCTTAAGAACTGTCGTGCCTGTTTGCGGGAGGGGGGGGGGGGGGGGGGGGGAGATGCCGCTTTTCGTTGCCGTTTCAAAGGGCCCGGAGAGGAACACTCGCCAAGGGGCATCGCATGGTCTCATCACGGGACGGTCTGTCGGGTGAGGATGGAGCGGCTCGTCTTTCTTTTTTTTTTTTTTTCTTCTCTCCGCGATGTTTGCCGGGCCGAGTGTGAGGGATTATTATGCTTTCGCCCCTGGGAGATCGCACTCTGGGTAATCGCATATGCATTTTGGAAGGTTGTTTGTTTATTCGTTTCCTCGCTCGTTCTTTTTTTTTTTTATTTAGGGCGCCCCTTATTATTCCGGTCTCCTGGGGGATTCTATTTCAGGCGCTGTTAAATATTCCCCTGTTATGCTATTCTGGTTCTATTCTGTACGTTCACCGAGACGCACGGAATAGAACCAGATGTTCGCATTGACGGGCACCATAGCGCTGTGGGCTTCGCTGGGTGCAAAAAAAAAAAAAAATACATTTTTCGATCGGAAATGAGTCACTTCCGGTTCAGGAAGCTCATTCTTCGACCAAAAATACATCCCTTCCGGTTTAGAAAGCTCATTTGCCGACCGGAAATATGGCATTTCGGTTTGAAAATCTCATTTTTTCGACCGCAACTGACTTCACACCGGAAATACGTCACTTCCGGTTTGAAAATGAAATTTTTAAACCGGAAGTGACGTATCTTCGGTATAACGTCACTTCCGCTCGAAAAATGGGATTTTCCAACCGAGAGTGAGGTTTTTTCGGGTATGACGTCAGTTCCGGTCGAAGAATGAGGTTTGCAAACCGGAAGTGACGTATTCTCGATAAACCTCCGAAAATCTAAATTTTCGTATTATAAATTCCATAATCCATAGCGAAGCCGCGAAGCACCCGAGCCACGAGAACCTGCTAATATTTTTATATTTGCCGAACATCAAAGGTGACGAGGCGAGAGTGAATTTGAAAGTGAAAATGAGGGATCCAATATCGGATGCTGGAGGATCTGACGGGATACACGGAAGAGATGGATTAATCAATTTTCATAATTAATAATAGAAATTCCGCGTATTCTGGGATGGAGAAATCATGAGTCGAGAGCGGATTCGAGTGTCGAACTTCGATATAAACCGTGCGGTTGAGCGGGAACAGTGAACGAAGCTTTTTCCTGAGACGAATAATCTGCACTTTTTTTCCCCATCAATTTCGCAAAAAGCGCGGATTTTTTAGTATCTTAAAACAGCGAAATTGCCTACCCGATGGTTTATCGATAAAAACCGACGTGTCCATCGCGTTCTCCGGTGAAGAACACGCAAGATAGAGTGCTCGGTGAATTTTCAATAAAGTTTTTTCGAGTCTTTTCACCGCGACGAAAAACGCCAAAAAGGCGCTGCCAAAATCGAAAGCTTCCACTGTATATTCTGGTTCACGTATTTTCACCCATCATGCCGCGCAAACACGAATGCGACGTCAGTTTTGGCCCAAACTCATAAGGGACGCCAATAATTAAATACGATATATATATTTTATAATAAAAATTTTTTTATACATTTTTTTTTTTACTAAAAATTAAACCGTCGTCCCCTCAAAAGGTGAACAGCCTAGAGGCTGTTCATGGATGCTGCTCCTCCCTCGATATATTTAATAAGCGATATACCGTAGAGTGGCCAATGGCTGGGTTCCCTCTGCGCTATCTTCCATGCCATGGCTCCTCGCACACGAATGCCCTTCCCTTCGTCCGCGCAGCCGAGCTCTTTATCACTCTCGTCTCGCCGAAATCCTCCCAGCGCCCACCGGCAGGAGCAGCAGCAGCCTGCAACTGGCATCGGGCCATGCAGTGGAGAGCCCGCGAGGTTTCTCTGGAAAGGCGAAAATGGAAACGGATAGTGAGAGATAGGGAGAGAGGAGTGAGGAAGAAACGGGGAATACGGTGGAAGGAAGCGAGAGCCAGACGCCGGTTTTCTCTCTGAGCCGACAGACTCGGGAACTCGGGGTGAAAACGTCGTCCTCGTATTCGTCGTCGTCGGGTGTGCGAGCCTCTTTTCAGCCTTTCGTAATGGGAAAAGACGATACGCATCGCATTGCCGCACTTAAGGCTGTTTATTCCCCGCGGCTCTTATAATGCTTATATAACGCGACGACGGCAGCGACGAGCGGGTCGCATACTATACACGCGAGAACGCAGACGATTCCAACGAGATTTTTAGCCTCCCCCCGCGCAACTCCAACTGTGGGATGAGTGTTCGACTTGCGGGGCAAAAGAAAACGGGAAAACGCGGAGAAAAGACGAATAATATGGTATAAATGGGAGAAAATGGGGGGGGGGGGAGGGAGGGTGTAGCAATGGACGAAAGCTTTGCAAATATTCAGAGCTTTTTTCCTTTGATGGATATTGAATAGCGTTGGAACGCAACTTTTTTTTTTCATTTTTTTTTATTATCAAAGCCAACCTCACGAAGTTTGATGTGTGGGATTATTTTTGACATTTTTTATTTTTATTTTTTTATTTTTATTAAGGCATCTTTACATACCGATCGTCGAGATGGGATACGGAAAGAACGTGGCCGGCGGCACGGTGTTCTTCATTAGCGCCTTCTTCCACGAGTATCTTGTCAGCGTGCCACTCAAGACCTTCAAGGTCTGGGCTTTCTTGGGCATGATGGGACAGGTGAGTGAACTTTTGAGGACGCTTGGTTTGTTTTAAGCATTTTTTTTCGATGAAATTCGTTTTGGGAACAATATACAAAATATGGCACGCGGAATTATTTTTTGTTTTTGTTGATAACAATAACCTTATGATTGTACTACATATTGTTCTGAGCCATTTCGATTACACTTAGAGACCAATCTACAAATTTTCACAGTTGTTTTTCAACCATATTTACATATTTAAAAAAAATTGAACGTGGAATTATGTTTTATTTTTGTTCATAACAATAATCGATATGATTGCCACATTCAGTTCTGAGCTTCTTAAAAAATTACACTTCGAGACCAGGCTACGAATTTTAACCGTTTTTTGCTTCCTCATAGAGGAAGGTTTGTTTTTTTTTTAACCACATTTTAATACCGTCAATTTTTTCCTCGTGCCTATTAAAGCATTAAAGTCGAATATTAAATAAATTGGTGGCAACACGTTCTTGGCTTTTACGACAGATTCCACTATCGATGATCAGCAAAATGGTCGAGCGTCGCTTCGGTCCGCGTTGGGGCAACATCGTCGTCTGGTCGAGTCTCATTATCGGTCAACCTCTCTGCATAATGGTCTACTACCACGACTACGTGGTCACTCACTTCGGAGCCGCTCTGCTCCAGGATCATTCCGTCGTCTGAAACCTAATTATTAAATTATATATACCTCAAGCTCTAAACGATTCGACCGTAATAGAGTATTTCGAACCAGCCCGCTGATTACCGAATCGAGCGTCAACGAGATTAATAATTTACGACACGGCTATTATTTATTCGAGATTAATGGGAAAAATGTATACTTAAAAGAAACTTAAGTACCTCATAGATCGGCATGTTTTCAGTAAAAAAAAAAAAAAATCGTTCAGTATCTTTGATGATAAACGAGCGTTGGAAAGGCTTTCATCCTCTGTGGAAAATTCGATACGAGAACTTGCGAACAAAAACCAATGCCACGCAACAAACTTGTGTGGGAAAAATCTGAAAAAAATTCAATGACATGATTCATTGCTGAGGTAAATTCGTTAATTTTTTCAGATTTTTCCGATAAGTCATTGCAACCCAACTTCTCAACTCGAGATCAGTTAAATTTACGAGAAATATACGAGAGAGGATTGTCATTTGTTCGCCGAAATATCGAGATTACCGCGTCGTTCTATTAATCAGCTTCGACTTGAGGATACATTATTTAAGCCTCCATATCCATCAGATTTTGGCCTGCGTGCTGAATAAAACAACTGACTATCTGGAGTGGTCGAGAATAGCGGAATTTGTCTGTCAAAATAAGCTGATTATTATCGACCATTATTGAGCTAATTCTATTGCGCGAAGCGTTATTGTTTAACAACGCTTGTCCTTCTCAAGTGCCTTATATACAAATATTAAGAACAAACAAATTAGAACTGAAAGCATCACGCGTGAAAGCATCACTTTTAAGAAACCAGTTCGTAAATATATATATTGAGTAGGGAATATCCGGTTACATCGTAGCACAGGAAACCACGCGACAGTCAAGGTCGACACTCTTTTGGCAAAAACATTTTTAATTTGATACAGAACTCCAGTAAAGCAAAAAGCATTGTTTTGGTACGAAAGAAAATGCAAATAAGTGTCTCGGTCGATTATCGTACATTTGTAAGTTTCAAGATGGAATAATAAATTATTAAATATGTAACGCAAACACTGAAAATAAACGAAAAAAAAAAAAACTGTCACAAGATAGCCGGATCTCCCCTATACTATATGAGATTCTATATGTAACGCTATGTACGATCCATTGTAGCCAAAGAGTAGAAGTGTGAAAGATTGAGGAATACACGAAGAAGAAGGGAAATAAGAACGAAAGAGGGCGAATAGCGTGAGTCCGATTACGATGCATTTTTTAAATGTGAAAACATCTCTGGCAAGACTTCTAAATGAAACTGCTGTTTCTACTGATGTTTTCACATACAATTTTAGTTAGTACACGCAGCTGTACTCGCTACTTTTTTCCTATCTAGTATTAGTCATATGTATATATTGTAATACACATTGAAATGTACTAACATATATTTTGCGAAATTTTAAGCTTATTTTAATGGTTCAGGATACACAAAAGAAAAGAAAAAAAAATGTTCATTGCTCGTTGTATCCAATTTACTCTGTCGTGTACGAATGACCGTTTGTACGCTGCATTTTACCGTGGGAGCTCGGCATCGGTGCACGAGCTTTGTTGTTATCGATTAAACGAAATATTTCTTACGTACTTGTGGCATTTTATTTGTTCCACTGTATCATCCGCTACTAGCAGGTTGTCGTACCTCGGCCGGTTTGCGCCCTCGCTATGAACTCTGGAATTTGGACATGGTCCTCCCCTAATCCTCCCCTAATAAGTTGGTGTGTCACGATATATATCGCTGATTCGATTAATTTATATCGCACACCATTGTTGTCGTTTTATTCGTGACCCTATTGCTCGGCAATGACGACACTGCGTCAAAGTTTTTGAACTGTCAAACTGACACACGGTTAACCTATTTTCCGTCGTCGTCTGCCGCCCGACAATGTCAGAAATATGTATATATATACTGCTGGCCGATTCGGTCCGGTCTCCGTCCGGTTTGTCGCTCCACGATCCGCGTGGCCATAATTTTTTAATTAGTTCAGCCCGTGTTTCACGACAGAATATATATATATATATATATATTGTTTTAATAGGCTTGGGACTTTTTTTTAAATTAATTAACGAACAAGGCTAGAAAATTTTTTTTTTGTGTAATTTCGATGAGTCGAATTGAAAGTTTCAGTGGGTGAAAATGAGTAATGGATCCGATCGAAAGTTCGGTAGATAGATGGGTGACCGGTTCAAATAAAAAATTCAACAGATGCATAGGCTACTGCAAAATGAAAGTTCGGTAAATGGAAGGGTAACCGTTCGAGTCGAGAGTCCGATAGTTGGATGGGTGAGTGTTCAGTAGATGGATAGATGACCGTTCCAATAGAGAGTTCAATAAATGGTTGGGACCGGTCAAAAATAAAGAGTTCAGCAATTGGATAGGTGACCGTCCAAAATAAAAGTTCAGTAAATGGATGGGTGATCTCAAATCAAGAGTCCAGCAGTCGGATGGGTGACCGTATAAATCGAGAGTTCAATAGTTGGATGGTCAAACGTTCAAAAAATGAGAGTTCGGTAGATGGATGGATGACCAATCGAATTGAGAGATGAGTAGATGGATAGGTGCCTGTTAATGGTACAATTTTTCGACAAAAATGGTATTTTTACAAAAATATTTTTTAGAATTTTTTCGTTAATGAAATCGGTTGGTAAATATGCCACTTGAAAACAATGGCGAAGGTTTTAATTCGATATCTCGAAATTTTTTAAAAAAAAGTGCCGTTTCGCAAAATTTAACACAGGATTCCCTATGCTGAAAATGGTCAATTTTTAAAATTTCGAAAAAAAGACAAGTTGCGTGTGTTTTGAGCCGGAAATGGGCCACTTGAAGCCAATGGAGGTGGTAAAAAATCGATATCTCGAAAAAAAAATTTTTGCCATTTTTAAAGTTGAAAAATGAGAAGGGGGTACCCTTACCATTTTTCGACAAAAATGGTATTTTTACAAAAATATTTTTTAGAATTTTCTCGTTAATGAAATCGGTTGGTAAATATGCCACTTGAAAACGATGGCGAAGGTTTTAATTCGATATCTCGAAATTTTTTGAAAAAAAGTGCCGTTTCGCAAAATTTAACACAGGATTCCCTATGCTGAAAATGGTCAATTTTTAAAATTTCGAAAAAAAGACAAGTTGCGTGTGTTTTGAGCCGGAAATGGGCCACTTGAAGCCAATGGAGGTGGTAAAAAATCGACATCTCGAAAAAAAAATTTTTGCCATTTTTAAAGTTGAAAAATGAGAAGGGGGTACCCTTGCCATTTTTCGACAAAAATGGTATTTTTACAAAAAAATTTTTTAGAATTTTTTCGTTAATGAAATCGGTTGGTAAATATGCCACTTGAAAACAATGGCGAAGGTTTTAATTCGATATCTCGAAATTTTTTGAAAAAAAGTGCCGTTTCGCAAAATTTAACACAGGATTCCCTATGCTGAAAATGGTCAATTTTTAAAATTTCGAAAAAAAGACAAGTTGCGTGTGTTTTGAGCCGGAAATGGGCCACTTGAAGCCAATGGAGGTGGTAAAAAATCGACATCTCGAAAAAAAAATTTTTGCCATTTTTAAAGTTGAAAAATGAGAAGGGGGTACCCTTGCCATTTTTCGACAAAAATGGTATTTTTACAAAAAAATTTTTTAGAATTTTTTCGTTAATGAAATCGGTTGGTAAATATGCCACTTGAAAACAATGGCGAAGGTTTTAATTCGATATCTCGAAATTTTTTGAAAAAAAGTGCCGTTTCGCAAAATTTAACACAGGATTCCCTATGCTGAAAATGGTCAATTTTTAAAATTTCGAAAAAAAGACAAGTTGCGTGTGTTTTGAGCCGGAAATGGGCCACTTGAAGCCAATGGAGGTGGTAAAAAATCGATATCTCGAAAAAAAATATTTGGCCTATTTTAAAGTTGAAAAATTGTAAGGGTACCCCCTTCTCATTTTTCAACTTTAAAAATGGCCAAAATTTTTTTTTCGAGATTTCGATATTTTACCACCTCCATTGGCTTCAAGTGGCCCATTTCCGGCTCAAAACACACGCAACTTGTCTTTTTTTCGAAATTTTAAAAATTGACCATTTTCAGCATAGGGAATCCTGTGTTAAATTTTGCGAAACGGCACTTTTTTTTAAAAAATTTCGAGATATCGAATTAAAACCTTCGCCATTGTTTTCAAGTGGCATATTTACCAACCGATTTCATTAACGAAAAAATTCTAAAAAATTTTTTTGTAAAAATACCATTTTTGTCGAAAAATGGTAAGGGTACCCCCTTCTCATTTTTCAACTTTAAAAATGGCCAAAATTTTTTTTTCGAGATATCGATTTTTTACCACCTCCATTGGCTTCAAGTGGCCCATTTCCGGCTCAAAACACACGCAACTTGTCTTTTTTTCGAAATTTTAAAAATTGACCATTTTCAGCATTGGGAATCCTGTGTTAAATTTTGCGAAACGGCACTTTTTTTCAAAAAATTTCGAGATATCGAATTAAAACCTTCGCCATTGTTTTCAAGTGGCATATTTACCAACCGATTTCATTAACGAAAAAATTCTAAAAAATTTTTTTGTAAAAATACCATTTTTGTCGAAAAATGGTAAGGGTACCCCCTTCTCATTTTTCAACTTTAAAAATGGCCAAAATTTTTTTTTCGAGATGTCGATTTTTTACCACCTCCATTGGCTTCAAGTGGCCCATTTCCGGCTCAAAACACACGCAACTTGTCTTTTTTTCGAAATTTTAAAAATTGACCATTTTCAGCATAGGGAATCCTGTGTTAAATTTTGCGAAACGGCACTTTTTTTCAAAAAATTTCGAGATATCGAATTAAAACCTTCGCCATTGTTTTCAAGTGGCATGTTTACCAACCGATTTCATTAACGAAAAAATTCTAAAAATTTTTTTTGTAAAAATACCGTTTTTGTCGAAAAATGGTAAGGGTACCCCCTTCTCATTTTTCAACTTTAAAAATGGCAAAATTTTTTTTTTCGAGATATCGATTTTTTACCACCTCCATTGGCTTCAAGTGGCCCATTTCCGGCTCAAAACACACGCAACTTGTCTTTTTTTCGAAATTTTAAAAATTGACCATTTTCAGCATAGGGAATCCTGTGTTAAATTTTGCGAAACGGCACTTTTTTTAAAAAAATTTCGAGATATCGAATTAAAACCTTCGCCATTGTTTTCAAGTGGCATATTTACCAACCGATTTCATTAACGAAAAAATTCTAAAAAATTTTTTTGTAAAAATACAATTTTTGTCGAAAAAAGGTAAGGGTACCCCCTTCTCATTTTTCAACTTCAAAAATGGCAAAAATTTTTTTTTCGAGATGTCGATTTTTTACCACCTCCATTGGCTTCAAGTGGCCCATTTCCGGCTCAAAACACACGCAACTTGTCTTTTTTTCGAAATTTTAAAAATTGACCATTTTCAGCATAGGGAATCCTGTGTTAAATTTTGCGAAACGGGACTTTTTTTTTAAAAAATTTCGAGATATCGAATTAAAACCTTCGCCATTGTTTTCAAGTGGCATATTTACCAACCGATTTCATTAACGAAAAAATTCTAAAAAATTTTTTTGTAAAAATACAATTTTTGTCGAAAAAAGGTAAGGGTACCCCCTTCTCATTTTTCAACTTCAAAAATGGCAAAAATTTTTTTTTCGAGATATCGATTTTTTACCACCTCCATTGGCTTCAAGTGGCCCATTTCCGGCTCAAAACACACGCAACTTGTCTTTTTTTCGAAATTTTAAAAATTGACCATTTTCAGCATAGGGAATCCTGTGTTAAATTTTGCGAAACGGCACTTTTTTTCAAAAAATTTCGAGATATCGAATTAAAACCTTCGCCATTGTTTTCAAGTGGCATATTTACCAACCGATTTCATTAACGAAAAAATTCTAAAAAATTTTTTTGTAAAAATACCATTTTTGTCGAAAAATGGTAAGGGTACCCCCTTCTCATTTTTCAACTTTAAAAATGGCAAAAATTTTTTTTTCGAGATATCGATTTTTTACCACCTCCATTGGCTTCAAGTGGCCCATTTCCGGCTCAAAACACACGCAACTTGTCTTTTTTTCGAAATTTTAAAAATTGACCATTTTCAGCATAGGGAATCCTGTGTTAAATTTTGCGAAACGGCACTTTTTTTCAAAAAATTTCGAGATATCGAATTAAAACCTTCGCCATTGTTTTCAAGTGGCATATTTACCAACCGATTTCATTAACGAAAAAATTCTAAAAAATTTTTTTGTAAAAATACCATTTTTGTCGAAAAATGGTAAGGGTACCCCCTTCTCATTTTTCAACTTTAAAAATGGCAAAATTTTTTTTTTCGAGATATCGATTTTTTACCACCTCCATTGGCTTCAAGTGGCCCATTTCCGGCTCAAAACACACGCAACTTGTCTTTTTTTCGAAATTTTAAAAATTGACCATTTTCAGCATAGGGAATCCTGTGTTAAATTTTGCGAAACGGCACTTTTTTTCAAAAAATTTCGAGATATCGAATTAAAACCTTCGCCATTGTTTTCAAGTGGCATATTTACCAACCGATTTCATTAACGAAAAAATTCTAAAAAATTTTTTTGTAAAAATACCATTTTTGTCGAAAAATGGTAAGGGTACCCCCTTCTCATTTTTCAACTTCAAAAATGGCAAAAATTTTGTTTTCGAGATATCGATTTTTTACCACCTCCATTGGCTTCAAGTGGCCCATTTCCGGCTCAAAACACACGCAACTTGTCTTTTTTTCGAAATTTTAAAAATTGACCATTTTCAGCATGGGGAATCCTGTGTTAAATTTTGCGAAACGGCACTTTTTTTCAAAAAATTTCGAGATATCGAATTAAAACCTTCGCCATTGTTTTCAAGTGGCATATTTACCAACCGATTTCATTAACGAAAAAATTCTAAAAAATTTTTTTGTAAAAATACCATTTTTGGCGAAAAATGGTAAGCCTATACCCCTTCAATTTTTCGACAAAAAGTGGTATTTAAAAAAAAAAAAAATTTAGAATTTTTTCGTTAATGAAATCGGTTGGTAAATATGCCACTTGAAAACAATGGCGGAGGTTTTAATTCGATATCTCGAAATTTTTTGAAAAAAAGTGCCGTTTCGCAAAATTTAACACAGGATTCCCTATGCTGAAAATGGTCAATTTTTAAAATTTCGAAAAAAAGACAAGTTGCGTGTGTTTTGAGCCGGAAATGGGCCACTTGAAGCCAATGGAGGTGGTAAAAAATCGATATCTCGAAAAAAACATTTTTGGCCATTTTTAAAGTTGAAAAATGAGAAGGGGGTACCCTTACCATTTTTCGACAAAAATGGTATTTTTACAAAAAATTTTTTTAGAATTTTTTCGTTAATGAAATCGGTTGGTAAATATGCCACTTGAAAACAATGGCGAAGGTTTTAATTCGATATCTCGAAATTTTTTGCAAAAAAGTGCCGTTTCGCAAAATTTAACACAGGATTCCCTATGCTGAAAATGGTCAATTTTTAAAATTTCGAAAAAAAGACAAGTTGCGGGTGTTTTGAGCCGGAAATGGGCCACTTGAAGCCAATGGAGGTGGTAAAAAATCGATATCTCGAAAAAAAATATTTGGCCATTTTTAAAGTTGAAAAATGAGAAGGGGGTACCCTTACCATTTTTCGCCAAAAATGGTATTTTTACAAAAATATTTTTTAGAATTTTTTCGTTAATGAAATCGGTTGGTAAATATGCCACTTGAAAACAATGGCGAAGGTTTTAATTCGATATCTCGAAATTTTTTGAAAAAAAGTGCCGTTTCGCAAAATTTAACACAGGATTCCCTATGCTGAAAATGGTCAATTTTTAAAATTTCGAAAAAAAGACAAGTTGCGTGTGTTTTGAGCCGGAAATGGGCCACTTGAAGCCAATGGAGGTGGTAAAAAATCAATATCTCGAAAAAAAAATTTTTGCCATTTTTAAAGTTGAAAAATGAGAAGGGGGTACCCTTACCATTTTTCGCCAAAAATGGTATTTTTACAAAAATATTTTTTAGAATTTTTTCGTTAATGAAATCGGTTGGTAAATATGCCACTTGAATACAATGGCGAAGGTTTTAATTCGATATCTCGAAATTTTTTGAAAAAAAGTGCCGTTTCGCAAAATTTAACACAGGATTCCCTATGCTGAAAATGGTCAATTTTTAAAATTTCGAAAAAAAGACAAGTTGCGTGTGTTTTGAGCCGGAAATGGGCCACTTGAAGCCAATGGAGGTGGTAAAAAATCGATATCTCGAAAAAAAATATTTGGCCATTTTTAAAGTTGAAAAATGAGAAGGGGGTACCCTTACCATTTTTCGCCAAAAATGGTATTATTACAAAAATATTTTTTAGAATTTTTTCGTTAATGAAATCGGTTGGTAAATATGCCACTTGAAAACAATGGCGAAGGTTTTAATTCGATATCTCGAAATTTTTTGAAAAAAAGTGCCGTTTCGCAAAATTTAACACAGGATTCCCTATGCTGAAAATGGTCAATTTTTAAAATTTCGAAAAAAAGACAAGTTGCGTGTGTTTTGAGCCGGAAATGGGCCACTTGAAGCCAATGGAGGTGGTAAAAAATCGATATCTCGAAAAAAAAATGTTTGCCATTTTTAAAGTTGAAAAATGAGAAGGGGGTACCCTTACCATTTTTCGCCAAAAATGGTATTTTTACAAAAATATTTTTTAGAATTTTTTCGTTAATGAAATCGGTTGGTAAATATGCCACTTGAAAACAATGGCGAAGGTTTTAATTCGATATCTCGAAATTTTTTGAAAAAAAGTGCCGTTTCGCAAAATTTAACACAGGATTCCCTATGCTGAAAATGGTCAATTTTTAAAATTTCGAAAAAAAGACAAGTTGCGTGTGTTTTGAGCCGGAAATGGGCCACTTGAAGCCAATGGAGGTGGTAAAAAATCGATATCTCGAAAAAAAAATTTTTGCCATTTTTAAAGTTGAAAAATGAGAAGGGGGTACCCTTACCATTTTTCGACAAAAATGGTATTTTTACAAAAAAATTTTTTAGAATTTTTTCGTTAATGAAATCGGTTGGTAAATATGCCACTTGAAAACAATGGCGAAGGTTTTAATTCGATATCTC
The DNA here is from genome assembly GCA_958510785.1 of Exephanes ischioxanthus. Classification (NCBI taxonomy): domain Eukaryota; kingdom Metazoa; phylum Arthropoda; class Insecta; order Hymenoptera; family Ichneumonidae; genus Exephanes; species Exephanes ischioxanthus. Next base: position 10,948,967 of record OY294023.1, on the reverse strand, counting down.
GAAATTTTTTGAAAAAAAGTGCCGTTTCGCAAAATTTAACACAGGATTCCCTATGCTGAAAATGGTCAATTTTTAAAATTTCGAAAAAAAGACAAGTTGCGTGTGTTTTGAGCCGGAAATGGGCCACTTGAAGCCAATGGAGGTGGTAAAAAATCGATATCTCGAAAAAAAAATGTTTGCCATTTTTAAAGTTGAAAAATGAGAAGGGGGTACCCTTACCATTTTTCGCCAAAAATGGTATTTTTACAAAAATATTTTTTAGAATTTTTTCGTTAATGAAATCGGTTGGTAAATATGCCACTTGAAAACAATGGCGAAGGTTTTAATTCGATATCTCGAAATTTTTTGAAAAAAGTGCCGTTTCGCAAAATTTAACACAGGATTCCCTATGCTGAAAATGGTCAATTTTTAAAATTTCGAAAAAAAGACAAGTTGCGTGTGTTTTGAGCCGGAAATGGGCCACTTGAAGCCAATGGAGGTGGTAAAAAATCGATATCTCGAAAAAAAAATTTTTGCCATTTTTAAAGTTGAAAAATGAGAAGGGGGTACCCTTACCATTTTTCGACAAAAATGGTATTTTTACAAAAAAATTTTTTAGAATTTTTTCGTTAATGAAATCGGTTGGTAAATATGCCACTTGAAAACAATGGCGAAGGTTTTAATTCGATATCTCGAAATTTTTTGAAAAAAAGTGCCGTTTCGCAAAATTTAACACAGGATTCCCTATGCAGAAAATGGTCAATTTTTAAAATTTCGAAAAAAAGACAAGTTGCGTGTGTTTTGAGCCGGAAATGGGCCACTTGAAGCCAATGGAGGTGGTAAAAAATCGATATCTCGAAAAAAAATATTTGGCCATTTTTAAAGTTGAAAAATGAGAAGGGGGTACCCTTACCATTTTTCGACAAAAATGGTATTTTTACAAAAAATTTTTTTAGAATTTTTTCGTTAATGAAATCGTTTGGTAAATATGCCACTTGAAAACAATGGCGAAGGTTTTAATTCGATATCTCGAAATTTTTTGAAAAAAAGTGCCGTTTCGCAAAATTTAACACAGGATTCCCTATGCTGAAAATGGTCAATTTTTAAAATTTCGAAAAAAAGACAAGTTGCGTGTGTTTTGAGCCGGAAATGGGCCACTTGAAGCCAATGGAGGTGGTAAAAAATCGATATCTCGAAAAAAAAATTTTTGCCATTTTTAAAGTTGAAAAATGAGAAGGGGGTACCCTTACCATTTTTCGACAAAAATGGTAATTTTTCAAAAAAATTTTTTAGAATTTTTTCGTTAATGAAATCGGTTGGTAAATATGCCACTTGAAAACAATGGCGAAGGTTTTAATTCGATATCTCGAAATTTTTTGAAAAAAAGTGCCGTTTCGCAAAGTTTAACACAGGATTCCCTATGCTGAAAATGGTCAATTTTTAAAATTTCTAAAAAAAGACAAGTTGCGTGTGTTTTGAGCCGGAAATGGGCCACCTGAAGCCAATGGAGGTGGTAAAAAATCGATATCTCGAAAAAAAATATTTGGCCATTTTTAAAGTTGAAAAATGAGAAGGGGGTACCCTTACCATTTTTCGCCAAAAATGGTATTTTTACAAAAATATTTTTTAGAATTTTTTCGTTAATGAAATCGGTTGGTAAATATGCCACTTGAATACAATGGCGAAGGTTTTAATTCGATATCTCGAAATTTTTTGAAAAAAAGTGCCGTTTCGCAAAATTTAACACAGGATTCCCTATGCTGAAAATGGTCAATTTTTAAAATTTCGAAAAAAAGACAAGTTGCGTGTGTTTTGAGCCGGAAATGGGCCACTTGAAGCCAATGGAGGTGGTAAAAAATCGATATCTCGAAAAAAAATATTTGGCCATTTTTAAAGTTGAAAAATGAGAAGGGGGTACCCTTACCATTTTTCGCCAAAAATGGTATTTTTACAAAAATATTTTTTAGAATTTTTTCGTTAATGAAATCGGTTGGTAAATATGCCACTTGAAAACAATGGCGAAGGTTTTAATTCGATATCTCGAAATTTTTTGAAAAAAAGTGCCGTTTCGCAAAATTTAACACAGGATTCCCTATGCTGAAAATGGTCAATTTTTAAAATTTCGAAAAAAAGACAAGTTGCGTGTGTTTTGAGCCGGAAATGGGCCACTTGAAGCCAATGGAGGTGGTAAAAAATCGATATCTCGAAAAAAAATTTTTGCCATTTTTAAAGTTGAAAACTGAGAAGGGGGTACCCCTACCATTTTTCGCCAAAAATGGTATTTTTACAAAAATATTTTTTAGAATTTTTTCGTTAATGAAATCGGTTGGTAAATATGCCACTTGAAAACAATGGCGAAGGTTTTAATTCGATATCTCGAAATTTTTTGAAAAAAAGTGCCGTTTCGCAAAATTTAACACAGGATTCCCTATGCTGAAAATGGTCAATTTTTAAAATTTCGAAAAAAAGACAAGTTGCGTGTGTTTTGAGCCGGAAAGGGGCCACTTGAAGCCAATGGAGGTGGTAAAAAATCGATATCTCGAAAAAAACATTTTTGCCATTTTTAAAGTTGAAAAATGAGAAGGGGGTACCCTTACCATTTTTCGACAAAAATGGTATTTTTACAAAAAAATTTTTTAGAATTTTTCCGTTAATGAAATCGGTTGGTAAATATGCCACTTGAAAACAATGGCGAAGGTTTTAATTCGATATCTCGAAATTTTTTGAAAAAAAGTGCCGTTTCGCAAAATTTAACACAGGATTCCCTATGCTGAAAATGGTCAATTTTTAAAATTTCGAAAAAAAGACAAGTTGCGTGTGTTTTGAGCCGGAAATGGGCCACTTGAAGCCAATGGAGGTGGTAAAAAATCGATATCTCGAAAAAAAAATTTTTGCCATTTTTAAAGTTGAAAAATGAGAAGGGGGTACCCTTACCATTTTTCGACAAAAATGGTATTTTTACAAAAAAATTTTTTAGAATTTTTTCGTTAATGAAATCGGTTGGTAAATATGCCACTTGAAAACAATGGCGAAGGTTTTAATTCGATATCTCGAAATTTTTTGAAAAAAAGTGCCGTTTTGCAAAATTTAACACAGGATTCCCTATGCTGAAAATGGTCAATTTTAAAAATTTCGAAAAAAAGACAAGTTGCGTGTGTTTTGAGCCGGAAATGGGCCACCTGAAGCCAATGGAGGTGGTAAAAAATCGATATCTCGAAAAAAAATATTTGGCCATTTTTAAAGTTGAAAAATGAGAAGGGGGTACCCTTACCATTTTTCGCCAAAAATGGTATTTTTACAAAAATATTTTTTAGAATTTTTTCGTTAATGAAATCGGTTGGTAAATATGCCACTTGAATACAATGGCGAAGGTTTTAATTCGATATCTCGAAATTTTTTGAAAAAAAGTGCCGTTTCGCAAAATTTAACACAGGATTCCCTATGCTGAAAATGGTCAATTTTTAAAATTTCGAAAAAAAGACAAGTTGCGTGTGTTTTGAGCCGGAAATGGGCCACTTGAAGCCAATGGAGGTGGTAAAAAATCGATATCTCGAAAAAAAATATTTGGCCATTTTTAAAGTTGAAAAATGAGAAGGGGGTACCCTTACCATTTTTCGCCAAAAATGGTATTTTTACAAAAATATTTTTTAGAATTTTTTCGTTAATGAAATCGGTTGGTAAATATGCCACTTGAATACAATGGCGAAGGTTTTAATTCGATATCTCGAAATTTTTTGAAAAAAAGTGCCGTTTCGCAAAATTTAACACAGGATTCCCTATGCTGAAAATGGTCAATTTTTAAAATTTCTAAAAAAAGACAAGTTGCGTGTGTTTTGAGCCGGAAATGGGCCACTTGAAGCCAATGGAGGTGGTAAAAAATCGATATCTCGAAAAAAAATATTTGGCCATTTTTAAAGTTGAAAAATGAGAAGGGGGTACCCTTACCATTTTTCGCCAAAAATGGTATTTTTACAAAAATATTTTTTAGAATTTTTTCGTTAATGAAATCGGTTGGTAAATATGCCACTTGAAAACAATGGCGAAGGTTTTAATTCGATATCTCGAAATTTTTTGAAAAAAAGTGCCGTTTCGCAAAATTTAACACAGGATTCCCTATGCTGAAAATGGTCAATTTTTAAAATTTCGAAAAAAAGACAAGTTGCGTGTGTTTTGAGCCGGAAATGGGCCACTTGAAGCCAATGGAGGTGGTAAAAAATCGATATCTCGAAAAAAAATATTTGGCCATTTTTAAAGTTGAAAAATGAGAAGGGGGTACCCTTACCATTTTTCGCCAAAAATGGTATTTTTACAAAAATATTTTTTAGAATTTTTTCGTTAATGAAATCGGTTGGTAAATATGCCACTTGAAAACAATGGCGAAGGTTTTAATTCGATATCTCGAAATTTTTTGAAAAAAAGTGCCGTTTCGCAAAATTTAACACAGGATTCCCTATGCTGAAAATGGTCAATTTTTAAAATTTCGAAAAAAAGACAAGTTGCGTGTGTTTTGAGCCGGAAATGGGCCACTTGAAGCCAATGGAGGTGGTAAAAAATCGATATCTCGAAAAAAAAATTTTTGCCATTTTTGAAGTTGAAAAATGAGAAGGGGGTACCCTTACCATTTTTCGACAAAAATGGTATTTTTACAAAAAAATTTTTTAGAATTTTTTCGTTAATGAAATCGGTTGGTAAATATGCCACTTGAAAACAATGGCGAAGGTTTTAATTCGATATCTCGAAATTTTTTGAAAAAAAGTGCCGTTTCGCAAAATTTAACACAGGATTCCCTATGCTGAAAATGGTCAATTTTTAAAATTTCGAAAAAAAGACAAGTTGCGTGTGTTTTGAGCCGGAAATGGGCCACTTGAAGCCAATGGAGGTGGTAAAAAATCGACATCTCGAAAAAAAAATTTTGGCCATTTTTAAAGTTGAAAAATGAGAAGGGGGTACCCTTACCATTTTTCGACAAAAATGGTATTTTTACAAAAAAATTTTTTAGAATTTTTTCGTTAATGAAATCGGTTGGTAAATATGCCACTTGAAAACAATGGCGAAGGTTTTAATTCGATATCTCGAAATTTAAAAAAAAAAAGTGCCGTTTCGCAAAATTTAACACAGGATTCCCTATGCTGAAAATGGTCAATTTTTAAAATTTCGAAAAAAAGACAAGTTGCGTGTGTTTTGAGCCGGAAATGGGCCACTTGAAGCCAATGGAGGTGGTAAAAAATCGATATCTCGAAAAAAAAAATTTTGCCATTTTTAAAGTTGAAAAATGAGAAGGGGGTACCCTTACCATTTTTCGCCAAAAATGGTATTTTTACAAAAATATTTTTTAGAATTTTTTCGTTAATGAAATCGGTTGGTAAATATGCCACTTGAAAACAATGGCGAAGGTTTTAATTCGATATCTCGAAATTTTTTGAAAAAAAGTGCCGTTTCGCAAAATTTAACACAGGATTCCCTATGCTGAAAATGGACAATTTTTAAAATGTCGAAAAAAAGACAAGTTGCGTGTGTTTTGAGCCGGAAATGGGCCACTTGAAGCCAATGGAGGTGGTAAAAAATCGATATCTCGAAAAAAAATATTTGGCCATTTTTAAAGTTGAAAAATTGTAAGGGTACCCCCTTCTCATTTTTCAACTTTAAAAATGGCCAAAATTTTTTTTCGAGATATCGATATTTTACCACCTCCATTGGCTTCAAGTGGCCCATTTCCGGCTCAAAACACACGTAACTTGTCTTTTTTTCGAAATTTTAAAAATTGACCATTTTCAGCATAGGGAATCCTGTGTTAAATTTTGCGAAACGGCACTTTTTTTTAAAAAATTTCGAGATATCGAATTAAAACCTTCGCCATTGTTTTCAAGTGGCATATTTACCAACCGATTTCATTAACGAAAAAATTCTAAAAAATTTTTTTGTAAAAATACCATTTTTGTCGAAAAATGGTAAGGGTACCCCCTTCTCATTTTTCAACTTTAAAAATGGCAAAATTTTTTTTTTCGAGATATCGATTTTTTACCACCTCCATTGGCTTCAAGTGGCCCATTTCCGGCTCAAAACACACGCAACTTGTCTTTTTTTCGAAATTTTAAAAATTGACCATTTTCAGCATAGGGAATCCTGTGTTAAATTTTGCGAAACGGCACTTTTTTTTAAAAAATTTCGAGATATCGAATTAAAACCTTCGCCATTGTTTTCAAGTGGCATATTTACCAACCGATTTCATTAACGAAAAAATTCTAAAAAATTTTTTTGTAAAAATACCATTTTTGTCGAAAAATGGTAAGGGTACCCCCTTCTCATTTTTCAACTTTAAAAATGGCCAAAATTTTTTTTTCGAGATGTCGATTTTTTACCACCTCCATTGGCTTCAAGTGGCCCATTTCCGGCTCAAAACACACGCAACTTGTCTTTTTTTCGAAATTTTAAAAATTGACCATTTTCAGCATAGGGAATCCTGTGTTAAATTTTGCGAAACGGCACTTTTTTTCAAAAAATTTCGAGATATCGAATTAAAACCTTCGCCATTGTTTTCAAGTGGCATATTTACCAACCGATTTCATTAACGAAAAAATTCTAAAAAATATTTTTGTAAAAATACCATTTTTGGCGAAAAATGGTAAGGGTACCCCCTTCTCATTTTTCAACTTTAAAAATGGCCAAATATTTTTTTTCGAGATATCGATTTTTTACCACCTCCATTGGCTTCAAGTGGCCCATTTCCGGCTCAAAACACACGCAACTTGTCTTTTTTTCGAAATTTTAAAAATTGACCATTTTCAGCATAGGGAATCCTGTGTTAAATTTTGCGAAACGGGACTTTTTTTTAAAAAATTTCGAGATATCGAATTAAAACCTTCGCCATTGTTTTCAAGTGGCATATTTACCAACCGATTTCATTAACGAAAAAATTCTAAAAAATTTTTTTGTAAAAATACCATTTTTGTCGAAAAATGGTAAGGGTACCCCCTTCTCATTTTTCAACTTTAAAAATGGCCAAAATTTTTTTTTCGAGATGTCGATTTTTTACCACCTCCATTGGCTTCAAGTGGCCCATTTCCGGCTCAAAACACACGCAACTTGTCTTTTTTTCGAAATTTTAAAAATTGACCATTTTCAGCATAGGGAATCCTGTGTTAAATTTTGCGAAACGGCACTTTTTTTCAAAAAATTTCGAGATATCGAATTAAAACCTTCGCCATTGTTTTCAAGTGGCATATTTACCAACCGATTTCATTAACGAAAAAATTCTAAAAAATTTTTTTGTAAAAATACCATTTTTGTCGAAAAATGGTAAGGGTACCCCCTTCTCATTTTTCAACTTCAAAAATGGCAAAAATTTTTTTTTCGAGATATCGATTTTTTACCACCTCCATTGGCTTCAAGTGGCCCATTTCCGGCTCAAAACACACGCAACTTGTCTTTTTTTCGAAATTTTAAAAATTGACCATTTTCAGCATAGGGAATCCTGTGTTAAATTTTGCGAAACGGCACTTTTTTTCAAAAAATTTCGAGATATCGAATTAAAACCTTCGCCATTGTTTTCAAGTGGCATATTTACCAACCGATTTCATTAACGAAAAAATTCTAAAAAATTTTTTTGTAAAAATACCATTTTTGGCGAAAAATGGTAAGCCTATACCCCTTCAATTTTTCGACAAAAAGTGGTATTTAAAAAAAAAAAAAATTTAGAATTTTTTCGTTAATGAAATCGGTTGGTAAATATGCCACTTGAAAACAATGGCGGAGGTTTTAATTCGATATCTCGAAATTTTTTGAAAAAAAGTGCCGTTTCGCAAAATTTAACACAGGATTCCCTATGCTGAAAATGGTCAATTTTTAAAATTTCGAAAAAAAGACAAGTTGCGTGTGTTTTGAGCCGGAAATGGGCCACTTGAAGCCAATGGAGGTGGTAAAAAATCGATATCTCGAAAAAAAATGTTTGCCATTTTTAAAGTTGAAAAATGAGAAGGGGGTACCCTTACCATTTTTCGACAAAAATGGTATTTTTACAAAAATATTTTTTAGAATTTTTTCGTTAATGAAATCGGTTGGTAAATATGCCACTTGAAAACAATGGCGAAGGTTTTAATTCGATATCTCGAAATTTTTTGAAAAAAAGTGCCGTTTCGCAAAATTTAACACAGGATTCCCTATGCTGAAAATGGTCAATTTTTAAAATTTCGAAAAAAAGACAAGTTGCGTGTGTTTTGAGCCGGAAAGGGGCCACTTGAAGCCAATGGAGGTGGTAAAAAATCGATATCTCGAAAAAAACATTTTTGCCATTTTTAAAGTTGAAAAATGAGAAGGGGGTACCCTTACCATTTTTCGACAAAAATGGTATTTTTACAAAAAAATTTTTTAGAATTTTTTCGTTAATGAATTCGGTTGGTAAATATGCCACTTGAAAACAATGGCGAAGGTTTTAATTCGATATCTCGAAATTTTTTGAAAAAAAGAGCCGTTTCGCAAAATTTAACACAGGATTCCCTATGCTGAAAATGGTCAATTTTTAAAATTTCGAAAAAAAGACAAGTTGCGTGTGTTTTGAGCCGGAAATGGGCCACTTGAAGCCAATGGAGGTGGTAAAAAATCGATATCTCGAAAAAAAAATTTTGCCATTTTTAAAGTTGAAAAATGAGAAGGGGGTACCCTTACCATTTTTCGCCAAAAATGGTATTTTTACAAAAATATTTTTTAGAATTTTTTCGTTAATGAAATCGGTTGGTAAATATGCCACTTGAAAACAATGGCGAAGGTTTTAATTCGATATCTCGAAATTTTTTGAAAAAAAGTGCCGTTTCGCGAAATTTAACACAGGATTCCCTATGCTGAAAATGGTCAATTTTTAAAATTTCGAAAAAAAGACAAGTTGCGTGTGTTTTGAGCCGGAAATGGGCCACTTGAAGCCAATGGAGGTGGTAAAAAATCGATATCTCGAAAAAAACATTTTTGCCATTTTTAAAGTTGAAAAATGAGAAGGGGGTACCCTTACCATTTTTCGACAAAAATGGTATTTTTACAAAAAAATTTTTTAGAATTTTTTCGTTAATGAAATCGGTTGGTAAATATGCCACTTGAAAACAATGGCGAAGGTTTTAATTCGATATCTCGAAATTTTTTGAAAAAAGTGCCGTTTCGCAAAATTTAACACAGGATTCCCTATGCTGAAAATCAACAATTTTTAAAATTTCGAAAAAAAGACAAGTTGCGTGTGTTTTGAGCCGGAAATGGGCCACTTGAAGCCAATGGAGGTGGTAAAAAATCGATATCTCGAAAAAAAAATTTTTGCCATTTTTAAAGTTGAAAAATGAGAAGGGGGTACCCTTACCATTTTTCGACAAAAATGGTATTTTTACAAAAAAATTTTTTAGAATTTTTTCGTTAATGAAATCGGTTGGTAAATATGCCACTTGAAAACAATGGCGAAGGTTTTAATTCGATATCTCGAAATTTTTTGAAAAAAAGTGCCGTTTTGCAAAATTTAACACAGGATTCCCTATGCTGAAAATGGTCAATTTTTAAAATTTCGAAAAAAAGACAAGTTGCGTGTGTTTTGAGCCGGAAATGGGCCACTTGAAGCCAATGGAGGTGGTAAAAAATCGATATCTCGAAAAAAAATATTTGGCCATTTTTAAAGTTGAAAAATGAGAAGGGGGTACCCTTACCATTTTTCGCCAAAAATGGTATTTTTACAAAAATATTTTTTAGAATTTTTTCGTTAATGAAATCGGTTGGTAAATATGCCACTTGAAAACAATGGCGAAGGTTTTAATTCGATATCTCGAAATTTTTTGAAAAAAAGTGCCGTTTCGCAAAATTTAACACAGGATTCCCTATGCTGAAAATGGTCAATTTTTAAAATTTCGAAAAAAAGACAAGTTGCGTGTGTTTTGAGCCGGAAATGGGCCACTTGAAGCCAATGGAGGTGGTAAAAAATCGATATCTCGAAAAAAAAATTTTTGCCATTTTTAAAGTTGAAAAATGAGAAGGGGGTACCCTTACCATTTTTCGACAAAAATGGTATTTTTACAAAAAAATTTTTTAGAATTTTTTCGTTAATGAAATCGGTTGGTAAATATGCCACTTGAAAACAATGGCGAAGGTTTTAATTCGATATCTCGAAATTTTTTGAAAAAAAGTGCCGTTTCGCAAAATTTAACACAGGATTCCCTATGCTGAAAATGGTCAATTTTTAAAATTTCGAAAAAAAGACAAGTTGCGTGTGTTTTGAGCCGGAAATGGGCCACTTGAAGCCAATGGAGGTGGTAAAAAATCGATATCTCGAAAAAAAATTTTTGCCATTTTTAAAGTTGAAAAATGAGAAGGGGGTACCCTTACCATTTTTCACCAAAAATGGTATTTTTACAAAAATATTTTTTAGAATTTTTTCGTTAATGAAATCGGTTGGTAAATATGCCACTTGAAAACAATGGCGAAGGTTTTAATTCGATATCTCGAAATTTTTTGAAAAAAAGTGCCGTTTTGCAAAATTTAACACAGGATTCCCTATGCTGAAAATGGTCAATTTTTAAAATTTCGAAAAAAAGACAAGTTGCGTGTGTTTTGAGCCGGAAATGGGCCACTTGAAGCCAATGGAGGTGGTAAAAAATCGATATCTCGAAAAAAAATATTTGGCCATTTTTAAAGTTGAAAAATGAGAAGGGGGTACCCTTACCATTTTTCGCCAAAAATGGTATTTTTACAAAAATATTTTTTAGAATTTTTTCGTTAATGAAATCGGTTGGTAAATATGCCACTTGAATACAATGGCGAAGGTTTTAATTCGATATCTCGAAATTTTTTGAAAAAAAGTGCCGTTTCGCAAAATTTAACACAGGATTCCCTATGCTGAAAATGGTCAATTTTTAAAATTTCGAAAAAAAGACAAGTTGCGTGTGTTTTGAGCCGGAAATGGGCCACTTGAAGCCAATGGAGGTGGTAAAAAATCGATATCTCGAAAAAAAATTTTTGCCATTTTTAAAGTTGAAAAATGAGAAGGGGGTACCCTTACCATTTTTCACCAAAAATGGTATTTTTACAAAAATATTTTTTAGAATTTTTTCGTTAATGAAATCGGTTGGTAAATATGCCACTTGAAAACAATGGCGAAGGTTTTAATTCGATATCTCGAAATTTTTTGAAAAAAAGTGCCGTTTTGCAAAATTTAACACAGGATTCCCTATGCTGAAAATGGTCAATTTTTAAAATTTCGAAAAAAAGACAAGTTGCGTGTGTTTTGAGCCGGAAATGGGCCACTTGAAGCCAATGGAGGTGGTAAAAAATCGATATCTCGAAAAAAAATATTTGGCCATTTTTAAAGTTGAAAAATGAGAAGGGGGTACCCTTACCATTTTTCGCCAAAAATGGTATTTTTACAAAAATATTTTTTAGAATTTTTTCGTTAATGAAATCGGTTGGTAAATATGCCACTTGAATACAATGGCGATGGTTTTAATTCGATATCTCGAAATTTTTTGAAAAAAAGTGCCGTTTCGCAAAATTTAACACAGGATTCCCTATGCTGAAAATGGTCAATTTTTAAAATTTCTAAAAAAAGACAAGTTGCGTGTGTTTTGAGCCGGAAATGGGCCACTTGAAGCCAATGGAGGTGGTAAAAAATCGATATCTCGAAAAAAAATATTTGGCCATTTTTAAAGTTGAAAAATGAGAAGGGGGTACCCTTACCATTTTTCGCCAAAAATGGTATTTTTACAAAAATATTTTTTAGAATTTTTTCGTTAATGAAATCGGTTGGTAAATATGCCACTTGAAAACAATGGCGAAGGTTTTAATTCGATATCTCGAAATTTTTTGAAAAAAAGTGCCGTTTCGCAAAATTTAACACAGGATTCCCTATGCTGAAAATGGTCAATTTTTAAAATTTCGAAAAAAAGACAAGTTGCGTGTGTTTTGAGCCGGAAATGGGCCACTTGAAGCCAATGGAGGTGGTAAAAAATCGATATCTCGAAAAAAAATATTTGGCCATTTTTAAAGTTGAAAAATGAGAAGGGGGTACCCTTACCATTTTTCGCCAAAAATGGTATTTTTACAAAAATATTTTTTAGAATTTTTTCGTTAATGAAATCGGTTGGTAAATATGCCACTTGAAAACAATGGCGAAGGTTTTAATTCGATATCTCGAAATTTTTTGAAAAAAAGTGCCGTTTCGCAAAATTTAACACAGGATTCCCTATGCTGAAAATGGTCAATTTTTAAAATTTCGAAAAAAAGACAAGTTGCGTGTGTTTTGAGCCGGAAATGGGCCACTTGAAGCCAATGGAGGTGGTAAAAAATCGATATCTCGAAAAAAAATATTTGGCCATTTTTAAAGTTGAAAAATGGTAAGGGTACCCCCTTCTCATTTTTCAACTTTAAAAATGGCCAAAATTTTTTTTTCGAGATGTCGATTTTTTACCACCTCCATTGGCTTCAAGTGGCCCATTTCCGGCTCAAAACACACGCAACTTGTCTTTTTTTCGAAATTTTAAAAATTGACCATTTTCAGCATAGGGAATCCTGTGTTAAATTTTGCGAAACGGCACTTTTTTTCAAAAAATTTCGAGATATCGAATTAAAACCTTCGCCATTGTTTTCAAGTGGCATATTTACCAACCGATTTCATTAACGAAAAAATTCTAAAAAATTTTTTTGTAAAAATACCATTTTTGTCGAAAAATGGTAAGGGTACCCCCTTCTCATTTTTCAACTTTAAAAATGGCCAAATTTTTTTTTTCGAGATGTCGATTTTTTACCACCTCCATTGGCTTCAAGTGGCCCATTTCCGGCTCAAAACACACGCAACTTGTCTTTTTTTCGAAATTTTAAAAATTGACCATTTTCAGCATAGGGAATCCTGTGTTAAATTTTGCGAAACGGCACTTTTTTTCAAGAAATTTCGAGATATCGAATTAAAACCTCCGCCATTGTTTTCAAGTGGCATATTTACCAACCGATTTCATTAACAAAAAAATTCTAAAAAATTTTTTTGTAAAAATACCATTTTTGTCGAAAAATGGTAAGGGTACCCCCTTCTCATTTTTCAACTTTAAAAATGGCAAAAATTTTTTTTTCGAGATATCGATTTTTTACCACCTCCATTGGCTTCAAGTGGCCCATTTCCGGCTCAAAACACACGCAACTTGTCTTTTTTTCGAAATTTTAAAAATTGACCATTTTCAGCATAGGGAATCCTGTGTTAAATTTTGCGAAACGGCACTTTTTTTCAAAAAATTTCGAGATATCGAATTAAAACCTTCGCCATTGTTTTCAAGTGGCATATTTACCAACCGATTTCATTAACGAAAAAATTCTAAAAAATATTTTTGTAAAAATACCATTTTTGTCGAAAAATGGTAAGGGTACCCCCTTCTCATTTTTCAACTTTAAAAATGGCCAAATATTTTTTTTCGAGATATCGATTTTTTACCACCTCCATTGGCTTCAAGTGGCCCATTTCCGGCTCAAAACACACGCAACTTGTCTTTTTTTCGAAATTTTAAAAATTGACCATTTTCAGCATAGGGAATCCTGTGTTAAATTTTGCAAAACGGCACTTTTTTTCAAAAAATTTCGAGATATCGAATTAAAACCTTCGCCATTGTTTTCAAGTGGCATATTTACCAACCGATTTCATTAACGAAAAAATTCTAAAAAATTTTTTTGTAAAAATACCATTTTTGTCGAAAAATGGTAAGGGTACCCCCTTCTCATTTTTCAACTTTAAAAATGGCAAAAATTTTTTTTTCGAGATATGGATTTTTTACCACCTCCATTGGCTTCAAGTGGCCCATTTCCGGCTCAAAACACACGCAACTTGTCTTTTTTTCGAAATTTTAAAAATTGACCATTTTCAGCATAGGGAATCCTGTGTTAAATTTTGCAAAACGGCACTTTTTTTCAAAAAATTTCGAGATATCGAATTAAAACCTTCGCCATTGTTTTCAAGTGGCATATTTACCAACCGATTTCATTAACGAAAAAATTCTAAAAAATTTTTTTGTAAAAATACCATTTTTGTCGAAAAATGGTAAGGGTACCCCCTTCTCATTTTTCAACTTTAAAAATGGCAAAAATTTTTTTTTCGAGATATCGATTTTTTACCACCTCCATTGGCTTCAAGTGGCCCATTTCCGGCTCAAAACACACGCAACTTGTCTTTTTTTCGAAATTTAAAAAATTGACCATTTTCAGCATAGGGAATCCTGTGTTATATTTTGCGAAACGGCACTTTTTTTCAAAAAATTTCGAGATATCGAATTAAAACCTTCGCCATTGTTTTCAAGTGGCATATTTACCAACCGATTTCATTAACGAAAAAATTCTAAAAAATTTTTTTGTAAAAATACCATTTTTGTCGAAAAATGGTAAGGGTACCCCCTTCTCATTTTTCAACTTCAAAAATGGCAAAAATTTTGTTTTCGAGATATCGATTTTTTACCACCTCCATTGGCTTCAAGTGGCCCATTTCCGGCTCAAAACACACGCAACTTGTCTTTTTTTCGAAATTTTAAAAATTGACCATTTTCAGCATAGGGAATCCTGTGTTAAATTTTGCGAAACGGCACTTTTTTTCAAAAAATTTCGAGATATCGAATTAAAACCTTCGCCATTGTTTTCAAGTGGCATATTTACCAACCGATTTCATTAACGAAAAAATTCTAAAAAATTTTTTTGTAAAAATACCATTTTTGGCGAAAAATGGTAAGCCTATACCCCTTCAATTTTTCGACAAAAAGTGGTATTTAAAAAAAAAAAAAATTTAGAATTTTTTCGTTAATGAAATCGGTTGGTAAATATGCCACTTGAAAACAATGGCGGAGGTTTTAATTCGATATCTCGAAATTTTTTGAAAAAAAGTGCCGTTTCGCAAAATTTAACACAGGATTCCCTATGCTGAAAATGGTCAATTTTTAAAATTTCGAAAAAAAGACAAGTTGCGTGTGTTTTGAGCCGGAAATGGGCCACTTGAAGCCAATGGAGGTGGTAAAAAATCGATATCTCGAAAAAAAAATTTTTGCCATTTTTAAAGTTGAAAAATGAGAAGGGGGTACCCTTACCATTTTTCGACAAAAATGGTATTTTTACAAAAAAATTTTTTAGAATTTTTTCGTTAATGAAATCGGTTGGTAAATATGCCACTTGAAAACAATGGCGAAGGTTTTAATTCGATATCTCGAAATTTTTTGAAAAAAAGTGCCGTTTCGCAAAATTTAACACAGGATTCCCTATGCTGAAAATGGTCAATTTTTAAAATTTCGAAAAAAAGACAAGTTGCGTGTGTTTTGAGCCGGAAATGGGCCACTTGAAGCCAATGGAGGTGGTAAAAAATCGATATCTCGAAAAAAAATTTTTGCCATTTTTAAAGTTGAAAAATGAGAAGGGGGTACCCTTACCATTTTTCACCAAAAATGGTATTTTTACAAAAATATTTTTTAGAATTTTTTCGTTAATGAAATCGGTTGGTAAATATGCCACTTGAAAACAATGGCGAAGGTTTTAATTCGATATCTCGAAATTTTTTGAAAAAAAGTGCCGTTTTGCAAAATTTAACACAGGATTCCCTATGCTGAAAATGGTCAATTTTTAAAATTTCGAAAAAAAGACAAGTTGCGTGTGTTTTGAGCCGGAAATGGGCCACTTGAAGCCAATGGAGGTGGTAAAAAATCGATATCTCGAAAAAAAATATTTGGCCATTTTTAAAGTTGAAAAATGAGAAGGGGGTACCCTTACCATTTTTCGCCAAAAATGGTATTTTTACAAAAATATTTTTTAGAATTTTTTCGTTAATGAAATCGGTTGGTAAATATGCCACTTGAATACAATGGCGAAGGTTTTAATTCGATATCTCGAAATTTTTTGAAAAAAAGTGCCGTTTCGCAAAATTTAACACAGGATTCCCTATGCTGAAAATGGTCAATTTTTAAAATTTCGAAAAAAAGACAAGTTGCGTGTGTTTTGAGCCGGAAATGGGCCACTTGAAGCCAATGGAGGTGGTAAAAAATCGATATCTCGAAAAAAAATTTTTGCCATTTTTAAAGTTGAAAAATGAGAAGGGGGTACCCTTACCATTTTTCACCAAAAATGGTATTTTTACAAAAATATTTTTTAGAATTTTTTCGTTAATGAAATCGGTTGGTAAATATGCCACTTGAAAACAATGGCGAAGGTTTTAATTCGATATCTCGAAATTTTTTGAAAAAAAGTGCCGTTTTGCAAAATTTAACACAGGATTCCCTATGCTGAAAATGGTCAATTTTTAAAATTTCGAAAAAAAGACAAGTTGCGTGTGTTTTGAGCCGGAAATGGGCCACTTGAAGCCAATGGAGGTGGTAAAAAATCGATATCTCGAAAAAAAATATTTGGCCATTTTTAAAGTTGAAAAATGAGAAGGGGGTACCCTTACCATTTTTCGCCAAAAATGGTATTTTTACAAAAATATTTTTTAGAATTTTTTCGTTAATGAAATCGGTTGGTAAATATGCCACTTGAATACAATGGCGAAGGTTTTAATTCGATATCTCGAAATTTTTTGAAAAAAAGTGCCGTTTCGCAAAATTTAACACAGGATTCCCTATGCTGAAAATGGTCAATTTTTAAAATTTCTAAAAAAAGACAAGTTGCGTGTGTTTTGAGCCGGAAATGGGCCACTTGAAGCCAATGGAGGTGGTAAAAAATCGATATCTCGAAAAAAAATATTTGGCCATTTTTAAAGTTGAAAAATGAGAAGGGGGTACCCTTACCATTTTTCGCCAAAAATGGTATTTTTACAAAAATATTTTTTAGAATTTTTTCGTTAATGAAATCGGTTGGTAAATATGCCACTTGAAAACAATGGCGAAGGTTTTAATTCGATATCTCGAAATTTTTTGAAAAAAAGTGCCGTTTCGCAAAATTTAACACAGGATTCCCTATGCTGAAAATGGTCAATTTTTAAAATTTCGAAAAAAAGACAAGTTGCGTGTGTTTTGAGCCGGAAATGGGCCACTTGAAGCCAATGGAGGTGGTAAAAAATCGATATCTCGAAAAAAAATATTTGGCCATTTTTAAAGTTGAAAAATGAGAAGGGGGTACCCTTACCATTTTTCGCCAAAAATGGTATTTTTACAAAAATATTTTTTAGAATTTTTTCGTTAATGAAATCGGTTGGTAAATATGCCACTTGAAAACAATGGCGAAGGTTTTAATTCGATATCTCGAAATTTTTTGAAAAAAAGTGCCGTTTCGCAAAATTTAACACAGGATTCCCTATGCTGAAAATGGTCAATTTTTAAAATTTCGAAAAAAAGACAAGTTGCGTGTGTTTTGAGCCGGAAATGGGCCACTTGAAGCCAATGGAGGTGGTAAAAAATCGATATCTCGAAAAAAAATATTTGGCCATTTTTAAAGTTGAAAAATGGTAAGGGTACCCCCTTCTCATTTTTCAACTTTAAAAATGGCCAAAATTTTTTTTTCGAGATGTCGATTTTTTACCACCTCCATTGGCTTCAAGTGGCCCATTTCCGGCTCAAAACACACGCAACTTGTCTTTTTTTCGAAATTTTAAAAATTGACCATTTTCAGCATAGGGAATCCTGTGTTAAATTTTGCGAAACGGCACTTTTTTTCAAAAAATTTCGAGATATCGAATTAAAACCTTCGCCATTGTTTTCAAGTGGCATATTTACCAACCGATTTCATTAACGAAAAAATTCTAAAAAATATTTTTGTAAAAATACCATTTTTGTCGAAAAATGGTAAGGGTACCCCCTTCTCATTTTTCAACTTTAAAAATGGCCAAATATTTTTTTTCGAGATATCGATTTTTTACCACCTCCATTGGCTTCAAGTGGCCCATTTCCGGCTCAAAACACACGCAACTTGTCTTTTTTTCGAAATTTTAAAAATTGACCATTTTCAGCATAGGGAATCCTGTGTTAAATTTTGCAAAACGGCACTTTTTTTCAAAAAATTTCGAGATATCGAATTAAAACCTTCGCCATTGTTTTCAAGTGGCATATTTACCAACCGATTTCATTAACGAAAAAATTCTAAAAAATTTTTTTGTAAAAATACCATTTTTGTCGAAAAATGGTAAGGGTACCCCCTTCTCATTTTTCAACTTTAAAAATGGCAAAAATTTTTTTTTCGAGATATCGATTTTTTACCACCTCCATTGGCTTCAAGTGGCCCATTTCCGGCTCAAAACACACGCAACTTGTCTTTTTTTCGAAATTTTAAAAATTGACCATTTTCAGCATAGGGAATCCTGTGTTAAATTTTGCAAAACGGCACTTTTTTTCAAAAAATTTCGAGATATCGAATTAAAACCTTCGCCATTGTTTTCAAGTGGCATATTTACCAACCGATTTCATTAACGAAAAAATTCTAAAAAATTTTTTTGTAAAAATACCATTTTTGTCGAAAAATGGTAAGGGTACCCCCTTCTCATTTTTCAACTTTAAAAATGGCAAAAATTTTTTTTTCGAGATATCGATTTTTTACCACCTCCATTGGCTTCAAGTGGCCCATTTCCGGCTCAAAACACACGCAACTTGTCTTTTTTTCGAAATTTTAAAAATTGACCATTTTCAGCATAGGGAATCCTGTGTTAAATTTTGCGAAACGGCACTTTTTTTCAAAAAATTTCGAGATATCGAATTAAAACCTTCGCCATTGTTTTCAAGTGGCATATTTACCAACCGATTTCATTAACGAAAAAATTCTAAAAAATTTTTTTGTAAAAATACCATTTTTGTCGAAAAATGGTAAGGGTACCCCCTTCTCATTTTTCAACTTCAAAAATGGCAAAAATTTTGTTTTCGAGATATCGATTTTTTACCACCTCCATTGGCTTCAAGTGGCCCATTTCCGGCTCAAAACACACGCAACTTGTCTTTTTTTCGAAATTTTAAAAATTGACCATTTTCAGCATAGGGAATCCTGTGTTAAATTTTGCGAAACGGCACTTTTTTTCAAAAAATTTCGAGATATCGAATTAAAACCTTCGCCATTGTTTTCAAGTGGCATATTTACCAACCGATTTCATTAACGAAAAAATTCTAAAAAATTTTTTTGTAAAAATACCATTTTTGGCGAAAAATGGTAAGCCTATACCCCTTCAATTTTTCGACAAAAAGTGGTATTTAAAAAAAAAAAAATTTAGAATTTTTTCGTTAATGAAATCGGTTGGTAAATATGCCACTTGAAAACAATGGCGGAGGTTTTAATTCGATATCTCGAAATTTTTTGAAAAAAAGTGCCGTTTCGCAAAATTTAACACAGGATTCCCTATGCTGAAAATGGTCAATTTTTAAAATTTCGAAAAAAAGACAAGTTGCGTGTGTTTTGAGCCGGAAATGGGCCACTTGAAGCCAATGGAGGTGGTAAAAAATCGATATCTCGAAAAAAAATATTTGGCCATTTTTAAAGTTGAAAAATGAGAAGGGGGTACCCTTACCATTTTTCGACAAAAATGGTATTTTTACAAAAAAATTTTTTAGAATTTTTTCGTTAATGAAATCGGTTGGTAAATATGCCACTTGAAAACAATGGCGAAGGTTTTAATTCGATATCTCGAAATTTTTTGAAAAAAAGTGCCGTTTTGCAAAATTTAACACAGGATTCCCTATGCTGAAAATGGTCAATTTTTAAAATTTCGAAAAAAAGACAAGTTGCGTGTGTTTTGAGCCGGAAATGGGCCACCTGAAGCCAATGGAGGTGGTAAAAAATCGATATCTCGAAAAAAAATATTTGGCCATTTTTAAAGTTGAAAAATGAGAAGGGGGTACCCTTACCATTTTTCGCCAAAAATGGTATTTTTACAAAAATATTTTTTAGAATTTTTTCGTTAATGAAATCGGTTGGTAAATATGCCACTTGAATACAATGGCGAAGGTTTTAATTCGATATCTCGAAATTTTTTGAAAAAAAGTGCCGTTTCGCAAAATTTAACACAGGATTCCCTATGCTGAAAATGGTCAATTTTTAAAATTTCGAAAAAAAGACAAGTTGCGTGTGTTTTGAGCCGGAAATGGGCCACTTGAAGCCAATGGAGGTGGTAAAAAATCGATATCTGGAAAAAAAATATTTGGCCATTTTTAAAGTTGAAAAATGAGAAGGGGGTACCCTTACCATTTTTCGCCAAAAATGGTATTTTTACAAAAATATTTTTTAGAATTTTTTCGTTAATGAAATCGGTTGGTAAATATGCCACTTGAAAACAATGGCGAAGGTTTTAATTCGATATCTCGAAATTTTTTGAAAAAAAGTGCCGTTTCGCAAAATTTAACACAGGATTCCCTATGCTGAAAATGTTCAATTTTTAAAATTTCGAAAAAAAGACAAGTTGCGTGTGTTTTGAGCCGGAAATGGGCCACCTGAAGCCAATGGAGGTGGTAAAAAATCGATATCTCGAAAAAAAATATTTGGCCATTTTTAAAGTTGAAAAATGAGAAGGGGGTACCCTTACCATTTTTCGCCAAAAATGGTATTTTTACAAAAATATTTTTTAGAATTTTTTCGTTAATGAAATCGGTTGGTAAATATGCCACTTGAATACAATGGCGAAGGTTTTAATTCGATATCTCGAAATTTTTTGAAAAAAAGTGCCGTTTTGCAAAATTTAACACAGGATTCCCTATGCTGAAAATGGTCAATTTTTAAAATTTCGAAAAAAAGACAAGTTGCGTGTGTTTTGAGCCGGAAATGGGCCACTTGAAGCCAATGGAGGTGGTAAAAAATCGATATCTCGAAAAAAAATATTTGGCCATTTTTAAAGTTGAAAAATGAGAAGGGGGTACCCTTACCATTTTTCGCCAAAAATGGTATTTTTCCAAAAATATTTTTTAGAATTTTTTCGTTAATGAAATCGGTTGGTAAATATGCCACTTGAATACAATGGCGAAGGTTTTAATTCGATATCTCGAAATTTTTTGAAAAAAAGTGCCGTTTCGCAAAATTTAACACAGGATTCCCTATGCTGAAAATGGTCAATTTTTAAAATTTCGAAAAAAAGACAAGTTGCGTGTGTTTTGAGCCGGAAATGGGCCACTTGAAGCCAATGGAGGTGGTAAAAAATCGATATCTGGAAAAAAAATATTTGGCCATTTTTAAAGTTGAAAAATGAGAAGGGGGTACCCTTACCATTTTTCGCCAAAAATGGTATTTTTACAAAAATATTTTTTAGAATTTTTTCGTTAATGAAATCGGTTGGTAAATATGCCACTTGAAAACAATGGCGGAGGTTTTAATTCGATATCTCGAAATTTTTTGAAAAAAAGTGCCGTTTCGCAAAATTTAACACAGGATTCCCTATGCTGAAAATGGTCAATTTTTAAAATTTCGAAAAAAAGACAAGTTGCGTGTGTTTTGAGCCGGAAATGGGCCACTTGAAGCCAATGGAGGTGGTAAAAAATCGATATCTCGAAAAAAAAATTTTTGCCATTTTTAAAGTTGAAAAATGAGAAGGGGGTACCCTTACCATTTTTCGACAAAAATGGTATTTTTACAAAAATATTTTTTAGAATTTTTTCGTTAATGAAATCGGTTGGTAAATATGCCACTTGAAAACAATGGCGAAGGTTTTAATTCGATATCTCGAAATTTTTTGAAAAAAAGTGCCGTTTCGCAAAATTTAACACAGGATTCCCTATGCTGAAAATGTTCAATTTTTAAAATTTCGAAAAAAAGACAAGTTGCGTGTGTTTTGAGCCGGAAATGGGCCACCTGAAGCCAATGGAGGTGGTAAAAAATCGATATCTCGAAAAAAAATATTTGGCCATTTTTAAAGTTGAAAAATGAGAAGGGGGTACCCTTACCATTTTTCGCCAAAAATGGTATTTTTACAAAAATATTTTTTAGAATTTTTTCGTTAATGAAATCGGTTGGTAAATATGCCACTTGAATACAATGGCGAAGGTTTTAATTCGATATCTCGAAATTTTTTGAAAAAAAGTGCCGTTTTGCAAAATTTAACACAGGATTCCCTATGCTGAAAATGGTCAATTTTTAAAATTTCGAAAAAAAGACAAGTTGCGTGTGTTTTGAGCCGGAAATGGGCCACTTGAAGCCAATGGAGGTGGTAAAAAATCGATATCTCGAAAAAAAATATTTGGCCATTTTTAAAGTTGAAAAATGAGAAGGGGGTACCCTTACCATTTTTCGCCAAAAATGGTATTTTTCCAAAAATATTTTTTAGAATTTTTTCGTTAATGAAATCGGTTGGTAAATATGCCACTTGAATACAATGGCGAAGGTTTTAATTCGATATCTCGAAATTTTTTGAAAAAAAGTGCCGTTTCGCAAAATTTAACACAGGATTCCCTATGCTGAAAATGGTCAATTTTTAAAATTTCTAAAAAAAGACAAGTTGCGTGTGTTTTGAGCCGGAAATGGGCCACTTGAAGCCAATGGAGGTGGTAAAAAATCGATATCTCGAAAAAAAATATTTGGCCATTTTTAAAGTTGAAAAATGAGAAGGGGGTACCCTTACCATTTTTCGCCAAAAATGGTATTTTTACAAAAATATTTTTTAGAATTTTTTCGTTAATGAAATCGGTTGGTAAATATGCCACTTGAAAACAATGGCGGAGGTTTTAATTCGATATCTCGAAATTTTTTGAAAAAAAGTGCCGTTTCGCAAAATTTAACACAGGATTCCCTATGCTGAAAATGGTCAATTTTTAAAATTTCGAAAAAAAGACAAGTTGCGTGTGTTTTGAGCCGGAAATGGGCCACTTGAAGCCAATGGAGGTGGTAAAAAATCGATATCTCGAAAAAAAAATTTTTGCCATTTTTAAAGTTGAAAAATGAGAAGGGGGTACCCTTACCATTTTTCGACAAAAATGGTATTTTTACAAAAAAATTTTTTAGAATTTTTTCGTTAATGAAATCGGTTGGTAAATATGCCACTTGAAAACAATGGCGAAGGTTTTAATTCGATATCTCGAAATTTTTTGAAAAAAAGTGCCGTTTCGCAAAATTTAACACAGGATTCCCTATGCTGAAAATGGTCAATTTTTAAAATTTCGAAAAAAAGACAAGTTGCGTGTGTTTTGAGCCGGAAATGGGCCACTTGAAGCCAATGGAGGTGGTAAAAAATCGATATCTCGAAAAAAAAATGTTTGCCATTTTTAAAGTTGAAAAATGAGAAGGGGGTACCCTTACCATTTTTCGACAAAAATGGTATTTTTACAAAAATATTTTTTAGAATTTTTTCGTTAATGAAATCGGTTGGTAAATATGCCACTTGAAAACAATGGCGAAGGTTTTAATTCGATATCTCGAAATTTTTTGAAAAAAAGTGCCGTTTCGCAAAATTTAACACAGGATTCCCTATGCTGAAAATGGTCAATTTTTAAAATTTCGAAAAAAAGACAAGTTGCGTGTGTTTTGAGCCGGAAAGGGGCCACTTGAAGCCAATGGAGGTGGTAAAAAATCGATATCTCGAAAAAAACATTTTTGCCATTTTTAAAGTTGAAAAATGAGAAGGGGGTACCCTTACCATTTTTCGACAAAAATGGTATTTTTACAAAAAAATTTTTTAGAATTTTTTCGTTAATGAATTCGGTTGGTAAATATGCCACTTGAAAACAATGGCGAAGGTTTTAATTCGATATCTCGAAATTTTTTCGAAAAAAAGAGCCGTTTCGCAAAATTTAACACAGGATTCCCTATGCTGAAAATGGTCAATTTTTAAAATTTCGAAAAAAAGACAAGTTGCGTGTGTTTTGAGCCGGAAATGGGCCACTTGAAGCCAATGGAGGTGGTAAAAAATCGATATCTCGAAAAAAAAATTTTGCCATTTTTAAAGTTGAAAAATGAGAAGGGGGTACCCTTACCATTTTTCGACAAAAATGGTATTTTTACAAAAATATTTTTTAGAATTTTTTCGTTAATGAAATCGGTTGGTAAATATGCCACTTGAAAACAATGGCGAAGGTTTTAATTCGATATCTCGAAATTTTTTGAAAAAAAGTGCCGTTTCGCAAAATTTAACACAGGATTCCCTATGCTGAAAATGGTCAATTTTTAAAATTTCGAAAAAAAGACAAGTTGCGTGTGTTTTGAGCCGGAAATGGGCCACTTGAAGCCAATGGAGGTGGTAAAAAATCGATATCTCGAAAAAAAAATGTTTGCCATTTTTAAAGTTGAAAAATGAGAAGGGGGTACCCTTACCATTTTTCGACAAAAATGGTATTTTTACAAAAAAATTTTTTAGAATTTTTTCGTTAATGAAATCGGTTGGTAAATATGCCACTTGAAAACAATGGCGAAGGTTTTAATTCGATATCTCGAAATTTTTTGAAAAAAAGTGCCGTTTTGCAAAATTTAACACAGGATTCCCTATGCTGAAAATGGTCAATTTTTAAAATTTCGAAAAAAAGACAAGTTGCGTGTGTTTTGAGCCGGAAATGGGCCACTTGAAGCCAATGGAGGTGGTAAAAAATCGATATCTCGAAAAAAAATATTTGGCCATTTTTAAAGTTGAAAAATGAGAAGGGGGTACCCTTACCATTTTTCGCCAAAAATGGTATTTTTACAAAAATATTTTTTAGAATTTTTTCGTTAATGAAATCGGTTGGTAAATATGCCACTTGAAAACAATGGCGAAGGTTTTAATTCGATATCTCGAAATTTTTTGAAAAAAAGTGCCGTTTCGCGAAATTTAACACAGGATTCCCTATGCTGAAAATCAACAATTTTTAAAATTTCGAAAAAAAGACAAGTTGCGTGTGTTTTGAGCCGGAAATGGGCCACTTGAAGCCAATGGAGGTGGTAAAAAATCGATATCTCGAAAAAAAAATTTTTGCCATTTTTAAAGTTGAAAAATGAGAAGGGGGTACCCTTACCATTTTTCGACAAAAATGGTATTTTTACAAAAAAATTTTTTAGAATTTTTTCGTTAATGAAATCGGTTGGTAAATATGCCACTTGAAAACAATGGCGAAGGTTTTAATTCGATATCTCGAAATTTTTTGAAAAAAAGTGCCGTTTTGCAAAATTTAACACAGGATTCCCTATGCTGAAAATGGTCAATTTTTAAAATTTCGAAAAAAAGACAAGTTGCGTGTGTTTTGAGCCGGAAATGGGCCACTTGAAGCCAATGGAGGTGGTAAAAAATCGATATCTCGAAAAAAAATATTTGGCCATTTTTAAAGTTGAAAAATGAGAAGGGGGTACCCTTACCATTTTTCGCCAAAAATGGTATTTTTACAAAAATATTTTTTAGAATTTTTTCGTTAATGAAATCGGTTGGTAAATATGCCACTTGAAAACAATGGCGAAGGTTTTAATTCGATATCTCGAAATTTTTTGAAAAAAAGTGCCGTTTCGCAAAATTTAACACAGGATTCCCTATGCTGAAAATGGTCAATTTTTAAAATTTCGAAAAAAAGACAAGTTGCGTGTGTTTTGAGCCGGAAATGGGCCACTTGAAGCCAATGGAGGTGGTAAAAAATCGATATCTCGAAAAAAAATATTTGGCCATTTTTAAAGTTGAAAAATGGTAAGGGTACCCCCTTCTCATTTTTCAACTTTAAAAATGGCCAAATATTTTTTTTCGAGATATCGATTTTTTACCACCTCCATTGGCTTCAAGTGGCCCATTTCCGGCTCAAAACACACGCAACTTGTCTTTTTTTCGAAATTTTAAAAATTGACCATTTTCAGCATAGGGAATCCTGTGTTAAATTTTGCGAAACGGCACTTTTTTTCAAGAAATTTCGAGATATCGAATTAAAACCTCCGCCATTGTTTTCAAGTGGCATATTTACCAACCGATTTCATTAACAAAAAAATTCTAAAAAATTTTTTTGTAAAAATACCATTTTTGTCGAAAAATGGTAAGGGTACCCCCTTCTCATTTTTCAACTTTAAAAATGGCAAAAATTTTTTTTTCGAGATATCGATTTTTTACCACCTCCATTGGCTTCAAGTGGCCCATTTCCGGCTCAAAACACACGCAACTTGTCTTTTTTTCGAAATTTTAAAAATTGACCATTTTCAGCATAGGGAATCCTGTGTTAAATTTTGCGAAACGGCACTTTTTTTCAAAAAATTTCGAGATATCGAATTAAAACCTTCGCCATTGTTTTCAAGTGGCATATTTACCAACCGATTTCATTAACGAAAAAATTCTAAAAAATTTTTTTGTAAAAATACCATTTTTGTCGAAAAATTGTAAGGGTACCCCCTTCTCATTTTTCAACTTCAAAAATGGCAAAAATGTTTTTTTCGAGATATCGATTTTTTACCACCTCCATTGGCTTCAAGTGGCCCATTTCCGGCTCAAAACACACGCAACTTGTCTTTTTTTCGAAATTTTAAAAATTGACCATTTTCAGCATAGGGAATCCTGTGTTAAATTTCGCGAAACGGCACTTTTTTTCAAAAAATTTCGAGATATCGAATTAAAACCTTCGCCATTGTATTCAAGTGGCATATTTACCAACCGATTTCATTAACGAAAAAATTCTAAAAAATTTTTTTGTAAAAATACCATTTTTGGCGAAAAATGGTAAGCCTATACCCCTTCAATTTTTCGACAAAAAGTGGTATTTAAAAAAAAAAAAAATTTAGAATTTTTTCGTTAATGAAATCGGTTGGTAAATATGCCACTTGAAAACAATGGCGGAGGTTTTAATTCGATATCTCGAAATTTTTTGAAAAAAAGTGCCGTTTCGCAAAATTTAACACAGGATTCCCTATGCTGAAAATGGTCAATTTTTAAAATTTCGAAAAAAAGACAAGTTGCGTGTGTTTTGAGCCGGAAATGGGCCACTTGAAGCCAATGGAGGTGGTAAAAAATCGATATCTCGAAAAAAAATATTTGGCCATTTTTAAAGTTGAAAAATGAGAAGGGGGTACCCTTACCATTTTTCACCAAAAATGGTATTTTTACAAAAATATTTTTTAGAATTTTTTCGTTAATGAAATCGGTTGGTAAATATGCCACTTGAAAACAATGGCGAAGGTTTTAATTCGATATCTCGAAATTTTTTGAAAAAAAGTGCCGTTTTGCAAAATTTAACACAGGATTCCCTATGCTGAAAATGGTCAATTTTTAAAATTTCGAAAAAAAGACAAGTTGCGTGTGTTTTGAGCCGGAAATGGGCCACTTGAAGCCAATGGAGGTGGTAAAAAATCGATATCTCGAAAAAAAATATTTGGCCATTTTTAAAGTTGAAAAATGAGAAGGGGGTACCCTTACCATTTTTCGCCAAAAATGGTATTTTTACAAAAATATTTTTTAGAATTTTTTCGTTAATGAAATCGGTTGGTAAATATGCCACTTGAATACAATGGCGAAGGTTTTAATTCGATATCTCGAAATTTTTTGAAAAAAAGTGCCGTTTCGCAAAATTTAACACAGGATTCCCTATGCTGAAAATGGTCAATTTTTAAAATTTCGAAAAAAAGACAAGTTGCGTGTGTTTTGAGCCGGAAATGGGCCACTTGAAGCCAATGGAGGTGGTAAAAAATCGATATCTCGAAAAAAAATATTTGGCCATTTTTAAAGTTGAAAAATGAGAAGGGGGTACCCTTACCATTTTTCGCCAAAAATGGTATTTTTACAAAAATATTTTTTAGAATTTTTTCGTTAATGAAATCGGTTGGTAAATATGCCACTTGAATACAATGGCGAAGGTTTTAATTCGATATCTCGAAATTTTTTGAAAAAAAGTGCCGTTTCGCAAAATTTAACACAGGATTCCCTATGCTGAAAATGGTCAATTTTTAAAATTTCTAAAAAAAGACAAGTTGCGTGTGTTTTGAGCCGGAAATGGGCCACTTGAAGCCAATGGAGGTGGTAAAAAATCGATATCTCGAAAAAAAATATTTGGCCATTTTTAAAGTTGAAAAATGAGAAGGGGGTACCCTTACCATTTTTCGCCAAAAATGGTATTTTTACAAAAATATTTTTTAGAATTTTTTCGTTAATGAAATCGGTTGGTAAATATGCCACTTGAAAACAATGGCGAAGGTTTTAATTCGATATCTCGAAATTTTTTGAAAAAAAGTGCCGTTTCGCAAAATTTAACACAGGATTCCCTATGCTGAAAATGGTCAATTTTTAAAATTTCGAAAAAAAGACAAGTTGCGTGTGTTTTGAGCCGGAAATGGGCCACTTGAAGCCAATGGAGGTGGTAAAAAATCGATATCTCGAAAAAAAATATTTGGCCATTTTTAAAGTTGAAAAATGAGAAGGGGGTACCCTTACCATTTTTCGGCAAAAATGGTATTTTTACAAAAATATTTTTTAGAATTTTTTCGTTAATGAAATCGGTTGGTAAATATGCCACTTGAAAACAATGGCGAAGGTTTTAATTCGATATCTCGAAATTTTTTGAAAAAAAGTGCCGTTTCGCAAAATTTAACACAGGATTCCCTATGCTGAAAATGGTCAATTTTTAAAATTTCGAAAAAAAGACAAGTTGCGTGTGTTTTGAGCCGGAAATGGGCCACTTGAAGCCAATGGAGGTGGTAAAAAATCGATATCTCGAAAAAAAATATTTGGCCATTTTTAAAGTTGAAAAATGGTAAGGGTACCCCCTTCTCATTTTTCAACTTTAAAAATGGCCAAAATTTTTTTTTCGAGATGTCGATTTTTTACCACCTCCATTGGCTTCAAGTGGCCCATTTCCGGCTCAAAACACACGCAACTTGTCTTTTTTTCGAAATTTTAAAAATTGACCATTTTCAGCATAGGGAATCCTGTGTTAAATTTTGCGAAACGGCACTTTTTTTCAAAAAATTTCGAGATATCGAATTAAAACCTTCGCCATTGTTTTCAAGTGGCATATTTACCAACCGATTTCATTAACGAAAAAATTCTAAAAAATTTTTTTGTAAAAATACCATTTTTGTCGAAAAATGGTAAGGGTACCCCCTTCTCATTTTTCAACTTTAAAAATGGCCAAATTTTTTTTTTCGAGATGTCGATTTTTTACCACCTCCATTGGCTTCAAGTGGCCCATTTCCGGCTCAAAACACACGCAACTTGTCTTTTTTTCGAAATTTTAAAAATTGACCATTTTCAGCATAGGGAATCCTGTGTTAAATTTTGCGAAACGGCACTTTTTTTCAAGAAATTTCGAGATATCGAATTAAAACCTCCGCCATTGTTTTCAAGTGGCATATTTACCAACCGATTTCATTAACAAAAAAATTCTAAAAAATTTTTTTGTAAAAATACCATTTTTGTCGAAAAATGGTAAGGGTACCCCCTTCTCATTTTTCAACTTTAAAAATGGCAAAAATGTTTTTTTCGAGATATCGATTTTTTACCACCTCCATTGGCTTCAAGTGGCCCATTTCCGGCTCAAAACACACGCAACTTGTCTTTTTTTCGAAATTTTAAAAATTGACCATTTTCAGCATAGGGAATCCTGTGTTAAATTTTGCGAAACGGCACTTTTTTTCAAAAAATTTCGAGATATCGAATTAAAACCTTCGCCATTGTTTTCAAGTGGCATATTTACCAACCGATTTCATTAACGAAAAAATTCTAAAAAATATTTTTGTAAAAATACCATTTTTGTCGAAAAATGGTAAGGGTACCCCCTTCTCATTTTTCAACTTTAAAAATGGCCAAATATTTTTTTTCGAGATATCGATTTTTTACCACCTCCATTGGCTTCAAGTGGCCCATTTCCGGCTCAAAACACACGCAACTTGTCTTTTTTTCGAAATTTTAAAAATTGACCATTTTCAGCATAGGGAATCCTGTGTTAAATTTTGCAAAACGGCACTTTTTTTCAAAAAATTTCGAGATATCGAATTAAAACCTTCGCCATTGTTTTCAAGTGGCATATTTACCAACCGATTTCATTAACGAAAAAATTCTAAAAAATTTTTTTGTAAAAATACCATTTTTGTCGAAAAATGGTAAGGGTACCCCCTTCTCATTTTTCAACTTTAAAAATGGCAAAATATTTTTTTTCGAGATATCGATTTTTTACCACCTCCATTGGCTTCAAGTGGCCCATTTCCGGCTCAAAACACACGCAACTTGTCTTTTTTTCGAAATTTTAAAAATTGACCATTTTCAGCATAGGGAATCCTGTGTTAAATTTTGCAAAACGGCACTTTTTTTCAAAAAATTTCGAGATATCGAATTAAAACCTTCGCCATTGTTTTCAAGTGGCATATTTACCAACCGATTTCATTAACGAAAAAATTCTAAAAAATTTTTTTGTAAAAATACCATTTTTGTCGAAAAATGGTAAGGGTACCCCCTTCTCATTTTTCAACTTTAAAAATGGCAAAAATTTTTTTTTCGAGATATCGATTTTTTACCACCTCCATTGGCTTCAAGTGGCCCATTTCCGGCTCAAAACACACGCAACTTGTCTTTTTTTCGAAATTTTAAAAATTGACCATTTTCAGCATAGGGAATCCTGTGTTAAATTTTGCAAAACGGCACTTTTTTTCAAAAAATTTCGAGATATCGAATTAAAACCTTCGCCATTGTTTTCAAGTGGCATATTTACCAACCGATTTCATTAACGAAAAAATTCTAAAAAATTTTTTTGTAAAAATACCATTTTTGTCGAAAAATGGTAAGGGTACCCCCTTCTCATTTTTCAACTTTAAAAATGGCAAAAATTTTTTTTTCGAGATATCGATTTTTTACCACCTCCATTGGCTTCAAGTGGCCCATTTCCGGCTCAAAACACACGCAACTTGTCTTTTTTTCGAAATTTTAAAAATTGACCATTTTCAGCATAGGGAATCCTGTGTTAAATTTTGCGAAACGGCACTTTTTTTCAAAAAATTTCGAGATATCGAATTAAAACCTTCGCCATTGTTTTCAAGTGGCATATTTACCAACCGATTTCATTAACGAAAAAATTCTAAAAAATTTTTTTGTAAAAATACCATTTTTGTCGAAAAATGGTAAGGGTACCCCCTTCTCATTTTTCAACTTCAAAAATGGCAAAAATTTTGTTTTCGAGATATCGATTTTTTACCACCTCCATTGGCTTCAAGTGGCCCATTTCCGGCTCAAAACACACGCAACTTGTCTTTTTTTCGAAATTTTAAAAATTGACCATTTTCAGCATAGGGAATCCTGTGTTAAATTTTGCGAAACGGCACTTTTTTTCAAAAAATTTCGAGATATCGAATTAAAACCTTCGCCATTGTTTTCAAGTGGCATATTTACCAACCGATTTCATTAACGAAAAAATTCTAAAAAATTTTTTTGTAAAAATACCATTTTTGGCGAAAAATGGTAAGCCTATACCCCTTCAATTTTTCGACAAAAAGTGGTATTTAAAAAAAAAAAAAATTTAGAATTTTTTCGTTAATGAAATCGGTTGGTAAATATGCCACTTGAAAACAATGGCGGAGGTTTTAATTCGATATCTCGAAATTTTTTGAAAAAAAGTGCCGTTTCGCAAAATTTAACACAGGATTCCCTATGCTGAAAATGGTCAATTTTTAAAATTTCGAAAAAAAGACAAGTTGCGTGTGTTTTGAGCCGGAAATGGGCCACTTGAAGCCAATGGAGGTGGTAAAAAATCGATATCTCGAAAAAAAATATTTGGCCATTTTTAAAGTTGAAAAATGAGAAGGGGGTACCCTTACCATTTTTCGACAAAAATGGTATTTTTACAAAAAATTTTTTTAGAATTTTTTCGTTAATGAAATCGGTTGGTAAATATGCCACTTGAAAACAATGGCGAAGGTTTTAATTCGATATCTCGAAATTTTTTGAAAAAAAGTGCCGTTTCGCAAAATTTAACACAGGATTCCCTATGCTGAAAATGGTCAATTTTTAAAATTTCGAAAAAAAGACAAGTTGCGTGTGTTTTGAGCCGGAAATGGGCCACCTGAAGCCAATGGAGGTGGTAAAAAATCGATATCTCGAAAAAAAATATTTGGCCATTTTTAAAGTTGAAAAATGAGAAGGGGGTACCCTTACCATTTTTCGCCAAAAATGGTATTTTTACAAAAATATTTTTTAGAATTTTTTCGTTAATGAAATCGGTTGGTAAATATGCCACTTGAAAACAATGGCGAAGGTTTTAATTCGATATCTCGAAATTTTTTGAAAAAAAGTGCCGTTTCGCAAAATTTAACACAGGATTCCCTATGCTGAAAATGGTCAATTTTTAAAATTTCGAAAAAAAGACAAGTTGCGTGTGTTTTGAGCCGGAAATGGGCCACTTGAAGCCAATGGAGGTGGTAAAAAATCGATATCTCGAAAAAAAAATTTTTGCCATTTTTAAAGTTGAAAAATGAGAAGGGGGTACCCTTACCATTTTTCGACAAAAATGGTATTTTTACAAAAAAATTTTTTAGAATTTTTTCGTTAATGAAATCGGTTGGTAAATATGCCACTTGAAAACAATGGCGAAGGTTTTAATTCGATATCTCGAAATTTTTTGAAAAAAAGTGCCGTTTTGCAAAATTTAACACAGGATTCCCTATGCTGAAAATGGTCAATTTTTAAAATTTCGAAAAAAAGACAAGTTGCGTGTGTTTTGAGCCGGAAATGGGCCACCTGAAGCCAATGGAGGTGGTAAAAAATCGATATCTCGAAAAAAAATATTTGGCTATTTTTAAAGTTGAAAAATGAGAAGGGGGTACCCTTACCATTTTTCGCCAAAAATGGTATTTTTACAAAAATATTTTTTAGAATTTTTTCGTTAATGAAATCGGTTGGTAAATATGCCACTTGAATACAATGGCGAAGGTTTTAATTCGATATCTCGAAATTTTTTGAAAAAAAGTGCCGTTTCGCAAAATTTAACACAGGATTCCCTATGCTGAAAATGGTCAATTTTTAAAATTTCGAAAAAAAGACAAGTTGCGTGTGTTTTGAGCCGGAAATGGGCCACTTGAAGCCAATGGAGGTGGTAAAAAATCGATATCTCGAAAAAAAATATTTGGCCATTTTTAAAGTTGAAAAATGAGAAGGGGGTACCCTTACCATTTTTCGCCAAAAATGGTATTTTTACAAAAATATTTTTTAGAATTTTTTCGTTAATGAAATCGGTTGGTAAATATGCCACTTGAAAACAATGGCGAAGGTTTTAATTCGATATCTCGAAATTTTTTGAAAAAAAGTGCCGTTTCGCAAAATTTAACACAGGATTCCCTATGCTGAAAATGTTCAATTTTTAAAATTTCGAAAAAAAGACAAGTTGCGTGTGTTTTGAGCCGGAAATGGGCCACCTGAAGCCAATGGAGGTGGTAAAAAATCGATATCTCGAAAAAAAATATTTGGCCATTTTTAAAGTTGAAAAATGAGAAGGGGGTACCCTTACCATTTTTCGCCAAAAATGGTATTTTTACAAAAATATTTTTTAGAATTTTTTCGTTAATGAAATCGGTTGGTAAATATGCCACTTGAATACAATGGCGAAGGTTTTAATTCGATATCTCGAAATTTTTTGAAAAAAAGTGCCGTTTCGCAAAATTTAACACAGGATTCCCTATGCTGAAAATGGTCAATTTTTAAAATTTCGAAAAAAAGACAAGTTGCGTGTGTTTTGAGCCGGAAATGGGCCACTTGAAGCCAATGGAGGTGGTAAAAAATCGATATCTCGAAAAAAAAATTTTTGCCATTTTTAAAGTTGAAAAATGAGAAGGGGGTACCCTTACCATTTTTCGACAAAAATGGTATTTTTACAAAAAAATTTTTTAGAATTTTTTCGTTAATGAAATCGGTTGGTAAATATGCCACTTGAAAACAATGGCGAAGGTTTTAATTCGATATCTCGAAATTTTTTGAAAAAAAGTGCCGTTTTGCAAAATTTAACACAGGATTCCCTATGCTGAAAATGGTCAATTTTTAAAATTTCGAAAAAAAGACAAGTTGCGTGTGTTTTGAGCCGGAAATGGGCCACCTGAAGCCAATGGAGGTGGTAAAAAATCGATATCTCGAAAAAAAATATTTGGCCATTTTTAAAGTTGAAAAATGAGAAGGGGGTACCCTTACCATTTTTCGCCAAAAATGGTATTTTTACAAAAATATTTTTTAGAATTTTTTCGTTAATGAAATCGGTTGGTAAATATGCCACTTGAATACAATGGCGAAGGTTTTAATTCGATATCTCGAAATTTTTTGAAAAAAAGTGCCGTTTCGCAAAATTTAACACAGGATTCCCTATGCTGAAAATGGTCAATTTTTAAAATTTCGAAAAAAAGACAAGTTGCGTGTGTTTTGAGCCGGAAATGGGCCACTTGAAGCCAATGGAGGTGGTAAAAAATCGATATCTCGAAAAAAAATATTTGGCCATTTTTAAAGTTGAAAAATGAGAAGGGGGTACCCTTACCATTTTTCGCCAAAAATGGTATTTTTACAAAAATATTTTTTAGAATTTTTTCGTTAATGAAATCGGTTGGTAAATATGCCACTTGAAAACAATGGCGAAGGTTTTAATTCGATATCTCGAAATTTTTTGAAAAAAAGTGCCGTTTCGCAAAATTTAACACAGGATTCCCTATGCTGAAAATGTTCAATTTTTAAAATTTCGAAAAAAAGACAAGTTGCGTGTGTTTTGAGCCGGAAATGGGCCACCTGAAGCCAATGGAGGTGGTAAAAAATCGATATCTCGAAAAAAAATATTTGGCCATTTTTAAAGTTGAAAAATGAGAAGGGGGTACCCTTACCATTTTTCGCCAAAAATGGTATTTTTACAAAAATATTTTTTAGAATTTTTTCGTTAATGAAATCGGTTGGTAAATATGCCACTTGAATACAATGGCGAAGGTTTTAATTCGATATCTCGAAATTTTTTGAAAAAAAGTGCCGTTTCGCAAAATTTAACACAGGATTCCCTATGCTGAAAATGGTCAATTTTTGAAATTTCGAAAAAAAGACAAGTTGCGTGTGTTTTGAGCCGGAAATGGGCCACTTGAAGCCAATGGAGGTGGTAAAAAATCGATATCTCGAAAAAAAATATTTGGCCATTTTTAAAGTTGAAAAATGAGAAGGGGGTACCCTTACCATTTTTCGACAAAAATGGTATTTTTACAAAAAAATTTTTTAGAATTTTTCCGTTAATGAAATCGGTTGGTAAATATGCCACTTGAAAACAATGGCGAAGGTTTTAATTCGATATCTCGAAATTTTTTGAAAAAAAGTGCCGTTTCGCAAAATTTAACACAGGATTCCCTATGCTGAAAATTGTCAATTTTTAAAATTTCGAAAAAAAGACAAGTTGCGTGTGTTTTGAGCCGGAAATGGGCCACTTGAAGCCAATGGAGGTGGTAAAAAATCGATATCTCGAAAAAAAAATTTTTGCCATTTTTAAAGTTGAAAAATGAGAAGGGGGTACCCTTACCATTTTTCGACAAAAATGGTATTTTTACAAAAAAATTTTTTAGAATTTTTTCGTTAATGAAATCGGTTGGTAAATATGCCACTTGAAAACAATGGCGAAGGTTTTAATTCGATATCTCGAAATTTTTTGAAAAAAAGTGCCGTTTTGCAAAATTTAACACAGGATTCCCTATGCTGAAAATGGTCAATTTTTAAAATTTCGAAAAAAAGACAAGTTGCGTGTGTTTTGAGCCGGAAATGGGCCACCTGAAGCCAATGGAGGTGGTAAAAAATCGATATCTCGAAAAAAAATATTTGGCCATTTTTAAAGTTGAAAAATGAGAAGGGGGTACCCTTACCATTTTTCGCCAAAAATGGTATTTTTACAAAAATATTTTTTAGAATTTTTTCGTTAATGAAATCGGTTGGTAAATATGCCACTTGAAAACAATGGCGAAGGTTTTAATTCGATATCTCGAAATTTTTTGAAAAAAAGTGCCGTTTCGCAAAATTTAACACAGGATTCCCTATGCTGAAAATGGTCAATTTTTAAAATTTCGAAAAAAAGACAAGTTGCGTGTGTTTTGAGCCGGAAATGGGCCACTTGAAGCCAATGGAGGTGGTAAAAAATCGATATCTCGAAAAAAAAATGTTTGCCATTTTTAAAGTTGAAAAATGAGAAGGGGGTACCCTTACCATTTTTCGACAAAAATGGTATTTTTACAAAAAAATTTTTTAGAATTTTTTCGTTAATGAAATCGGTTGGTAAATATGCCACTTGAAAACAATGGCGAAGGTTTTAATTCGATATCTCGAAATTTTTTGAAAAAAAGTGCCGTTTTGCAAAATTTAACACAGGATTCCCTATGCTGAAAATGGTCAATTTTTAAAATTTCGAAAAAAAGACAAGTTGCGTGTGTTTTGAGCCGGAAATGGGCCACTTGAAGCCAATGGAGGTGGTAAAAAATCGATATCTCGAAAAAAAATATTTGGCCATTTTTAAAGTTGAAAAATGAGAAGGGGGTACCCTTACCATTTTTCGCCAAAAATGGTATTTTTACAAAAATATTTTTTAGAATTTTTTCGTTAATGAAATCGGTTGGTAAATATGCCACTTGAAAACAATGGCGAAGGTTTTAATTCGATATCTCGAAATTTTTTGAAAAAAAGTGCCGTTTCGCGAAATTTAACACAGGATTCCCTATGCTGAAAATGGTCAATTTTTAAAATTTCGAAAAAAAGACAAGTTGCGTGTGTTTTGAGCCGGAAATGGGCCACTTGAAGCCAATGGAGGTGGTAAAAAATCGATATCTCGAAAAAAACATTTTTGCCATTTTTAAAGTTGAAAAATGAGAAGGGGGTACCCTTACCATTTTTCGACAAAAATGGTATTTTTACAAAAAAATTTTTTAGAATTTTTTCGTTAATGAAATCGGTTGGTAAATATGCCACTTGAAAACAATGGCGAAGGTTTTAATTCGATATCTCGAAATTTTTTGAAAAAAGTGCCGTTTCGCAAAATTTAACACAGGATTCCCTATGCTGAAAATCAACAATTTTTAAAATTTCGAAAAAAAGACAAGTTGCGTGTGTTTTGAGCCGGAAATGGGCCACTTGAAGCCAATGGAGGTGGTAAAAAATCGATATCTCGAAAAAAAAATTTTTGCCATTTTTAAAGTTGAAAAATGAGAAGGGGGTACCCTTACCATTTTTCGACAAAAATGGTATTTTTACAAAAAAATTTTTTAGAATTTTTCCGTTAATGAAATCGGTTGGTAAATATGCCACTTGAAAACAATGGCGAAGGTTTTAATTCGATATCTCGAAATTTTTTGAAAAAAAGTGCCATTTTGCAAAATTTAACACAGGATTCCCTATGCTGAAAATGGTCAATTTTTAAAATTTCGAAAAAAAGACAAGTTGCGTGTGTTTTGAGCCGGAAATGGGCCACTTGAAGCCAATGGAGGTGGTAAAAAATCGATATCTCGAAAAAAAATATTTGGCCATTTTTAAAGTTGAAAAATGGTAAGGGTACCCCCTTCTCATTTTTCAACTTTAAAAATGGCCAAATATTTTTTTTCGAGATATCGATTTTTTACCACCTCCATTGGCTTCAAGTGGCCCATTTCCGGCTCAAAACACACGCAACTTGTCTTTTTTTCGAAATTTTAAAAATTGACCATTTTCAGCATAGGGAATCCTGTGTTAAATTTTGCGAAACGGCACTTTTTTTCAAAAAATTTCGAGATATCGAATTAAAACCTTCGCCATTGTTTTCAAGTGGCATATTTACCAACCGATTTCATTAACGAAAAAATTCTAAAAAATTTTTTTGTAAAAATACCATTTTTGTCGAAAAATGGTAAGGGTACCCCCTTCTCATTTTTCAACTTTAAAAATGGCCAAATTTTTTTTTTCGAGATGTCGATTTTTTACCACCTCCATTGGCTTCAAGTGGCCCATTTCCGGCTCAAAACACACGCAACTTGTCTTTTTTTCGAAATTTTAAAAATTGACCATTTTCAGCATAGGGAATCCTGTGTTAAATTTTGCGAAACGGCACTTTTTTTCAAGAAATTTCGAGATATCGAATTAAAACCTCCGCCATTGTTTTCAAGTGGCATATTTACCAACCGATTTCATTAACAAAAAAATTCTAAAAAATTTTTTTGTAAAAATACCATTTTTGTCGAAAAATGGTAAGGGTACCCCCTTCTCATTTTTCAACTTTAAAAATGGCAAAAATTTTTTTTTCGAGATATCGATTTTTTACCACCTCCATTGGCTTCAAGTGGCCCATTTCCGGCTCAAAACACACGCAACTTGTCTTTTTTCGAAATTTTAAAAATTGACCATTTTCAGCATAGGGAATCCTGTGTTAAATTTTGCGAAACGGCACTTTTTTTCAAAAAATTTCGAGATATCGAATTAAAACCTTCGCCATTGTTTTCAAGTGGCATATTTACCAACCGATTTCATTAACGAAAAAATTCTAAAAAATTTTTTTGTAAAAATACCATTTTTGTCGAAAAATTGTAAGGGTACCCCCTTCTCATTTTTCAACTTCAAAAATGGCAAAAATGTTTTTTTCGAGATATCGATTTTTTACCACCTCCATTGGCTTCAAGTGGCCCATTTCCGGCTCAAAACACACGCAACTTGTCTTTTTTTCGAAATTTTAAAAATTGACCATTTTCAGCATAGGGAATCCTGTGTTAAATTTCGCGAAACGGCACTTTTTTTCAAAAAATTTCGAGATATCGAATTAAAACCTTCGCCATTGTATTCAAGTGGCATATTTACCAACCGATTTCATTAACGAAAAAATTCTAAAAAATTTTTTTGTAAAAATACCATTTTTGGCGAAAAATGGTAAGCCTATACCCCTTCAATTTTTCGACAAAAAGTGGTATTTAAAAAAAAAAAAAATTTAGAATTTTTTCGTTAATGAAATCGGTTGGTAAATATGCCACTTGAAAACAATGGCGGAGGTTTTAATTCGATATCTCGAAATTTTTTGAAAAAAAGTGCCGTTTCGCAAAATTTAACACAGGATTCCCTATGCTGAAAATGGTCAATTTTTAAAATTTCGAAAAAAAGACAAGTTGCGTGTGTTTTGAGCCGGAAATGGGCCACTTGAAGCCAATGGAGGTGGTAAAAAATCGATATCTCGAAAAAAAAATTTTTGCCATTTTTAAAGTTGAAAAATGAGAAGGGGGTACCCTTACCATTTTTCGACAAAAATGGTATTTTTACAAAAAAATTTTTTAGAATTTTTTCGTTAATGAAATCGGTTGGTAAATATGCCACTTGAAAACAATGGCGAAGGTTTTAATTCGATATCTCGAAATTTTTTGAAAAAAAGTGCCGTTTCGCAAAATTTAACACAGGATTCCCTATGCTGAAAATGGTCAATTTTTAAAATTTCGAAAAAAAGACAAGTTGCGTGTGTTTTGAGCCGGAAATGGGCCACTTGAAGCCAATGGAGGTGGTAAAAAATCGATATCTCGAAAAAAAATTTTTGCCATTTTTAAAGTTGAAAAATGAGAAGGGGGTACCCTTACCATTTTTCACCAAAAATGGTATTTTTACAAAAATATTTTTTAGAATTTTTTCGTTAATGAAATCGGTTGGTAAATATGCCACTTGAAAACAATGGCGAAGGTTTTAATTCGATATCTCGAAATTTTTTGAAAAAAAGTGCCGTTTTGCAAAATTTAACACAGGATTCCCTATGCTGAAAATGGTCAATTTTTAAAATTTCGAAAAAAAGACAAGTTGCGTGTGTTTTGAGCCGGAAATGGGCCACTTGAAGCCAATGGAGGTGGTAAAAAATCGATATCTCGAAAAAAAATATTTGGCCATTTTTAAAGTTGAAAAATGAGAAGGGGGTACCCTTACCATTTTTCGCCAAAAATGGTATTTTTACAAAAATATTTTTTAGAATTTTTTCGTTAATGAAATCGGTTGGTAAATATGCCACTTGAATACAATGGCGAAGGTTTTAATTCGATATCTCGAAATTTTTTGAAAAAAAGTGCCGTTTCGCAAAATTTAACACAGGATTCCCTATGCTGAAAATGGTCAATTTTTAAAATTTCGAAAAAAAGACAAGTTGCGTGTGTTTTGAGCCGGAAATGGGCCACTTGAAGCCAATGGAGGTGGTAAAAAATCGATATCTCGAAAAAAAATTTTTGCCATTTTTAAAGTTGAAAAATGAGAAGGGGGTACCCTTACCATTTTTCACCAAAAATGGTATTTTTACAAAAATATTTTTTAGAATTTTTTCGTTAATGAAATCGGTTGGTAAATATGCCACTTGAAAACAATGGCGAAGGTTTTAATTCGATATCTCGAAATTTTTTGAAAAAAAGTGCCGTTTTGCAAAATTTAACACAGGATTCCCTATGCTGAAAATGGTCAATTTTTAAAATTTCGAAAAAAAGACAAGTTGCGTGTGTTTTGAGCCGGAAATGGGCCACTTGAAGCCAATGGAGGTGGTAAAAAATCGATATCTCGAAAAAAAATATTTGGCCATTTTTAAAGTTGAAAAATGAGAAGGGGGTACCCTTACCATTTTTCGCCAAAAATGGTATTTTTACAAAAATATTTTTTAGAATTTTTTCGTTAATGAAATCGGTTGGTAAATATGCCACTTGAATACAATGGCGAAGGTTTTAATTCGATATCTCGAAATTTTTTGAAAAAAAGTGCCGTTTCGCAAAATTTAACACAGGATTCCCTATGCTGAAAATGGTCAATTTTTAAAATTTCTAAAAAAAGACAAGTTGCGTGTGTTTTGAGCCGGAAATGGGCCACTTGAAGCCAATGGAGGTGGTAAAAAATCGATATCTCGAAAAAAAATATTTGGCCATTTTTAAAGTTGAAAAATGAGAAGGGGGTACCCTTACCATTTTTCGCCAAAAATGGTATTTTTACAAAAATATTTTTTAGAATTTTTTCGTTAATGAAATCGGTTGGTAAATATGCCACTTGAAAACAATGGCGAAGGTTTTAATTCGATATCTCGAAATTTTTTGAAAAAAAGTGCCGTTTCGCAAAATTTAACACAGGATTCCCTATGCTGAAAATGGTCAATTTTTAAAATTTCGAAAAAAAGACAAGTTGCGTGTGTTTTGAGCCGGAAATGGGCCACTTGAAGCCAATGGAGGTGGTAAAAAATCGATATCTCGAAAAAAAAATTTTTGCCATTTTTAAAGTTGAAAAATGAGAAGGGGGTACCCTTACCATTTTTCGACAAAAATGGTATTTTTACAAAAAAATTTTTTAGAATTTTTTCGTTAATGAAATCGGTTGGTAAATATGCCACTTGAAAACAATGGCGAAGGTTTTAATTCGATATCTCGAAATTTTTTGAAAAAAAGTGCCGTTTCGCAAAATTTAACACAGGATTCCCTATGCTGAAAATGGTCAATTTTTAAAATTTCGAAAAAAAGACAAGTTGCGTGTGTTTTGAGCCGGAAATGGGCCACTTGAAGCCAATGGAGGTGGTAAAAAATCGATATCTCGAAAAAAACATTTTTGGCCATTTTTAAAGTTGAAAAATGAGAAGGGGGTACCCTTACCATTTTTCGACAAAAATGGTATTTTTACAAAAATATTTTTTAGAATTTTTTCGTTAATGAAATCGGTTGGTAAATATGCCACTTGAAAACAATGGCGAAGGTTTTAATTCGATATCTCGAAATTTTTTGAAAAAAAGTGCCGTTTCGCAAAATTTAACACAGGATTCCCTATGCTGAAAATGGTCAATTTTTAAAATTTCGAAAAAAAGACAAGTTGCGTGTGTTTTGAGCCGGAAATGGGCCACTTGAAGCCAATGGAGGTGGTAAAAAATCGATATCTCGAAAAAAAATATTTGGCCATTTTTAAAGTTGAAAAATGAGAAGGGGGTACCCTTACCATTTTTCGCCAAAAATGGTATTTTTACAAAAATATTTTTTAGAATTTTTTCGTTAATGAAATCGGTTGGTAAATATGCCACTTGAATACAATGGCGAAGGTTTTAATTCGATATCTCGAAATTTTTTGAAAAAAAGTGCCGTTTCGCAAAATTTAACACAGGATTCCCTATGCTGAAAATGGTCAATTTTTAAAATTTCGAAAAAAAGACAAGTTGCGTGTGTTTTGAGCCGGAAATGGGCCACTTGAAGCCAATGGAGGTGGTAAAAAATCGATATCTCGAAAAAAAATTTTTGCCATTTTTAAAGTTGAAAAATGAGAAGGGGGTACCCTTACCATTTTTCACCAAAAATGGTATTTTTACAAAAATATTTTTTAGAATTTTTTCGTTAATGAAATCGGTTGGTAAATATGCCACTTGAAAACAATGGCGAAGGTTTTAATTCGATATCTCGAAATTTTTTGAAAAAAAGTGCCGTTTTGCAAAATTTAACACAGGATTCCCTATGCTGAAAATGGTCAATTTTTAAAATTTCGAAAAAAAGACAAGTTGCGTGTGTTTTGAGCCGGAAATGGGCCACTTGAAGCCAATGGAGGTGGTAAAAAATCGATATCTCGAAAAAAAATATTTGGCCATTTTTAAAGTTGAAAAATGAGAAGGGGGTACCCTTACCATTTTTCGCCAAAAATGGTATTTTTACAAAAATATTTTTTAGAATTTTTTCGTTAATGAAATCGGTTGGTAAATATGCCACTTGAATACAATGGCGAAGGTTTTAATTCGATATCTCGAAATTTTTTGAAAAAAAGTGCCGTTTCGCAAAATTTAACACAGGATTCCCTATGCTGAAAATGGTCAATTTTTAAAATTTCTAAAAAAAGACAAGTTGCGTGTGTTTTGAGCCGGAAATGGGCCACTTGAAGCCAATGGAGGTGGTAAAAAATCGATATCTCGAAAAAAAATATTTGGCCATTTTTAAAGTTGAAAAATGAGAAGGGGGTACCCTTACCATTTTTCGCCAAAAATGGTATTTTTACAAAAATATTTTTTAGAATTTTTTCGTTAATGAAATCGGTTGGTAAATATGCCACTTGAAAACAATGGCGAAGGTTTTAATTCGATATCTCGAAATTTTTTGAAAAAAAGTGCCGTTTCGCAAAATTTAACACAGGATTCCCTATGCTGAAAATGGTCAATTTTTAAAATTTCGAAAAAAAGACAAGTTGCGTGTGTTTTGAGCCGGAAATGGGCCACTTGAAGCCAATGGAGGTGGTAAAAAATCGATATCTCGAAAAAAAAATTTTTGCCATTTTTAAAGTTGAAAAATGAGAAGGGGGTACCCTTACCATTTTTCGACAAAAATGGTATTTTTACAAAAAAATTTTTTAGAATTTTTTCGTTAATGAAATCGGTTGGTAAATATGCCACTTGAAAACAATGGCGAAGGTTTTAATTCGATATCTCGAAATTTTTTGAAAAAAAGTGCCGTTTCGCAAAATTTAACACAGGATTCCCTATGCTGAAAATGGTCAATTTTTAAAATTTCGAAAAAAAGACAAGTTGCGTGTGTTTTGAGCCGGAAATGGGCCACTTGAAGCCAATGGAGGTGGTAAAAAATCGATATCTCGAAAAAAACATTTTTGGCCATTTTTAAAGTTGAAAAATGAGAAGGGGGTACCCTTACCATTTTTCGACAAAAATGGTATTTTTACAAAAAAATTTTTTAGAATTTTTTCGTTAATGAAATCGGTTGGTAAATATGCCACTTGAAAACAATGGCGAAGGTTTTAATTCGATATCTCGAAATTTTTTGAAAAAAAGTGCCGTTTCGCAAAATTTAACACAGGATTCCCTATGCTGAAAATGGTCAATTTTTAAAATTTCGAAAAAAAGACAAGTTGCGTGTGTTTTGAGCCGGAAATGGGCCACTTGAAGCCAATGGAGGTGGTAAAAAATCGATATCTCGAAAAAAACATTTTTGGCCATTTTTAAAGTTGAAAAATGAGAAGGGGGTACCCTTACCATTTTTCGACAAAAATGGTATTTTTACAAAAAAATTTTTTAGAATTTTTTCGTTAATGAAATCGGTTGGTAAATATGCCACTTGAAAACAATGGCGAAGGTTTTAATTCGATATCTCGAAATTTTTTGAAAAAAAGTGCCGTTTCGCAAAATTTAACACAGGATTCCCTATGCTGAAAATGGTCAATTTTTAAAATTTCGAAAAAAAGACAAGTTGCGTGTGTTTTGAGCCGGAAATGGGCCACTTGAAGCCAATGGAGGTGGTAAAAAATCGATATCTCGAAAAAAAATTTTTGCCATTTTTAAAGTTGAAAAATGAGAAGGGGGTACCCCTACCATTTTTCGCCAAAAATGGTATTTTTACAAAAATATTTTTTAGAATTTTTTCGTTAATGAAATCGGTTGGTAAATATGCCACTTGAAAACAATGGCGAAGGTTTTAATTCGATATCTCGAAATTTTTTGAAAAAAAGTGCCGTTTCGCAAAATTTAACACAGGATTCCCTATGCTGAAAATGGTCAATTTTTAAAATTTCTAAAAAAAGACAAGTTGCGTGTGTTTTGAGCCGGAAATGGGCCACTTGAAGCCAATGGAGGTGGTAAAAAATCGATATCTCGAAAAAAAAATTTTTGCCATTTTTAAAGTTGAAAAATGAGAAGGGGGTACCCTTACCATTTTTCGACAAAAATGGTATTTTTACAAAAAAATTTTTTAGAATTTTTTCGTTAATGAAATCGGTTGGTAAATATGCCACTTGAAAACAATGGCGAAGGGTTTAATTCGATATCTCGAAATTTTTTGAAAAAAAGTGCCGTTTTGCAAAATTTAACACAGGATTCCCTATGCTGAAAATGGTCAATTTTTAAAATTTCGAAAAAAAGACAAGTTGCGTGTGTTTTGAGCCGGAAATGGGCCACTTGAAGCCAATGGAGGTGGTAAAAAATCGATATCTCGAAAAAAAATATTTGGCCATTTTTAAAGTTGAAAAATGAGAAGGGGGTACCCTTACCATTTTTCGCCAAAAATGGTATTTTTACAAAAATATTTTTTAGAATTTTTTCGTTAATGAAATCGGTTGGTAAATATGCCACTTGAAAACAATGGCG
This sequence comes from Exephanes ischioxanthus, assembly GCA_958510785.1. Classification (NCBI taxonomy): domain Eukaryota; kingdom Metazoa; phylum Arthropoda; class Insecta; order Hymenoptera; family Ichneumonidae; genus Exephanes; species Exephanes ischioxanthus. The sequence continues at coordinate 10,904,175 of OY294023.1, read as the reverse complement.
AAGGTTTTAATTCGATATCTCGAAATTTTTTGAAAAAAAGTGCCGTTTCGCAAAATTTAACATAGGATTCCCTATGCTGAAAATGGTCAATTTTTAAAATTTCGAAAAAAAGACAAGTTGCGTGTGTTTTGAGCCGGAAAGGGGCCACTTGAAGCCAATGGAGGTGGTAAAAAATCGATATCTCGAAAAAAACATTTTTGCCATTTTTAAAGTTGAAAAATGAGAAGGGGGTACCCTTACCATTTTTCGACAAAAATGGTATTTTTACAAAAAAATTTTTTAGAATTTTTTCGTTAATGAAATCGGTTGGTAAATATGCCACTTGAAAACAATGGCGAAGGTTTTAATTCGATATCTCGAAATTTTTTGAAAAAAAGTGCCGTTTCGCAAAATTTAACACAGGATTCCCTATGCTGAAAATTGTCAATTTTTAAAATTTCGAAAAAAAGACAAGTTGCGTGTGTTTTGAGCCGGAAATGGGCCACTTGAAGCCAATGGAGGTGGTAAAAAATCGATATCTCGAAAAAAAAATTTTGCCATTTTTAAAGTTGAAAAATGAGAAGGGGGTACCCTTACCATTTTTCGACAAAAATGGTATTTTTACAAAAAAATTTTTTAGAATTTTTTCGTTAATGAAATCGGTTGGTAAATATGCCACTTGAAAACAATGGCGAAGGTTTTAATTCGATATCTCGAAATTTTTTGAAAAAAAGTGCCGTTTCGCAAAATTTAACACAGGATTCCCTATGCTGAAAATGGTCAATTTTTAAAATTTCGAAAAAAAGACAAGTTGCGTGTGTTTTGAGCCGGAAATGGGCCACTTGAAGCCAATGGAGGTGGTAAAAAATCGATATCTCGAAAAAAACATTTTTGCCATTTTTAAAGTTGAAAAATGAGAAGGGGGTACCCTTACCATTTTTCGCCAAAAATGGTATTTTTACAAAAATATTTTTTAGAATTTTTTCGTTAATGAAATCGGTTGGTAAATATGCCACTTGAAAACAATGGCGAAGGTTTTAATTCGATATCTCGAAATTTTTTGAAAAAAAGTGCCGTTTCGCAAAATTTAACATAGGATTCCCTATGCTGAAAATGGTCAATTTTTAAAATTTCGAAAAAAAGACAAGTTGCGTGTGTTTTGAGCCGGAAAGGGGCCACTTGAAGCCAATGGAGGTGGTAAAAAATCGATATCTCGAAAAAAACATTTTTGCCATTTTTAAAGTTGAAAAATGAGAAGGGGGTACCCTTACCATTTTTCGACAAAAATGGTATTTTTACAAAAAAATTTTTTAGAATTTTTTCGTTAATGAAATCGGTTGGTAAATATGCCACTTGAAAACAATGGCGAAGGTTTTAATTCGATATCTCGAAATTTTTTGAAAAAAAGTGCCGTTTCGCAAAATTTAACACAGGATTCCCTATGCTGAAAATGGTCAATTTTTAAAATTTCGAAAAAAAGACAAGTTGCGTGTGTTTTGAGCCGGAAATGGGCCACTTGAAGCCAATGGAGGTGGTAAAAAATCGATATCTCGAAAAAAAATATTTGGCCATTTTTAAAGTTGAAAAATGAGAAGGGGGTACCCTTACCATTTTTCGACAAAAATGGTATTTTTACAAAAAAATTTTTTAGAATTTTTTCGTTAATGAAATCGGTTGGTAAATATGCCACTTGAAAACAATGGCGAAGGTTTTAATTCGATATCTCGAAATTTTTTGAAAAAAAGTGCCGTTTCGCAAAATTTAACACAGGATTCCCTATGCTGAAAATGGTCAATTTTTAAAATTTCGAAAAAAAGACAAGTTGCGTGTGTTTTGAGCCGGAAATGGGCCACTTGAAGCCAATGGAGGTGGTAAAAAATCGATATCTCGAAAAAAAATATTTGGCCATTTTTAAAGTTGAAAAATGAGAAGGGGGTACCCTTACCATTTTTCGCCAAAAATGGTATTTTTACAAAAATATTTTTTAGAATTTTTTCGTTAATGAAAGCGGTTGGTAAATATGCCACTTGAAAACAATGGCGAAGGTTTTAATTCGATATCTCGAAATTTTTTGAAAAAAAGTGCCGTTTCGCAAAATTTAACACAGGATTCCCTATGCTGAAAATTGTCAATTTTTAAAATTTCGAAAAAAAGACAAGTTGCGTGTGTTTTGAGCCGGAAATGGGCCACTTGAAGCCAATGGAGGTGGTAAAAAATCGATATCTCGAAAAAAAAAATTTTGCCATTTTTAAATTTGAAAAATGAGAAGGGGGTACCCTTACCATTTTTCGACAAAAATGGTATTTTTACAAAAAAATTTTTTAGAATTTTTTCGTTAATGAAATCGGTTGGTAAATATGCCACTTGAAAACAATGGCGGAGGTTTTAATTCGATATCTCGAAATTTTTTGAAAAAAAGTGCCGTTTCGCAAAATTTAACACAGGATTCCCTATGCTGAAAATGGTCAATTTTTAAAATTTCGAAAAAAAGACAAGTTGCGTGTGTTTTGAGCCGGAAATGGGCCACTTGAAGCCAATGGAGGTGGTAAAAAATCGATATCTCGAAAAAAAATATTTGGCCATTTTTAAAGTTGAAAAATGAGAAGGGGGTACCCTTACCATTTTTCGCCAAAAATGGTATTTTTACAAAAATATTTTTTAGAATTTTTTCGTTAATGAAATCGGTTGGTAAATATGCCACTTGAAAACAATGGCGAAGGTTTTAATTCGATATCTCGAAATTTTTTGAAAAAAAGTGCCGTTTCGCAAAATTTAACACAGGATTCCCTATGCTGAAAATGGTCAATTTTTAAAATTTCGAAAAAAAGACAAGTTGCGTGTGTTTTGAGCCGGAAATGGGCCACTTGAAGCCAATGGAGGTGGTAAAAAATCGATATCTCGAAAAAAACATTTTTGCCATTTTTAAAGTTGAAAAATGAGAAGGGGGTACCCTTACCATTTTTCGACAAAAATGGTATTTTTACAAAAAAATTTTTTAGAATTTTTTCGTTAATGAAATCGGTTGGTAAATATGCCACTTGAAAACAATGGCGAAGGTTTTAATTCGATATCTCGAAATTTTTTGAAAAAAAGTGCCGTTTCGCAAAATTTAACACAGGATTCCCTATGCTGAAAATGGTCAATTTTTAAAATTTCGAAAAAAAGACAAGTTGCGTGTGTTTTGAGCCGGAAATGGGCCACTTGAAGCCAATGGAGGTGGTAAAAAATCGATATCTCGAAAAAAAAAATTTTGCCATTTTTAAAGTTGAAAAATGAGAAGGGGGTACCCTTACCATTTTTCGACAAAAATGGTATTTTTACAAAAAAATTTTTTAGAATTTTTTCGTTAATGAAATCGGTTGGTAAATATGCCACTTGAAAACAATGGCGGAGGTTTTAATTCGATATCTCGAAATTTTTTGAAAAAAAGTGCCGTTTCGCAAAATTTAACACAGGATTCCCTATGCTGAAAATGGTCAATTTTTAAAATTTCGAAAAAAAGACAAGTTGCGTGTGTTTTGAGCCGGAAATGGGCCACTTGAAGCCAATGGAGGTGGTAAAAAATCGATATCTCGAAAAAAAATATTTGGCCATTTTTAAAGTTGAAAAATGAGAAGGGGGTACCCTTACCATTTTTCGCCAAAAATGGTATTTTTACAAAAATATTTTTTAGAATTTTTTCGTTAATGAAATCGGTTGGTAAATATGCCACTTGAAAACAATGGCGAAGGTTTTAATTCGATATCTCGAAATTTTTTGAAAAAAAGTGCCGTTTCGCAAAATTTAACACAGGATTCCCTATGCTGAAAATGGTCAATTTTTAAAATTTCGAAAAAAAGACAAGTTGCGTGTGTTTTGAGCCGGAAATGGGCCACTTGAAGCCAATGGAGGTGGTAAAAAATCGATATCTCGAAAAAAAAAATTTTGCCATTTTTAAAGTTGAAAAATGAGAAGGGGGTACCCTTACCATTTTTCGCCAAAAATGGTATTTTTACAAAAATATTTTTTAGAATTTTTTCGTTAATGAAATCGGTTGGTAAATATGCCACTTGAAAACAATGGCGAAGGTTTTAATTCGATATCTCGAAATTTTTTGAAAAAAAGTGCCGTTTCGCAAAATTTAACACAGGATTCCCTATGCTGAAAATGGTCAATTTTTAAAATTTCGAAAAAAAGACAAGTTGCGTGTGTTTTGAGCCGGAAATGGGCCACTTGAAGCCAATGGAGGTGGTAAAAAATCGATATCTCGAAAAAAAATATTTGGCCATTTTTAAAGTTGAAAAATGAGAAGGGGGTACCCTTACCATTTTTCGACAAAAATGGTATTTTTACAAAAAAATTTTTTAGAATTTTTTCGTTAATGAAATCGGTTGGTAAATATGCCACTTGAAAACAATGGCGAAGGTTTTAATTCGATATCTCGAAATTTTTTGAAAAAAAGTGCCGTTTCGCAAAATTTAACACAGGATTCCCTATGCTGAAAATGGTCAATTTTTAAAATTTCGAAAAAAAGACAAGTTGCGTGTGTTTTGAGCCGGAAATGGGCCACTTGAAGCCAATGGAGGTGGTAAAAAATCGATATCTCGAAAAAAAATATTTGGCCATTTTTAAAGTTGAAAAATGAGAAGGGGGTACCCTTACCATTTTTCGCCAAAAATGGTATTTTTACAAAAATATTTTTTAGAATTTTTTCGTTAATGAAAGCGGTTGGTAAATATGCCACTTGAAAACAATGGCGAAGGTTTTAATTCGATATCTCGAAATTTTTTGAAAAAAAGTGCCGTTTCGCAAAATTTAACACAGGATTCCCTATGCTGAAAATTGTCAATTTTTAAAATTTCGAAAAAAAGACAAGTTGCGTGTGTTTTGAGCCGGAAATGGGCCACTTGAAGCCAATGGAGGTGGTAAAAAATCGATATCTCGAAAAAAAAAATTTTGCCATTTTTAAAGTTGAAAAATGAGAAGGGGGTACCCTTACCATTTTTCGCCAAAAATGGTATTTTTACAAAAATATTTTTTAGAATTTTTTCGTTAATGAAATCGGTTGGTAAATATGCCACTTGAAAACAATGGCGAAGGTTTTAATTCGATATCTCGAAATTTTTTGAAAAAAAGTGCCGTTTCGCAAAATTTAACACAGGATTCCCTATGCTGAAAATGGTCAATTTTTAAAATTTCGAAAAAAAGACAAGTTGCGTGTGTTTTGAGCCGGAAATGGGCCACTTGAAGCCAATGGAGGTGGTAAAAAATCGATATCTCGAAAAAAACATTTTTGCCATTTTTAAAGTTGAAAAATGAGAAGGGGGTACCCTTACCATTTTTCGACAAAAATGGTATTTTTACAAAAAAATTTTTTAGAATTTTTTCGTTAATGAAATCGGTTGGTAAATATGCCACTTGAAAACAATGGCGAAGGTTTTAATTCGATATCTCGAAATTTTTTGAAAAAAAGTGCCGTTTCGCAAAATTTAACACAGGATTCCCTATGCTGAAAATGGTCAATTTTTAAAATTTCGAAAAAAAGACAAGTTGCGTGTGTTTTGAGCCGGAAATGGGCCACTTGAAGCCAATGGAGGTGGTAAAAAATCGATATCTCGAAAAAAAAAATTTTGCCATTTTTAAAGTTGAAAAATGAGAAGGGGGTACCCTTACCATTTTTCGACAAAAATGGTATTTTTACAAAAAAATTTTTTAGAATTTTTTCGTTAATGAAATCGGTTGGTAAATATGCCACTTGAAAACAATGGCGGAGGTTTTAATTCGATATCTCGAAATTTTTTGAAAAAAAGTGCCGTTTCGCAAAATTTAACACAGGATTCCCTATGCTGAAAATGGTCAATTTTTAAAATTTCGAAAAAAAGACAAGTTGCGTGTGTTTTGAGCCGGAAATGGGCCACTTGAAGCCAATGGAGGTGGTAAAAAATCGATATCTCGAAAAAAAATATTTGGCCATTTTTAAAGTTGAAAAATGAGAAGGGGGTACCCTTACCATTTTTCGCCAAAAATGGTATTTTTACAAAAATATTTTTTAGAATTTTTTCGTTAATGAAATCGGTTGGTAAATATGCCACTTGAAAACAATGGCGAAGGTTTTAATTCGATATCTCGAAATTTTTTGAAAAAAAGTGCCGTTTCGCAAAATTTAACACAGGATTCCCTATGCTGAAAATGGTCAATTTTTAAAATTTCGAAAAAAAGACAAGTTGCGTGTGTTTTGAGCCGGAAATGGGCCACTTGAAGCCAATGGAGGTGGTAAAAAATCGATATCTCGAAAAAAACATTTTTGCCATTTTTAAAGTTGAAAAATGAGAAGGGGGTACCCTTACCATTTTTCGACAAAAATGGTATTTTTACAAAAAAATTTTTTAGAATTTTTTCGTTAATGAAATCGGTTGGTAAATATGCCACTTGAAAACAATGGCGAAGGTTTTAATTCGATATCTCGAAATTTTTTGAAAAAAAGTGCCGTTTCGCAAAATTTAACACAGGATTCCCTATGCTGAAAATGGTCAATTTTTAAAATTTCGAAAAAAAGACAAGTTGCGTGTGTTTTGAGCCGGAAATGGGCCACTTGAAGCCAATGGAGGTGGTAAAAAATCGATATCTCGAAAAAAAAAATTTTGCCATTTTTAAAGTTGAAAAATGAGAAGGGGGTACCCTTACCATTTTTCGACAAAAATGGTATTTTTACAAAAAAATTTTTTAGAATTTTTTCGTTAATGAAATCGGTTGGTAAATATGCCACTTGAAAACAATGGCGGAGGTTTTAATTCGATATCTCGAAATTTTTTGAAAAAAAGTGCCGTTTCGCAAAATTTAACACAGGATTCCCTATGCTGAAAATGGTCAATTTTTAAAATTTCGAAAAAAAGACAAGTTGCGTGTGTTTTGAGCCGGAAATGGGCCACTTGAAGCCAATGGAGGTGGTAAAAAATCGATATCTCGAAAAAAAATATTTGGCCATTTTTAAAGTTGAAAAATGAGAAGGGGGTACCCTTACCATTTTTCGCCAAAAATGGTATTTTTACAAAAATATTTTTTAGAATTTTTTCGTTAATGAAATCGGTTGGTAAATATGCCACTTGAAAACAATGGCGAAGGTTTTAATTCGATATCTCGAAATTTTTTGAAAAAAAGTGCCGTTTCGCAAAATTTAACACAGGATTCCCTATGCTGAAAATGGTCAATTTTTAAAATTTCGAAAAAAAGACAAGTTGCGTGTGTTTTGAGCCGGAAATGGGCCACTTGAAGCCAATGGAGGTGGTAAAAAATCGATATCTCGAAAAAAAAAATTTTGCCATTTTTAAAGTTGAAAAATGAGAAGGGGGTACCCTTACCATTTTTCGACAAAAATGGTATTTTTACAAAAAAATTTTTTAGAATTTTTTCGTTAATGAAATCGGTTGGTAAATATGCCACTTGAAAACAATGGCGGAGGTTTTAATTCGATATCTCGAAATTTTTTGAAAAAAAGTGCCGTTTCGCAAAATTTAACACAGGATTCCCTATGCTGAAAATGGTCAATTTTTAAAATTTCGAAAAAAAGACAAGTTGCGTGTGTTTTGAGCCGGAAATGGGCCACTTGAAGCCAATGGAGGTGGTAAAAAATCGATATCTCGAAAAAAAATATTTGGCCATTTTTAAAGTTGAAAAATGAGAAGGGGGTACCATTTCCTTACCATTTTTCGCCAAAAATGGTATTTTTACAAAAATATTTTTTAGAATTTTTTCGTTAATGAAATCGGTTGGTAAATATGCCACTTGAAAACAATGGCGAAGGTTTTAATTCGATATCTCGAAATTTTTTGAAAAAAAGTGCCGTTTCGCAAAATTTAACACAGGATTCCCTATGCTGAAAATGGTCAATTTTTAAAATTTCGAAAAAAAGACAAGTTGCGTGTGTTTTGAGCCGGAAATGGGCCACTTGAAGCCAATGGAGGTGGTAAAAAATCGATATCTCGAAAAAAACATTTTTGCCATTTTTAAAGTTGAAAAATGAGAAGGGGGTACCCTTACCATTTTTCGACAAAAATGGTATTTTTACAAAAAAATTTTTTAGAATTTTTTCGTTAATGAAATCGGTTGGTAAATATGCCACTTGAAAACAATGGCGAAGGTTTTAATTCGATATCTCGAAATTTTTTGAAAAAAAGTGCCGTTTCGCAAAATTTAACACAGGATTCCCTATGCTGAAAATGGTCAATTTTTAAAATTTCGAAAAAAAGACAAGTTGCGTGTGTTTTGAGCCGGAAATGGGCCACTTGAAGCCAATGGAGGTGGTAAAAAATCGATATCTCGAAAAAAAAATTTTTGCCATTTTTAAAGTTGAAAAATGAGAAGGGGGTACCCTTACCATTTTTCGCCAAAAATGGTATTTTTACAAAAATATTTTTTAGAATTTTTTCGTTAATGAAATCGGTTGGTAAATATGCCACTTAAAAACAATGGCGAAGGTTTTAATTCGATATCTCGAAATTTTTTGAAAAAAAGTGCCGTTTCGCAAAATTTAACACAGGATTCCCTATGCTGAAAATGGTCAATTTTTAAAATTTCGAAAAAAAGACAAGTTGCGTGTGTTTTGAGCCGGAAATGGGCCACTTGAAGCCAATGGAGGTGGTAAAAAATCGATATCTCGAAAAAAACATTTTTGCCATTTTTAAAGTTGAAAAATGAGAAGGGGGTACCCTTACCATTTTTCGACAAAAATGGTATTTTTACAAAAAAATTTTTTAGAATTTTTTCGTTAATGAAATCGGTTGGTAAATATGCCACTTGAAAACAATGGCGAAGGTTTTAATTCGATATCTCGAAATTTTTTGAAAAAAAGTGCCGTTTCGCAAAATTTAACACAGGATTCCCTATGCTGAAAATTGTCAATTTTTAAAATTTCGAAAAAAAGACAAGTTGCGTGTGTTTTGAGCCGGAAATGGGCCACTTGAAGCCAATGGAGGTGGTAAAAAATCGATATCTCGAAAAAAAAATTTTGCCATTTTTAAAGTTGAAAAATGAGAAGGGGGTACCCTTACCATTTTTCGACAAAAATGGTATTTTTACAAAAAAATTTTTTAGAATTTTTTCGTTAATGAAATCGGTTGGTAAATATGCCACTTGAAAACAATGGCGGAGGTTTTAATTCGATATCTCGAAATTTTTTGAAAAAAAGTGCCGTTTCGCAAAATTTAACACAGGATTCCCTATGCTGAAAATGGTCAATTTTTAAAATTTCGAAAAAAAGACAAGTTGCGTGTGTTTTGAGCCGGAAATGGGCCACTTGAAGCCAATGGAGGTGGTAAAAAATCGATATCTCGAAAAAAAATATTTGGCCATTTTTAAAGTTGAAAAATGAGAAGGGGGTACCCTTACCATTTTTCGCCAAAAATGGTATTTTTACAAAAATATTTTTTAGAATTTTTTCGTTAATGAAATCGGTTGGTAAATATGCCACTTGAAAACAATGGCGAAGGTTTTAATTCGATATCTCGAAATTTTTTGAAAAAAAGTGCCGTTTCGCAAAATTTAACACAGGATTCCCTATGCTGAAAATGGTCAATTTTTAAAATTTCGAAAAAAAGACAAGTTGCGTGTGTTTTGAGCCGGAAATGGGCCACTTGAAGCCAATGGAGGTGGTAAAAAATCGATATCTCGAAAAAAACATTTTTGCCATTTTTAAAGTTGAAAAATGAGAAGGGGGTACCCTTACCATTTTTCGACAAAAATGGTATTTTTACAAAAAAATTTTTTAGAATTTTTTCGTTAATGAAATCGGTTGGTAAATATGCCACTTGAAAACAATGGCGAAGGTTTTAATTCGATATCTCGAAATTTTTTGAAAAAAAGTGCCGTTTCGCAAAATTTAACACAGGATTCCCTATGCTGAAAATGGTCAATTTTTAAAATTTCGAAAAAAAGACAAGTTGCGTGTGTTTTGAGCCGGAAATGGGCCACTTGAAGCCAATGGAGGTGGTAAAAAATCGATATCTCGAAAAAAAAATTTTTGCCATTTTTAAAGTTGAAAAATGAGAAGGGGGTACCCTTACCATTTTTCGACAAAAATGGTATTTTTACAAAAAAATTTTTTAGAATTTTTTCGTTAATGAAATCGGTTGGTAAATATGCCACTTGAAAACAATGGCGAAGGTTTTAATTCGATATCTCGAAATTTTTTGAAAAAAAGTGCCGTTTCGCAAAATTTAACACAGGATTCCCTATGCTGAAAATGGTCAATTTTTAAAATTTCGAAAAAAAGACAAGTTGCGTGTGTTTTGAGCCGGAAATGGGCCACTTGAAGCCAATGGAGGTGGTAAAAAATCGATATCTCGAAAAAAAAAATTTTGCCATTTTTAAAGTTGAAAAATGAGAAGGGGGTACCCTTACCATTTTTCGACAAAAATGGTATTTTTACAAAAAAATTTTTTAGAATTTTTTCGTTAATGAAATCGGTTGGTAAATATGCCACTTGAAAACAATGGCGGAGGTTTTAATTCGATATCTCGAAATTTTTTGAAAAAAAGTGCCGTTTCGCAAAATTTAACATAGGATTCCCTATGCTGAAAATAGTCAATTTTTAAAATTTCGAAAAAAAGACAAGTTGCGTGTGTTTTGAGCCGGAAATGGGCCACTTGAAGCCAATGGAGGTGGTAAAAAATCGATATCTCGAAAAAAAATATTTGGCCATTTTTAAAGTTGAAAAATGAGAAGGGGGTATTCCTGATGAGGGGGGGGGGGGGGGGGGGGGGGGGGTTGAAAAATGAGAAGGGGGCCATTTCCTTACCATTTTTCGACAAAAATGGTATTTTTACAAAAAAATTTTTTAGAATTTTTTCGTTAATGAAATCGGTTGGTAAATATGCCACTTGAAAACAATGGCGGAGGTTTTAATTCGATATCTCGAAATTTTTTGAAAAAAAGTGCCGTTTCGCAAAATTTAACACAGGATTCCCTATGCTGAAAATGGTCAATTTTTAAAATTTCGAAAAAAAGACAAGTTGCGTGTGTTTTGAGCCGGAAATGGGCCACTTGAAGCCAATGGAGGTGGTAAAAAATCGATATCTCGAAAAAAAATATTTGGCCATTTTTAAAGTTGAAAAATGAGAAGGGGGTACCCTTACCATTTTTCGCCAAAAATGGTATTTTTACAAAAATATTTTTTAGAATTTTTTCGTTAATGAAATCGGTTGGTAAATATGCCACTTGAAAACAATGGCGAAGGTTTTAATTCGATATCTCGAAATTTTTTGAAAAAAAGTGCCGTTTCGCAAAATTTAACACAGGATTCCCTATGCTGAAAATGGTCAATTTTTAAAATTTCGAAAAAAAGACAAGTTGCGTGTGTTTTGAGCCGGAAATGGGCCACTTGAAGCCAATGGAGGTGGTAAAAAATCGATATCTCGAAAAAAACATTTTTGCCATTTTTAAAGTTGAAAAATGAGAAGGGGGTACCCTTACCATTTTTCGACAAAAATGGTATTTTTACAAAAAAATTTTTTAGAATTTTTTCGTTAATGAAATCGGTTGGTAAATATGCCACTTGAAAACAATGGCGAAGGTTTTAATTCGATATCTCGAAATTTTTTGAAAAAAAGTGCCGTTTCGCAAAATTTAACACAGGATTCCCTATGCTGAAAATGGTCAATTTTTAAAATTTCGAAAAAAAGACAAGTTGCGTGTGTTTTGAGCCGGAAATGGGCCACTTGAAGCCAATGGAGGTGGTAAAAAATCGATATCTCGAAAAAAAAATTTTTGCCATTTTTAAAGTTGAAAAATGAGAAGGGGGTACCCTTACCATTTTTCGACAAAAATGGTATTTTTACAAAAAAATTTTTTAGAATTTTTTCGTTAATGAAATCGGTTGGTAAATATGCCACTTGAAAACAATGGCGAAGGTTTTAATTCGATATCTCGAAATTTTTTGAAAAAAAGTGCCGTTTCGCAAAATTTAACACAGGATTCCCTATGCTGAAAATGGTCAATTTTTAAAATTTCGAAAAAAAGACAAGTTGCGTGTGTTTTGAGCCGGAAATGGGCCACTTGAAGCCAATGGAGGTGGTAAAAAATCGATATCTCGAAAAAAAAAATTTTGCCATTTTTAAAGTTGAAAAATGAGAAGGGGGTACCCTTACCATTTTTCGACAAAAATGGTATTTTTACAAAAAAATTTTTTAGAATTTTTTCGTTAATGAAATCGGTTGGTAAATATGCCACTTGAAAACAATGGCGAAGGTTTTAATTCGATATCTCGAAATTTTTTGAAAAAAAGTGCCGTTTCGCAAAATTTAACACAGGATTCCCTATGCTGAAAATGGTCAATTTTTAAAATTTCGAAAAAAAGACAAGTTGCGTGTGTTTTGAGCCGGAAATGGGCCACTTGAAGCCAATGGAGGTGGTAAAAAATCGATATCTCGAAAAAAACATTTTTGCCATTTTTAAAGTTGAAAAATGAGAAGGGGGTACCCTTACCATTTTTCGACAAAAATGGTATTTTTACAAAAAAATTTTTTAGAATTTTTTCGTTAATGAAATCGGTTGGTAAATATGCCACTTGAAAACAATGGCGAAGGTTTTAATTCGATATCTCGAAATTTTTTGAAAAAAAGTGCCGTTTCGCAAAATTTAACACAGGATTCCCTATGCTGAAAATGGTCAATTTTTAAAATTTCGAAAAAAAGACAAGTTGCGTGTGTTTTGAGCCGGAAATGGGCCACTTGAAGCCAATGGAGGTGGTAAAAAATCGATATCTCGAAAAAAAATATTTGGCCATTTTTAAAGTTGAAAAATGAGAAGGGGGTACCCTTACCATTTTTCGCCAAAAATGGTATTTTTACAAAAATATTTTTTAGAATTTTTTCGTTAATGAAAGCGGTTGGTAAATATGCCACTTGAAAACAATGGCGAAGGTTTTAATTCGATATCTCGAAATTTTTTGAAAAAAAGTGCCGTTTCGCAAAATTTAACACAGGATTCCCTATGCTGAAAATGGTCAATTTTTAAAATTTCGAAAAAAAGACAAGTTGCGTGTGTTTTGAGCCGGAAATGGGCCACTTGAAGCCAATGGAGGTGGTAAAAAATCGATATCTCGAAAAAAAAATTTTTGCCATTTTTAAAGTTGAAAAATGAGAAGGGGGTACCCTTACCATTTTTCGACAAAAATGGTATTTTTACAAAAAAATTTTTTAGAATTTTTTCGTTAATGAAATCGGTTGGTAAATATGCCACTTGAAAACAATGGCGAAGGTTTTAATTCGATATCTCGAAATTTTTTGAAAAAAAGTGCCGTTTCGCAAAATTTTACACAGGATTCCCTATGCTGAAAATGGTCAATTTTTAAAATTTCGAAAAAAATACAAGTTTCGTGTGTTTTGAGCCGGAAATGGGCCACTTGAAGCCAATGGAGGTGGTAAAAAATCGATATCTCGAAAAAAAATATTTGGCCATTTTTAAAGTTGAAAAATGAGAAGGGGGTACCCTTACCATTTTTCGACAAAAATGGTATTTTTACAAAAAAATTTTTTAGAATTTTTTCGTTAATGAAATCGGTTGGTAAATATGCCACTTGAAAACAATGGCGAAGGTTTTAATTCGATATCACGAAATTTTTTGAAAAAAAGTGCCGTTTCGCAAAATTTAACACAGGATTCCCTATGCTGAAAATGGTCAATTTTTAAAATTTCGAAAAAAAGACAAGTTGCGTGTGTTTTGAGCCGGAAATGGGCCACTTGAAGCCAATGGAGGTGGTAAAAAATCGATATCTCGAAAAAAAATATTTTGCCATTTTTAAAGTTGAAAAATGAGAAGGGGGTACCCTTACCATTTTTCGACAAAAATGGTATTTTTACAAAAAAATTTTTTAGAATTTTTTCGTTAATGAAATCGTTTGGTAAATATGCCACTTGAAAACAATGGCGAAGGTTTTAATTCGATATCTCGAAATTTTTTGAAAAAAAGTGCCGTTTCGCAAAATTTTACACAGGATTCCCTATGCTGAAAATGGTCAATTTTTAAAATTTCGAAAAAAAGACAAGTTGCGTGTGTTTTGAGCCGGAAATGGGCCACTTGAAGCCAATGGAGGTGGTAAAAAATCGATATCTCGAAAAAAAATATTTGGCCATTTTTAAAGTTGAAAAATGAGAAGGGGGTATTTTTGTAAAAATACCATTTTTGTCGAAAAATGGTAAGGGTACCCCCTTCTCATTTTTCAACTTTAAAAATGGCCAAATATTTTTTTTCGAGATATCGATTTTTTACGACCTCCATTGGCTTCAAGTGGCCCATTTCCGGCTCAAAACACACGCAACTTGTATTTTTTTCGAAATTTTAAAAATTGACCATTTTCAGCATAGGGAATCCTGTGTTAAATTTTGAGAAACGGCACTTTTTTTCAAAAAATTTCGAGATATCGAATTAAAACCTCCGCCATTGTTTTCAAGTGGCATATTTACCAACCGATTTCATTAACGAAAAAATTCTAAAAAATATTTTTGTAAAAATACCATTTTTGTCGAAAAATGGTAAGGGTACCCTCTTCTCATTTTTCAACTTTAAAAATGGCCAAAATTTTTTTTTCGAGATATCGATTTTTTACCACCTCCATTGGCTTCAAGTGGCCCATTTCCGGCTCAAAACACACGCAACTTGTCTTTTTTTCGAAATTTTAAAAATTGACTATTTTCAGCATAGGGAATCCTGTGTTAAATTTTGCGAAACGGCACTTTTTTTCAAAAAATTTCGAGATATCGAATTAAAACCTTCGCCATTGTTTTCAAGTGGCATATTTACCAACCGATTTCATTAACGAAAAAATTCTAAAAAATATTTTTGTAAAAATACCATTTTTGTCGAAAAATGGTAAGGAAATGGTACCCCCTTCTCATTTTTCAACTTTAAAAATGGCCAAATATTTTTTTTCGAGATATCGATTTTTTACCACCTCCATTGGCTTCAAGTGGCCCATTTCCGGCTCAAAACACACGCAACTTGTATTTTTTTCGAAATTTTAAAAATTGACTATTTTCAGCATAGGGAATCCTATGTTAAATTTTGCGAAACGGCACTTTTTTCAAAAAATTTCGAGATATCGAATTAAAACCTTCGCCATTGTTTTCAAGTGGCATATTTACCAACCGATTTCATTAACGAAAAAATTCTAAAAATTTTTTTTTTTTAAATACCATTTTTTTCGAAAAATTGTAAGGGTACCCTCAAGTGACATATTTACCAACCGATTTCATCCTCCCCTAATAAGTTGGTGTGTCACGATATATATCGCTGATCCTCCCCTATCCTCCCCTCATCCTCCCCTAATAAGTTGGTGTGTCACGATATATATCGCTGATTCGATTAATTTATATCGCACACCATTGTTGTCGTTTTATTCGTGACCCGATTGGTCGGCGATGACGACGCGACACACGCGTCTTTGGTTTGCTACGCGGAGGCTCGTGCCCGCGTGTCGCTTCGATCTTTTGCTCGGCGCCTCCCTGCGTCAAAGTTTTTGAACTGTCAAACTGACACACGGTTAACCTATTTTCCGTTGTCGTGTGCCGCCCGACGATGTCAGAATATATATATATATATATATATATATATATATATATATATATATATATATATATATATATATATATACAGCTGGCCGATTCGGTCCGGTCTCCGTCCGGTTTGTCGCTCCACGATCCGCGTGACCATAATTTTTCAATTAGTACAGCCCGTGTTTCACGACAGAATATATATATATATATATATATATTGTTTTAATAGGCTCGGGATCCGATCGAATGTTCGGTATATAGATGGGTGACCGGTTCGAATAAAAAATTCAACAGATGCATAAGCTACTGCAAAATGAAAGTTCGGTAAATGGAAGGGTGACCGTTCGAGTCGAGAGTCCGATAGTTGGATGGGTGAGTGTTCAGTAGATGGATAGGTGACCGTCCAAAATGAAAGTTCAGTATATGGATGGGTGATCTCAAATCAAGAGTCCAGTAGGCGGATGGGTGACCGTATAAATCGAGAGTTCAATAGTTGGATGGTCAAACGTTCAAAAAATGAGAGTTCGGTAGATGGATGGATGACCGTTCAAAGCAACAGTTTAGTAGTTGGATGCGTAACCTTTCAATTCAAGAGTTCGATAGATGGATGGGTGACCGTTCAAACCAACAGTTTAGTAGTCGGATGGGTGACCGATCAGTTCGAAAGTTCGGTAGTTCGATGGGTGACCGTTCAAATCAAGAGTTCCAAAGTTGGATGGGTGAATGTTCAAATTGAGAGTTCAATAGATGGATAGGTGACGGATCAAATCGATAGTTCAGTAGGTGAATAGGGGAATGTTCAAATGGCGAGTTCCATAGATGAACTACAGCTCCGTAGTTGGATGGGTGACCTTTCAATTCGATATTTCAATAGATGGATGGGTGACCGTTCAAACTGAGACTTTGGTAGTCGGATGAGTGACCGTACAAATCGAGAGTTCGGTAGTTGCATGGCTGAATGTTCAAATCGAAAGTTCAATAGATGGATAGGTGATCGTTCAAATCGAGAGTTCGGTAGTTAGATGGGTGACCTTTCAATTCGCAAGTTCAGTAGATCGATGGACAGATGATCCCTTATCCCTTATCCGTAGTTTCCTTATCAAATTACTAATTTAGAGATCTTGGGCAAACGGAGCGCTGCAGCGCTAACAAATTTCCGCTCGCGCGCGGCAGCGCGCGTCATTGTCCCTAGTGTCCAGTAAAAAGTCCGTACGAAATTTAAGGACATTCAAAGACAATTTCCAGGACATTTCCAGGTGGTGTTGGGACATTTATAAAAAAAATAAAAAATATGCATATTGCACGCGACGCACAAAAAGACCGTACTCACGCACAGAAAGGCCAGTAGATTCATGTTTAGCGCACAAAAATACGTCGGGATACGCCGCAGTTAATTTTATAAACGGAAGAAAACATTTCACACCAACAAAAAATATTTCATCAAAAATTCCAAGGCGACCCCTTCCGAGTCCATTTTTTTGCGTTTTTCAATGGCCTCAAACGGCACGATAAAACGCCTCCAAAACTTCGGACAAGACCCTATCTTGTGTATTTTTTGCCGTACAACACGATGACCACTCTGGATTGTTCCTAGCTCCATTGGGAGCCGAGATATCGACCTTTGAAAATCACGAAAATCGACATTTTTTTTCCAACAGTGGCTCAAAAAGTGAAAAATCGTTGTTCAATCGATTTTTTTATTTCAAGGCTATATTCGACGTATCTTTTTCCGCTGATGACGAATATAATAATTATTTTACTCCCAACCCGATATTTTCCATTTAAATCGGAAAAATACGATTTTCCGTGCATAAAATCGAGATTTTCAATGTCTCACTGTACTTTACCCCCAAAAAAGCCAGCGGATTCGTGTTCAGCGGGAAAAAATACGTAGAAATACGTGGCAGTTCATGAAAAAAAAAACACAAACATTTACTAAATTAAATATACATTTTTAAATAAACTCAAATTTTCTAGGAAATAAACAATTCTAGGACACTAGGTGAAATTCAAGGACATTCCAGGACTTTCAAGGTCAGGCAAAATCCAAGGACAATTCCGGGACTCCAAGGACTTCAAGGACCGCTGGACACCATGTTGGAAAACGGTAATTCAGATTTTCCAAAATTTATCGGAAATACTTCACTTCCGGTTTGAAAATCTCATTTTTCAACGGAAAGTGATTTATTTTCAGTATGGCGTCACTTCTAGGAAGACTTTCCGGATTCTTGAAAAATTGTGACAAACAAACAACTTTAAAAAAATATAGAAAAGACACGTTGAAAACTGAAATATCAAGAAACCCTCAGGTACATAATGCCCCATTTTACCAGAAAATGTAATCAACATATGCACCAAATAATAAAAAGCAAAAACTAAGCAAACAAACAGAAAATGTGTTATTAAAGGAATTAATAAACATCTGTAATTAAAATGTCACGACGACACAGCTTCGCCCCGAAGCAACGGCGTATCGTACCGTTGCCATTTTTGCTTCCTCCCTGTTTTCACCCCTTTGACTCGAAGCTTTTTCGTTTTATCCGTCACTGCCGTGAAAAGTAATCGAGGCGAACGAAATTTTATAGTACACTGTAAAAGCGATACACAGAAGCGGAGGAGAACGATGAAACGGTGACAGAGACGGTAGGAAAAGCGGGGATATCTGATGACTGACATTCTTTTCCGCTGAACCCCTCGAGGCCTACGAGATCTCTACCTCGACGTCCCCGAGGACGACTGTCGCTTGTACTGTACTCTTATATTCTCCCACCCCTCGACACGCTCGCTTATTATTCTTTCTCTTCTCGCAGCATCCGCGAGAGAATAAACAGAGGAGGCGAACATCTCTCGTGATGGATAAATTAATGATGCGAAGGGTCTTCGACCGACGGTTGGGCGTTTGTCTGCGTCACTCGGCGGGGCCTCTTGATGCTGCACACTTAGACGAGGCATACACGAAGAGGGTTGCTTGCGGGGTGGCTCTCACGACGTCACGTGACGGACACGGGCTGTCTCGAGTGGATACCTCGAGCTTTGTTACATCAGAGAGCTCCGTACAAGGCAGTAAAGGGAAATTTCATTTTTTTTTTAATACGAAGGAAAAACCACCTTTTATTTTAGATAAGATGATTGGCAAAATTTGAGTGAAAATGCAGCAGCTTACTGTTAATGCCGCGAGGTTTCTACATAAGTTTTTATTTAAAGAAAGATGTAAATATTTTAATTATAATATAATAAAAAAATGTATAATAAAATTAAGTATCCTACCTATTGCAAATTTTTAAAATTCTGCATGACGCGAAAATAACTCCCACTGTTTGAAAAAAATGGCGAAAAAGTTGCATGTTTGAAATTTTTTTTTTAATATCCCGTTGCCTCACGCCGGACTCGCAGAGGTGTAAGGAAGGGGCAAAATCAATGTCCGTATACAAAACAAAAAAAAACTACGTGAAAGCTGGAAAACCGCATTCACTATCAAAAAATTATAAAGAAAATTACTACAACTATCTGTATTGTCTATGGATGAAGACAAGAATCATCGATGAAGAAATATTTCAATAAATGAACACCCGTCTACAATGTTATTTCGGCGCGGCAAATCCGGCATCGGGGCTACATTCATGAAACCCACCGCAGAGTATAAGGTAAAGTGCAAAACTGACGTCCATCTGCAAAGAAGAAAAAACAAAAAAAAGAATCACGTGAAGCTAGAAAACCGCATTCACGAGCAAAAAAAAAAAAAAAAAAAAAAAAATAAAATGACTATAACTGTCTATAATTGTATGGATGAATCTAAAAACTATAGATGAAGAAATAATAGGAAAAAAAAGAATTTTCAGAATTTTCTCCAGCGCAACTCTTCACGAACAACCGTATACAATGGTATTTCGGCGCGGCAAAGGCGGCATCGAGGCTACATTCATGATCACTTTCGCAGGATACTTGAGGCGTGAGGTGACGATGCACACCGGTGCCGGAGGGTCATAACCGTGAGAGGTAGCGAGAGAGTGAGAGAGAGAGACGGGGTGAGTATTTCACGTCCTTTGAAGGCGCGAGCAGGCAGTCGGAGAGCCGCTGGAGATGAGGGTGGTCTGATCGTCGGTAGGAGGCAGAGAGAAGCGGCAGGAGCAGCAGGAGCAGCAGGAGCGGCAGCAGCCAGCGGCTAGCACGACGCTTGCGTGGTTCGACGACGACGACGACGACGACGACGTCGTCGCCGTCGTCGGTGGGGGTTGAGCTAGACCGATAGCGAGCGCAACACGATGCTCTATAAGGGCGGGTGCGCCGCGACGCCTCTGCAGTGAGGGCCGCGACGCCGACGAGCATACCTCGACGCGCCGCGAAAACGCAACCCCGAGGGCTCCAAAAATTTTCGCGGACACGAGGTTCGTCGTGACGACTCCACTATAAAAAAAAAAAATTGTTTCGTTCTTAACACTAACAAAAAATATAAAAATCTCGTCACTCTGTGCACAGTGTATAAGTTCTCTAAATTCAAGGCAGTTAAAAAAAAACTATTGAAGTTGGGACAAACAATTTCGGCCGAGTACGAAAAAAATGTGCGAAAACGGAAATTTTCGAGAGGACGAGCCCCGACTATTGTGATATCCGAACCGTCGAAGGTATGACTTCTCCAACTATCTTATCTCGTCTTATTCAACCTCTGCGAAATCCATTGAATCGGTTTACGATTTTTTTTTCTCGATACAATAGCGCCCGCGTCAAAATCTGGCTCTCATAGAGTTTTCGAAGGCTCCCGCTAAATCGACAACGGTCCAAAAACCCAAAAAAAAAAAAGAAAATTATGTTTATTGCTGAATTTATCTTCAAAATCAATATTCTCATTAAAAATATTGTATTTTTTGTTGTCCCTCATCGGCGAAGGACGAGAGAGTAGATGGAGCGCAGAGACATGCATATTGCAGTGAAACGGGCGTCCGAGCGATCGGTGAACCGCATACAGAGAGTAAACAGCGAGTCCCTCGTCGATTCGTCACCGCTGAGTGAAGGACTCGATAAATGTTCAAACGCTCGTCACTATCACTCCCTCTCCCTGCCAGGGCTGTCCGTGTGCACGCTAGATTATGGAACACGTACGCGTCCCACACACGGGAGAGATCCGTTCGAGTTGGTGCAGCGAGCTAGCTCCGTCGGCGGTTAGAGTGCATATTTGCTCGTGTGTCGTGTAACTAGTTTCCGGACAAATCAAACTCCGGGAGGCGGAGGGTGGACGGAGGTGCCGGCCGAGAAACGGCGACCCGACGTATTTACCCTCGTCACGAGAATGCCCGGCATACCGAACGGACACCGTCAATCGATTCCCACAAACCCCTCTCAACCCCTTCGCACTGCCGCCCCGAAACACGATACATAATACAGGCTCGCGGGCCGAAATATCTCGAGCGTGCCGAAATTCGTTGGCGATGAATCTCGAGAGCAAACTGGCACGGCGTCGCCGACAATGAGAGACCGGTGACGGAGCGGAGTTTTCTCGCTGCGAGCTGATGGAAGTGAGAAAAAAAATATACGAGAAAAAAAAATGAGGGTGGGAAATTTCAGCACTTCCGCGGTTCGGATTCAATCTCGATGACTCGGCTGTTACTGTCACAGCGCCATTAATAACACCGACGGGGTATTCGACGCAGCTCGAATCGCGTTTCACCGCAAAATTTCTCACCCTCGTTGCCGGTAATTGTGAAAAATTAAAGGGAATTTATTGGAAAATTTAAACACGCCGTCGGGCCGCTGCGATATTGAAACGTTGCTCGATTATTTTTTTTTATATCTATTTTTTTTTTGGCTATGAGGTAATTTTTATGTTTACGGATTTAAATACATGGATTTCAATCCATGTATTTAAATCCGTATTTCCGTATTTCCAAAAATCGTTTAGGAAAATATTTAATAAACTACGTGAGGGACTTTCGAAAATTGAACCGAACATTTTTGAGAGCCAAAACAAAACTTTGCACCCAGAAAAATAATTTATTTGACGGCTACTGTTTATTTCTTTTAAGTAAAATATTTATTTGATTTAAATAAATATTTATTTAAATTAAGTGAATAGTTACTTAAATATCAAATAAATTATTTTTCTGGGTTTGTTTTGACTCTTCGGTAATTGTGAAAATTTAAAGGGAATTTGTGGGAAAATTTAGCTATTGAAACGTTACTCTGTTATTTTTTTATACTAGATCTTTTGAAAACTGGAACGAACAATTTTGAGAGAAAAACAAAATTCCGTTTTCGACGATCGATGAGAAGAAAAATGAAAAAAAATTGACCAGATGTATAAAAAAGGAAAGAAGGTGTTTTTTTCTTTTTCAAGGCAACATAACTTTGTCGGCGAGTTCTGTGACTCGTGTGGCCCACGAATGCCAGAAGTTTACGTTCGCGCGACCCTTCTGAATTATTCGACACTCGAGATCCCGTAGGGGTGGAAACCCCTCGTAGGTAGGCACGTTGTACGTGCCGGCAAAGGGCCCGACAGAGGATAGCTCGAGTGAGAGAGTTATTTAGCAAACTGCGTGCCCGGGGCGACAGCACGCGAGAAAGCATGCCAGTTGGGGTTGAGGTCGAGCCGGTGGCGTCTGACCAAACCTTGTGCAACGCTACTGGTAGTGGTAGTCGCAATGCCGGACGTCGACCACCCCCTTCGTACTTAGATTCAAACTTCTCCTCAGCAGAGTCCTCGACACCTGCGCCAGACACACCATTTCCCCTCGACGATTCTCAACGTATCAATGGGCGCTTGCGATATCTCATGCGAACAAAGTTTTCGTGTTTTTAAAATTTTTTAAAGAATTTGTTTTTAAATTTAAGAGTACATTTTTTAAAAATTATAATTACATTTTTTTCAGAGTAATTATAAGTTTGGAATTATGTGAAAAAAAATGAAGAAAGAGGTGGAGCGAAATGACATTGTAGAAGAAAAGTTTATAATGCTGGAACTTGGTATTTTATGGATCGACAAGCGCTTCCGCTGATTTTTTTTTTTTTTACTTTTTTTTGCAAGTCAGCGAAAATATAAATGAAATCACGTCCGTGATTTTTTTCTTTTAAGCTATATTTGTGTAAATTTAAAGAATTCTTTCGGGCTATATTTGCGTAATCTGTGTGCGGTTTCATTACAATTTTGCCGGAATATACGGGAGAGCTTTTTCGTATTAAATGTTGATATTTGAATTTCCAATCCGCGCCGAGAGTCGGCCAGTTTATATTTTCTGTTTCGACTTCACTGCGCCACGATCACTCCGGCGGGAATGCGTTTACGCAATTATTCGGTTTGTTGCACGAATGTATTCCGTCGATCACTTCTCCACCGGAACTCCTGGGGGCGAAGCGATCGAAATTTTCGCTGAAAAACAGAGCCGTCCGACGGGTAAAATTTTGTATTTTCCAGTTGAAACACACGGCTCTGCGTTGGACAGAGCATTTTCATCCTCTTCACTTCTAGCAAATGTCTCCTGTCAGGAATTCGATTACACGTTTATTGGGTTTGCTTTGGAGATGTTCTTTCGATCGCGGTGCTTCGCTTTCGCTACTTTTTATTTTTTTATTTTACGAAACACTTTTACTTGTCACAGCCCTCACGGAGAATAAAAAAACCATCTCTCAATTTCCCATGTATTTCCCGTTAACATTTTTCGAATTCAATTTTCTCCCTTAGGCCAATAAAATCTCACGTTTATTGACAGAGATAATTTTTTTTCCCACATTGAATCGAGTAATTAAATTCGTTCGTAATTTTATGCTCGTGTCGTGAAATGACACGTTTCCTTGCAGAAAGAACGCGCCACGCATGCAAAATCCAACGATCAATGCTAATGGAAGATTTCTTTTCGTGTGCAATTAAATGATAATATTTAATTAGCCTGAAGGTTACAATCGCAATTTTGCGAATCGACGTATTACGAAATTTCATTGAACTCCTGTATTAATTTTCGGTCTCCAGAAATGATTTGGTTTCGCCACGTAAATATCAAATTAAAGTCAGCTGACTACCGACCGTTTCGACTCAGTCCATTCGGTCCTACATTCCGATTCCGAATTTAATTTAATCTTTTATGACGAGTTCAATTACACAATTATTTATCTTGTTTATCAAATGTTGACTACTCGATTGTGGACTACAAATCGATATGTCGATTGCGCATTGTGAAATATAAAAGTAAATAGAATTATCCGTATTAAAAAAATCCTTTTTTTTTGTTACATTCAATCACCCCACTTCACCTCCACGTATTCCTCATCGTCATCTTCCTAAGGCTACAGCTCCATAATGTACAAATTACATTTTTTTTACTCGAACAATATTTCAAGGTATCGTTTCAGAAAATCCGATTACGCGATTATCAAGTTTCCTTGAATCTGAAATTAATTGAATGTTTTACGACGATTTCAATTACACAATGATTTATCTTGTTTATCGGTTTGATGTCGACAGCTCGATAATGGAAAGTCGTTACTAAAAATCAATGGAGCTAACCGTACTTAAAAAAATCGCTTTTTCGTTTCATTCCATCACCCCACTGTACTTCCACGTACTCCTCATCATCGCTCTTCCTAAAGCCACAGCTCCATCATGTTCAAATTTAATTTTTCAATATATTTTTTTTAACCGAACAATATTTCCCAATATTTTTTTTAACCGAACAATATTTCCCAATATCGTTTCAGAAAATCCGATTACGCGATTACCAAATTACCATCTTCCCCCTCAGTGTATTTCTTTGAGAACGTCGCGCTCCTTACTTTCCGACGATCGCTTGTCGCCTTCGCACCTCCCGAAAATATAAACTTCGATGACACCTTTCCTCCACCCGACAGTCACGTCAGGACTTTTTCGCCATCGGGAGTGACCCTATAAAAAATACTGTCAATACCTTTCTCATATTTTCTTCCCTTTTTCCCATCTTTCGCTTTCGCTCAGTTTTTCAAAACTTTTTTATTTCATTCTTTCATGGACACGTAAACGTCTCGCGTGCCAAATTATGATTTCTATCTGGAGAGGAAAAGGTTTTTCGATCATTCGCTTCTTTTCAAAAATGATAATTCTCCATCCCCTTACATATATATAAGTAAGGCGTATTATATGTACGTATGTACATATAATACGCCTATATAAAACTACTATATTACGAGGACTCCATATTATACCGCTACTCCTTTTTTGTTATCGTCTTCCCAGCGCCCATTCCCATTTCCAACGTCTTTCACAGCTTTCCCCTCACCATCTATGGGATGAGAGAGAGAACTCAAGTGCAAAGTCGAATAACCGAGTATGCGGGTTGCTGGCGCAAGAAGGCGGGCGTCGAAGCGAAAGCGCTGCGAATGAATGAATGAGGGAGCTGAGATAGAGAATGGTGGGGAAGGAGAGAGGAAAAAGCGAGGAGGAAGCCGGGGTGGCGCACAATTCCGCCTTGGATGCACGCGCTGCATTCAGGGAAAATAAAGGTACCAGAAAAGCCGCGTGGTGGCAAAGAACGGAATAACGCGAAACTCGGGCTTCCCTTTGCGGTGGAGAAAAGAGAAGTTCTACCTCTCGCTCCATGCCGGTTCCCGGTGTCGTTGTCACGGTTGCAAAATTACTTATTAATTAATTTGCACACCCGAGGCTCTCCCAATGCTTTTTTTTTTGGAGTAAAATTTAGAGCACTCGTCTTCGAAGGCACAGCAACGTATCGCAACTTAACGAGGTACAAGCGGATGAAATTTCAGCCTCTGAAATCGTCGAATGACAATAATAATAACAATCCTCTGTATTAAAATTCCAAAATGATATCTGGGAACTTCCTGATCCGGCTTGATTCAATTGTTTTCCAACCTGTCGGCTGTCAATGTTACTAATTAATCCGCTTCCCTCACTGGCTGCACTCGAGATAAATTCCAGAGAACAGTTGAAGTGTTTCTCTGTAACAACACATCCTGTTAGAGAATCTCACTTTGAAGATGGAAGTTACGTCGCACATAGACATTTGAACATTTGTTGTGACATCAGTTCCCTTTTGGAAATCTCACTTTTCGACCGGAAGTGATGTCATACAGAAATATTTCTCTTCTGGTAGAAGAATAAGATTTATCAAACCGGAAGTGACGTTTTTCCGAGTGACATCAGGTCGTATAATGAGATTTTCGAACCTGAATCGACGTCAAAAATAAAATAATGAAATCATCAAGGAAAGAGTTCCGGACGTCCGCGGATAAGAAATGTTCGTAAAGTCTAAAATTTTTAGCGTGCGCAATTCTCCGCAACGATTCTCGCGTGTGACCCAACGCTCGCAGTAATCAGCGCTCGCGAGCAATAACACCCGCCCACGCGACAATTTTCTCGCCCGAGAGAAAAACACTTCGTCCGACGACGGCGTTCTCGCTCGAGGTGGAAAAATCGCAGCGACGGCAAGAAAGTAGCGCGAGAGGATGGCTGAAAGGGTTTTAGCGGAGGGTTGCCGTGGTGTCCGCAATTCCGCGGAGATGCCGGAGAGAGAGGCCGCTCGGCGCGATGCTGTTTTTCCTCGCCGGCGTGAGCGAGACTGCCGCTCAACACGTGTTTCTCTTATCGAGTTCATTTAACAACGAGCCCGGCGGCCCTCGATGCCGAGTGCATCGCGGCTCTCGGTCGCGCCTCGAGCCGACCGCCGTCACAGCGATGCCGAGTGCCAGAACAGATCGCGACGTCCATCGGCGACGCTCACCCTCCTGAGCAACACCCTGCGCCGCACTCGCGTCCGCGGGGCCGGCAATCCTCTGGGAAGCCACACCGGTGCTGCGAAAGTCCCCCCCCCCCGCCCCTCTCTTGATTTATCTCTTCTCTTCAATAACTCTCCTTTTATTTCCACCCGAGCGGCATTCGCGAGCTTCCACAGGCGCTATCACTGCTATCGCCACTGCCGCGACCGCCGCTCCGACTCTTAATCTATCGCCTCTCTGCGCTGCTTCCGCCCCCAGAACCGGACTTTTCCGGAAGTCCTCGCGGCGCCCCGCGCGTATTCTCGCCGTCTTCCTGCCAGTCCGGTGTTGCCCTCACCGCATTCCTGCCGATTCGTTTTTATTTACGAGCATCGGTGGCAATTCGAACGGGGTGCAGGCTTTGCGGACTATGATGCACTTCTCTCAATCCGTGGCTGAGTGTCCGTGTGTGAATCGCGCGGGTTTCGTCGCCGTACCTGCAGCCTCTCGATCAAAATCACCGGGAACGACGACGGCGGCGGAGAAATGGCTCGCAGGGGTGATTCCCCGCCCTCGCGAGACACCCGGAGCAAAAAGAGCGTTATAGCGGTTTCTCTTCGGCTCCCCCGGTGGCGAGGGAGAAAAATCGCTGAGCGACGGTGGCGCGCCCGCCGGAGCCAATGCTCACCGGGGAATGCTCAGATTTATATCTTCCTCGAGAACGTGCGCACTTGTTCTCATCATCTTTATGTCCCATCTGTCCTTTTTCAACCCTCGAGCTGGATAGATGTATTTTACCTGATCTGTATGGGGCGGTTGTGGAGAACTTTGTCCGTGTCCCGTATCGAGGACGGGGGGGCATTACTCATTTCAGCGGCTGAAAGGAAGGGATGAAACGCGCGAAAGGGGTAAAGAGAGGCATTACTGTTGTTTTGTGGACATTTTTTTTTTTTAGATGCCGGTGGATGGAGTGCCGCGGGAGTGGTTGATGGCTCGAGTAACTGCGGTATTTTTTTTTCGAAATTTTACTAACTATTGTTCGAAGGAAAATCGGGATCTTGCCATTCGAAGATGTAGCTTGTGTACGAGAACATACCTCCAATTAGTTTACATACTTCCAATTTTTTAAAAACCACGACGTTGAAGTAGAAAAAAAATACCCAGGCTGCATTGGTATGCCGATAAGATAGTTTTTTTTTAGTTGCGGGTGGATCGAGTTCCCGGGAAATGGTTATTGGGTAGAGTAGCTGCGGTATTTAATCAATCAAAAAATTAATCATCTCTTGTTCGACGCAAAATCGTGATTTTGTGATTTGAAGATGCACCGCCTATATGAGAACATGCCACTAATTGGTTTATAAAATGAGCTTATATATAATTTTTTTAAGAACGACATTGCGCAGTAAAATAGGCACCGACGTTTCTTGTTCACAAACTTCCTCAATTCTTCTCATGTTAATTTTACCAAAAAAATCGTGTCCATTTTACAAAAATGTCTGTTAATTTTACGAATATTTCTTGTAAAATAAAAAAAAAAAGATTGTGGAAGTTAGTGAACCAAAAAAGTTTGTTAAATGTGCAAATCTTCTTGACGGTGCGAAGCTGAAAATAAAAAATCTCCAGGCTGCATTGGTATGCCGATAAGATGGTTTTTTAAAAAGTTAT
Source organism: Exephanes ischioxanthus (assembly GCA_958510785.1). Classification (NCBI taxonomy): domain Eukaryota; kingdom Metazoa; phylum Arthropoda; class Insecta; order Hymenoptera; family Ichneumonidae; genus Exephanes; species Exephanes ischioxanthus. Next base: position 10,876,339 of record OY294023.1, on the reverse strand, counting down.
CAGAGAAAAGAGTTCCACGGGAATGGTTGATGGGTAGCTGCGGTATTTTTTACGATTTTTTAAATGAACTCCTTTTCGACGTAAAATCCCGATTTTGCAATTGGAAGATGTACCACCTATATGAGAACATACCCCTCATTAGTTAGCAAAATGGCTTACATAGAAATTACAAAAAACCACGCCATTGAAGTAGAAAAAAAAATGCCGTCTGTATTGTTAGGCCGTCAGGATAGTTTTTTCATCTCCCCTCGGCTCCCGGGAGGAACGACCCGGTATTAAATATTTATTTATTGAGACAAATACACTCGGAAGTCGCGGTTACACAAAGAAGCGAGGGACAGCTATGCCGCAGATGTTCCGCACGCCGATGGCGTGAATTATTTTCAATTTTCTGCTTTCCACAAAACCCTCGCTCTGTCGGTGGATTCTCCTCTTCGTTTATTTGTCCCCCCCCCCCCCCCCCCTCTCCCCGTCCTTCGACAGCCAGCCAAGCTATCGGAAGTGCGAGGCGGGAGGATCGTGGGCGGGAGCTAGAAACGGTATATCGGCGATTGTTTATTCTCGATCGGCTCTACCCGGCCTGCCGGGCGAGACTCGCCGGTTTCCGGAATTATTGAATAAAAATAAATGTCCCCGTCGTCGCGGCCGGAGAACTCGAAATATCAAGGACTGCGGATGCAGCTCGCACACGCACACTGAAACACGTAGCAAGGAATCGTAAAAAAAAACACGGGGGAGAAAAACGAATTCACGACGAAATAGTACAGACCGCGTGACGCGAGTTACTACAACTCGATATGGAGTGCGCCATCCAACTTTCCGTTTGTATGTACATATACATATATACATTTATGTCTGTATACAGAGCTGCAGTACTTGGCATTTTCAGCTTGTCGCTTTTTACGGAAGGGACTGTCGAGGAATGTTGTTTTTTTTTTTACGTCGGATTCGAGAGGTGTCTGTGGTGGCTGTCGGCGGTGCCTGGCGACGAATGGGCTCCTCGACAGACCCGACAACACCGACGAGCTCTTCGCTTCCTCCCTTCGGCCTTTATCCGTCGACCTCTTCCCCTTTGCGTTTCTCTCACCGACCGGTGTGCACGCACTCGGTTTCCATTTGCGAATTCACTTAAAAATTGTTCGCCCTTTGACCGACGCCTGAAAGATCGCGCACCGCGATCGCGTCAAAGGGAAAGCTGTCCAGCCATCGGATTTCACGCGGCAGAAATTATCTCGAGTGTGTTTTTGTGCTTCTCTTTTAAATTCTTGTGAAGGGACAAGAACGGTTAATTTCATTACCGTGGAGACATCTGCGTGAGACTTTATTTCATCAAGCTACAACTCACGTGTTTGGCATCGCACAAACTTCGATCGGGAAAGTTCACTTAGAGAATAAAATTCTACGAGTGAACAATTTTTTTTTCTTTCTAAAGCCGTGAATAGAGAGAGACGTGCCAAAGATGAAATTTGATGTCATGCAGATATCTTCAGAGTCATCCAATTTCAACTTGCATACATGTGACATTTTTTCAGGAACAAATATCTTTCTATTTGGCAATCACCGAACCCTCTTCAGGGTAGAGGCGTCTTTTCTGTGGGCATTTTCAGATGTATTGTCGGGAATTTTTTTGGAAGACTTTTTTTTTTGTTTATTACAATGAAACTGAGTGAATATTCTTATTGATATTATTACATAATAAAGGAATTTTTTGTCACACGGCGGAGAAAATATTTAAAATCAGAAGGCTAGTCTCTATCATCTGAGCTACGATCTTTTTTATTTCACAAAATAATGGTAAAATTTCTAAAACTTTCAAATTTTTCATTTTTTTTTTTTTTTTTCTAAAACTTAATGTTTCCCTACAAATCTTAATTATGAAATTTTAAAGTTGTCCACAGTCGGGAAGATAGCGAAATGCGCTCTTAATAGGCGCTCTAAATGTGGATCATGTGGAGGAGCGAAGTAACGACTCTGTTCTAATTCCTCTTCACTACTATTAAGCTTACTTTGTCTTCCTTTGCTTCTCTTTCCTTTATGCTCCAGTTTTTGTTGTTATTATCCTCTCAAATGCATTAAACTGTAATTGCAAACTGCACACTATTCTGTACTTAAACTTTTCTTCGCTCTGCTTTATGTACCGCCTATCTGTACTGCTTGGTCCTTGGGGGATTTATCTCAAGACGCAATAAATGAGCTATCTATCTATTTATCTAAACTTAAAGTCAACCTGTTCATTCTCATTTAACCTCCAGCGCAGCTGGCTCCACCTTAAGCATTCAACATCGTGTGAAAAAAATTGCTGCATTAATCATAATAATAATATCAATAAAAAGATCCATTCAATTTCATTGCAATAAACAGAACGATTTCATTTTTTTTAATTAAAAAATGCCTGAAAATGCCCGAAAAAAGCGACTCTACCAGCAAGCAATCGAACACTATCAGAACACTCGTCCGTTGTCAGGTTAATCGACGGTCGAATAAAAAAAAGCGAATGGACATTCGACCGGGCGAATCTGGCGTCAGTGGAGATGGAAAGTACTGGCAAGACGCGTCCGGCGAGTTTTACCAACAGCGTCCGTATCCTCTCTCGCTCCCGTTCGCTCGAGCGCGAATAAACCGTTCGATAATCGTTGCCATTGTTATTCGAAAAGTCAGGGCGTAACCTCCCACCGGGTCGTTCCCTTAATCTCCTCGAAGCTCCCGCGCACTGTAATCTTTTTTTTTTTTCATCCGCCACGCTAACGAGCATTCCATGTAAATAAACTCGATTCGCAGTCGCTCACGGGTCGCGCTGCGAGAACGAGTCAGTGAGCGAGGGTTGCGCGGAGCAGAAACTAAAAGCTCCGCTCCGCTTGGCTAGAGTATCTCCAACTAATTTTTTCTTTTTTTTTAGCTCGCTTTACATATCGATAGTCATCGAGGTCGGCAAATATCGGCGCATAAAACACCCGATCGCTTCGGCCGCCTCGCGTTACCCTTAATTTCCATTTCTCTTTTTTTTCATCCCAGAATTAATTTTTTACACGTTAATTTGTTTCACACGCGCCAGCGAACGCTGGCGAATTTTTGCGAATTGACAGGGTCGATACGCGCCAAAGATAATTAGTCGAGGCGTTGAACCGCGAGGGAGCCAAGCGTTCCGTGAAGAGTAGTTGTTACGTGGCGCGACGTAGCGTACGGAAGGCGCGCTTTACAGCATCTCTTTTCGCTCGAGTTCGCTCTCGCAACAGCTACTGGCAGCGCCCTCGCCAATCGATCAATCTCTCGTCGGAAAGTTGCAGCGGCAGCGACGTCGGCGGAGGCACAAGCGGTTACGGGATGGAAGAGTATGGAGGAAACGTTATTGAAAAACGAAAAGTCCGCAAGCTAATGGCTACGTTGCACGATGTAACGCGATAGGCGACGCAGGTCGCCGTCGGTAGGGCACGCACGGATACAGTCGAGGCACAAGTGGATAGGGCACGTCAGGGACAGATAAGGGGTTACTTTTTTTTTTAGTTACAATGCCCCGTATAATTTCCTCGCGGGAACTTGTGACTCAATCGTCGGTGGATTTCTTCCGACAGTTTTACGTTCGATTAGCTTTAGAGAACACACTTTCTTCTTTGTCCAAGATTTTTTTCCAAGGCTCAACTCGCCTTAAGCCAAAATGAAATTTTGAATTTCGATAAACAAGTAATTATTATAAAATATTAATAACAGTAATTTATTATTATTATTGTTTTGTAATAGTTTTTCACGTTTGGGGACGCAGAGTATGGAGGAAACGTTATTGGAAAATGGAAAGTCCGCAGGCTAAAATGTCTGCGTAGCCCGATGTAAAGCGATAGGTGCTGTGGGGCACGCGCGGATGCAGTCGAGGGACAAGTGGATACGTCCTGTCAGTGACAGACGAGGGGTTATTTTTTTTTTTTTTTTTTAGATACAATGTCCCGTATAATTTCATCCTGGGAACTTGTGGCTCAAACGTCGGTGGATTTCTTTCACAGTGAATCGCGAAGCCAGAACGATGAGCCAGTTTTCCGTTCGATTAGCTACGATGAAAAACACTGCTCGTGTCGCTGGTAATTTTTTTTTTATCGACGGCCCTTTGGCTAACCGACATCCGATTCCTATTTTCTTCTCGAGATTCAACTGGCGGAAAGACGGAATGAATCGCGGTCGAAGAAAGGAATTTCGAATTTCTATGAACAAAAAATGATTGTAAAATGACAATAATGTAATACTGTCATTATAGTTATATTATAATAATAATTGTTATTATTATGTTTAAACAAAGTTCTTTATCATCTCGATATAATGTTTCGGCGACTGAAATTTTTCTATACCGAGTCGACGGACACTCGCCCGATCGATACACAAAACCATCGAAAGTTTGAACTTCCCCTCCGGCAATTTGAAACCCACCCAGAAGCGGTATTTCCAACGACCTCCGCTAATTCTTTTGCATCCGTCATCGTTTTCCACTTTTTTTTCCTAATTCCACAAGAACTTCAAAGTAGACAAAGCCCGCAGCTAGGCGGACGCAAAAAATATCGAGTCCCCGGCGATAATTAATCATGGCTCGGGGTATCAGTTGTTCGCAGGCGGTTCCGCTTCTTTCATCGAAAATAATCATAATCATAATCCCTCTTTCATCGACGGCATCATTCTTCCATCGGAAGCTCTCGACGAGAATAGACCCGACTCGTGCAAGACGTTCGAACTTTCGCACACAGCGCAATGCCGCGTTTTCCATCGTTACACCAGAACGTCCGACCTATAAGTGACCTTTTCTACTTATTTTCATTATCCGATCTCTCTTTTTTTACCCTCCCTCAACAATTCAACCCCCGGCGCATCTCCGATGTTCACCTGCTTCTATGAACCCGAATATCTATCGTACCGAAAGTCCTGATTCTCTTCACTTCAATCCGACAATCCGTTCATTGGTTGCCGAGATATTGCGGTCCCAAGTTGCAAAAAGCAGTCCTACAGCGCAGCTTGCACCACCTTAAGTATCCAATACTGTGGGACAGGAAAATTCCTGTATTATGTAATAATGTCAATGCAAGTATTCATCCAGTTTCATTGCAACAAACACAAAAATGTTCTAAAAAAAATTCTTTGAAACAATTATTTAAAAACATTGTTCAAAAAAATTCTTTAAACAAATTCCCGATAAAGACGACATTAACCTTAAGGTAGTACCTTGCGTCATATCCGACGCCACCTAAGTTCGGGAGACGAACGAGAGAGATCACAATATTTTCAGCACCTTCGATATGTCCGATTTTTTTTCAGATTTTCATTCCATCGGGAAGCATTTGCAATTCTCTCTTAATCCTCTCTCAAACTTGGGCGGCATCGGCCACGATGCAAGGACTACCTTAAGCAATCGAATACTCACGATCCTGAACAGCCGACCTGTAATTGACCCTTTTTACTTATTTTCCTTGTCCTTTCGCTTTTTTCACCCTCCATCGACCCTGCAACTTCCGACTGCATCGCCGATGCTCACCTGCTTCTGACGTTGCGTCTCTCGCCTCCGAAGGAAATGCTGCCGGAGGCGCCGTGAACCTGAAAATCTATCGTACCGAAAATTCTAACTCTCTTCACTTCAATCTCTTCTCGCCCGTCGCACCGTTTTATCAGAACTGGCGAAGCGTGCGCGAAGAGTTCGTACGCCGACGTGTCTACGTGTGCCGCGAGGGCAAGGTCTTCTCTGCGGGATGGCGGAGACTGTGCGACAGCGGGTGAGAAGAGTGGACGGGAAACGACTTCGGGGATCCGGGACAGAAGTGGAATACAGGATGAAAGAGAATTTCGAAGCGAGCGTGTGTGCGATTGACGAAGGCGCGGGGGGTCGGCAGGAGCGAGCCTCACGCTCGGACGCCTCGGCGAGCAATCCGTTTAAAAGAGACCTTTCGATTCGCGCGAAATCTCGCGCGGCCGTGGCAAAGCGCACCCCGGAGGTGACGCGGCATCGGTGAAGCGTCAGAGGTCTCTTGGCGCACCGGATGGCCGGCAGGGTTGCGTCCGCTTCTAGCTGGACGGTCCTCGGGCTCTCTTCTGGCGCCCATGCATTTTTATTTGGCCGGGCTTGCAGCGTTATCGCGATATCGATGGAAACGTCGCCGAGCGAGTCTGATATGCTCGTCCTTTTCTACTTGTCGCACCGTGAGAGTCCAATTTCACAGGGTCCGAGATATCTACTGATTTCTAGTTTCGAAAAGGCAGCGTCTACGAAACACGCGATTTTATCATAACGTTTCGACTTTCCTCGGAATTTTTCCTCGCGAGCTCGAGGTCGAGATCGATCGGGGCAAGTTGAAACGTCAGATTTTTAATCGAATCTTATCGAATGTAAACTTAGGGTCGAACTTGAATACAAACCCAAGATTAGACTTAAGTTCGAATGTAAGACAAAACTTAAGTTCAAACCTAAGATTAAACTTAAGTTCAAACCTAAGATTAAACTTAAGTTGGAATGTAAGATTAAACTTAAATTCGAACATATGATGAAAAATAAAGAGAAATTACGTGTAGAGGCTAAATCGTAAGTGCTTCGAGATCTCACACAGCCGCTCCTACCTCTTTAATTAAAACTTCTTGAACCACGTTGATTACCATCCGTATCCCGTTCGAAACAGCCTCATCTGCGAGCGTGACTCGTAACTTTGGCCCGCCGAGCAGCGATGGAACAGTAACGATCGTTACACCTCAAGTTGCAGCGTCACGCTTCGATAATTTATTTTTCCCTCTCGTAAATCTACTTCTCTCTCATGGCATCCACTTCCCTCTCGTACCTTATCCCGTAATTCTTCAGATTTTTTTTTGTGACCTTCAATTTTTTTATACTAAACCAGATTATATTGCCTAACGTCACTCGAAGTTTGAAAAATCTCAGTTTTCGACCGAAAGTGACTTTTTTCTTCGTCACTTCCGGTCAAAAACGGAGATTATGACATTGGAAGTGACGTTTTCCCTCAAGGCGTCCTTTCCGGTCAAAAACTGAGATTTAAAAACCGGAAGCGACGTCACAACATAATTTTGGTCAAATTTTTCGCCGTGACGTCGCCTCCGCGGTCAAAAAGTGGGTTCTTCAAACCGGAAGTGGCGCTACAGCGAATTTTTGTATTATTTTTCGTTCGAATTTATCTCGCGTGCAGCCAGTAATAGAAACGTGTGCATTAAGGAACAAGTAGAAGTGGGTAAAAGAACGCGTGCGATACATCTCACATGTATCTGCCATTCATCTCGAATGTAGCCAGTGACAGAAACGGATGAATTGAGGTACAGTGGTGCCTGGTGCGAGCTCGTACTGCTACGGCACGAATAAAGGGTCAACAATGAAAATATCGAATGTCGACCTATTTCGACGTAATATCGTGACGCATCAACTTTTTATGCGTTGAGAAATATTTTTCATATTTATACATCGTCCCCGAGCTCGATCCTTCTATGCTTACCGTGCATAAATATGTGTGTAGATATGTATGCGTGTGTGTATCGGTGGCTCATAAATCATTCCGGCGAAATAGTTTCGGCGCACCGGCAAAAATCTCTCGTGTTAGCGAGTGGTATCCCCTTGCCCTTCGGATTTTATTTATTCATCACGCGAGCCTCTTGCCAGGGTCCTCCCCTTCGTGCCGGCCACGATTCTCTTTAGGTCTCTCGTGCACCTCGGCGTCTCTCGTACTTTTAGCGTTCTCTCCTTCGCCCTCTCGATCTCGTTTGTTCTCTCTCCGCGCTCGGTCTGGCCCTGCCGGTGCATCGCTCAACCCCCGCTGGGAAGCACAAAGTTTCGAGACTCCGCCGAGGTGTTCCGGGACGACAGTCCGATCCGATAAGGATGTACCGGGTTCGGTAGTGTCACCGAGAATATACGGGATGAGCTCTTCCGGGCGAGAAGAGGACCGAGACGAAAATAGCGTCTTTCCCATCTAACTCTGCTGTATATAGTCTGGGCCGTAAGCGCGGATGAGGAGACTTCTCTCCTCATCCGCATCCTCTTCCGAAGGCGGGATGGAACGGGCCAAACTATAGATATATTTATATTATATATATATAGATCTATATGAGGGTAAAGTATAGGAGCTACAGTATATTAGAGCTTTTCGGGAAATCCACCGCGACAAAACGAGACGGAAGAGGCTGTAAGGATCTTATTTCCTCGGTCGGATGACACGCGGATCGCGATATTCCAAAAAGTTTGGTGAATTAGGAAAAAATGTTGACGAGAAGACCGAGAAATATTGGAGAAGCGATTGTTAGCAACAGGAGTGATGAAGAGGGGTTCGCGCTGAAAATAAAAACAATTTTGAGGGACAATTATTGAAATATTAGGGGGAATATTATCTTACGGATTTCCATAGCTGAGAAAGCGTTGCTGATTCTGCTGATTGTTTGAGACCATTTATTTTTTTAACTGCTCGGTGAAACATATCTCGATGAAAGATATATTTAAGAAATTGTTGGACATCCTTGGACGAGGGTTTGTAAATTTGTTCGGAACTTTCTTCGACATCTTTTTTTAATCCTCTCTCCGAGGTACGCGTAAGAGATTTTTACGTTTTAAAGTATCGAAGTGTCATTTAACACTTCGGTCACTTAAGGAGTGTCACTTAATAAAAGCTAATTCGGGACAATCAACTATACGTTCGCAACTAATTTATAGAATACGATAATTGATGAAGAGATAACTTAATTATGAAAATTTAATGACAGCTTAACCAGACTTTTGCGATTCTTGTCAGAATCCTCCATTAATTAATCAGAAATTCTCACCGTTCAAATTATCAATTTTCAAATCTACGTTTAGCTCATACGAAGAATTTAATTGCTTTCACTTTCATAGAGAGACTTGACGGAAGAGGATTAATCGTCTTGACCTCGGGAGCTTTTCTCATTCTGTTCCTGTATTTTTGGAAGGACAGTTATTCATCCGATAACTGGCATGAATGGTCACGATTGATACGACATCCTTAATGAAGTCGGCTCAGATTGATTTTATATTTCTGTTCGGTCATTCTCGGATAAATACAAACATTTGACCCTCACCCAGTATTACTCTATAGCCGGTCATTCACGCCCGACGCCTGTTCGTCCATATCGCAAGGCTCAATCTTTTAATGCAAAATTATTAAAGTCGAACTTTTGCAAAAAAACGCGAAAAAAAATCTCGAATATCAGCTCTATTTGAATATTGTATCAGACAGATATTGCTTCATTTTCCAATGACCCATCAGTCATTCACGGATAAATAAAAACATTTGACCCTAACCCATTCCTCTATAATCCGTCATTCACGCCAACACATTTTCGTCCATATCGAAATGCAAACCTTTGAATTGCAAAGGTTGAATGCTCAACCTTTTAATGCAAAACTATTATAATCGAACTTTGCAAAAAATGCAAAGAAAAAAAATCTCATTGTATCACACAGGCATTGCTTCATTCTCCAACGACCCATCGGTCCTTCCTTAAATGTCTCGTAAAAAGAAATCTGTAAATAAGTTTTCACCGAACCAATTTTACAATAAATTGGCGATTCATTGGCTCAGTTCGCCCGCATTGCCATCCAATTTATTCCTTGTCCCGGACAAGCGGTATTATCCGACCGAGAATTTTATTCGTGACAGTATTATAAAGCGATAAAGCTGGACGGCCAAACTTGCGTCGCCGGTATTATGAATGTTGTTTGGGGGTTGGGCGGGCTAGTGGGGCTATAGGGGGTGAGCGACAGAGTGGATAAAGGCGTTATTGCTGGCGTTCGAAAAGTTTTATCGTGAGACGTCTTGCTTCCTTTCTCTTTTTACTCTCGTCCGCTTCTCTTTCTCCCCTTCTTCCATGGGAAGCAAGCGCGGGTAAAAGAGAGACTGGACAGGACAAACTCGAGAATTCGATCGGCGAGGAAAAAGGAACAAATGGAATATAAGTTGGAGCGCGGACGCGAAACGAGACCGGATTGGCTTCCATCCGCTGTGACTACAACTAGTACAACTTTCCGATATACCGAGATATACACACACACACATATATATATATATAGTATATAGTATATATATTTGTACATTTCAAGTAAAGAAACGCACTGGGGATAGCCTCGGGCTAGCGTGCACCACCGCGAACAACCCCCTGTAGTTTCGTGGCTCTCGTTTATTTAATTTTCTTCTTCGACGAGCTCCGGTCATTCTTGGATGCCCCCCCCCCCGCCCGTTGCTGCCTCTGCAGCTGCATCTCTCCTCCTAGGAGTAAAACTTCTTATTCCAAAGTTGTTGTACGTCTTCTCCCCTGGCTATCTTTTTTTACCTACAATTCTCAAAGTCCCCGGGTACACTCGGCGAACGTCGATTTTTATTTACCTCGAAATCGTCGGACGGTGTACAGGGGTGCACTTTGCCGCTTTATACATATTGCCACTGTTATGTCACTTAATCGCAACTATAAACACGGATGTATTGGTCGCGGCATTGCGGCAAGCCGGAGAAGGAGTAAGGTGGATTTCAGGGCTTCGCGGTTGAGGCCAATAAATAAATAAAATGGATTTCTTTTTGGGCGATATTGAAATCAAGATCGATTGGATTATTTAATTCAAATTTTATCCGGTTGTCGAATCGAAGACTTAAGATTCAATCGCTAAGAAAACCGACTCTCGAAAAGTCTATCGGATTAAAACAGTGCTCGTCACACACGACTCAGTTTTGTTGACTTTTTATTGCTCAATGTGACGAAGGTACTCAGAGAACTCTAATAAAAAATCTCTTCTGATTAGAATGATAAAAATTCTTTTTTACAAATTATTTTTTAATAATTATCAAAAAATTTAACAAACCACCACTTAATATTCGTACCTGCAAATTAAAGGAAAAACAAATTAGGGTCCATGGTACGTCCACGGCACTTTCAAGATCTTGCCTCCATATTCTAAGACTTGATAGTCAACGGCGACGACTAAACACCAAAAAGATTGAATTTCGCCGAGCATGATACGAGCTACTAAAAAAAAAAGAAAAAGAAATTAGTTTCCATGGTACTTCCATAGCACCCAGCTTTCAAAATCTTGCCTCCATACTCTAAAACTTGAGAGTCAAGGGTGACAACTAAACGCCAAAAAGATTCGTCGAATTTCGCCCGAGCTTGATACGAGCGTCGAGCTAAAGTTGCCCGGAGGGGTTGACGAAAGTGAATGTACGTAAAAGCAAGTAGGGGTGTGGGGGTGAAGGGAGGGGGGTGCAAAGTGGCAGAGAAGTGAAGAAAATTGCGCAGTCGGTCCGGGTTTTCGAGCTGCGGATAGACGTGGGGTAGGTTGAGAGGCGCGAAGTGTCGGGGTTGAGGCGGGGTTAACTACGCCGGGGCGACTAATTTTACGCGATTAGCGAAACCGGTCGTTAGAGTTAACAAAATAGATTAGTCACCGTGTGCTGTGTGGACCGTGTTCACTAGGTGGCTTGCAGGGTGGGAGAGGGGAGGGGGGGTTGAACGTGGGTCAGGTACTCGGCTCGTGCATGCGTGCACTCTCTGCACCCGATCGATCGCGCACCCTCTCTATCCGCTCTTTCGTACACACCCTCTTTCTGTTTCGCGGTTCTCTCGTTTCCTCTCCCGGCAACGAGCCGGGCTTGCAGAAAATTTTATCTTTCCACCCTGCGGCGACGAGCTACCTCGGCTTGTCACGTACGTGTTATCCTCAATTAAAGTCTATCTCCATCCCTCGCTACTTTGCCATCCTCCCTGGCTCCGCAACTCTCGGTCCCTAGGATAGATTTTCATCGCATCGGCACAACAGCGTCCCGAACAACCGGCGACTCTTCATCCCCCTCCGACAATTTACACGCGATAATTCAAGTTCAATTATACGCGACACTATCGAATATCGCTCGAAGATGCGAAACTCTTGTTTGCGGAAGGACCCGAACGAGAAATTACGGAAATTACTGAGGGTTCGGTTTCCGGGACGGAAGAACGGGGAAATTATCAATTATCGATACCTTCTTTATTGATGCTTTTTGTTATCGATGCTATAGAGATTAAAAAATAACATAAAAAAATCAGCCAGTATTTTTATAATAACAGAAAGCTTTTGTCATCCTCTCTGGGTCTGTATCTCTCGAACCCTAGGATAGATTTTCATCGCTTCAGCACAACAGCGTCCCGAATAACCGGCGACTCTCCATCCCCCTCCGACAATTTACCCGCGATAATTCAAGTTTAATTATACGCGACACTATCGAATATCGCTCGAAGATGCGAAACTCTTGTTTGCGGAGGGATCCGAACGAGAAATTACGGAAATTACTGAGGGTTCGGTTTCCGGGACGGAAGAACGGGGAAATGATCAATTATCGATTCCTTCTTTATTGATGCTTTTAGTTATCGATGCTATAGAGTTAAAAAAAAATCTGTATGTTTATAATAACAAAAAGATTTTGCTTCCTCACAGAGGAAACAAATTCCCCATCCTCTCTGGCTCTGTATCTCTCGGACCCTAGGATAGATTTTCATCGCTTCGGCACAACAGCGTCCCGAACAAGCGGCGACTCTCCATCGCCTCCGACAATTTACCCGCGATAATTCAAGTTCAATTATACGCGACACTATCGAATATCGCTCGAAGATGCGAAACTCTCGTTTGCGGAAGCATTCGAAAGAGAAATTACAGAAATTACCAATGGTCGATACTTTTATGGTCGGTGCTGTCGAGATTTAAAAAAAATCAGCTATAAAGTATTTTTTTTTTTTTTTTAATTTCTTTTTCAACACCTTGCTGAAAGAGGAGGAGCGTCATGCGCTTGGCACTCAAGTGAGATTAATCGTGAAATAAAAATGAAGAGCAAAATAAAAATGACAAAAACTACATTTTTAAAAATATTTCCTCCCTTAACGAAATTGAAATGTTCTGTTTTCAGATAATCGCCGGGCGTGGAATTCGTCCCACCAAAAAAAAAATAAAAAATCATTCGTCCGACCGGTTGCACCGAGAGACACTCGAGACACGCGCAGCGTTTATCTCCGTGCCACATGGAAAATCACACTGAAAAACCCACTCTGATAAATCGTTCGGGACGCGGCGAGGTGAGGCGTGGTGGTTAATGGCGCGACTAAGAGGCACTCGTGCGTCTACCACGAGGCAAAGAATAAGGAGTCGAATCACGGGGAGTTTCGTTGCCGCGTCCTTCTACCACGGTGCTATCTCAAGAGTCGCGTCCTAATGTTCTCTCGTTAAAAAAAGCGTTAAAAAGAAGGAAGTAAAAAAAAATATCAAAAAATTACCAGCACGATTACGTTCGGCTCGAGAGCGATTAAGGGACAACACATTGGCCCTCAAGAATTTATTGGCGAGCGACCCCGTTGAAGATCCGACCGCAAGATTCTTCTTTATCGCTCCCTTTTTCCTCCCGTAAATAAAGGCTCAACGAAGCTCGAACGTGCTACGAAGAACTCCTGAAGCAGTAAAAAAAAAAAAAAAAAAGGAAAAAGGAAAAAGGAAACCGAACGAATCGAAGCCTTCCTCTTCCCCGTTCGTCAGTACTCAGTGATTGTTGTGTGGGTTTCAGTGTCTTTTCCTCGACCTCCGCATCGTCCGGAATCGTGAAATCACGAACGGAGAGATATCTTTTTCCATCGAGAGAAGCGAAGCTTTTTCCCTCCGTATAAATATACGATATATAGATATATATAAATCGTATGTACATGCGCGTATATATGTGTTCTCGTTCGGTTCCATCGTCCAGCCCGGGTTCGTTTGGTCGTTCGAGGCTCGACCACCAGAAGACATAAAAATATAACGAGCGGATCTTCATCCGTTGGTACGAGTCTAACGCTTGGGGGCGCATAGGAGGAGTTCCCGGTCACAGATATCGAGGAAGAATCTCGGTGAACGAGAGGAGGCTTCGGTGGAAACGGGTGTATATATATCGGCGCGGGGACCATAAAAATCCACAAGAGAACCGGGAATCAAGAGTACATAGAGGATAAAGGGAGGAGAGGAGCGGAGCATCCCGCCGGACCATATACTGGTAAAACGATCGAGAAAAGGTTTACCCGCTCTTCGGGAAACGATCTCGCCGAGATGGTCGGATTCCTCGTCGACTCGAAGCTCGGATGGTCCGGGGCGTGACCTTGGGTCCACGGAACGGTCCTAAATATATAGAAGTAGAGAGAGATAAAAAAAATATCGTTAAATGATTGTATTCGAGAAAGATAAGATATTTCACGAAAGTAACAGAGTTGGTATTAATAATTTATAAAAGTAGTAAATAATTTCTAAGAGAAAAAAGAAATGGAATATCTGTCGTGGTTGTTCGTTCGATCGATGGAAAGTAAATTTACCAGTAAGTAGATATAATCTCGATCGTTCGAGCGTGCGATACGTCGTGGTTGCCGGTGAAAATGGGACTTTTTTTTTTATTAAAGTGAAAAAGTAAAAAATTGAAAAATTGAAACATTGAAAAAAGGAGAAGTGAGCGGTACAAGATGATGGATCACGTTCATGTGAAGACGAGGTCGACGTCGAAGAGCAGCAACCCGGCGAAAATGGCGTGCGAAAAGGCGTCCCGACGCCTGAGGGCGACGTTGGTTAAGGCGTCGAGATTGGGAGTCTCGACGGGCGAGGTTGCCAGCCTCGCGTCCGCCAAGAGGCTCATACCACAGCGGGATCACGGATGGAGACTCGCGGTGTTTCTACTGCTCATGTTCGGCGGTGGTGTTATCGTGGCCCTTGTCTGCATGGCGAGAAAGGGCTGCTCAAGGATCGAGGACATTGTAAGTATTAAAAAAAATACCACTGTACATTAGACTACCGCGTAAGTTGCATCCAGATAAATTTTACCTACCGGATAAGTTTGGCAACGCACGACCGGGTAAAAGTTGGATCTGCCTTTTCTGGGAGTCCACCTACGTGAATGGCGGGAAGACCAAATATCCCTTCCGTTTTGTTACCTGTCGATTAAATCGTTCCTCCTCCACGTCTTAGTACGGGAAGAGAGATTGGGCAGGTAGTAAAGCGGGTAGTGGGAAATCCAACTTATCCGGTCGTGCCTAATTAGTTTGGTTCCCGAGCATGCAACTTACGCGGTCGTCAAACAACAAACTTCAGTACGCCATTTCACTTGGTCGGTGACATTGGTGGTGTTGAGACGTCGAAAACTCACATAGTCAAGGAAAATACCGCACGATTTCGCCAAACCTTCAGATATCCTAATTAAGATTGAGGAGCGTTATATCAGGACCTGACCTTTCCATTACTTTCCAGAACCTCATCAGGTCCCGATTTAAGGCTTCAACGTTTCTACCAGAAAATATCCCATCGAATTATACGGAAATAAAAAAATGATCCAATTCGACTGCTTCGACCGCTTCGGCTTCGGTGCAATTTTGCGACCGAATGTGTTAATCTTAGAGACCGCGGGATATTCTATAAAATATTCCCGAGATACTTTATAATTCAGGTTCAATTTAGGTTTACGAGGTGGAATATTATATTACACGTCCGGGCCCTCCAGAAATGGAGCGCTATCGCAGTGACTGCGGATTAACCCAGGACACTGCAATGGAGAAAACCAACAGACCTATATATACATACTTCCATACATATACACATACAGAGGAGACAAAGCGAATCCTTCACTCGAGAGTCAGACTCATCTCTACTACATTTTCACTCGAGATTCGATTAAACGCTCTCGCCTTTGTCGGAAACAGTGAGACAGAGCGAGAGGCTATATACAGCGTAAAGCAGGTAGCTAGAGAACCACCGAGGCGAGAGTGCCTGGTCGGTCGGAGGGTAGTTTCCGCAGAAAAGTTTCCACACATGGGAAGCGTGGGAGATGGACGGAGGGAGCAGTGGCAGAGGAGAATAAAGACAGAAGCGGAATTCCCGTTTTCGGTCTATCTCAAGAGTGCGGAGAGGATGAGGTGGCCAGAGTGGACCCAACACCCCGGTAGCGTGTAACACGGCTGGATAGCCTTGCCGGTTTGGGCGATTTCATTCGAATGGTCCAGGGCGACCCGCACATTCAACCCCGAAACTACCTCGAGCCAGAGGGGCACATTCAGGCATTAATACCAGCAGCGACGACAGTGGTGTTCCCGAATTTCCTGAGAGGGTTCCCAGAGTTTCCCCGAGAGCTTCCTCCCCTATCCGCGCGAGAATAGCCACCCCGACTGTGGCAGTTAGAGTTAACTGGCTCGCTGTCCCGCGAAGCCCGCACGCGGAAATTTTCTATCAAGGGCTTTCCAGAGCAATTATTACGGTTTCGATGGGCGGAGGGTCGACAACCGAGGAGCTGCTGGTCCGCTGAGGGCGAGATGCCGCAAAGGGTAGCTGTTGCTGGACCGGAGGTTGGTCGCAAGTGGAGGACGCGAGAACGGAGCTGACGCCGAAGTTGCTCGCCCGAGCATCCTGGCCATCGAGAGCCATCGTCGAGGGGCCTTGCGCTACAGCCTCTTCGGGGCCGCGAGCTGAGGATCGCGAGGTGGGGAAGCTACCTAGAGTAGCGGAGTACGGAGGAGGCTTCGGCCGGCGCAGAACTGGTTAGCGGAGGGCTTGGTGAGAGCTTCGAGAGAAATTCTGGAGAGGATGAGGTAACCCGTCGGAGTGAGAAAGCAGAAGCACGGACAGCAAACGAGATAAAGGAGGTGTGAGGAAGATGCCGACCGGTGCGGGACGGAGAGGAGGGAGGAAGAGAGATCAAGCCAGAAGGGTGGGTTTGCGGCCTGCGGCTGGTTGCGGACGAGGGTCGAGCTAACGGGAAGTGGGCTTGCCGCACGAGCCAATGGAACTGGAGAGAGAGCTGCATCGGCGACCCGGCGAGAGAGCACTCCTGGCCTTCCAGCACCTACCGATATATATTCCCGTGGAAACTATTCGACGCTTCGAGTCCCCGGAGTCGAGGGAGTTCGCTGTAAGGTAGCGAGTTGGGTGAGGCATGGCCACGGGCGGAGGGAGATCAAGGAGAGCGCTCTCGAGTTTGTGACTCTCCGAAATGACTCTGCGAGGCGGATAGTCGTGTGCGCTTTCCGCAAACGGAACACCGCATGGACACTTGGTCTCTTATTCGGCGAAGTATCATCATCGACGCTCCGACCATCGAGCGTTATTGGTTGTCGCTGAAAGGTTTCTTTCGCACCGAACAACCAGGTCTGGATAAGATTCAGCCTTCGAATCCGACCCGACGATCACTTGCCCTTGAGGATTGCCAGACCTTGATCCTGAAACACCACATCCACCCTTGCTTCCATGTATTCGATGTTGCGCCACATCGTCGACGAATCGCGGTAAAGTAGATCAGACACGATGTAAGCGGCATTCCTGTGAGTTTCATGATGATTTAGCAAACGGCATTCCAGTCCGGACGAGAGAAGTCACCGCGAGTGGGAATAAACAGGAAATTTCGGTCCAACTTCAATCGCGCCGGATTGCAATATCGGACCTTGAAGTTCGAAATGATCCAGGATTCGGTCACCCGTGGGAGTGGAGTACGGGGGATGAGCGATGGGCGATTGAATCGGCGGCCGGAGTGAAAACGTTGGAGGACTTCAAAGGGTCGATGACACCCCTTATCTCCATCCCTTTGAATTTTCGCGGAATGACATCGCGATTCAGCAGATAACTAACCGGGAGAAGGATCGAAACGCGTAGATATATGTTAGTTTGTTGAACCGCAGGAACCATGTGACCGCAGTCTTCGTGGAGGCCTGGAGGTATCAAGGAAAAGTTTCTATCCTCCCATCTCTGCGAGCAAGTACCGCATCCGAACTCGCCAGCCGGGCGATGAGGTAAAACGTGTTGCAAAAGGGTACGGTAAACGAAGGCATCCTGACTGGTCGTTGTACCGTTGGAATTCCACCGATCTCCGCGGTGTAGCTGTGCAACAACAGCTGTACGTACCTTTGGTTGCACACGGGTATGCCGACGGTGTCTGCAGAGTCTCGTGCGCGGGTGCAGGACGGAGAGCAGAAGCGGGAGTAGAGCGCGCGTCGGGTCACGAGAGACGCATAAATTTTGCCCCGCGGCCAACACACCGTGGCTGGCATGCTCGTCGGTTCTCTCGGTGCAGTCAACTTGCCAAGCAAACTCGGACCGGCTCCATGAGAGGGGCCACGTCGTAACCTGCCCACAGCTAGGAAGGTGCAAGCGCAGGGTCGACGTTCGTTGTCGGGGTCCGACGTGCCCGGTGCTCCCCGGAGCACGTCCAACCCGTACACGTTTCGTGATTCCGTTCGTTCCTCATAGCCGGCTTGGCAGCCACATCCGGACAGGCGCATGGGCCGACTGGATGCCTGGCTCGGCTAACCACGGACCCGCCAACGACTCTCACATATTCCACGGTTTTCCTCCTGCACAGTGCGCGTGCAATATGCCCGTGGTATCTCTCCGACTAGAACAGCATGAGCGTGCACCCGTGAGGAGAGAGGAGCCACGCAACTCCAGAAGAGCGTGACACAGACCGGGGGCTTGCGTGGTAGCCGGTTACGCGCTCTGGAGTGAGGGATGAACGGAGCAAGCGCTGGTGCTGGCTCTACCGTCGGTGAACTGGAAAGCAAAGCGCACCACAGAGAGGCTCAACTAACGGCGAGATGAGGAGACAAGAGGGTAGAGGCCGACGCACCCAGCTCGCGGACAGGTTCACAGGCCAGCATAATTCCGGGATAACGGGACAGCTGCAGGGGATACGCCCGTCACCCGTCAGGGCATATGATCCTACCCTTCGTGCTGCCGCTGCAGTTGCTCCCGCTACCCTCTCTCCAGTCATATTGCATCCATCCGGACGAAGTGAACCGGCCGGCTCCATATTAGGCTCACCGCCTCTCGTTAGCTGATGCGCAACAATCAATTAACATCGCGCACGGATGCGTCCCGAATTCTTTAGTGACGCTACCGTTTCATCGGATGTATCCGTGGGCTTCCGGTGCTCCCGGAGCCCAGATTAGATTCAAGCATCGTCACGGCATCGGCACGTCTACGGAACCGCACCCGTCGCCGAGGCTCTTGCACTCGCCCGGCGCTCAAGCCGTTATCCGCCCAGCTTCGATATTAAGTTGGACCAAACATTGATATGTTACAATGAATCGTACAATAACGTGAATGCAATTTCTAAGCTTCTAACCCTAATAACCCACAAAAATACGACTGTGCATTCTGGGGCTAAAAGCATTAATAGCGTTTCCGCGATTTCGTGGAAGTGGAGCTTTGATCCAATCAGCATAAATCCAGAGTCATGTGAGTTTTTGAAGTACAAACACTTAACTCGAAGACGCAGTCTCCCGGCTCAAGCACTTGACTTCGTGGGTCTCCACGAGGGAAGTACAATTCCGAAACTATCTAACCCAGCTATGTTCGACTAATTAGTTGCGTGGCACTTGGTTGCTTGTTTATCAACAGACAGTTTTGCCTCCCTCGTCGGGAGTCGGTAACTCGCGCAGTTACGTGACTTTAGAGAGATTCGCGTAGATTGCGCGATCGTTCAGGACTAGGAAATTACTCTTACCGCACAGGCACGGAATGTCTCGGCGGAACTGTATAAAAACATTAAAGAAGTATATTTTTTTTCCCACGGTTACCAGAAGAAACCGCTCATTCAGCTATTAGGTACTTTTTGCAAGTTGACAAAGAAATAAATGAAACATTCATTAAAGTCTGTCAGACTCGACAGCTTAATCCTCCGATTATTAGTAATGCACGGCGTTGATGGAGGATAAAAGTTAATTAATTCATATCGGTAGGTCGGTGCAGTGAACTGGTGGCTAAGAGGGACCCGGCTCTAGGAGCAACCACGGTTTGCCCCAAGACCGATGAAGTACTGGAACGAGCTTCCGGCAGGCGAGGGGCAGATGGGGGGTGAAACGAGGGTGGGCGAGTTGCGGTGCCGGCCGGGGGATCAGATCGATTAGGTCTCGGAAGTAGAGCGATAAACACGACTCCTACGGTCACGCTCCGTTTCGCGGTCACGCTCAACGGAGGTCGGTTCTCCAAGAAGATTTTTAAGGGATGGACCGACCATGTACGTTATTCTCTCCCTCCGGTTTCTCCTCTCACCCGTTAGTTTTTTTTTTTTACCGCAGGTCCTGAGCTTCTCGGCTCTCTGGATGAGAGGATTTTCGGACCACTCTCGGGTAACGGGAAAAACCTCCGCTGTGCAGCAATTCATGTCGCTGTGGCTCGAGAGTTGTAAGTCGAGGAACCAAAAAAAAAAAAGAAGTAGCTTACATGAAACCGGAGACCTTGCCAAGTCGGTTGCACGTGACGTTGCGCCGAGGTCATGTAACAGCAAAAGAATACCAACCTCGACAAAGGAACCGCTGCTACAAAGGAGCCTCGATATTAATATTACAGCGCGCGGTGATATTCCCCGTGAACCTGGTCCGTTTGATCCAAAGGACCATTATTTGTTAACAAATTCCTGGCTTTCTGCCTTTCCGCCTAATCCTGTATACGCAATCCCCCGGAATCCGATGGAATGCCACTTTTCTCCGGGCCATCGATGACGGTATACAAATTCACTCCGGCTGCAGTGCGTGATTGATCTGCTCGACGAGCATATCGATAGCCGTCTCGTTGAAGCTTCATATGGTTCGGTGTCGCGTGAACGCGTTACTGGAGGTCATTTTGGAAAAGCGGCGAGTCACGTGCAAAAAAAGTATCATACATTAAATTAGAGACCTTGCCAAGTCAGGTGCACGTAACGCTGCACCGGTCATGTAACAGCAAAAGAATGCCAGCCACAAGCAAAGGACCTTGGATATTAACATTACAGCACGCGGTGATATTTCCCGCGAACCCGATAAGTTTGATCTAAAGGATCGCCATTTGGTACCGAATTCCTAGCTCCCTGCATTTCCATCCAATCCCCAGGAATCCGATGGAATGCCACTTTTCTCCGGGCCATCGATGACGGTATACAAATTCACTCCAGGTGCAGTGAGTGATTGATCTGCTTCGCCGAATGCATCGATAGCCGTCTCGCTGGAGCTTCATTTGGTTCGGTGTCGCGTGAACGCGTCACTGGAGGTAATTTTGGAAAAGCGGCTAGTCACGTGCCTCCGTTCAACGCTGGACCATGCGGCTGGAGAGTGAGATTGACCAGAGGAAAGCCGATAGCGTACCGGAAAAGGGGGAGGACAGCGTACACCAGGAAACCACGTGACGCGACGACACCGGCCATCAGGGTTGTGCTCGAATTTCGAGTGGGGTTTCCGCGCTCGCTAGATTAGCCTGCGCTCGGGGGTAACGGGAGACGAACCGATGCCGAAGAGGTTGGCCAGTGAAGAAGACGAGGAGGTTTCAGTGGCGCCGATCACGTTGTGCTCATCCGATACACACACGCTATCGTCGGGGTCACGTGCTGGGAATTCGACGCCCATTCCCCGTGTCCGCTCAAGGGCTGCAACGATTCGGCAAAATATACGTCCCTCGGGATATCCGGAGCGTTTCTGTTCACGTACATCCTGGTCAGCGGCATAATAGCAATAATGTTGCAATCTTCTCCAATTTCTCCGCGGAGCTTAGTTCCCTCGGAAAATCAATCCTGGCAGCGGCGGTACCGGGGGTCCGGTTGGGACGACCTACGTTGAACTAATCTAATACCAGTATCAGCCCGATACCATGCCAGCGTCAGTCTAATACTGCGTCAGCGCTTTGCCATGTACTGGCCAGTTTGTCGCAGACTGGAGGTCAGCTCGTTGCGTCCACAGCGCTAAAGAGGTTCAAGCATCCCGATGGGAAACCGAGTACGGTCGTGTGACCAAATAGGAGAGCCGAATGGTCAATGGCAAAGCAGTTATCCATGCGTGAGATCGGAGCTCTTGCGCTTCGCGGCTCCGCACTTTGTAAATTCCACGCACAAAGTGCTCCCCGTTGAAATGCCAGGGGTACCAACCGGTTACTGCACTGTTCGCTAAGTATCCCTTGCTTCAGCCGTTTCCGATACCTTTTTTCAAATACAAATTCCACCATCGCGCCTCTCACGTAAATTCGTGTCGCCCCGTGCTGTTCCTCCATCCATGCCAAGTATCGACGATCTGTATTCCCAGAAGCGAGCTCACGATCGTGGAAACACGTATGACGCTGCGAACAGTTTTGCATACGCTGTTACGGTAAAGTTGCACATCCACACCGTCTTCCTGTTTCAACCCTCCGTACTTTATGCTCGGAAAAAGACGTACACGCGTATATAGATAGTTTCCTCAGGAGCAGCGGGTAACGGCAACGGCTCGCGCACACTGTTCCACGATAATGTCGAGTATCCTGCATAAAAGAGGATGGGTCGCGTCGGACGGGGTTGAAACAGCGAGGAGCATAAGGTATATAGCGCGGGGCTAGGATAGTGGGAAGGAACGTGCACCGTGTAGAGAGGAGCAGCACCACCGGTAACATGCAGCGGAACGTGGTAGGTGGCTCTTGCGCTATGCGGACGAGGACGCGGTGCCGCGGGGGCTGAGAAGGGCTTCGTTTGGCCGAATCGACGGCGAGAAGAAGAGGAAGCAGAAGAAGAAGAATAAGAATAAGAACCGCCTAGCTAGCTGGCTCCCTAGATCGAACGAGTCTGGTGGGGCTTCGAGGGGTAGGTTGGGACGGGAGACAGTGTAGCCTCTCTATCTCTGTATCTGCCGCTTCAACTGGTGAGGATCGAGGGCTCGTGAAGCAGCACCAGGACGGGGTGGGCGCCAGAGCGTAACCCGATATAGCTGCCACCAGCAAGCTGCCCGGAGACTGGTATCGCATCCTTCCTCCCTCGTCATTCCAACCCTCCCTCCGCGTCCCGCTCTCCAACCAAACTCCCCGGCAGCCTCCTGTTCCTACGGTCTTCCTCCAACGCTTCGCCACCCTCGCCGAACCGTTGACTGCAACGGCCCGTTATACCCGTACCAGAAGCTCTCCTCCGTCCACAGCCACCCATCCAGCCGGCAAGCCTCCGATACATACAGCCAACATCGAGGATATTACTATAGGCAAATGTTCTATCCGTATGTATGTCACATCGATGCCTCACAAGCCCCTTGGTTGCGAGCTTCGCGAACGCGCCTTCCACCCGGCACCAGTGTCATGCCAATGCGGCTCTCACGGCTTCCTGTGTACCAATGTTGGCCGCATCGGGGTGTGTATGCGTGTTTGTGTGTCTGGATGTTGGTATATACGGATACATGTACAAAGATACACTTCTGCCTACTGCAGAGGTTGATGCCGGGATGTACTTGATGCATCAGCGTAGCCGGATTTTCGGACCGGTTAATGCCCCAGCCACGAATTTAACTCACGGGCTTTGGACCATCGGACCTACCGGAACGCCCGACGGAGGTATGAACGTGTTCGTTCGACGCTCGTACCATGAAAGCTTTGCTTTCAACCGAGCTTTTGCCAAAAGCGGAGAGGAATGCGAGGGATGGAGACTGCGGGCATGAAGCTGGAGCGTACCTTATCCTAGAACCCTTTGCCCTTCCCCCCCCCCCCCCCCCCCCCTCTTCCTCGGCTGAAGCTCGATTTTCAACAAGGCTAATGGGGTCAATCGCGCTCCGCTCGATATTATTTGATAAATATAGTTTCCGGGTAAATACAACGTCATGCTCCGATGGCAGCGTTTAGTTTGCGGGCATGTCTGTTTCCGACGTTCTATTTGTACTGAGGGATATCAAACACTGACTGAGTAAATAATTCGTGGTAAATAATAAATTTTAACGAAAAAAGCGGGCGGATAACGAATTCGGGGAAAAACGGACCTTTTTTACCTGATTTTGTGGCGCTCTGCGCTAAAGTCTCCTCTCGATTTGAGGACGCTGGTCCGTTTTTCCACGCTCTCCCCCCAACATCAAGAACACAAGTTGGGGCTGAAAAATTGGGCGTCCAAACGGGACGTACGGGTCGACGAGCACGTTAATTTTGCTTGGCGACTGTCCGGTAGCTTTTTTTTCACAAAATGTTAACTAGTCCAAACGGTCGGTGCAATTGCTGCAATAAATTCGTCGAATAAAATCGACATCGACGGACCGGATGATCATTCGTCTATCCGTGTTCCTCGAGATCCCGAAGAAAAATGCTAATTTTCGAAAGCCGAAAGCTTTTCGAAACGATAAATAATTCGAAAAGTGCTCGGGAGGGAAACTTCCCTCGAATCGCTAACAGTGCGCAGACCCAGGGTAGTCCATAATTCATCGTTCAATTAAAGGTCTATTTTTGTCGCGACGACTCGGCAGTCCCGATAAGGGGAAGGCGACCTTTGCCGTCGCTATATTCGACGAAGAAACTTGATGCCAGTCTACGTATAGTTCCCGGTAAGGGCGGAGCTGTTCGTGAACGGCCCGTCTGAACATAGCGTTGAGACGCGCCGCTTCCGAGAGACAACGTCGCACTTTGAGCGACGGCGGATCGACAAATTGCGACCGACTCCGAGCGGCAACTGCACGAGCAAGACAGCTCGTAGCAGCCGCGACGGGACCATCCAGAAACGCCACGGGGAAGCGAGACGGAACGACGAGACGTACTCGATCGAACTATAATTACATTCGCTCCACTCGCTGGAAAGGGGAACCAGCTTTCCCCCGGCTCTCGTGTCCCGGTAAATGCGTAATCACGCGAAAACATGCGATACGCACAAGGCTGAAGGGGACGAAGCGCCCTGGCGGGGAAGACTTGGCTCGAAGGGATGGCGAAGCGGGACGGCACCGACGAAGGGCCAGGTGCGGGACTCCGCGAGAGATGGACGAGGCACGCGTCGTGCTCACCATTCAAATCCACGTCTCCCGTCTGATCGAGCAAGTAATGCAACCGTGTGTCCATGAAATGTCGTCCGTCAGAGCTCGTGCGCCCATTCACAGTACGATAGACGCTCTTACCTCTAACCCATACATGTTCGTAAAATAAACATAGGGGAGATGGGGGTAAAACGGACACCGTATTAACTTTCTTACAAATGAGTTGTTTCAGTTTTCTGATGTTCCTTAGATAAGAAATGTACGGGAAATAAGTCAAATTGTTCATAGAAATTGGAAATTACAAATACCGATCGAACCGGATTTTTTTAAAACATTTGTTCAGAACTTTTTTTTCGAAAATTTTGTTGAGCAAATTCATTCTTTGTTTGTTAATTTTTTTTTAGATTTTATATTTTAGTTGAAGATGCCTGTTTTTTCGGCCCATCTCCCCTAATTACAATAACATGTTATTGTTTAATATCGGATGCGTCGCATCCGGTTAAAAACTGAGATTTTTTTATCACTTCCAGTCGCAAACCGAGATTTTTTAACCGGACAAGAAACTACTACGGACGAAAAATATTTTAAAAAAAGTCAATTATGCTGTCTTACACTGCGATATAAGGATCGCCTTGTGCGATGCACGGACGGAACAACAACGTAAAGACAAGTACGAGCAACAAAAGCTGGAAAATAAGTTGCACAAAGCTTCGCTATTACTTTCGCCATCGTCCCACTTTGTCAGAGCTTCGTTCTTCGCACAAGCAGCTCCTTTATTGTCTCGTCCCTCATATTTGAATTTTGACGAGACAGGGGAAAAGAAGCGAGGAAAGAAGAATTGAAGGGGTAATGAAAGAACTCGAGAGAGAAACACAGAAGCTTGTAAAAACTCCGAGATAAAGATCCCTTTCCACTTCAAACTCTCTACATCTATATGTCCCTATCTCCGCTTCATCCCGACACCCGTTCGCTTTCCCGTCGCTCTGACGTCACCCAACCGACTATTTCCCTAAAGTAGGTTTCGACAAGCACTTTCCCGAGTCTTTGAGCGTTTGTTATGAAAACAGAGTCCAAAGTGCAAACGGAAAAGCGACGAATAAACTAAAAAGGGGTTGAAAGGGTGAGAGTTTCAAACTACCCGCTTTTTTATCCCCGTTCCTGTGTGTCTCTCTGCCGCAAAATAAGCCGCGCTTGAAAAACAAAAAGGGAAAAAATTAAACACGATGTCGGATAAATATAATGCAGTGAGGGTTTGAAGAGAGTAAAAATATTTCAATGCTCTCGCGCGTTTCTCTCCTTCTCCCTCCCCCGATGACGAATTCTCGCGCCGTCGATGCTTTTTGTGCCTTTAACGTCACCCCCGCACATTTGTCTCTCCTCTCGCGACCTCGAGCTTCTCCACTACAACCGCTGTCTGTCGGACTTTTATCCGTACCCGCTCTACGCATTTGCCTGCAGCGCCCCCTTACCGCATTCGCTGTGAACTCTCGGGAGGGCTTTTTATGCTGCGCGGGGGAGGGCAAAGCCGCGCTCCATCCGAGCCTCTGTAAAGCTCAAGGTGTGCGAGTGTGCTTTAGTGTCTATGTGTGTTCTCCGCACGGTTCAGCGTGCCGGAAGGGAGATTTCCGGATTATGCTTTTCGGTATCCAACGGCACGTGTGCAACCAGCATCCAGTTCGCTCAGTCACTCAACCCCGGTGTACATGCACAGCGATATCCCGGTGGCAGGAAGAGAGAGGCTTTGATCAGGATTCCACCTTCCAGTTGTGACAATTTTTTTTTATCAATTTTTTTTATAAAGTTTTTTTCCACCGAATCATCATTATTCTCCGTCGCTCCTCATCCACTTTTAATTGTTCCTCCTCGATGCACGTCCCGACACTTTTTCCCCGCTCGGCGGATTCTCGACTATCACGCACACGCGGAATCGACGCGCACATTTCTCGGTATCTCGCGGGATAGGGATAATGAGAGACCTTTTTCGACGGGTCTTCTTTTACCGCGAATTTACTTTTCACCCTCCACGAGAAAATTCGGTAATTGTGAGAGTGTATTATGTGAGAAACGCAAAACAAAAGTTTACAATAAATTTTATTTAGAATTTCGCGATATTCACGCATCAAATATAATCCCGGGTTGAAATGCGAATATACAATTGACCGGAGGGAAAGAATGGGGAAAACTTCCTTTTTTTAATTATCAACAACTCCGCGAAACCGAAAAAAAATTTCACGAAATTTTATCAGCGGAATATCCGTTGGAGCGTTATTCCTAAAAGCTGGATTTCCGCGAAGAGACGTACGTACAAATTCGCTATCGACATTTGAAGCAGGTATATCAAGTCTCGCGCGCTCAGCGCGGGTTATACGGCAGCGTTCACCGTTCACGTGTCTCTCGGAGCTCGTCGCGATGCTACGGCTCAGCTCTCGCTTTCTCCTTTTTTTATTTTTCTCTCGTCCTCTTTTCCATCCCGTGCCGCCCGGATACCCGAGGCTCCCGTCGATGTGCAAAAATGCGTGAACGCTGGAGGAGATAGCGCCCGAGTTCGATACGCGAGGCTTTCTGCTCTTTTCACTCGGGGAACGAAAATATTTTACTGTCTATGTTGTTTCTCCCCCTGCCCTCCAAGATACACCTACAGCCTTTCGGACATCTTTTACTTTCTGTATTTTCCTCTCTACAAGGTCACTACCGTTTTTTAAATTTCAATTTTTTACCGGCAGTGACGTCATACATGCAAACGTCACATCAAGTTTGAACATCTCATTTCTGACCGCAAGTGACGTCATTCCGGAAATATGTCACTTCCGGTTTGAAAATCTCAGTTTTCGATCCGAATGGACGTCATACGGCAAAACGTCACTTCCGGCCTGAAAAGCTCGCTTCTCAACCGGAGGTGATCGTCTTATGTGTATGACGTCACTTACAGTTTTTAAATCTTAGCTTTTGACTGGAAGTGATGTCATGTGTATGACGGTGAAACTTCCGGTCGAGAGCTGAGATGTTGAAACCGAAAGTGAAGTTTTCTCGTATGGTGTCGGTTCCTCTTGAAAACCCAGATTTTAAAACGAGATGCGACGTTTTCCCGTAGAACGCCACTTCCGGTCGAAAAAACGAAAATTCAACTGCCAAAAAAATGCTGACGTTCCGCTCCGTCGTATTGAAACATCCGACGTTAACTGCCATCTCATCTCTCGAGCCTCGTTGATCCTCCCAGTTTATCCCAAAGTAGAAAACCACCAGCGAACCGATAAGAGATAACACACCTGTACGATATCCAAGAATCTAATTATGACGAATAGCCATGCCACGGAATCCTTCTCCCGGCAAGTTTGCAAGACACAAAGTAACAGCCCCGAGTACAAAACTCCCCGTGTGTTGCAGGTGGGATAATATAGTAGTCCGTTTAATCTCGCGGCTCGTAACTCAACAGCGAGGGAGGGATTTGCCATTCTTCCGGCGTCGTGTGAGAGCGCAGAAATGAGTTGGCGGACGAACAACAACAACAACTACAACAACAACACCAACAACCGTTGCTCGCCGAATCCACTGGGTTTGTTTCGAAACAAACAGTGGCGGCGAGCGAATTTGCCCCGCCTCTGAAAGCCTCCGAGATTCGAGGATTGGGATTTCGCGCGATGCTTCCACGATGCTTCCTCCCCACCCTTCCGGCAGGCGCTACCATTCGGTGGTTCGTCCTGTACGTTGCCGAAGGTAAGCCGTAGGGCTTAAACCAACGGCGACGAGCAGATCCCGTTCGCTCGCTTCAACCGCCCGATGCGATATCAATTTGGGCAATTAAGCGCCACCCCATCTGGCGGGGCTAAGCGCGTTATCTGTTCGGTTATATCCCCTTGCATCCCGTTGCATTCGCTCTCTCGCCCAGGTACTCGGATACCAGCGCGGGGCAAAACCCTTTCCCGTCTCTCGCACCGGTCCGGACGGTGAGAGAGCCAAGCTGCTCGCAGGATGGCCCAGCCGCGTCGGCGAACGGCAACACAAGGTTATCTGCGTGGTAGTTGCTTTCCCCTGCCGGTACGAACAGCCCGAACATCCCTGAACATCTCCGGAATGACCCAATCCTCTCTTCCCTCCCCGCTTGCTCTTCGGCATGAAATCTTGTTAGGGTCGAACGCGCACTGTCGGCACTGCGATCTGATACGAACGCCGCCCGCTGGATTCTCGCGGTACGGAGAGCCTCTCGCGATAGATAGAGGCGACCGTGCTCGCTGTTGATAGCGCGACCGGCAGAGGAAATAAAATTTTACGACCGCCGCGAAATGCCGACTACGGAATACCAGACCGACGGCGGTGACGCGATGTATACGACGGACCTATTTGTACCTAATGCATGTGTACGCGAAATCGGAAAGCTCGTTATTCTGTAGAGGTTTCCGTGATGTTTCTCACGAATTATTTGAACTTCGGGGGCGGAAGGCTAAATGCGCTGGGAGATTGCTCTCATCTTTCTTCATCGCGCCCATCGGAGTTGTTTTTTTTTTTCTGTTATTATTAAACCGCGAACGATAATGACATTGATTATAAAAATACCGAGTTGGCACGAAAGAGTGGCGAGGTTTCTCGCTGAACAAAAAAGTTTCATTCATCTCGGAAATTCATTGATTTTCATTGATTGGAAGTTTCATTCATTTTCGCGAAATGGAACGAAACGGAATTTGGAGACGGTCGGGAAGATTGTAAAAATTGCAGACCAGAAGAGTGCTCAGGAATAAGATCCATGATAATTTTGAATACGAAAAGAGTGAAAGAATTTGCAACATCAACACAATAAATTAATTGTATTAATAAATCTCAATAAAAATTAACAATTTTCAGTACACAGACCGAGAGTAAAAAGTAGGCAAAAAAAAAAATCTTTGACGGTTCTACTCATCCTCTTTCAGTGTTTTCCACAACTTTAAATTTTATTGCCATCTATCCGCGGTATTCCGCATAGCCCGCTAAACACGCTGTGGATACACTCTCGTGTTTCTTACTCAACCCAGTCCGTTGGTTAAGCTTTTTTTTTCTTCCCCTCGCGGCCTCCTTTATGATTATCTCGGTTGGAGCGTGATTGAAAAAATTATCTGCCTGCATGAGACGCCAGTCGTTCCGGTGTACGAGAATGTACAGACACGAGCGTTACGGACGCGAGCTACTTAGCCGTTTATTTTCCGCCCCAGACGTCCCGGCCTTACGCCTTCTCTCTCCTCATCGTGGCGTGTGAATTCGTCGTTAAATTCGCTCAGTCGGTATGCGATGCAGCCTTCCTCCCTTGCACCCACCCGACGTCCTCCCGCTATTTTCTCCTCTCCGCACCTTGTCCGTTTCGCTCAAACCGATGCCTCTCCGAATTTCGAGTACCGTCGAAACTTTGACCTCCCTCCTTTCACCCCATCCTCTTCTTCGTCAAGCCCCGCCGTGCCATTTTCCACCCTCCGTCTCTCACTCCGTCGAACTCGTCGGCTATATCACCTCGCCGGAAACTAAACTCCGACGAAAGTTCAAAGTTGGTTAACGAATTTCAAGACATATTTCTTTTTTTTGCGAATATCGAAGCTTTCAAGAATTATCTCTTTTCTCTCGAGGATTCGGAGCGGATTCTGTCTTGGCCAACCTTAAATGACTGGGTTCATACGTTTCTGTTGATCGTGGGAAGTCTTATATATACATATATATATATTTTTTTTTTTTAATCGGCGTCCACGATACGTTCGAATGAAATTTATGATTAAAGTACAGTGCACGGGCTTTCAAAGCGACGAGGCCATCGACCGAGTGTCATGAGATTATTTATACGTCGGCGCGGAATCGTTTACGCTCGGTTCCGAGGAGCGATTTCGAACCATCTCGAGTTCCTTCTACAAGGAACTAGAGATTCTCGTCGAGGTACACGACCGTGAGTACGGAGACAAGAGTACAGAAGTACGAAAAAGTAAACAGACGCTGAGAGCATTGTGTATCGGAGAAAAAAAAAAGAAAAGCTCCGATTCGCAGTGCCTTGCTCGCGTAACTTCTAAAAGGGTTCTTCAGTTTCTCATGAAGGTGCACCTAACGCGATGCACAAAGGTACGGCTGCGAATGCCGACGATACACGGAACTTCGCTAACGATTTCAAAGCATCGTACAACGGAGAAGAAAAACGAAAATCTCACATTCGCAATATCTTGTTCGCCTATCTTCGAGAAAGGTTCTTCAGTTTATCATTAAGTTGCACCTTACGCGATATACAAAGGTGCAGGCAGACGCTGCGAACGCTACCGATGCTCAGAACTCCGGTAACTATTTTGCATAAATTGTTTTTACTAACAACGGGCATTCGGGAGTTGCGTCTTTCGTCGAGGGTCCGTGGAACAAAGTCCATAAATCCTTATCGGCAGCGATTAATTAGGTTAAGTACCTTCGCCCCTGGTGTCTTCGGAGGAATGTTTTCGCAGGCTTCCAACCAGCTTCTTCCGCGACTCAGAGCCATGAGAAAATGCAATATAAAGTATCCAATATGTAACGAAATAATGGGAGAGCATTGGTCTTATTTTGATTCATCCAATGCTGATTATCCCGAATTCCCTCCCAGATCGAAGTCTCCCCCGGTTTACCGTCAAATAGGCATTTGACGGTAAACCTATTCGAGTACACTCTTCACTAAGCAGTCCCGCCAAAGGTGTTTCGTACAGTAAAAAAGCTTCGAAAAAGCTCAACGCCCAAAAGATCCAAAAAAATAAGTCGACTTCCCGCGAACAAAATCACTGAACTTAATAACTCAATTCACCGCCATCAATCCCTTCATCCGGTAGAGCTGGTTTCTTACCATGGAACTTCCAACCAACTTCATCCGTAATTCAAACTCATGAGAAAATTCAATAAAAAGCATCGAATACGTGACAAAATAATGGGAATAATTCGTCCCATTTTGGGTATTCGGACGCTGATTGTCCTAAATTCCCTTCAAGTTCAAAGTCTCCCCCGACAAGACTGTGACGGTAAAGCTATTCGAGGACTTCACTCAGCAGTCCCGCCAAAGGTGTTTCGTACATTAAAAAAAGCTTCACAAAATCCCGACGCTCACAAGATCCAAAAAAGAAGTCAACTTTTCCCGCACAAAACCGAAGAATTAAATAACTCGATTCGCCTCCATCCATCCCTCCCAACGAGCTGGTCTCTTACCATGGAACTTCTCCGCTCTCCGACCGCGGCGCAATCTGCCCAAAAGTTCCCCAACGCGGTATAGCCAGCGTCACACTCTTTAATTAAGTATCGCAGAAAGCGCTTGACAAGTGAATAGCGAGCGACCCATATAGACTTCGCTATCGCGCTATGAGAAACGTTCCCTCTATTTCTCCTTCCACCGAGAATCCGCCCGGAGGATCCTCGCTGAATGGGAATGAGGGGGGAAGGACGCCGCGGGGATGAGAAGGTATTCTCTATGGTCCCGTGGTCCTGGAGGCGGAAAGGAAGACGCGTAATAGCGCCCGATCATACTCACACCGAGGCAAGTATACTACCCTTAATAACGCTCGTATAATTCGGGAATTCACGCCCATTAGCGCGTGCTTCAGCACTCCTCTAATTACGCGAGTTGCTCGCCACGTTGCATTATACCGCTATCGTGGGAATAGCATCGGCCACGGGGACCGCACAGTTATTGCCCACTGACCCAGTTATCGGCAGTCGTCGATGTCATATTTCATCGGTTGAAAGAAGGAACTTCGACCACGTCACACCGGCAATAATGGATCTTGATGAAGAGCAATCCGGACATTTGGTATTGAGGACTCATTACCACCGTTCACAATTGATTAATGAAACTAGTGAAAGAATATGAATGAGCGAAGCCTCAGTAAAAGGGAGTTACGAGAGGATCCGTAGAAAAGCGGAACCGTCCGGCTCTCAGGCTTCCTCGCACTGCACTTTTCCATAAGTTCCGGTCCGCATGTGCCGCTGCACTGGGGGAAGGGGGTAAAAGGGGTGGGTTTTGGCAGTGCAGAAAGGGCAGAGAGAATAACCGGAAATACGTCGCGCCCGAGACCGGTCGATTCGTAACCGCGAATGTGTCCGCCGTTTTGGCATTCATGCGACGGGGGGTAGAGGGGACGGGGGTGGATGGTCAAGCAGGGATGCGTGGCATTTATGGAGCCGTGATGGAGAGTTTGAATGTGGATGTTGCTCACCTAGTGGGAGATGGAGGAGGCTGGAGGGGGCGCAGATTTTGAACGATATAATGCATATAGGTAGAACCGGCGCCGTGCCGCGAAGGGGTAGTTATAGAGGCGCCACCCGATCCGCTATCGGGAAGCAACGCTATCCGTGCAGGCGCCTCCAATCATTTCCCAATTAGCAGCTGATTGCGTACAGCTGGCGCCGAAAGTTTCGAACGAAACTCTCCTCTACGCCGCCGCTGGGAAATCCGAGAGAGGAGGCTGAGGGAGAGGGGGGGGGGGGGGGGGGGGAGGATCTATCGCGACTCTCGATGCCGTGTCTCGCCGCGAAATTGCTGTACTGAAATTACTCTCGATAACCGCAAGCGATCTCCGTGTGTGAATATTAATATCGCAAACCGATAAAAATATTATAGGATTAAATATTCAAGAATTGGTAAATGCTGATGTGACACGAAACGGAACGAAGCCAGAGGGGACTCGGGGGGTCGATAATACATGATCTGGAATTTTGGGAAAAGCGAAGGAAACGTCGGATTTTCGATATTTACTTGTCGTAACAATTTTTAGGATTTTTCGGGTGAGATGAAAGTACACCGATAAAATTCGCGTCCTCATCACCGATTTGTTTTTTTAGGATAAAATTGTTGAACGTAAAAAGACAGGAGTCGAAGCTTTCGTGGGATTTTCGATGTTAATTCGTGTTATCAATATTTAGGATTTTTCGGAACAGATGAAACCGCATCGATAAAATTTGACTCGGTATTACCGATTTGGTTTTTTTTTTTAGGATAAAAACAAGAAGAGTGGAAGCTTTCGTTCCCAGATTGGTGAAAATGTGAGCAATGTTGTTTGTGTAAAAGGGGAGAATGTCGACGACTTCGATTGGCACCTGAATCAATGATACATCGACCTGGCGATATTCACCACTCACTAAAAAACGTGACTTTTCTTTCGAACCATACCGTACCAAAATATTAACGTACAATACAACCCCATCTTTAATACATCTCGGATACATTTTCTGCGTACACTTTACTTCCATAGGGTATGCATCATAGATAGATATTTTCGAAACTTCCCGCCGCAACCGGAACGTCGAGGTTTCTCCCGTGGGTTTTCCCGACGCTCCTCCCCGCCCGATCCGAATTTCAAGCTCGGATAAACTTCGAATCGCAAATTACTCTCAATTGCATACCTGCGCGTGAGACATTTCGTTTCGGTGATTAAAACTTGACGATCAAATCAACCTGCGAGTTCACCGATGTGGCGTGTCTTTTAGGATTCCCGTCAGCGGGACCGCCGGTAGAGTCTCGGGTCTCATCCGGTCCTCTCCACTCCGACCTAATTACTTGAGCAATCTGCGACTCGTTAATTACGTCCCTCTGCGATTACAAGGTATACACGCCGGAAGCAACCCTCGCCGAGGCACCGCGCCTCCCGTCGAACATAGGGACTAATAATCAGCGTCTAGTGAATAGATCAAACCAACACAATGGCCTGATCAATGGTAGAACTAATTCCCAAGTTAAACTCGTAGGTTCCGCTATGCGGGCGTACGGAAAGTTCGTCGTGGAGTCCGCCCGAGAGCTTCCATTTCAGACCGTAAGCCCAGTCAATCCTCCCCAAACCCGGCCCAAACCCAACCGGGTCCTGCCCGGGAAACGCGCCTCTCGCGATCCGCGACTTCGAATGCACCCAAACAAACGGCACTGCCATAACAACAATACCACAATTTCCTTCCAACGAGAGACAAAAAAAAAAAAAACAACTTTGACCCTCTCCGGGCGCAACGAAGTGGAAAAAAAATCAACCGCCCGACCCGGGTAGATTCCTAGGAGAGTTGACTCCGCGCTTCTCGTTACCGGTACATTGTCCGACTGAATTAGCGAACGGTCAACGATGTGTCTGCGACTTTGTCTGCACCCTTCCTTTTCCATCTTTTTCCCTCCACCTTCCCCCGCCTCTTCGCCCGGGCGGACAATGAACCGTACGTTTTTGTCTCTCGGTGCCGTTTCCGTTCCAAGCAACAGCGGAGATGGGAGGAGGCAGAACGGTTTTTAGGTCCCGGGAGCGAGGGAATTGAAAAAAAAAAAATTACAAAAAGTACCCGAAGAGTCTGACGGATAAAAAAACAGCTATAGAAAAAGTAAATTGCGCGTGAATTCCGGTGGTCTTCCCTCGCCGGGGCGAGTTCATGGGCCACCTCTATCGCCCCTGTGTATATCTTCTTGTTCGCGAATGTTCGGTAGGGTGGAGAAATTTTAAGCATTTAACGAGTCTTGCCGCTGCGGCGGCGTTGCTCTGTGTTACAGAACCTAGCGACCTAGCCGTCCGGTATTCCATTGTCCCTGGAGGACCAACGACTACTACTACGAGGAGGTGGAGGACGACTACGGCGACTGGAACGACGAGAAAAGCCCCGGACGTTACCGGGACGGAGAAGAAAAGCGTACCGGCACGGCGATGCTGCGGGCCTCGGCTGGCCAGGAGTCGAGCCACAGCTTCCGTTTCGTTCGCGCTTTCTCGACGTGCCGGACGCCGAGGTTCGAGGCGTACCGACCGCCCCGGCGGAAAAGCAACGACGGAAGGGTGGAAATTATTCAGAGGCAAAGGGAAACGAGGAATCGACGAGTCGGCAGAGCGACTTGCCGAGGGAGAGACGAAGAGTGGAAAGAAACGAAAGGGAGGCTCGACGAGGGGGGTGTAAAAGAGTGTAGGAAAGAATTTTTTTTTAAGCCGCCGCTCGGTTGAGGTAGTGTAAATTGAGGCGGATGTATGGAAGGGGATCGAGCTCGATTTCGATAAAATTTTTCTTAATGGACTAAAAATTGTGCGATGTCGATAGAAGGAAATTGTATTTTAGGACATTGCGCAAACGTCTGAATTTTTGTTATTTTAATGAGATTAAGTAAAGATGTCGAAAGTAAAATTGTGCATAGTTTTTAATTTCTTTCTTTCTCGATGAATTCATATCATACGCATGTTTATCGTATTTGTGATCTTTCGTGAAGCAAGGAATCGAAGCGCGATCTCCTCGATCGAAAAGTTGCGCCTGAATAATTTCATACCGTCGCATCGGATCCTACTTGATAAAAAAAACGGGACGCGTATAAGAGTACGAAGAAGAAAATAAAAAGAACAGCACCGAGCTATGTACTATAAATACAGCCTCGAACAATATGTTGCGATACCCAAGGAGAAGTATATATTTTCTGTAAAGTAGGTTTATCGAAAAAAAATAATTAATAATAATAATTATAGCTGTGAATGAATCGTAAATTTGATATAAAAAAAAATCACGATGAATCGAACGAGATTCGATGTATCGAGATGTAGCTGAATATACCTTGATAGCCCGTTTTTCTCTTTCTCGACCTCAAATCGCCGTATCGCCGTCAATCCGACAATTTTTTTCACCCTTCACGCAGAAAAATGATTAATTTGACGGCCACCGTTTATTTGGTTTAAGTAACTATTTACTTAATTTAAATGAATATTTATTTCAATCAAATAAAATATTTCACTTAAACCAAATAAACGGTGGCCGTCAAATAAATTATTATCCTGGGTGCTCACGACACCAATATTTCCAAAATCGTAAAAAAAAATTCAAATATTTTTTGCATCATAAAAAAAAAGAAAAAGAACGATCATCGTTCATCTCTTCGGCTCCATTTGAACATTGTTTCTCCCCAGAGCTTTTTCATCGTCTCGCTCCAATTACCAACCGATCAGCCGCTCGTCATGCCGTAACTTTCTCCAAGCCTGCGGGTTTCGCCCTTACGGTTTCGCGATGATCTTCGGGGAGCGTCCCGGATCACGAGAACTACCGTGGAGATCACGTGCTCGCTCGAGAGGGCACTTAATCGTTATTAAATTTACCTTCGCTGCTGTCGGCCCCCATTCGCCGGCGAGTCGTTATGCGATACACTTATCCTCTGTGTGTGTGTGTGTGTGTTTACGCGCTTCCTCGTCCGCTATCCTCGCACAATACCCACCCTCGGCGCGAGACTGTATTGCCTTCCCCGAGCACTTCCACGATTATTTATTTGTTCGAACACACAAAGCATCCGGGAATAGCGCGAGTGCGCCGGCCAAGCCGGAAACGAACTAAAAGTAAATAGCGAGCAAGAGGGAAATAAATTTCGTCTCGAAATTAAAGAACTTGCAGGTCGACGATGAATCACAAATATATATATATGCATATATACATATATATGTATATATATATATAATATAATAATTTTGTGGAGCAGCAGAAGCAGCTTTCCTCGAAATCCGGCATATTATACTCGCCCGGATTGCTTCATCCTTATATCTATTTTCATTCAGCATGTAGACTCTGGACCCTAGATCCACAGTGGCCGGAGTAAACCATGGTGGACGCTTCGAAATGAGCACACTCGTCGCTCTATATGCATCAGTTCTCTTGGCCTCCCCGTCCGGCCATCGTTGGCGCCCGCGGCGGCGAAGAGACGACATATAATACGAAATGCGCGCGTTAACCCGTTCTTTTTTTTTCTTCATCCTTCCTTTCTTTATTACCATTTTCGACGCTTTCCCTCATTGAAATGAATTCGCTAGAGAAACGGATGAGATCCTCCCAGTGTTTGCTCGTGGCTCGCTTGTCAAAGCTCCATCTCATAGTCGCATCCCTCGACGCGGAGACTCGCGTGTAGCGGATAATTTTCTTTAAATTAATTTTTCATCTCTCCCGGGATGGCTAAGCGTCGGGCTAAGCACTCCACGCGGCTTTATCTCTTGCGGATACACACGCGCGCGCGGAGTGTGGACCGCGGGACGAATTTCGCGCGGGTGATGTGTTTAACGCGGAGCCGACGGAAGGGAAAGGCGAGCGAGACTCGCGTGATTATTAATTCGTGGCCGGTTGCGTGTCGCGCCTACAGTCGCGAATTAACGAGGAAAAGCTAACGATGCGCGTTAATTGCCGAGCGGTGGATACACGGAGGGATTTCCGCGACGGTTGATGCCGGGTAACGCGCCGAAGTGCGTAGGGTTGCGAGGACTAATTAGCCTACCGATGGGGAGACTTTTGCGGAGGCGCGAGAGGAGATTTACGACGATGATCGATTGCGAATGTGGTGATATTTTTATTGATTTTTTATCGTTGAGCGATACAGCGATGGCGAGTGAGAAAGGGGGATTGCAAATGAAAGCGGGAGAGTCGGGCGAATGGTCGATAAATTAATGAATGAAACGAGGGTCCGAATTTTCGGAGGCTATTTCGATGTTGAGAGACATTTTTTTTTATCGGGTTCGAGGCACGGGTTTCGGATGAACTTGATCAATTTTGAGATCGAATTTGAGATCAATTTTGAGATCAATCTTCAGATCCATTTTGAGATCAACGTTCGGATTAATTTTGGAGTCAATTTTGAGATCGAAATTCCGACTGAAATTTCGGGCCGAAGGGATGTTAACTCTATCTATCTAGTCCTGTAACTTTATGATAAGGCTAGTTCGTATAAGATTCAAAATAAATACGATAACTAAAGTGTAAGGAAATGAAAAATGAATGAAGAGCACACGAAACAGACTCTTAGATAATTAGGTAAAGATTTCTACGTAGCGCGCTGGGTGGGAGCGCTTTGTCAGACGTAAAAGGCCAGACTCTGCTTGATAATGGCTTTCGAAAACGAGGATTAAATGTTTTTAAAAAAGTAATAATAAGCGTGCGGAGTAGATTTTTTCAGTTACTGACATGTCGAGCGTCGTCTGATCATTATTGTTTAAACATTTATTCCCAGAATTTGTCATGAGTCTAAAAACAAAATCTAATCATAGTATCTTACCTTACGAAGAAAAAAGAAATCCCAAAAAATATCTATGAGATTATTTTTACGATAAACGAGAAACTAAATTAAAAAGCAAAGTTGTCTCTCCTCAGATACTTTGCAAACAACGAGAAAGTAAAAATCGTGGCGACACTCGATCGACAACTGAACAAATTCAACTCCCATCACTTTAATTTCAATTTGATTTTTTTGTAAATAAAAATACAACAAAAAAATCTACACACGGAGACACAAGAGACACACGACATCCACGCAAAAGCTCACATACGAGTGCATGAAAAAATAAAACAGTCGCAAAGAATCGTCGATGTACTTAAAAAAAAAAAAATCGCTACATGCGCAAAAAAAAAAAAAAGAAAGCGCACGAAGCTCTCGAGTTTCGGGCGTGAGGCGGGTGTCTTGTACGATGGGCGTATTATCGCGGTTTACGAGTGTAACACAGGGTAGACAATGTGGGACCATCACGATGGTACTGGGTAACGGCAGGGCAAATTGCGTTGGCTTTGGGATAAAGGGAAGGAAGTTCGCCGGAAAGGTATGGGATAAAAAAAAATGCCGAGTTCGAGGATGAGGGCGCGGTGCGTGGGAACAACACAGGAGGAATAGTTAGACAGTGCAGCCGCGACGGTCGTGCCGCTCACCCGACGGGGAGCATCGAGTTTATTTCATGAATATTTCAGCGGCCGGTGTTGGCAATAAATAGCGTGCGCCGCGGAATTATATTCCTGAGGTAAACCCCCTCCGCCTCGCCTCGGCCTCTCGCCCCGTCTGCATACACAACCCGAGCATTCCGCACCGTCGGGCCCCTCTCTCGCCGGTGGTGCCGGTGCTGCGCGGCGCCGACACTCGGATTGCCAAGAGCGGAATACTAATTGACTCGAAACGACCCAAACGAACCTCCCGACGCAACATCGTCCGAGCCGGGAGACCGGAAGAGAGGGAGCTCGAGAAACGAGATACGTTTTCGGCTGAAACGGGTTGAAACCCACCCCTTCGCACGCGCTAACTCTCTTTATTGTATCGGGCCGGTAACTTATATATATATATATATTTTTTTTTTGTACAGAATAACGAGCCGTCATACGGATGAATGAAGTTCTCGCGAGCGAACTTGTTTGCAGAGAGAAAAGAGCATAATCGACGTTTCGGAGAATTCGGTCAATGATTCGAGAACTGAGGCGGAAAAAAATTTAATCTCTCGAACGGAGTTACTCGAAGTTGTCGGCAATGCGTTCGCGCGAATAAATTTTCAAAATCATTTTTATGATAATCAGATATAAAATATCGTGAAAATTGGTCGTCAATTTTTTTTTTCGAATTGACTGTTTTTTTTTTCTCCTGAAGGACACGGAAACAGGTGATCAGGAAATTGCAAAGCGCGGAGAGAGGGGGGAGAGGTAGCTAAGGTTGCGAAACTGGGCGAGCGGCGTGGCCTTTTCGGCCGCGAGCTAAAATCTACCCCTTCGCAGTCACTCACTATCTTCACCGTATCGGATCGGAAACTTGTATTTTTATTGATTTAATTTCTTTTTCTACAAAATAACGAGCGGTCACACGAATGGATACAATTTTCGCGAGCAAACTTGTTTGCAGAGAGAAAAGAGCGTAATCGATGTTACAAAGAATTCGGTCAATACTTCAAGAACCGAAGAGAAAATAAAAATAATAATTTCTCGAACGGTCTCACTAAAAGAATTCTGTACTAAATCATTTTTCCGAATATCAGATATGAAGTATGAAAAATGTGCGTAAAAATTTGTCGTCGATCCGTTTTTTTTTAGTGTCTTCTGCTTTTTTCTTCTCACGTGCACGGAAACACGTGACCCGGAAATTGTAAGCAGCGAGATGACGAGAAGGAATGTCGCGAAGCGGGTGGAGAGGGGGGAGGGGTAGCTAAGGCTGCGAAGCTGGACGAGCGACGGGGGGAGCGTCGATAATGACCCCGAGGGACGTAGCGCAATGAAATGGTTGAGAGGAGAAAGAGCATGAAGGGAGTGAAAGTGAGGTAAGAGGGGAAAGATGGGAAGGCAGTACATGAGACAGTGCCACCTGTTACTCTCTGTCCTTCTCACCCTGGCGAGTCTATATACCATTTTTTTTCTCCTACCCTCTTGCCTCATCTCTCATACTCTTCATCTTTTGTTCCCGATGATAAAATACGAGGGGCAGAGATGGAGCGAGGAATACGTGAGAGAATGATAGAGGGAAAGACAGCTGTGTACAATTGGTAACACCACACGTACGAATAAATTGTCAGGTGAGAGTGAAAACATATGGCCGAGGTGTTTCAATGCGTTTCCCTCATACCCGAGCCTTCCCGTTTATTTTAAGAAGACTTTCGTCGGAGTGGCGTCGTTGACGAGGGAATTTGCAGGAAGATCCGAGCGCGGTAAGTGTCGGGACAAGCACGCTCTGTCCCGGACGGTAAGGAACGAAAATCGTCGAAACGTCAGATAATATCCATGACAGATAATAATAATTTTGTGATTGTTTCATAATTTTTATGTGACTCTTTTTTTAAACTTAAGATATTTTACCGTAACGGTAAAAGGTACGTAAAATTATTAGGTGCGAGTGAAAAAATATGGCCGAGGTGTTTTAATGAGTTTCCCTCATACCCGAGCCTTCCCGTTTATTTTAAGAAGACTTTCGTCGGAGTGGCGTCGTTGACGAGGAAATTTGCAGGAAGATCCGAGGGCGGTAAGTGTCGGGACAAGTACGCTCTGTACCGGACGGTAAGAAAAGAAAATCGTCGAAACGTCAGATAATAATAATTTTGTGATAGTTCCATCATTTTTGTATAACTAATTTTTTTTCAACTTAAGATGTTTCACACAACAATTATAATAAATTTAAAAAATGTATGGGAATTTACAAGAATTTATACCAAACATGTATTCAGTTAACGAGATGCAGATTTTATAAGTGTTGCACTTTCTTTCTGTAAAGTAAATAATAATAATAATAATGTTTTATTACGATGATAAAAGGTGCGTGAAATTGCCAGGTGAGAGTGAAAAAATATGGCCGAGGTGTTTCAATGCGTTTCCCTCATACCCGAGCCGTCCCGTTTATTAAAAAAAGACCTACGTCGGAGTGGCGTCGTTGACGAGGGAATTTGCAGGAAGATCCGAGCGCGGTAAGTGTCGGGACAAGTACGCTTCTGTCCCAAACGGTAAGAAAAAAAAACATCGAAATGTTATCGTATAATAATAATTTCGGGATAGATCCATAATTTTTATGAAAGCATTTTTTTTTTTTTGCGAATCTTAAGATTTTTATTACGACGGTAAAAGGTACGTGAAAAATCCTAGAAACACTTATCCATCCACCGAAAGGGTAACAAAACCGTCGCTATAATTCGTCGTGGCATTAAAAGTATTGCAGCGCTCGAGTCCGCCACACCGCGCTTCTTCCTCGCAGTCCTTCAGTTATAACGGGCTCAAAATTATCGGCGATTCTTGCTTCGGACATACCTCCCGATGCACTTTTTACGGCCCGCTCTGTGGGACACTTATCCACGGCAGTTACCCCCCCCCCCCCCCCCCCCCCCCTTGTTTGCCGATCCCCTTCATTAATCTCTCACCTCCGCCATTTGGCTCATCTCCGAGCCTCTCATCCTTTTTACTCCATCCCGGGTAATCACAGCCGCACTATGCCTCGTAAAAAAAAGAAATAAAAAAAATAGTTTTACGCTTCTTCACACTTCCGCAATCTCCTCCCAACCTTAACTCACTATAGGACGTGTAAAAAAAAATGGAGGTAAAGATAAGATGTTTTCTTACGGCGGATGCCTGGGAATAAAAGAAAGCGCGAAAGGGCCGGAAGCATGCCGAGTCTCAGGGAGGTTTCGATTCGCGCCGCAGGTACCGGATGGAAGCTTGCAAGCTCGTGCGAGGTTACGGCTTTTTAACGGCAGCCGTTAACTCAACCCGAAGGCCCCTGGGCTCTCTCACACTTCGCTCTGCGTTTTCCATCTTGACGCGTCGAACTGGATTCCTCGCCTCTTCCGTTCCCATACAACTTTTACTCCTCTCCGCTGCGCATCGCGCTCGGTCCTTGTCCGCTTTAGTAACGTTATTTCCTCCGGTATGAAACTTGTAAGCTCCCCGGCCCCCTTTCGCGAAAGATACGACGCCGGGAAGAAAGAAGACGGAGGAGAGGAGGTAACTCACGTTCTTCCAGTTTCTCAATTCCACCGCGAAGCTTCGAGCTTTTACGACGCCGCGGTGCCTCCGGCTTCACCCTGACGTCTTCCTCACTCAGCTGGGCTCATGGGACGAGCCTGTTCTTTCCTGAACAATGTCTGTCGAGGCGCGTGGGCTTTGGGTCTTTCCGGTTATTCAAACTTCTCGCGTGATGTGACCGGCGAAGAGTCCAGGAGGTCGATGATCTTCGCGGCATCTTCGCAGTTTTTTAGCGTCTGTGGCGCAGAGCCGAGCGGGAAATTATCGAGTACGAATTTGGATGCTGCGCAGATGAGAAGACTGTACCGGGAGGTGGATCGAGAGGAAAATTGTTGCGCTTCCAGGAAGTCCCAATTGAGAGCTTCGAAATAAAATTTCCGAAGAAGTTTCGGTCGCAAGTTCGCATCTTCTTCGCTTGAAGTTCAAACTTGATTTCATACCCAAGTTCAAACTTAACTTCATACTCAACTTCAAACTTAACTTCATACTCAACTTCAAACTTAATTTCATACTTAAGTTCAAACTCGATTTCATACTTAAGTTCAAACTTGATTTCATACTAACGTGCAAATTTTATTCTATGCTTAAGTTCAAACTTGATTTCATACTAAAGTTCAAAATTGATTTCATACTTAAGTTCAAAATTGATTATCGCACTGTAGTTAATTCCCGACTTCGTGAACAGCTTCAAACTTGTTTTTGTACCCAAAGCGATATGAAACTTCTTCCCGAGCCCAGCCGGTACTCAGTCAGTAAAAAAAAAAACTGTAATCCGTTTCCTGAAGGGTGCTGGATGTTTTTTTTAAGCTAAACCATGATACCAGCCTTCGCTCGACTATTCAATAAAAAACCTAATTATTTCCAAAGCCCAAAATGCTGAAGACCCTTGAAAATAATAAATTGCAGTTTTTGTGCGTTGAAGTTTTCCCAAACCATCGTCCCGATGCTTCGAGTGCCGAAATATGCACGAGATTAAAAGCGAAAGAGCGGATCTACGAAGAAAAAAAAAGCACACGGAAACGTTAAATAAAAGGGGTTACAAAAAATATATTGAAAACGTCGATATTTTCGGGGAATTCTTCGACGAAGCGAGTGGGGAAAGAGAATCAAATCCGATCGGGCCAAATCGATTAAAAGCTCCGCGGGCTTTGGTCTCCGTTAAATCGTCCGACCAGCGCGTTACTCTTGTTCTCGATCGTTCGTTCGCACCAGCGTTCGTACCTCCGTATCGATCACCGGGTGTTACTCTATTTCGGCCGGTGGCCGATGCTCTCGCACGATCGGTGTGCTTCTGACGAAATCAAGCAAAACAGCCACCCCTGCCCGCTTGCCACGGCGCCTCC
This sequence comes from Exephanes ischioxanthus, assembly GCA_958510785.1. Taxonomy (NCBI): domain Eukaryota; kingdom Metazoa; phylum Arthropoda; class Insecta; order Hymenoptera; family Ichneumonidae; genus Exephanes; species Exephanes ischioxanthus. The sequence continues at coordinate 10,832,162 of OY294023.1, read as the reverse complement.
AGCGCTCCCCCATGTCCCCAACCCCTATGTATGTATATTCACACTGGAATGAAATTCATTGTTTATGCACGACTGGCTTACTGCGAATCCAAATCCGTTATATCGTACGCTATCCATTGTTCATTTAGCGATGCCTCGTCCGGGCGCACGCGAACGGCCGTTGCGAGAACGAGGCCCCGTTCGCTCGGCGTTTAACGATTAATCATGCAAATTTCACGACACCCGGTAATTCAACCCTTGCACCGCTTCGGCGGATAAACATACCGCGTCGAAAAATTCATAAATCCAACAGCTGGAAGGATATTTAGCGAACACGGCCCCAACTTTCTTTTCGCTTGTCGGTATAAACAACAACGGAAAAGGGAAATCAGATTGTAGGATTCGAGATCAATCGATCAATCGATAGAAATTATATAATAACTCCCACGAAATTGTATAATATTATTATATTATATATCAGTATTAATATTATTTTTATTATTATTACCAGCGGTTATGTTGGCTCGCGCGCAGTATCCGTGAGCATCTGTGAGCATCGGTGTGAGTGTCGCCGTGACATGAACTTTATTATTATTATTATTATTATTATTATTATTATTATTATTATTATTATTATTATTATGTCCCCGCTGCTAACTTCGATACCATGGAAAATGCACCATCATCATCACCGCGTTTATGTGCGGATATTAGAGGTCTTCCGGATGCTGCACCGTCCAACAAATGTGCCACTTTCTTTGAACGATAGTAAAGAAAGAATAGCGCAATTTCTTGGAATTCGGTCCTTCGTTCGAGATCGTCAGAATCCACAGGAGCATTGCGACGGGGACGCCGCGACACGCCGATGGCTAACGACCCCGTAGTAAAACTTAATGGACGACGAAAATACCGAGTTAATTGGCACACGTACGACACGAAGGTGTTAAACGACTCGCGCCCGGGCGTTCTTGGTTCTTGGTTTCTCACTTAGCCGGCCCCGGACGACTCTGTCCCCGAATGAAATCTTACCCCCAGGAGTGATAAACTCCCGGTCGCGAGAAAACGAAAGAGAAACTGCCGCTGCCGGGTAAAGCGACGGCATGTCCGGGTTCCGGATGCCCCAGTTTTGGGGTGAGAAACATTGACTTCTGGGACGAGTCAAACGCGACCCGCGACGTTGTTACACCAGCACGGAGCTTACATGGAACGAACCAGGCCGATAACGGGTATTATAAATAACGACTCATGCAGTCGCACGACTTCGGGCACAACGTTGCATTCATTTTCGGGCTTGTAATACTGAATAAATTGCCGTTGCACGCGACAATTATTTAACGCGAAAACTGGAATGCAATCCCGTTTCCCAGCGTTGCTCCGCGCCCAACAGCATTGTCGATAAATTGTTCCGAAATTAAATCCGTGTTCGGCTCGGTTATCAAATCCCCGTTCGGACTAAATTCGTTTGGTCACAAAGTGAGACGCGTCATTCATGCTAGGGCACTCGCTTGGATATATCGGTAACCATAACGATGTTGCAGAAAAGAAAATATATTTTAACGGAAATATCGACGGATTTTTTCAGTAACGAATACGAACGTACAATCATCGGGCGCACGGTAACCCGCTTGTTGAGCTGGGAGCCCGGATCTCATCAGCTTGCGACTCGAAAAATATTAAAACGCGAAAAAAAAATTTTGAAAATAAAGTTTGTTCGACTTTCAACGTTGAACGTGACTGGTTTCTCTTTTTTTTTTATTAACTTTTTTTTCCTTCTCAGAGGGGCCGTTGTTACGCAGTTCGCGTAATTGATACTCGATTTCACGAATAACGGGTGGCAGTCCTTTCCACCATACCAATATTGGAGTACTCGATCATTTACGCCTCAGTAAAAACATAACATTTTGAACGTATTACAAAAAAAGTTTACATTAAGCGTAGAGTTCCGATATTGAATCCGCGTTTATCCCTGTGCGGATTAAATTCATTTGCCCAGAAAAATTCCACTGCGAATCATGCTACGACATTCGCTTGGAAAAGTGTAACCATAACGATGTTATAGAAAAGAAAAAATATTTTAACGGAAGTATCGATTCACTTTTTTAGCCCGCTTATCGAGCTGGGAGCCCGGACTTCATCAGCTTGCGAGTTGACAATTATCTAATTGCGAAAAAAAAAGAATAGAGAATAAAGTTTCTTCGACTTTCAACATCGAACATGACTGGTTTTTTGTTATTACATTTTTTTTCTCGTATATCGGAGGGGGGGGGGGGGGTGCATTGTTATGCAACGGGGTAATTGGTGCTTGATTCCACGGATAACAGATAGGCCGTCCCTTTCACGATACGAATATCGGAGTACTCGATAATTTATGCTCGAGTAAAAAAAAGAGAAGAAATGATCTCGAATCTTTTATACGTTTATACATTAAGGGCGCGGAGAGGTACGAGTGGCTTCGTTGTGCGGTGATAGACGTACGAAGGAAATCTCGATAAATGAGAGAGATATGTGAAGTGGGAGTCGGTGAGGGAAGAAAGGTGGATGGATCCGGCGAACCGTCATGCCTTCGATGTTCCACCGCGCTTGGCTCCCAAGTATTCCGAGCTACCTCTCAGTCCTTCCAGTTTTTTTTTCTCAACCCTCTCTCCATCTCACCTTCCGCCTGAGAGACTCAATCTCGTTCGGTTAAAAATTGAAGTGCCAATTTAGCCCCGCGAGAGGGTAATGCGAAACCACATTTTCCCACGAGCACGAGTCGATCTCTGCGAAACTGAGTGTTCACAGGGAAGCCGTTGCCGAAGGGCCTCGTCGGAATGGATACCCGCCGAGAGTATGTAGAGGAGATATTCCGTTCGCGGACAAAACGTAACTATTGTAAAATGTATTACGATAACGGGAAAGCAGCGAGGAGGGACATTATAACGAGAAGCGAGGACTCCGAAGTCCCGAGCCTCGGCCCCGTAATTGGGAAAGAATTATTCATTCCGGAGGGAATTACGTAATTGATCAACTAATTATTAATCAAGATCTCGCCTGTTTCGTTACATATTCGTTGTAAATTATTTTAATGAGCGAGGTAGCATGTAACTTCGTTCCAATTTAGTGAATCGTTGGTGCAACGATCGTTCAAAAATACTGTAACGTCATACCGGAAATATGTCACTTCCGGTTTGAATTTCTAATTTTTCGACCGAAAGTTTCGTCATACCGGAAATACATCATTTCCGATCGAAAAATAAGATTTTTAAACCGGAAGTGACGTATTTCCGATAAATCTTCGGAAATCTAAATTACCGGTTTTCTAAATTTTATAGTCCATAGCGAGGGCGCGAAGCACCTGAGCCACAACAACCTGCTAGTTATATTATAATAGAGTATGGAGACACATTCAACATTGGCAGTTGGAAAATTTCGTAATTTGGATTTACTAATTTCCGCTGACAAATATTCAATTCCCTGACATTTTCATTTCCGTGACATTAGCATTTTTTCCAGGGTTCTCCTGAAACTAAGATTCTGGTTACCATCCCGCTATTTTCTGGTTCAACATCGAACTTAAATTGTATCGCAAAACAGAGCATAAAATTTCCTCGCCAAAACATTTATAATCTAAATCTAAATAATAGAAATGTCTTGACAATGTTCCATTGGCGTCGATGCGAGTTTGGTTCATAATCGACGTAACTGAAAATGAGATTAAGAGCGACTGTCGGAAGCAGAATACCCGGCTCGTTTACGGGGATTAATGCGCGGAGTGCGAATTACCTGGGAGATATCTGGAAGCGATAGGCGACGGAAGGGAGACGCGCGACGGAGAGTGGAGAGGAAGTCTGCGGAGACGCGCGAGAACGCAGAACGAAGAAGACGCCGAAGCCAGATGGACGTATAGATACGCGTAATGCCATCTGGGAATAGCGTTTGCCAGCTATTGGACCTGATGAAGGTACGAAACGACGGGCAAACTTAAATGGCAGTTGAGAAATATAATTTCCCGAGCTGTCAAATGTCTAAGCCCCGGGAACTGTGCTACGGAACATCATCTGCGGCTTTCCCTCGTGCCGCTCTCGGTACCTTCGTGAATATCCCGTTTCCCAATGCATTTTCATGCCCCTCTCGGTCTCGCCACTGCGGCGAACGAAGAGGGCGAAGAGAGCCCTCTCGTCACCCGCTCAGCCAGAACTGAGCCATCAGCATCGTTTTTCCTCCCTCACGATCCACGGAACAACTCGAGTTCCCTTCAACGAAACTTGAAATGTAAATTGCGTAATTACTTTTTCGTCCGGATGCAGCATACGCGATACCATGGCGCATGCACGGACCGCAGTGGCACCCCAGTGTGGAAATTCACGCATCAGTATTCCGTGGAAGCGTGTGTTGAAGATCTCAACACATGCTAATGTGCAGGGAAGGAAATATGCGGCGTCTGGGCAAAGTGCAGGAGGGGGGAAATAATTGAATTCGTCGATGAGCTTGACTTTACGAGATGTTCACGCTTGCTGCACGGGAAAAAAAAGGAGGCTGGTGGGTACAACGAAAAATTTGTTGCATTGCGCAATTTTAAGGACTCAAATTCCGCCGGAAAGTTAACTGCTGTTTTCTACATTAAAACTTTATTTTCTGAAACAAAGTTTCGCTAACTCAATGATGTGTTACTGTAACCGTTTAAAACATGGTTCTCCTAAGTATGTTTTTTGTGTATCCGGTCGACCGGAAGTGGCTGTGTTTCGAGGGCTCATATTCCGCCCGAAAGTTAGCTGGTGTTTTCTTGTTTTCGCATCGGAACTTTATTTTCAGAAACAAAGTTTAGCTAATTTAATCATGTGTTATTGTAACCGATCAAAAAGTGGTTCTCCGAAGTATTTTTTTTTTTTCGTATATGCAACCGACCGGAAGTGGCTATGTTTGAGACTAAAATGTCTCCAGGGACGAGATGAAAAGTATTGCTTTTGTCATTCAGTTTTACCTTCACAGTTTCCGGTGGTAGAAACCGACTGCGTCCGATTTAAAAAAAATTATTAATCATCTAGTGAATCAGTGATGATGCATCCGATTCGAAATATCCGTTGCACGAGCGGAGGATATCGGAATCGAGCTGCTCGAATTGCGAACGCACAAAGTCTCGGAGATACTGGGAAACAAGTCGGTCGACCTCGAGTCGTCAAAAATTCGTAAAATCGATATTACATATTGGGTCATGTTATTTTACCTTAGATACAATAAATATTACTTTTTCCAACCATATTTCCATAATAGAATTATGTAAATAAATGTTCAATGAGATTCATTTATCTTAGGACACTTTCTCGATATCTCTCTCGATCAACCTCAGTGAGATTAAATAGCCGACGACTCAGTCGACATCGAATATTCCAAATTTCGCGCGATTAATTTCGGAAAAAGCGTCCCGAAGGCAACGTTCTCTAATTTCCAATGCCAATAAATAATTGATGCAGTCATCTTCTGAATTAACTTTTCATCGGATTTCTCAATTTGGCCGAATGTCGTGAATATCGCTCGGTCCATGCATAATTAATTTACGTTTTATAATGAGGATGGGCCACATTCCCCACTTTCACCTGACATTCTAATTACTCGGAGTGATTAGATATTTTATTTATGTTTCGACGGAGTCACCGTGAATTTTCGACCAGTCCAGGTCATCCTATATATAGCTTCATCGTCTAACGATCTATCGAATAATTTAGTAAATTCGGTAGATCTTGGTTTGACAAGGGAATTAAATACGTCATGCGCCGCGGACTGCTTAATTGAATTCGTTAATAATAAAAATTGACAAATCAATCAAGGCGAACAGAAAAATATGTACACCTAACAAACACGTCTCGTCCTTTCCATAGATCTTCAGAAATAAAAATTAAACGAAAATCACAACAACAACAAAAATATCATAATAACAAGAAAAAAAAGGTGAATATTTCTGAAAAATAAATATTTATCAAATACGGACAACTTTAATTAACCCGTACAGTCCCGAAGTGTGAAAGTCGCCCAGAGCCGAGTGGTCCATATTCGCACCCCGCGAAACTTCCCGTCCATTGACAAACCAAAGTAATAATTAGCTATTTATAACTCAGCGCAGCCGCGAATCTATGCCACAAACCGTAAAAAAACACACACACACACACACATACACCGGAAAACGAGATACCCACGTTTCGTGAAATCCGAGTCGTCGTCGTCCACTCACAGTTTGCCAACTAAATCCCACAGAGTAAATATACCCGAGGCGGGTTTCGCGCATAAATTGCGTAAGCAGAGAGACGAGAAAACCCGTCAGGGCGGAGGGTGGAGGGACAGATACGATTATGGGGGTAGCTCCTCATTCCCGGTGTATCCGTCGCTCTCACCCTCGGTCGTTCGCATCCGCGAGGGCATTTAACTTTTGCACGGGCCGCGAGGTGCGCGCACCCGGGGCTGTCCCCGGTATCCAAGAGTCGGCTGCCTCCGCCGTGTCGGATATCTTCGGGCCGCAGGCGCTGTTTTCTTTTCATTTGTTTGAAATTTATCGGCTGCCGAGTACCCGCTCACTCGTATGTACCGAAAGATAGTAGCGTGCAAGAGATGGGGAGGGGGGCGTTGAGAAGGGAAAGGGTGAAGCTGCGAAAAGTGTAGAATGGAGGTAGAGAAGAGTCGACGAGAGATGTGAGTGAAGCGGAACGAGAGCGAAAGAGGGAGGGAAGTGGGGGAGGGAGGGGGTTTGGGTGGGGGGAGAGATGTGGAAGAAAAGGGGTGCGCTGCTGGCTGGCGGTGGTGCCGGTAGCGGTTGGTGTTCCGGATAGAAAACGCCAGGGGTTGTAAGAGGGTGCGTCGAGCGGGTGAGAGAATGAAAATACACGAACGAAAGGTAGAAAAGAAACGGTATGGAGGAAGAAAGAAAGAGGGGGGAAAAAAACGGAAAATAAAGGACTGGGCTAGAGATCCAGGGGTTTCGTGTCCCACTCAGCGCTGGCGCTCTTCTCTCGACGGGCCGTTCATTTGTTTTTTTCCGTCTGGCACTCACGACGCTCCCCTGGTAAACCGCAAATCCCCAATTCCCACGAGAGAGCCGACGGGAGGGAGAGAGAGGCGAAAGATAGAGAGCCCGGAGAGAGAGTTAAAGCGAGAGGAAAAAAAAAGATAAGTAAAGGGATATAGGAGGGATGAGAACGCAGGGATGCAAGGGCGGCGAGGAGAGAGGAAGAAAATCCGCAAGCCGTTTCGAGTGTTTCACCCCGCCCTTTTATTCCAACGATTGATCTTCAACGATTTGTTGAAGCTCGAACCCGACTGTACTGCGTATCGACAGCGTCGAGGGCTTTTGATCCTGCGGGCTTGCTAGTCCTCTCGGATTTGTCGGAGATTGTTTAATGATTGAGATCTTTATGGAAGGCGTGAGCTGATGAAATGGAATAACGAAATGTTCGCTCAAATATTGGATGTGGTTTTTCCATTAGATAATGGCAATGAAAAATATCCATGGAAAGAATAATCTATAGAAAAAATGATCTAGGGAACGAATGATCTATGGAAATCATTATCAATTGATCGAATGATCTATGGAAAGAAAGATCTGTGGAACGAATGATCTATGGATCTAATGATCTATGGATCGAATGATCTATGGATTGAATGATCAATGGATCGAATGATCAATGGATCGAATGATCTATGGATCGAATGATCAATGGAACGAATTATCAATGGAACAATTGATCTATGGATCGAATGATCTAAGGATCGAATGATCTATGGAAATAATGATCTATAGAAAAAGTAGCAAAATAATGATTACGAAAAAAATGATGTATAGAAGGATATGGCAAGGTTTATCGATCGATGTTAGAAGAATATTTTCGCAGCTATTTTTTTCGTCCATTCAATAGCAACAATGGTAAAGGTGACGGCATCAATAAAAATGACCGTTTCAAAGTGAGTCCGAAAACTGTTGTATTAAAGCCGCGTCTAAATTCGTTCTCTCTGACAGGGTTCGAGTGCGCGCAAAGTCAGCTCGCCGATGCCGCAGTGGATCGGGGCAGAGGGGCGTGGTGCATCGCAGTCGTACGTTGAATAATTTGTTCGGAGTTATAGGACGACGCGCTGTATCGCTCACAAGTTTCAGCCTTCTTCCTTTCTCCCTCGATATAACCTCCGTCTCATTCCGTTTCACATTCTCGGGAACCGTCGATACACGTATACACCTACATCTTTTCTATACATAGATACATACGGATTCCAACCGTGCGCCGTCGGTTTCTCGGAACCACTCGACTCCTTCCTCGTACGATCGATCGATCTGCGCGACCACTACTCTCGCTCTTCGGCCGGAGCTGGAGGTTGAAAGCTCCCGAGATCACGTCGATTCCTCCGCGACTTCGACCGAGTTCGACTGAAACACTGCATCGAACGATCCGCCGGGCATAAAACGTTACTCGAAATTCTCACTGAAAACCGCCCACCTCGCTCGTCGAATTAAATTATCCAACCTCAAACTGGTCAATATCTTCCGAGATATAATTAGGAAATATCGCGGAGGATCGACGAACCGTTCGGGTCTCAAGTCGAACACGGAAATGCTTTTCCATTTTTAATAGCGGCTTTAAAAAATTCAAGTCTCGCGACAGATCGAATCCCGGCAGTTCCAGTTCCGCCTCGTTGTTTCCTTTCCAACACAGTTGAAACGCAGTAGTCTAAGAACAACAGCGCGTACCCGTGACAAAGTTATCGATCCGGAAGCTGCAAACTCCTGAAATCACGTGCGCGACTTCGATAAAGTTCGACTGCGACACTGTATCGAACAATACGCGGGAAAATTCTCACCGAAAACCGTTCTCGCTGTTCAATAAACTCAAGCCGGTCAATATTCTCCGAGATATAATTAAGAAATATCGCGAAGGGTCTCGAAGTCGTGCATGGAAATGCTCGTCCTTTTTTAACAATGGGTTTAAAGAAATGCAAATCTCGCGACACATCGAATCTCGGCAGTTTCCAGTTTCGCCTTGATGTTTCCTCCCCGAGACCGTTGAAACGCAGTAGTGTAAGGATAATAGCGCGTACCCGCGGCATTCGAATTACCGGCAATCGACATTTCGCTGTCGAGACGACTAAGCGGCTCTGTCGGATAGGAGAGACGACTCGCCCGTTCCCCGGCTCTTATTACAATCGTTTTTACCGTCTCTCGTCTCACGTTTTCTTACTTGCATTCTTTTCCCGTTTCGCCTCCTTGTTCCTCGAGACAACAACAACGAAAAAGCCTCCGATTCGATTACACACCGATTACATACTTTGTCCGTACGTCCGCGCGGTGAGTTTGATTTTCGTTTCTCGGAGCGAGCGCCGCGACAAAAGAAAATTGCTGCTGTAGCTACTTGCGCTCCGTCGGATCTTCGGCATTCGCTGGATATAAATATATTGGAAAAAAAAAAAAAACACCCCCGAGGCACGAGAAAAAGAGTAAAACCAGAGAATAAAATGAAAGCGAAAGAATAGAGAGAAATTGCGTCGTCTGCCCTCAGGAATCTCGCTAAGGTACGTAGAACCATGGGATAGAATGTAATACGGTAATCGCTGCTGCGATGCTCGAACGGCGGCGGAAGCAAGAGACAGACGGATAGAAAAGAGAGAAAAAAAATCCGACGTTACAGGAGATGTTTTGCATAGATCCAAGGTGTATCTTACACAGGGCTCAAAAGAATTCTAGGAACAGGGTTCGGAGATCCCGGGGGGACTTTGAAGATTCCTGCGCTTTATAAGGATACGTCGGGACGATCGTCGTGCAGTGTACAGCTAAAAGGGCGATGTCTCTGATACCGGTAAAGTCGCCGATGATAATAACGAGCACGGGAGGCGGGGCACGTCGCTCAAATTTATCCGGAAAATACCGGGACGTATAAGCGCGTTTGTCGGCGCTCGGATAAAATCATGGGTAAAATGTCGTAGCGCAGATTTCCGCTGTAGCTCGAACAAAAGTTAATCCTCCGATAAATGTTGCAGCGCGCCCTGATGGGTCTTCTCTCCCTGGTGACTTCGTAACTTATTCGTTTTGATGCGATGGCGAAGCGAATGGATATGCGCGAGGGTGAAAGAGCTTCGATGATGGTTCGCAAAAAATCCTTCAAACTATTCCATCTTGCCCCGCTCCGCCCTACACTGAGAAAAAGAAATGGTTACATAAAGAAATGGACATGCATTCAACGGTGTTGTTTGGTTGGTAAAATATAAAATGTTCAATAAAACGATGCTTTATTTGTACCAAACAAATAAGAGCTTTGAACGAATGTCACCGCGACTTTTTGTTAATCCAACAATTTTAATTTTTTTTTTCTCAGTAAATCATTGGCTCAACCATCGTGCAAATGCCCGTGAGAATTCAAGAACCGAAGAGGAAACAAAAAGGAATTTCAAAATTTCGCTCTCGGTAATCTCGGAGAGCAGATTCTGGTTGGTTCTCCAGCATCCTCGTAATTTTATTTATTATATATATTCTGCCCTGCAATCAGTTTCCCGGGGGCGCGTCCCGGCGAGGAATAGCGGTTGCGGCGAACGCGACTGGACTGTTCAGTTTCCGGGCGAGCCCCGTTCTCCGCACCGATTTAATATTTGGAACGTCGACGCGGCCGTTTCGTCGACCGTTGTAGCACCAGCAGCAGCAGCGGCAGCAGGCGGTTTGCTCATAAAAGCGATAGTATAACTATAACACCGAGGGCTCCGGTTCTGCTCGTACAGAGCGCAGCAGCAGCATCGGCAATGGGACTACGGACGGGTGCGCTGCAGGGATATGCTGGTCGAGCCGCTCGTAAACCTTTCTCGCAGGGCTCGGTCCAGGCATCGCACAAACAGAGCCCAGCTTCCTCTGATCCTCCGCCTGACTCGTTCGTCCCATCACTCCCAATGTTACAACCTTCCCTCAGCGTTATAACGTCACCGACATAAATGTAGTGGTCCCCGACTATGCCGCCGTCCCCCCCCCCCTTTCCCCCCCCCCCCACCCCCCTCGTCCCCATTACGATGATCGACCACGGGTCGATTCGTTATCTACCACCAATGCCACACGGCCATCCGAATTGAACCAACGGTACCGAGAGAGATGCAACCCACGTGCACCTACGCGAACCTCCACGCACACCTGCGAACGCCGCACACGCAGAGCCCAGAGAGGACGAGGGAGAAACTGGACCTGGTTGACCTATAGTTACATCCCAAACGGCATGAATACCTGTATCTGCGCTCTGACTCCCCCTTTTGACGAAGCTGACCCACCCGGTGACGTTCGCTGGCCGGAAGTCCCAGGACGAGGGGTCAACTTCACCGGGAACCGGCGGTGGTTGTGTAGATAGACAAGAGGATACCGTTCTATGGACCATGTTATCGATGATGATACAAGCTATCCCATTGCCGCACACCCGCTATGCCTCTGACACTCTCGCCCTCTCCCTCGGCCATCGTCTCGTTGCCGCGTCTTGTTAATCTATCTCACTCCGGTAGCGTGTACCAGAAACTGGCTACACACGAAACGATAATAATGACGCGAGTAATTGGGCACGATGATGATGATGAGCCATAATTATAACCGCAGTGGCCTCATAAATTGGGGTGCGTTATGGGACTGGAAATCGGGCACTCCAGGTCGCATTGCTGGGCGATTCTGGAATATGTGCATTATCGTGAATGCGCGTGGGTGGAGAAAATGTCAAATACAACGGGAAATTTTGGCGGATATATGTAGTACGCGATAGGATATTCGAGTACCATAAACGTTTATGGAGTAGGAGTTGTATATGGTGAAGGAGAGAGATTGAAGCTCACGGATATCAGAGACAAATGGATTTATGCCGCACGATCGCCTTTCATCCTTTGCGCACGGTCGGATTGCACGCTGGAGCGGCGGGAAATGCTCAATGTTCTTGAAGTACCATATTTTGTTTGTTTTTTTTTTAGCCGATTTTTCTGTAGTGGATGCAAATTCCGTTCGATGGAAGATCATTGGGGTGGATAGAGATGGGCTAGCCCAACGAGTTTTATCTACAACACACCAACAGTTCAATGAACCGCAAACTCCAATTAGCATTCCTAAATTCGTTACGCGCCAAAGGATTACATCGGGAAAATAAAAATGTTGGAGTTGCGATGTAACGGGCGGGTCATGGAAGAGATTTTCGTCGGTAAATACATAGCCGAGCAGCGCTGGTACGCAGGAAAACGCGGACCGTTTCGCATAAGCGTTTATTGAGCAGGGTTTTATGTGGTGAAGTAACGAGGTTGAAACTCACGGAGATCAGGGATAAATGGATTTACGACGCGCAATCGCCTTTCATCCTTTGCCCACGGTCGAATGGCACGCAGGAGTGGCGGGAAATGCTCAATGTTCTTGAAGTTGGTGGGTTTTGTTTGTTTCTTTCTCGTTAGCGAATATAGTTAATGCCGTTCGATAGAAAGTCGTTGGGGCCGATAGAGATGGTCTTGCCCTAACGAGCTTTATCCGCGACACTCCAAGAGTCCCATAAAACGCAAACTCCAATGAGCATTCGTACATTCGTTACGCGGGAAAGGATTACATCGAGAAAATTAAAATGCTGGAGTTGCGATGTAACGAGCGGGTCATGGAAGAGATTTTCGTCGGTAAATACATAACGTGGTGGCGCTGGTACGCAGGAAAACGCGGACCGTTTCGCAGGGATGGATGTTGCCCGGGTATCCTCGTAAAAGGATTTACGGGACGAGACATCCCGAGCGTAGAGAGGAGAAGTACGACGGGGTAAAAGCGGAAACGTAATTTCGCTTACCCGCGATGGGTCGCGGTCGTCGGTGGGAATCATAAGCCCGGCCGAGGTGTCAGTCGAGGGAAGACACAAACCCACAACGGCTCGTGTGTGTGTCCAACGCCAGCGTCACTGCAGAGACATCACAACACGGCCTGGTGCACATACTAAGTTAAAAAAAAACATCACTGTACCTACCAGAATGCCCATATACTGTCGTCGCTGTTGCGAGAATGCGTGTCGGTACGTTCATAAAGTAGAGCCGACAGCAGCCCGGAATTCCGGAACGTTGGGATTACCGGGGTTCTGTGCGCAGTCGGAATAGGCGGCGATAATAATCCCATTTCCTGCATCACCGTTGAAACATTTTCTGCCCGTATGCACAATGGCCAACGATAATGGTCCTATCATCCACATCGTTGGAGCATTAGCCGTTTAGACGAAGTTGAAAAAGAACCCAGGCATCCCGGTTATGGCCCCAGGCAGAACTGGCTCGTGATAGTCCGAGAGGACTTCCAAATTGCGACATCCGGTCACAATGTGATTCGTATGCTCCGTTGACTCCCCATTGTGGGGCGCGAAGGGCATTAGGCATTAGGTTTTGAATTTCGAATCGGCAACGACAAATTGTGGAATTTCGTTACATTGCTTTCCGAATCAAGTCCAAAAAGCGAGAAAATTAAAGGTTGTGCCGAGTTCATGTCCAGTACGAGTTTTCATGTTCTCATCATCTAATCGAATCATTTGATATCATTATCGAATCAAATCAATTGATCTTATTATCGAATTAATTCATTCGATCATTCGATGCTATCAAGTCATTTGACATTTTTATCGAATTAAATCATTCGATCATTTGATATTATCAAATCCTTTGAAATCATTATCGAAGACGTCACAGCTATGGCCTCAGGCAGAACTGCCTGATAATAGACGTAGTGGAAAAAGGAAGGTCTGGCCTGACTGCTCCAGGTGGGTTTAACCCATCGGGGGGTCGTCTATAAAACCGAGTCTGTACACAAAGGGCAGAGAACGAGTAGACGCTAACGACATCATGGCCATCCTGAGATACTGCCTTCCACAAATCCACATCGCGCTTAGTCGCTTCCTGGGCACACAAATTAGATGGAGGCCTCCGCAAGATCCACATCATCAAGACCATGTTTACCGCCCAACGAAAAAACAACTCGGTGGCTTCCATGATGTCACCACTACCAATGGTCTTGCGTACGCAGTAAAAAAAAATATATCTGTCCACCATCTGTCCTTCTTGTCAATTTAACAATTTCAACTATACATTCGAAATTGTTAAATTGACAAGAAAAGAAGATCACCAATGCGAAAATCGTTGACACACTTGTGCAAGGAGCGTTTGCAAAGTGTACAAGACTTTTTTTTTGTTACCGTGCGAGGCAAACTTGCCCGGACATAGACGAAGGACTGAAACCCGGCAACTGCATGCTGTATGGATATGCAAACTAGAAAGAGGCACTGACAGCCTGGAAATTCACGCCAGCATAGACACACGATGCGAGCAGCGGCATCGGTAGTGTTCCAGCATCCACACCGTCGGAGAATCGTCTGTGCACGCGGAATGGCAAAATGGGCCAGCGGTAGTCACAACGACCACCAACGAACACCATCGGCTTGTCTATGCACACAATCGCACATGGAAAGTAGAAAGAGGCAGCAGCGGCCGCAGCAGCAGGAAGCAGTCGCGCATCCGTGGATGGAGAGCGGCCAACTCTTCGGCGTGGGGGATGCAGGAACGCCGCGGGCAGGAAGAGTTATGGGTCTGGTGCCTGGCGGCTGGATCAGAGGATCACTTACCCGCGCGAAACGTTGTGCTACCCTCGCGTCCCTCTCGGCCACCGGGGCTCGGGCGCGATACCGAAAGGATTCTTCTTCGCGCTGTCTCGCTCGATAGGGCAAAGCCCCACCAAACCCCCCGATTCGTATCGGGGTATCGTAAGAGATCGTTTCCCCGAGACTACGGGACTGTCGAATTAACTCTCGATCCCTGGATCAGGAACGATCGAGGAGCAGGCTTCGGATTCATGGTAACTCCGTCGGACCGCGATATCTTCGCCTTCGGTCAGAAAAAAAAAATCAATAACGGAGGGGGTGAGAATTAAAGTGCGAAGGTGAAAAAAACTTAGATCGAAAAATATGGAAAGATGGGCCGTTTTACTCGATCTCTGATTGGTTTTTTGTGGGTGGAAGCCCAAAGTGCCCAAAAACGGCAACTGTCGTACCTAAGGCCCCACAGGTGTCGCTCGGGCGCGATAGCGAAAGTATTCTTCGCGCTGTCTGGATTCGATAGGGCAAAGCCCTGCCGAACCCCCCGATTCTTATCGGGGTATCATAAGAAAACGTTTCCCCTATCCCTGGATCAGGGACGATCGAGGAGCAGACTTCGGATTCATGGGAACTCCGTCGGACCGAGATATCATCGACTTCAGTGAGAAAAAAAAAACAAAGGGATAAGGGAGAGGATGGAAATTGAAGTGCGAAGATGAAAAGATCTTGAACCAAAAAATATGAAACATCAGGTTGCCCAATGATGTCGTTTTGCCCGATCTCTGAGTTGCTTTTTGTGGGTGGAAGCCCAAAGTGCCCGAAGACAGCAACTGGAATACCAAGCGCCTGCGAAGCCCTAAAATCTCAACGTTCAATAATCCACTCCGGTAATACTCCATTGCGCATAAATTTCCATCGCACCTGTGGCGTCTGACAACAACGACGATCCTGAGGTTTGAGGGATGCGAGGCGGCCTCGTCCTTTCTAATTTTTTCGTGAAAAAGCGTACCGCAGCTCTCGTCGTTATCAGTGTCGATTCAGCGACGATAAATCGAACCTCCCGCGGTGCTCGGTCGGGGACCCCTTTCCATCCCTCCGGTTCACTGTACAGCGCAGTATGTACACCACGAAGCGCTCGAGTATCGTCGATAATTCAAAGAGGATCCTCGCTCGCGTACCAGCCATCAATTTGTCATGCGGTGGAGCACTGGCCGTGTGCCTGTACAACGTCCTCCTCATCGAACGATAACCGCCGCGGGGCCAAAGTACTTGTCTCCTCGAGGTTCTTCTTCTTCTTCTTCACTCCGCCAGCGATCCTGGTACCGCGCGGTACGACGCTAGTCTGCCAATCCTGGACGGCGTGCCATCCCCGTATGATCATACCGGTCCACATACCGTTCGGCGGTTACGTTAAATAACCAATAGAGTCGCTGGCGTTTTACGCGCCATGATTCGCATGCAAATTTACGGTACCCTTCTCCCGACGGAACCAAAGGGAAAACCATAAGACAGACAGAACCAGGACGCTTACCACTGGATGGTCCTCTATTCTCCGGAGAAAATGGACAGCTTGCCGCAAGTCCCTGCCAATCCTACGATCGGACTTTTGTGGTTTGCGGTCGTTCCTCCGACAATCCTTTCGTTTCCACTGAAAGCCTTTTACTCCGATCGGATAGCGGTGAATGGCTCTCGAACGCTTCGCTCGCTTCTTTCTCTCCACCTTTATTTTTCGTCCATTCTCGGCAAGGGTCTGAATTGGAAATTTTGTCGCGCTGTGCTCGAACGCCCCGAACGAAGCTCAAAATGTCCACAGCGTGTGAGAACGCGCGGAGGAGAAAGAATTTTTTTTTACGAAAAAGCTACCGACTGAAAAAAACTTTACTGACGGGTCAAAATCATTATTTTTTTCGAGATAAAGTCGTTATGGCTTTTAATTACTACCGATGGTGAAACAAGAAGTTTTTTTCGTTGCTTTTATGAAAATAAAATGTTTCAATCCGAGAAAAAATTAAATTATTTGGGTTTGGCTTTTAAGGCGAATCGGCTGTTTGTGGGGATAATTTTTGCATAACGTTTGCTTCGGACGTTCCGAACGGTGTTTTCGGCGTTCGTGACATTCCGGCGACTGTGGCGAAGATAGAGGGCAAGAGAGGAAGAGGCTAAAGAAGAAATATAAACTCCTCCGATTCTTCCATTCTGTGTTCTGTTAATAATTCTTATTTCTACGTCAAAGAGTCTCGTTACACAGTATACAGCGGAGCGAGACTACGACTACTTTAACGTGGCCACTACGGTGGGATGGAAGAGATCGCATAAGATTGGAAGATTCGAGGAAAGAGATCCTTTGTGCGCCTGTCGACCGGTGAATAAAGTATGGTCCCTCCATTCTTCTCCTCTTCGCCTTATTCTATATTCCCGCTTTCTCCTGTAGTAACTCGATAAAGTCCGACTGGCGTATCGAGCGGAATTGTCGACTCTCGACTCCCCTTTGTTCATTCATTTTCATTCTCTATTAAAACACTCTGCCGTGCATATTTTAATACCATACGCTTTCTGGTTTTCACTTATTTTCACCCTTCCGGATTAACATTTTATCTTCCATTGGAGTTATTCCTCATTGCTCCATTTTTGTCCATTTAGGGAAAGCTATGCATTTTAAACGTCGAAAAGAGACTCGCGTTCTTTCCCTCTTGTTCTCGTGTCGATTACGGGCTGTCGAACAAAAATTCCGAAGAATAGCGTGCTCGTGTTCGGGCAGCAAAGCTGAACAAATGTTCCCTCACAATTTTTTCTCCGAGGTTCACTGTTCCCGAGATACAAGGGTCTTACGTTTGAACCGCTTTTGGAGCGATCAGATTGGCTGGAAGCGTGTAATCCGAAACCTATACGCTGTAGAAAATGTTTTCCATGGGGAAATTTGTTCAGTTTCAAGCCATTGTAGAGCCTTGTTTAGGAACAAGATTGTACACCTTTTTTCACTTTTGGAATTTTCGACTTTAAGTTTCCGATGACAAATTATTTTGTCAAGTCTAGCGATTACAATTCAGTGCACGTAACCGAATAAGAAAGTAAAAGGACTCATCCCTCTTGCCGTCGTCTCAGAGATTACACAATGGATATACATCGGAGCTGGTTAAAGAAGCTGAGTGCTCACCGGTAATATAAATAGTTAACGCCGGATACGGTCAGACTGTCGCGCCACTCAGGTTAAAACTCCCCGTACAGACCCGAGCATCAGCTTGAACCACTTTTGGAGCGATCCTGTTGGTTGAAAGCGCGTAATCCGAAAACTACACTCTACAGAAAACGTTTTCCAAGGGAAAATGTATTCTGCTTCAAGAGATTGTAAAGCTTTGTTTAGGAACAAGATTGTACACCTTTTTGCATTATTGGAACTTTCGACTTTACGTTTTTGATAATAAATTATTTTTTCAATTCTAGCGATTGCAATTCGGTGCACGTAACCGAATAAGAAACTAAAAAGACCCATTCCTCTTGCCGGTGTCTCAGAGATTACACAATGGATATACATCGGAGCTGGTTAAAAAAGCTGAGTGCTCACCGGTAATATAAGTAGTTAGCGCAGGATACGGTCAGACTGCCGCGCCACTCAGGTTAAAACTCCGTGTATAGACCCGAGCATCGGCTTGAGCTAGTTGGGCGACAGAAAATTAGTAGTGCTCACCACGTCGGGCCGTCTGCGCGGCTACTCTCTCGACTTAAAAGTCTTCTCTTCTCGCCCGCGGCACATTAATATTTCACCTTCAACCCCCTCAACGCCATGAGCTATTTCCCTCGAGGGAAAACTAAACCCCCGCTTTTCGAGAACAAACTTTCCTCGAAATGAAAAAAAAAAAAGAAAATGAGAAAAAAAGAAAAAAACCTCCACAGCAGCAGCAAAGACGAGAAGGGAGGCGAGCGGGGCAACTTGGTCCGAGAAAGCGATTGAAACGTATATAAATTAACCGGCGGCAGCCGGTTGCATAATGCCGCGCTCTACGCAGTTATATATACACCGTCTAGGTGTACATAAGGAAGAAAAAAGCAGAAACAAGTAGAGGTTAAAAAAAACGAGGCGAAATGGATGACTGAGACGGAATATCACTTTCTTGTTCTACGCTCGGCTCGAGGGGCATTAATATTCGATGCGCATACGTGAGTGATCTAGCCTCGTTACGAGGGTGCTTTTGCATGAGACGGGAGCTCGTGAAAAAAACGTCGTACGGAGGCGTACACCGTAGGAAAACAGCGTGAGGGAACGAGCCGGAGGCGAAGCTAGGTTCTGTGGGGGGGGGGGGGGGGGGGGGGGGGCAAAATAGACCGGGTAAAAATGGACCGGGGTAAAATGGACCCGTAAAACATGCACCGAGGTAAAATGGACCACTTAGGTCAGAATGGGTCCATTAGAGATAGAACTTTTAATTTTGTTAATGTCCGGCGTAAAATTGATTGACTGTCCGTTTTGCCCCGGGTTCCATTTTGCCCCGCTCTCCTCCGTGCGCTGTACGGCGGTAGGGTACGTAAGTAGTCGTATCATAGGGTACGCTTCGAGAGGAGCGTATCACGTTTGACACAGTTTTACCGGAAACGCGGTGGCAACCATCATCGGTCACGGAAAAAACGTAACTGTATGGTAACCGAGCGTTAATAAATTATGCGGAAAAGCTAAACTCTGCCTACCGCGAGGTCTTTGAGGGATATAGAGAGCCGACGTTGTAGAGGGTTCCGTGCAAAAATAGGATTATTAATATTTAACGTAGCGAAAGACGATGAACAAGCGGGAAACGAGGAGGTCGAGAAGAAACTACGTATAACATCCTTCTGAACACTGATTTTATGCGTAAGAACGTAATTACACTCGTGTCGGAAATATAAACTGCGCCAATTAAAAGAAATGCAAAACGGGCTTTGATTTATTCGAGGCCCCTCGACGCGGGACTCTGAGTGGGAATTTGCCGAGGATAATTTAACACGAGTCGCACGTGGCTGAGGAGGCACCTCGGAAATTTGATGATAATAAAAATAGGGCATTAGCATTTCATAAAGCCACTGTTGCTTTCAAACGGCTCGTTATACTTAACCAAATTTCGGAATTCTTTTTTCTTCATATTTTTACTCAGTGGAGTTTCGTCTAATTAACGATTCCGGTTCACTTTTTCCGCCAGCAAAAAATAAAAAAAGGCACCGAAAACATTTTTTGCCTACACGCTCGAAACGTAAAAGAATTGTCCCAATCCTGATCATTTCATCCCACTGACCTAATTTTCTGCGCAGCCTCGTGCGAATAAAAAAACAATTAATCCGCTTAAAAAAAGAAATCTCAGAGTTACGTAAAACGATTAACACGATTCGAAAAATGCGTCGAAAAATAATAGCGTGTCACTTTCACGCGATCGTCGAAGGGTTGGGCGTTCATTATGTTCCGACAGGAGTTAATTCAGCTATAGTGCGGTGCCTTTGTCAACGCGTTCCCCCCTCGACGTCAAAAATTTGGTATTGTCCATCCGCCTTCCACAATGAAGCTTTTCCATCCATATTAACATTTCCGATTCGCTTTTTCCACCAGCAAAAAAATTAAAAAGTCACCGTAAACATTTTTCGCCTGCACACCTGAAGACTAAAAAATTGTCACAATTCCGTCAATTCCATCCCACCGACCGAATTTTCGGCGACTCTGCTACCTCATGCAAAAAAAAAAAAAAATGAATCCGCTCAACAAACATAAATGCTCAGAATTACGCGAAACGATTAATACGATTCCAAAAAATGCGTCGAAAAACGATCGGGCGTCAATTTCACGCAACCATCGGAGGGTTGGGCGTTCATTATGTTCCGACAGGAGTTAATTCAGCTATAGTCCGGTGCCTTTGTCAACGCGTTCCCCCGTCGGCGTTGAAAATTTGGTATTGTCCATCCACGTTCCACGATCAAGCCGTTCTGTCCATGTATATATATATATACCATAATAGGCATATATATATATATATATATATATATATATATATATATATGTATGTGCCTATTATGGTTTAATATTGTATAGCTGGATACACACAGTGTGTCGCGGTGGTCCGGAGTGTCGACCACCGGCGTGAGAGCCAACGGTGTGTTACGGAAGCGTTTGGCCATGCTGGAACCGCATCTGGCAAGTCCCTGGCTGCACCAGACAGCCTCGGCCACTGGTCTGACTCGATACGGTTAACATTCACTCGGCGTTCCATACACCTGTGACTGGGACGTTCCATCGGCATCCTCGCCGTGCATGCCAACTCTAAGGGCACGTTTACAATGCTTTTGTATTAGGTACCTCCGACGCGTATCCTACCGCGGTTATTGAGTGAAGTTTCGATGTACCCGGAAGGGGGCTCCGGTAGGATGTAAAGGGGATTGGGGAAGGGGAGGTGGGAGGGGGGGGGGGGGGGGGGGGGCGGAGTGACGACCTCATCCTCATTCAATAGACTATAGTTTCACCATTGATACTAACTGAGTTTACAGAAATAGCAGCGAGTCGAGACGAGCTTCGAAGTTTGATGGGGGATTGGATTTCTCAGTTATGCCAGCTATATATAGAATATGCTGTCCGGCTTTACGAAATCTCCACGAGCTCCATATAATTAACAACATTCCTATTCAACGAACTTCTGTATTTTCATACCCATTATGGGGGTTTCGTGGCGGCCATGTTGAAAATAATTGTTCGAGCTTGAGCTCGATAGTCTTCTTTTTATCGATCTCTTTGTATTTGACTTTATTAGCTGCGCCGAGCCACCGGGTTGAAACGATGATCCGCAAGCGACGGGGAATTCGTCACATTTTCATGGGATCCAATAATCCGCAAATTTTGTATCGATA
Organism: Exephanes ischioxanthus; assembly: GCA_958510785.1. Classification (NCBI taxonomy): domain Eukaryota; kingdom Metazoa; phylum Arthropoda; class Insecta; order Hymenoptera; family Ichneumonidae; genus Exephanes; species Exephanes ischioxanthus. The sequence goes on along the minus strand of OY294023.1, from coordinate 10,810,779 downwards.
ATAATAATAAGTTTATCCCACGCACATAGAAAGTATCCACCTATCGTGTTACGAATTTTTGCGAGCCTTGTATAGTGATATTTCAATAATTTTCACGATCCAACTCTGATTCGACGGGCTTCCGTACTCTGACCACTTTCAGACCCCCCGGCGTGCGCAATCGGTAACGATTTATGATAAATGTAATATATTTATAATAAATGTAATAACTTTGTAACATATGTAATAAATTTTATGACATATTACATATTTTATAAGACATCTTTTATTATTATTCTTTCTTTCTTTACAGACTTAGTTCTGTAGCGTACTCTCTAAATCTGCTATTGGTCGTTTGGCCGATACGCTTACGTATCGCGCCTCTAATTAGCCTCAGCCCGTTAATATACCAATAAATAAACAAAAGAATTTTTTTCTCCCAGTGGCTGATCATTTCGGTAAAAAGCGAACTTCCGCTCGCACAAGATATCAATGCATGCAAAAAAAAATTTATTCCACTCTCCATTAACGACCGTCAAGAACCCGCGATGTCGCCCAAGAAAGAAGCTCTCCCCTCCGGCTGGTCGAAAAAACCCAAAGTCTGGTATCCTCGCCCTCGCGATTCATCGCGCCTATGAAATTCATGGTTCTATCTCCACAGCCCGTCCGCATCGCCGGACGAGAGCGTGAGCTCGTCCGGGCGCTTTGCAAACGCGTCCGTAACGAAGGGACAGTCGCGCAGCAGGTGCATATGCGCGTTCACCGGAGGGCTGCACGTCGACAATGCGGCAGGCGCGGTTGGCGCATAGAGAGAATGCCGGCATTCTGTCTTCGGCCCTTATACAATTACATCGAGTGTTCGCGCGTTCGCGGTCCTTCACAAAGAGGGCAACCCTCCGGCAAAATCCTGTCAACAGCGAAGTTTCGCTAAGCCCGTATACATTTTACCCCCTCCCCCCCCCCCCCCCCCCCCGGCCCTCGCCGCCGGCGCACCGTCCTAGCTCCTCCGCCATGCCGAAATATACCGGTTGCACACGGGCACCGAAATACAACAGAAACCCCCCCACTCCCCCCACCCCCTGCTCGGTACATATTGTTCTGCGGGATGCAGGAGGTATTACGCTCGCCCGAAGCTTTCCGATCGGCGAATTTTCACTGTTTTTCCACTCGTTCCCCGCTTTGTCCGTTTTCCGTTTCCAATGTTTTTTACATGTTCTATTTAACATTGATGCCGAAACGGCGCGTGTGTACGCTCCTCCGGAACTCCATTTGTATATGATATATATATATATGTATATATACACATACGGCAGATCGGCTTCGACGGCAATGCACAGAACGCTGGGCGACCATGGACGCGCGAATGGACTTTTATTATTTACACGTCAAACGTACCTCTCGCTCTCGTTGCTATCAGTGAGCTGGAAAATACCGAGTGTTTTATTCCTCGTACAGGCACACGAGCGTCCATGTGGGTGCGTCAGGGGGGAGGGAAGGGCGGAAGGGGCGAATATGACGGTACGATTTAACGTGAAAAAAAAAAAACACCCAAAAACGGTCGGTCCATTGTCACAAATTTTTTACTGTTGGCGTGACAACGAACTGTTTGTGAAATTCACGGAACACTCTCTATGGTTATGAATTTCGTGGGCCCACCGACGCATCCGCGCAGTCTCGCTGCCACCTCGGTTACGCGAAAACTTTCCATCGAACTCTCGTAATAATCGCCGCTCGCGAATAATTTTGGAGATAATAATAATAATAATAATAATGATCAATTTATTGATGATATTTTACGCGCGAATGGCATTTGGTACTTTTTTGTTTTACAAATATTACCTACCTCACGCTCGTCGGAAGCGTCGCCGAGGATTTTCTTATTTGTTTAAATTATTTTTTATTCCGGGATGAAAATGAAAAAGAACGGACTCGAAATTATTTATATATTTCGACTTGTCGACAGCGACGATATTTGGAACGCTCGCCGGTCGCTCCATAAGTGTCACTGTGGATGGCTTCAGGGCAAATCAAATCGGGTGGCCAAAAGCTGCTACTTATCACGGCTCACCCGATAATTTTAATAATAATAATAGGAGTTTTAACGTTGATACTTTACGCACGAATGGCACTTGTCAATTTTAGTTTTACAAAAATGGCCTATCTCACGCTCTTTGGAAGCGAATCCGGGAATCTGTAAGTGTACCTTAATTATTTTTTAAAAAAGAAAAAAGAGCAGACTCGAAATGATTTGTATATTTCGACTTGTCGACAGTGATGACTTTTGGCACGTTTGCCGGTCGCTCCACGGGTGTCTCTGTGGATGACTTCAGGTCAAATCAAATCGGGTGACCGAAAGCTGCTAGTTGTCACGGCTCACCCAACAATTTTTATAATAATAATAATAATAATAATAAGAGTTTTAACGTTAATACTTTACGTGCGAGCGGATCTTGTCAATTTTAGTTTTACAAAAATGGCCTACTCGTTGGAAGCGAATCTGGGAATCTGTAAGTGTACCTTAAAAATTTTTCGTTCGGGAATGAGAAAAAAGAACAGACTCGAGATGATTTGTATATTTCGACTTGTCGACAGCGACGACTTTTGGCACGCTCGCCGGTCGCTTCATGGGTGTCACTGTGGATGGCTAAAATCAGGTGGCCGAAAGCTGCTCAGTTACTTATCACGGGTCACCGAGTACCAGGACCGGGCACGACACGGACCTACGTACATAGAGAGAATCCCTCGGCTAGCACTGAACGTATACGTATATACAGTGCACACATCAAGAAGAGACAGAGAAGCTGGACAAACGAAGACGTCCGAAAACTGATTACGGTCTGGAGGCTCGCCAGCCGGAAGTTGTCGGTCTTTGATTGTCGTGGAGAACCTCCCGGACGAGGTCGGTTCTCCGGTTGCCGGCCACGAAGTCCTCGAGCGTTCGAGAAAGACAGTAAACAGGATCGAGAGACCGTGAGGAAAGGGGCGACATCGAGGGGAGGGAGAGAGCGCGAAACAGAGGAAAGTGAGTTCGAGCGAGCCAATATACGAGAGAAATTTCGTAAACCCCTACACGTCGAGCCAGCAAAAGAGAGCCACGAGAGTCCGGCGTGCGAGTGTGGCGATCGTGCGGAGGAATGGGCACGAGTGAATGAAGGGTAGAAAAAAAGCCCGAGGGTCGAGGGGGTTGGCAAGGGAAGGGGGGGGGGGTGGAAACCTCGCAGCGGTAAATTGCCTCGAATCTAAGTCCCGGGAAGCGAAAACGTATAGCTCCGGCTGAAGTCCCCTGGACGTGAAAGAAAAATGTCTGGAATTGCTTCGCCATGACGAACGTTGGAAAAAGAAATATATAAAAGAAAGGATTTAGAAGGAAAGAGAAAAAAAAATCGGCAAAGTAAAGAGCGGAAATAAAATGAAATAACGCGGGAATAGCGAGCAGCTGGGGGAAACGCTGTCGGGATCATATTCGTCGCGGATTGACTCTGGCATCGTGGTTTGAATTCCCAATCGGTCAATCTTTCAACGCCTGACGCGAAGAAGGGAAGTGTTTTTTTTTTCGACCTACTCGGAGTCGAAGACGTCGGTCGTTGTGAAAACCATCGTGTAATATTGGACCAGAGACGCACCAAAAATTTGCAGAAGCGTTTATAAATAATTCTCCATTTTTTTCCATCATGAGCGACTATTTTTAATCGGTCACCGGTTTACCGGGAAAAGAAATAAAAAATAAGTGTATCGCGATAAGACAAAAAAAATAAAGAAAAAGACTTTTCAACACCAAAAAAATAATAAAGTGAAATGAAATGAAATAACGCGAAAGTGGAACAGGCGCACACAGAGATGTTGAAGGACGGGGAAGGGGGGGGGGGGGACTATAGTCGTACAACTCCAACAGCTGCTCGGAGAGTCGTCACGAAAACTTATCAGGATGGTAAATAAAGGGACGAAAGGTATACACGGGTCATAGAGGGCAAGACGTATATGCGAAGCTGAGTCTTCGGGGATTTGTACGAGCCCGGAGGCCGAAGGGGTGGGAGGGTGTCCGTGCGGGTTTGGTCCCGTGCGGACAGGGACAATAGGTATATGACGCTTTGATACACGGGAAGCTCGAAGTGGAAGCGAGCGACACCGAGACGATGCAGCGGGCGATGTCTCTCTCGCTTCTCCCGTGGCAAACGAAGTTTGGTAATTTATGAGAGAACCCGAACCGCAGTCGGTACGGGCTACGCGCTCTCGGGGGCGACGTCTCGGTGTTGGGATCCACTGCATTTAACTCTAACGGAAGCTTCTCTCTATATGCGGGAGGATTCCGACGTCCGCACGGGTTTAAACGCTTCAGCCTCAAACCTTCCCCGTGCCTTCCCGACGGCCACGCAAGTCGAACCGAATAGTTCAACTCGAAGTTAGGCTTAGCTTGGCTCGATTCTCATGGTCCCCGCGTGTGGTTAACCCAGCAGCGATGTAGGAACTCGCCCTGGGATGGTTTGTGAGCGCGCACGAGAAACCGGCACGCGACGAATCTTTCTCGAACGTTCGAATCTTCGGAGAGAGGAATGAGGTCGAATTCGCACCACCGGTAAAGAGAGTTTGTTATGTTATCTCTGTTTCCGATGAGGAGTGACGCGAGGATTCCTTCTGTAGTAACGGAAAGAGCCGATTGATCGACTGGAGTTCAGTGGGTTGGTTGTCACCGTGCATGGTGATGCGGATGAGTGCAACGGCTGTCAAAGGAACTTTTATCGATGCTGTATGGAGAAGGTAAGAAAATAAGACACAAAACCTATGGATTCATATTCAGGGCACTAAACCGTGCAAATAGTTCCGAAGAATTTTTTTTCTAGAGTGCATAGTTTACGAGATACGGAGATGTTTCGTTTGACCCGCTTTTCCAGCGTTCTGATTGGCCGGAGACTCAGACCGCATCCAACTAAGAAACCGCGCATCGTACAGACTTTTGCCAGAGGACAGATTCGCTCGGTATCGAACGCAGAAGACATCCCGACACTTTTCGAAAAATAATGTACGAAAATAGTTTACAGCCTCACTACGAAACGTCCAATAAATCTCAATCTATCCCAACTGGCAGATGCCAAGCTAATTAATAGCCGGACCGTAACACCCCGTTGCAATATGTCCACCAAATTATTGATTCCACACACGAGATGTGGTAGTGGAGTGCATTTGATGCTGATCGTAAATAATGATTCGCTCGACTGTGTGCGATAGCCAGCTATATTATTGCTCTTGCAAAAAAAAAACAACAAAAAAAAAACAAAAGAAGCAAAAAAAACATCTGTACATACTGCAGCAACGCGAACGATATACCCGGTGAAAATTAATGCTACGAACATAATTTCACGGCTGAACAGTGCTCGGTCACGCGTGTACAGACTCGGAGGATCGAGTGAGCCGAAGAGCGAGAGGAAGGGAGAGGGACAGAGAGACGGAATAATATCGTCGTGCAGCGATTCGATGGTAGCCAGTAGATAGAGCTGAAAAGCACAGACCGACCGGCGAAGCCGGTGAGGGGGGGGGGGGGGGGGGGGTGCGAGTGGTGAGAGAGGGGGGAAAACTGTGCGTGTGCGACCACTGGCGCACCACGGGCGTCGTCGCCGCCGCCGCCGCCTCCGCGGCCGCACGTTCGAATCGCCGCGGTATTCCGGAAATGAATATTTTACCATTAACTTTGCGCCCGGACCGTGGGGCTAGTTCCATTGTAGTAATTGCGAACACTTCCGAGCAGCGGGTGCCAAACCGCAGGTCGCTACAATCAATTACGAGAGGTGAGGTGGGTCCTAACGGACACGAGATACACACGCGTACATATAGAGAGGGGGGAGGGGGGGAGGGGCAGAGAAGCAACGTCATGCATGCCCGCAGAGTCTATATATTATGCAGGGCATCGAATGTCCCCTCAAATGATACCTACGTGTTTGCACACCCGTGCTTCATACACGTCGGCTCTCGTTCACCGTTGAAAGCTCACTCTTGTTCAAATTGACGCGTACACGAGTCCCCGCTGTACACCGACGCGGTGGGAGAGTGTATGGTGCGCGGCATGGGACAGTGTATCATGCGGATTCATATTTGCGTACAGAGAGATTCAAAATAGCGAGCTACGAAGGTTCGTTCGAGGCGATATGCATAACCGCGCCGTCCGGGCCGGCTCGGTCGGTAACGGAATCTGTAATCCATTTTTCGAGCCGTCGCCGCACCGTTCCGACGAGAATCAAATTATCCGCTCAACTATTGCACGAGGAGGGTCGCGAATTCGCTTCAGGACGAAAATGGTTGAGACACTCGGGAAATAAATGGATTGCAGATTTAGTTACCCGCTGAGTCCGCTATGCGTCAAACCTATTAACTTTTTTAATGGACAATCCCGTAGAACAGTCTTCAGTGTTCTTCGGCTGCGCGAATGACAACGAACACTGTACGAGTTAAGCTGAATTTGAATAATATTTTTTTATACCAAAAACTTGCCTATTGCGCATCGTTATACATTAAAAATAGCAATAAATGAAGGTTCTTTCGGGGCGATGTGCATTTCCCGGGCCGGCTCGGTCGGTAACGGAATCTGTAATCTACTTTTTTCGCCATCGCACACGGTTCCGACGAGCAACTATTGCACGAGGCGGTTGGCAAATTCGCTTGAGGACGAAAATGGTTGAGACACTCGGGAAATAAATGGATTGCAGATTCAGTTACCGATCGAGTTCAGGCTACGCGTCGAAACTATTAAATTTTTGAATGGACAATCCCGTACAATTATCTTCGTTCTTCGGATAGACAAATGATAACGAAAGCTGTACGAGTCAAGCCGAATTTAAATTATTACATTTTTTTTCTTTTACCAAAAACATACCGCCGGATTGTTGAAACGTCCTGTAGTTGTGCATAGTAAATATTTACGAAGCGCGACATGTGCGCAATAATGCTACCGAAGTTGCGCGTGTCGGCGTACAGCCAGCAAGGTACAAGAGCCGCTGTCGCCCCCTCGATAAATTGGCAACGTTAAATTTAATGTCATTCATTCCGTCGAACGAGACGACGTAGGCAAACACCAGGCTTGCCGATCGGAGGAACGGTCACGCTCCGGTGCCGCGTAGTGCGCAAAGCACCCCTTCGAGCGAGGCGCCGTGTGCGTTACACGCGCTGTGTGCGCACCGACGGATTGTAACGCCGCGATCCGACATGCAGGGTGGTCGAATACCCGCGATAGCTACCGGTATTCGACGAACCATCAACTAAAATTCTCTCACGTACCTGTAATACAACTTCTCCGTAGCTCGCGGCCGTTACACCACTGGAAACGCCGGTCGAAGCCATGCCGAGGGGATGGCGCAAACACGAACCGGGCTCATCTCCGTCGAACAACATGTTTTTCCACCGAATTAACCTGAAAAAAAATTAAAAAATTTAAGTCCCACGATCGTCGGCAACGCGAAATGGAATGAGGCTCACCGGCGCGGGGGAATTGACACGGGTCGGGCAGTGCCGCAAGTGTTTTGCAAACGAAGCTTTCTCGCAGTTGTTTTGCTATTTTTTAAGGTTCGAGATAAACTTGTTTCTCTATTTTTTTAAATTTGTAAACTTTTGGCTCGAAGTACGCATTTTTATCGAGAATTTTGATCGAGTATTATTTTTTCGATGAAATAACATGCAGAATAAGGTTCTACGAAATAATATTGTATCGCCGGGAATATCGAAAAAAAAGTGTTCGGAGCAAGTGGGCGAACAACATGTTTTTCCACCGAATTTACCTGACGAGAAAAAAATAATTAAAGTCTCCGGATCGTGGATAGCGTAAAATGAAACGAGACTCACGGGGCGCAATCGAATTGGCACTGGTGGGGTAGTGCAGGGAGTGTGCAAACAAAGCTTGTTTGCAATTATTTGACTATTATTATTTTAAGTTTTCACGATAACTTAAGTTTTCACGATTGTTTTTTTTTATTTGTAAGGCTTCGATTCAAAGTACACATTTTTATCGAGAAGATTGGTAAATGATTATTTTTTCACAAACATGCAAAATATGGTCCATGAAAATAGATTGCATTCATTCAGATTAAGACATTATACGAAAAAAAAAATCGAGAAAAGATAATAAAATTCAATATTCGTCAATTTCCACTTTTGGGAGATATTTTCCTTTCTTCGCCACTTTCCGAACTTCTGCTCGGAAGCTGCGATATCCTGACGTACTAAAAATCCTGGGGCTCTTCGTGTAGCCACATATATTCTGCGCAGTGCATATACATTCTATGGCATCGAAGATTCTTACAGAGAACAGTGGGTGGCGAAGGAGGAGGATAGCGAGGGAGGGAAAGTGAAACGGAACGAAAGAAGCTCTGCCGCCGGAGCTGCAGAAACGACCCTATAAAACGGTCATAAAGGGGGTGGAATACGTCGCGATTCCGTCGCCTTTTTCCCCTCATCCTTTTGCGTCCACGACATAACCAGCCCTCGGTATAGTCCTCGTCATCCTTCCCGATCCCTCTTGTCCACCTCCCCCTCCCCCTCTCCGGCGAAGACGCAACATAATAGATCGAGTACCTACTAGAATTCTCATTTTTCCGGTCGATCTCCTGGAAAATCATATACCCGCGTACCGAACGATGCTCTCCAGTCCGCAGAGCACTACAGAAGTGCCATCGCCAAGAGACTACACGGTACTCCATATATCTCCTGTAGAGGTCCTGTAGAGGGCGATGCGAAAGGCCGACAGCAAAAAAAAGGATCGCCCGAGTTTCGAAGTGGTAACGCCAGCGAATGGTCGGGCGAGCCTCAAGTTCACCGTTCTCGAAGATCGAGGGTCGAACTTTGATCCTCGTACGGGCGGAAGCTCCGTCAACCCGAGAGCATTCGGTGGTAAACATTGTAGTGGAAAAGTATACATGATAAGAGTGTAACATTTTTATTTTATTAAACAGCTCGATAATCCGACGGTGAAAGGTAAACACTGTAGCTTCGCAGTAGTAAAAGGGACTTAACGCAATGGCCCAGGCGTTCTTGGCATAATCTGACGCGCAAAGCTGCTCACGAGATTCAACGAAATTTACTGTTATCCTTCGGGACAATCGTTTCACGAGTTTTTATTAAGATTTATTTTTAAAATGAATAAATATCGCAGTTACAATATCACGTTAAAAAATTGCGCAAGCAACTTTGCAAAAAAATTCTATAAAGGTATGTTCCTACATTTTCCGGCACCAAGTCCTGCTTTAGCGAATCTACATACGTGCCAGACGAAAAGAAAAATCTATACAAGTCTCAAAGGATAAGGAAATTTAATGTTATCCTTTGAGACACTTGTTTTAAGAGTTTCTGTTGAAATTTACAAAAAAAAATATTACTGTTACAATTCCTCATTAAACAGTAGCGCAAACAATAAAAAAAATCCTACAAGGGTCAGTTCTCCGATATTTTCCGGCACAAAATCCGCCTTTAGTCAATCTCCATACACGCCAGACGAAAAAAAGAAAGTATAGAAGAGTCTGAAAGGATAAGGAAAAATAGCAAAGAAAGTACCGACGAGATCTGGGGTGGAATCAAGTATGGATTGCTTTTAACGTACCTCCCGAAGAATAGAGCCGATGGCCCACAGTGGAATAGCCGAGTGCGCGTCGGGGTGCGATAGAGTAGATGCTCTCTCGAGGTTAGTCCGAGACGCGGAGGACTTCGAGACGAAGACGAACGCGTCTGGATCGAGGATTTCCAGCTGTTCCCCCTCCCTCTTTCACTCCCCCCCCCTCCGCCCTATTCTCTTTCCGCAAGATGCAACGTCAGAAGGTGGAGTAGAGAAGTGGTGAATTTTAAAGCGTCCACTGTTGAACGGTATAGAGAGGTATGGAGAAAATGGAGTTACGCTGGGTGAGAGAAACGACGAGGAAGACGTGCAAGTAGAAATGGTGAGCGTGTACACAGACCGAGGCGATTGGGACAAGAGAATCCCGCGGGGCTGCTGGGTCGGAACCCCGGATTCTACGGGGAGAATCCATCGGACAGCGAGAGAGCGGTACGGGGATGAAGAACTGTGCAGGGTATAAAGGGGACTGGCCTCGATAAAACATTCAGTCCGAAAAATGCAGCTCCATAAAAATTCCATCCGCCATTATGCCTGGCAATCTTCGACTGGATATCGGTTATTGCCGAGCCACGTCGCATCCCCCCGTGGGGTTTAGTACAGAAAGCTCGGAACGAGGCGGTAAGGGGATGGGCACTGAATGAACAAGCGGTCGAAGCTCCGTCGTGACACGCTCAGTTCATTGTACGCATTCTTTCACGGGGACATTGATGAGGAACGCCTGTACGAGGGGGGAGGTTTCGTCCCCCTTCTACGGACGATCCACGACGTACTTCCGGATGGGACTTCGTACCAAGATGTGGACGAAGCGGAAGGCTGTCAAAGATTTAGAGATACACTGTTTTGCCATTCATTTTTTAAAGATTTTTTTTTCAGAATCCTTTTACGGATGACCCACAAGTCACTTCCAGATGGAACTTCGTACCAAGTAATAGTCGTCGTAGTTCGTTCGTAATGAACGAACTAGAATACTTTCGAAGATTTCCAGACAGCTGTTTTGGCATTCATTTTTTTAAAGATCTTTTTACAGGATGAAAATAAGGAAGGTTCAGTCAGTAACGGAAACCGTAATCAATTTTTCATCACGGGTGGCGCACTTTTCCGAGAATCGGATTGTCAGCGTCTTCTGTCGGATGAAGACGGTGTTGTGGATACTGAGCGAATCATATAAAAAAAAAATTGTAGAAAAAATGTATGAGAGAAACATTTTTTTAATTAAAAAGAAAAAACAATTGTCTCCAGAATAAATGTTTATTCAATCTGCAGACCTTTTATTCACCGACACAAGTGAACATTTCTTGGATCGTCTTTCATCAATGACTTTTTTCATTGTACGAGAAACTCTAATTTACAATTGATGAACCGAAAGTGCGCTTTATAACTGGGCTGATCGTGCGGCAACGCGAGTTCCGTCGGTGTAAGGGGTGACTTCGATGCTACCGTTCCTTTGTACAACACACCAATGGAATTACATACTGCATCGGAGATCCCCCCCTCAAAGCTCCCGGCATTAGACTCACACCCCATCATCAGCCCTTGTGTGCCCGCGCGCGTGTGTACACGCCGTGTTCGACCTACCCCATTACACGAACGATACTGACACAAACGTGTTGCCTTCGTAGTTTCTGCAATGTACCAGCCACAGAATAATTTCGTCCAGACCTCAAAGGCCGATGGTGCGAAGGGGTTTTCGTCCATTCATGTTGAGCGCGGCCTCTCTCCCTTTTGCCTGCCAACCGCCTTCCCGCCCCCTTCTTGCCTTGAACCCTTCCTCGTCTCGAGCTCCGCCGTCCAGTTCGCTGGATTAAACTAAGCGTTGAATTTTAAGGATTCGATTATTTCCTTTGTCGGTTGCCCTCTCTCATGAGCGGCTCCTTTTACCTCTTCACTCCGAAACCCTCAATTTTAGCCGGCGAGCGAGCTTCCCGGCGCTCGGCGAACCGGACGGCAGCGGATCTATACAACCCGTTTCCGGAAGTGTATCGTTGCCGTGCGATTTCGCTGCTTCAAGGCACCTGGGTCGCTACTCTTTTTCACAGGTACCGGGATAATCGACCCTACTAGCGCCGGGGAAAGGAAGGTCGAGGAAAAGTCGAGAGTTCAATTTCCTTCGACGAGCTTTCAGGACGACCGGACCGGCTTTATATCCTTTTTTTTCTAGATCCTTACTCTGGTCCAGGGTAGTTTTGTCTGAATGATTTTGTTTTATGGAATATCATTCACTGATAGAAAATCCGTCTAGGCTGAGGGAACCAGCAAGCGAACATTGAGGCGCAAATGAAAACTTTGCGTTAAAGCGGCTCGCATTAAAATTTGATCACCTCATTTCGTCGTCCGCTCAACGGTCCATTTATAGACGACCTTACACTACTTCAACGACACTTCGCAATAATAAAATATCCCATTAACTTTGCTTCCTCATTTTAATGAAATTCGTGATTTTAATTAAAACGTGTTCAGAATGTTCCGAAAGATCGGAAAATCATATTTAGAAAAAATGTCCGGATTTGTGGGTGTTTCAGACTCGAACAATTAAAATCTTGTAACTTGAGAACGGCTTGAACTATCGAGCTGGAATTTCTAAGGCAGGTAGACAGGTCGATCCTCAATGTTTGGTCGATCTTTTAGCAAAATGCTTTCGGTCGTAAACATTTTACGCGTTTTTGAACTTTGCTAAACAAATTCTGTGCGCAGGCGAGCTCGTACAATTATCGAGCTATCGGGCTAAAAATTTTCACGACTGTTACCGACCGATGACCGCTATTTACTTTGGCGAGGATCGGTCGAACCGTTTAGGTTTCATGAGATTTTGATTTTTTTTTTTTTTTTTTTTACGAAAAATTAGTATTTTCGTTCTGACGCGAGATTCCGTGTCAAATATTGAGTCAAGAGTAAAATAAGTGGCAGATTCGTCATCGGTGGGAAAAAAATACATCAGACGGCCCAAAACAACGAATTACTGGAATTTTTGTAGTGAATATTACAATTTTTTTTGTTGCATTTTCAAACACCCTTACACATTTTTTTTCGCGAACAGAAAAAAAAATAGATTCTCGAACGATTGGTCCTGAATTTTTCCGGCCCGACCGTCCCGCCTCTTCCCCATAAGTCGTAAGCCGATCAACTTGTGCCGCGCGGAGAGTGACTCGCGCGTGTTCCTCGCAGCTTCGGAATCCACATCGGCTCCAAATCGAAATACAGCGAAAGGAAGTAGCCAATGAAGCGGAGTTACACGTCGCGGGATGCGAGAAGCCCAGCGATATTGGCGCGTTGTAAAACCAACAATGGAAGAGAAAAAAATTAAAAAATAAAAAATCCCGCAGAAAAATATAAACGAGTGTACGAGTGTGGGGAAAAATGAAGGACCCACTTTTCTGTCCAGGACGAAGAACGGCGCGGCAGAGCCGTGGAGGGATTATGAGTTTATACCGGATTTTCGTGGTTTGCTTCAAGCTGGCTGAAGCCTCGGGACGGAGAACGGGGGGGGGAGGGAGGGGGTAGGTGGAGAATGTACAATTCCCAGTTCGTTTTGGTCTATTCGATTTTGAAGCGACCGTGCTTCGCCAGAACTACCCTCTTCGCCAGAGAGCGCAAAGCCTCTGTTTCCATTCTGCTGCACCTCCGTCCATCACCGGCCCGCTCTCTCTCCTCCTCCCGCTCCTCCGCTCTCAACTATTCGCCATCCCTCCTCCTCACCTCCAGCCGACTCTCCGAATCCTTCTATTTCCCCCCATCAACCCTTATATTCGCTCGCGAGCGGCTTGCTGCAACGTACTCATGAAAAGTATATTGCACTTCTCCCAAACCCTTTCCCCCCCCCCCCCCCCCCCCCCCCCTAAACCCCCCGTCCCGCCATCCCCGGACTGCACGGTTTACACGTTGCATTCTCTGATAATTGGATTGGAAATCGATCCACGGTGATTGCGTTATTGGAAGCGACGGGTAGCGGGTCGAAGCTTTCTCGCACTTCCGTATACAACGAATAGACAGCGAGTGTCTGTGCGGTATCACCCAGCTTTTCTCGGCCCTGTGCCAAAGGGACTCGGTCGGTAATGAAAACTGTAATCCATTTTGGGTTCTTTTTTTATCGCGAGGGTCTTTGACTTTTCGCGATAGAAGCAAATTGTTAGTGTCTTCGTTTAAGATCGTCGAGGGATTTTTTTTTCAATTTGCCGTACGAGCCGAACACCCTCGAAAACGACCGATTACAGTTTTCGTTACCGACTGTGATGCGTGATGAAAACTGTAATCCATTTAGGTATTTTTTTTTATCGCGAAAATCTTCGACCTTTCGCGATAGAAGCAAGTTGTCAGTGTCTTCGTTTCAGATCGTCGAGGGATTTTTCATTTCACCGTACCAGCCGAGCACACTCGAAAACGGCTGATTGCAGTTCTCTTTACCGACCGTGATCCGTGATGAAAACTCTAATCCATTTTTTTTTTTTTTTTATCGCGAGGTTCTTTAGCTTTTCGCGATAGAAGCAAATTGTCAGTGCCTTCGTTTCAGATCGTCGAGGGATTTTTCATTTTACCGTAGAGCCATCCTCGCAAACGCCTGATTACAGTTTGCGTTATCGACCGTGGTGTTTTGACCCGCTCTTGGGTTAAATTTTTTATGACCGAAGACAATTTATTTCGTTAATCTGCAGATCGTTCATTGGTGGTCTCAGCGGTAAATGACAAGACGCATCAAAGAACGGTTTACCGATGGTTGTATTTTTTCGTCTAACCGAGCGAGCAATAACGATGCCGTTTATCCAACTTCCTACAATTCTGCCCGCTTCGAGCACAACTCCAAGGGGAAGCTCGGTTTACAGTACGCTGCGCTTATGATATCTCGTCAAAACTTCAAGAGTCACTTCACTCGACGGATCCTCCAAGGGTATTTCCGTTCATAAAGTACACCGACCGAGAATCTTCTTTGGTGAACTCTCACTGCCTCAAACTTCGGGAAATATAATTTAAGGAAATATATCATTTTCGGCTTGAAATTCCTCTCCACGGTCGACTTCAATTCTACACGGTACATAGTCAAAAATAATTTCGTAAAATCGTAATACGAAGTATCCTAAAATTTATTTTGTTAAATAAATAACGAACTCGTACACAGAAAAAAAAGTTTGTACTTTTTACAATGACTTCTTGTCCACAAACGTCCACAATTTTCTATTTCTTAATTTTCTAGGTTTACAAACAAAAGTACAAACTAAAGTTGTGAATGACACGGAAAATATAAGGACAGGTTCGTATATTCAAGTAAATGACAAACGAGTTTGTTACTTATTTAACAAAATTATTTTTACGAAATTATTTTTTACTGTGTACAAACCTGTCCTTTCATTCCCCGTGTCATCAACAATTTTAGTTTGTACTTTTGTTTGTAAGACTAGAGCTGCATAGTACGATCGACAAATTAACAAACAAAAAATGGTGGACATTTGTGGACCAGTTCACAAACGTACAAACTTTTTTTACTCCGTAAAAAATTCAGATTTTTTTGGAACGCAACTTTCTTTCACTTAAAAATTGATTTATAATTATTGGTATTGTTATTGTTATCAATAAATTTATTCGGGTACGAATATTTATATAAAATGTTTTTATGGGAGCGAAATGTATGGTAAATGCATGCAAATGGCGGTATTTTTTTTTTTTCTTCTATTTCGTTGCTGTTGCAAGAACGTTTCTCGGAAGGGCGAAGAGGCGTACAGATAGTTGGTAAAATACTTGGGCTGTGCCTTTTCTGCCTTCGACTTAACAGCGGGGCGTAGATAGAACGTTTATAATACAGGGCGTGCACTTACACACCGCAATATCTCCTCGAAACTTTTCGACTTACTTCTCCCAATGAATCCTCCGAAGGAGCGTAAGGGCAAGAGCAACACAGAGCCAGTACACAATGTACGTGTGGCCACGGCTACTTAATTCAGTAGATAGTGTTCGTACCAGAACAGACTCCGAGGCTATAGTGGCGTAGTAATACCACCACAGTACCTCCGCAGAATTAGATAGTCTACGTTAATACATCCACATACAAATACAGGACGGTTCAAAATAACCCTGAGAACAAAAACGCATCTGCATTCGAGATATCTTTCGGTGCATCGAACGAAATAATTTTTCTCAGGCCTGAAATCATATTTCCCACAGATTACAATAAAGATAAATAAATTCTTATAACTGTATTTTCATGCGAAAAGTTGAGTCGCGTCTCAGAAAAAAATATGGACATAATATAGCTCTATAGCGCGCGTAAATATCGCAAAAAAAAAATGAATTAATATACTTTCACCAAATTAATATATCAATAAATAATTTTGCAACAGATAATTTTATAAAAATGCACAAAATCAAAAAATGTATTATCAGTTTGTCTCGATCGAGAAACGTCAAAGCAAACAAAAAATGTGATCCTCGTGAAAAGTGAACTTGACTTTTCCATCTTTGATTTCGAAAAATTCCCAAAAAAAGAAAAAGAATTAAATTTTCCGCTACAGTCGTCATGGCGAAAATATTTTTGGACAGTCCTATAACATTTGCCGGGTTGGTATTGCCGCTTCAACATCCGTGTTTGTACCGGTGGCGTGCACAGTAGTAGACACCTCTGCAACAACATGTATCCACTATCGTAGAGGTTGAACTTAGCCCACACTTCCCTTGCCGACCCACAGTGCATATTCGAGACAACTGTGTCCCTCGTGTTGTTATACCAGGAGGACCGGAGATGGGGTTTGGAGAGGGGGGGGGGGGGGGGGGGGGGGGTTGCGTTTGGGTTAGCGAGCAACGGAAATGCGAGAGCCGTACAGCGAGGAGCAGACGGGACGGCGAGCTTATATCGGGACTTCCATCGTCTCTCGGCAGCCTCGGAGCTCTTCTCTCCCTGGCAAGAACACCGAGGGGAATCTCCGCGGAGCGCCACGAGAGCTTGCAACCTCCCGCCGTTAGTCGTTAGCGCGCACAGAAACCCCATAAAGATTTGCGCTCCAGGTATACCCATCGGGGGCATGTATACCGGACAGTATGTGCTGAACCCGATTTGGCTGCACCTGCCGAAGCATCCGGATGTAAAGGCGGATACTCGGTTATACGGGGAGGAGCTGGAAGAAACAGCTGAGTTTATTAGCGTCTATACCTTCGATACAGTCTATGTATATGTTACGAACAATTATTATTGTATCGTTGTTTTAAATGTGGAAAAAGGTGTTTTATAGAGCATTTGTGCTTCTGTGCTTTTGCCGATGTAACTGATTTGACTGGCCGAAGCAACCGGAAGTAAACGCGGATACTCGGATGCACGGAGAGGAGCTGGGAGAAACAACTGAGCGTATTTGCGTCTGTACCTTCGATACGGTCTCTCCGTACATATTACGAACAATGATTATTTGATCGTTGCAGTAAATGTAAATTGACTGACCGAAGCTCCCGGATCTAGGAAAAGCAAACCCCCCCCTCGGAGCTAGGAGAAGCAGCTGAGTCTGTTTGCGTCTGTACCTTCGATACAGTCTCTCCGTATATATTATAAACAATGATTATTGCATAGTTGTTTTAAATGTGGAAATAGGTGATCTACAGAGCATGTGTGCTTCTACTGAGCCGACAAGCCGTTGCCGATGTGACTGACTAACTCCATCTCCTTCTTCCTCCCTTCGCGCTCCTACCTCGCCGACGTTCCTCCTTCCATGCATCCTTCCGGCAAAGCCAGAATAGATCTTACGTATAGAGATATACAACAGCAATATATAATCAATCGCGTCACTCAGCCGAACGTTATTAGATACAGCAATCGCATACGTCATGCGTCTGTTTTCGCAATATCGATAAAGCAAATTGAATGAAAATATGTTGTCGCGCTGAGATATAGAATCGAGCGAACTACGGGAAGACGTTAGCGGGCGGATGGATAACGATGATATTATGCCGGCGAAGAATTGCCTCAACATTTTATTTATTTTTATGAATTTATTTTTATATAGAAATAATTTCAATAATCGTAGTGATAACGATTATTATTGTTATCATTAATGTCAAGTAGGACACGCACAAATGCCAAGAAGAATTTTTTTTTTTCGCATTTACACAAATTGTATGAAAATTATTTCGATACCTTTCGGGTCGTGGATTTTTTGGTACTTTTGCAGGATATAAATATCACGAGGTGACATAATTTATTTGAAAAGGTCTGTGTTTTCGGCGTTCGATTCAGGGGTCGAGTGTACCCTACTCGTAGATTTATGTATTGGTTCGTTTCCATGGATTTATACATTCATACGAATGTGTATTCACTGGAACAGTAAGTTCAGTATGGTGGAGAGGGGGGAGGGGGGGGGGGGGGGCTGCGGACTATACAGTAGGCCGGGTTGATACTCGCATAATGCTCGAACTGCGGATATGCAAGGGGAAGCCGTAAAATCTACCCTCCTCGACAAAACAAATGCTACCGACATAAAAATCTGGCATAAAAATGCCAACTGCAAACTCTACTCTTCCGCAAGCTTCGTATATAAAGTGTGTTACCCCTTATATAATATATACACATTTATATACATATATAATATATATATGTGCATGTGCTTGCATGCTCGCGTGCTCGCGCATTTTGCTCAGCGTAAATATACTCCGTTGCGCTCGTTATAACGTCTACCGTGTATTATTTAAGATAATACGCAAACACGTATGGCTTTCTTTTTTGCGATAGGCAGAAAACTACTCGCCGGGTAATCCGTGCCAGCTGATTATTATTATTGTTAATAAACGATGTAATTTTTTTAATTGCTTCCTGATAAACAAAATGTAATAAATGTAACAATAAAAAAATAAGGCAAAGAACTCCTCACCGGGTAATCCGTGCCAACTGATTATTATTTATGTTCATAACGGATTCAATTTTTTAATTACTGGCTGATAAACAAAATGTAATTGGCATTAGTTTTGCGAGATTTTAAAGGCTGTATACCATGTGTAGACAATTTTGGTCATTGTACATGCTGTTGAGAGCATGAATGAGTTTTTCAATGAAGCGATTGATAACGTAATTTTGCATTCTAATTTTTCCCATTTATTGTCGTACGATTAAGCGGCTTGCCATTTGGTATCGGGATTCGATCGGTATAATTTCATTATTATTCAGTGCCAAAAATAGTTTGCTTCACTTCCATGATTATCATATTATTATCATTTTTGCTTCCTCACAGAGGAAGCTATGTTTTCGTAAAAAAAAAAAATCGAGATTCTAATGACAGAATACTTAAAATAGTGTAAAACGTCGAAAAATGTGATTACCGTCTGCAAAAACTGCAAATTAATTGAATTTCATTCCCTCTGCGTAAAAAATGAATAACTAGATTAGTATAAGCAGACATATGAGCCAAATTTTACTAACCCGCCGTCTTGAAAAAATTACCATACGGCTTGAGTACAAATTACTATGGCTCCTGTGAAAATTTCACGTATCGCCTGAGGTGGCGCCGATGTACCATTTTCCCTGGTTGAAATTTACCATATGAATAGTCATTTTTCCGAGATCCTTCTCTGAATGTATAAATTAACTGCTGGAGTATCACACGAATAACCGCCTCTTCTCATCCCGTCTTGGCAACAAAAAAAAATTAATCGCACGGGGATAATATCTGGTAAAAACATGAACCAGCGTTCCATGCTGCTAATAAATTTCAATTTATTATACATGATCAACTACAGAGCTTTTCATTGTGAACAGTGTCGCCGTCGCGAATTAGAAAAGAATATGCGCGTCCTCCTCTTTTTCAGCGGAATCGGACTCGTCGGATCCTGAGCCGGCATCGCAATTCTTCTGGTCGGTACGTGTAATCCACTCTGTGTTGAGCTTCTGCTTCTTCATGACTTTCAAGGCCTTCTGCAGTACTTTGTCCGAAGCTTCTTGCTGCCTGGTCGAGATCCAAACGTACTTCAGGCTGAGGGAAAAAAAAAACAATCACAATTTAATCGATTGTATCGTAACGGTTCGCTTAAAACGCTTTCAAGTAACGTTTTCAACTCACTGTATCAATTGCAAGTCGGCGCAGCTGTAGCCGACTATCCAGTTGTGGGCGTCGCTTCCCAAAATCCAGTACCGGTGCCACATGTTCGACAAAGGCAATTGGACCTCCAGCTTGCCGGGCTCTTCAGCGTCAGCCACACGCATTTTTATTCCCTCGATTGACATCATTTTGCCGGTCCTGATAATCGACAGATCATCTTATCAACAAAACGTTTAACTGCGATAGAACAAAAACAAAAAGCCATTTCTTATCGCTGTCTTACAAGCGCGACATTGCGGTGGTGTTCATCTGAATAATTCCGGGGCCACCGCCGTGCAGTAAATCGCTCTTCACACATTTGAGCATCATCCCGCCAAGCGAGACGTACCTTGCCGCTTCGTACCATCTTCCCTGCATCTAAAAAAATAGAGTTCGATGAAAATTAAATATTGCCGCAGATATTCAATGTGGAGATTAAAAAATAATAATGAAGTCCTTACGTCACGGATATTGAAGTCTTTCATGGTTTCGATTTCCGGGCAAGCTCCCCATCCGGCCATCTGGGCCAGGGCACCGCTCGAGAAGCACAGAGCCACCAATGCGTAAAACATCACCATGATGGATGTTAATGTGGTTGCTCGGTCGTTGCACAGGTTATTTCGATGCAGAGTTCAGCTCGGTCGAGGATGAAACCCAACGGAGACTGTTAATTAGCTTGTCGTTCCGCCTGCTTATAAAGGCCAGGTTTACCCCAATCTGATTCGACTTTATCAACCGGATGATGTATTGTGGAAAATTTACCGGTTATTTTAATCCCAATACTCAAATACAGAGGTAATCGTTTTGTGTCCTTATCGCATATCAATATACCTAGAATTTTTTTATCGCGATAGGATTACAATGATTTCTGAGTGCAGCAGAAATTGTGCGACCACGCATTGACAGCATTCTCGGTATACCGTTGTGTTTGTCGATGAAGATTCAAGATAAAATTTAAGATAAAAGCCATTTAACGATGGTAGATAAAAAAAATGTGGATAATTTTTTCCGTCAATCTGGCGCAAATGCTCATCCGATATATCCTTGTTTTCGCGGAATTTACATATTTGGGTTTTACCCGGTGAATGCCTTTCATAGCCGGCTTCCGCGTTGTAGCAGTATGGGCGATATTTATTGGATCCTAGTTATTCTCTTCGGAGGTTCTCTGTTACGCTTTAAAAACAGTCTTTTCGCTTTATTTACATACGGATAGATTTTGTGCTTTCGCTCTTATTCGTTAATTGGGTTATGTAACTTTTCGTTTTCACCAAGTATCATTCTGGCGGTCTGGTCACCCTCGCTGTACCAAATCGATTTATGGAGTTTCCCATCAACGTGTAATTGGGCTTAGCCCATTTTCGCTTGGATAAATAAATACATAAATATGTTTTCCACAATTCGACGTGTCAGGAATATTTTAATTTTTATTTATTTCGATAGAAAGACTCACTGGATAATCCGTGCCACCTTATTATTATTATTATTATTATTGTTAATAATAGATCCAATTTTTTAAATTACATTCTGATAAAATGTAATTGGCATTGCTTCTGTGAGATTTTTGAAGCTGTATATAATGTTTCGTTAATTTCGGTCATCGTACATGTTGTAGAGACTATAAATAAGATTGTAAATGGAGCGAAGAATTATGTCAATTTGAATTATAATTCAATTAATTTTTCCATCTATCGTACGATCCATCGATTTGTCTTTTGGTATTGAGATTCGATCTTCATAACTTCATTATTATTCAGAGCCCCAAATAGTTTGCTCTACTTCCATGATCATCATTATTATCATTTAAATAAAGACTAAAATTTAGCAGTACACTTCGCGCGATTAAGCAAATAAGTCATGCATTGCTCCGATACGCGACGCGAAATCGCGCCGCGAGACTAATTTCTGGCACGGACGGTTTCGTGTCACCGCAACGTGCGTAAATAATTCTTGCGTGCGCGAATCGAGAGTTGTGGCGCGGTGACGAAGTAAAATTGACGATGCAGAGTCGTGCGTATGTTGGCAGAGCGTATTATCGATTCGCTATCACAGTTTCGCAGAAGTCGCTGAGCCGGCGTTCGTGCGTTTTCTTGTTTTTTCCCGCTCCGAATAGCTTTTTCCTCTTATATCCACTTTCGCAGCCGTAAAGAACGCTTGGTACGATTCGAAGGAAAAAAAAGCGAGCGCTTAGGTGCATTCACCCTCGCGGCCCTTAAGAATTAGTAGTGAGAGCCACACATTTTTTTTTTTTTACTACCACACTCGTTCATTCCCGTCTCCCGCACAAAAATTTAATGCTGTATACGCATTCATTCTCACCTCGCGGGCACTAGGCGAGCTCGCGATTACTCGCTCGTATCACCGCATGCACGCAGGCACAAACACTCCCTCGTTCATAAAATCGCACGGTTTCGTTCACAAAATCGTGCGCTTTGTACGCCCTTGTTTTTTTAATTTTTTTTTTTTTTATCTCCCCGTCTCGTCAACACAATTTTTTTTTAAATTGTTGCTATCACGTGAACCACTGACCCACATCTCAGTGGGTTTAGCGTCGCGCTTCCGGTCCTCGGAGCGTTATGAAGATTAAACTCGCGCGGCGATTAATTCAATGGGGAGAATAGAAAATGCGTTGCGCTGGTAAATTAAGAAAAAAAAAATATTTCGCTCCCGACCCGGATGTTTTTTGATGATTTTAAACAATGGTGAAGAGGAAGCGATATTATTGATATGGGGCTTTTATGTTTTAAAATAAAATAAAATAAGGAAATGTAAAACCATTGGAGAGAATGAAAACGGCTCGATAGCCGGTTTCAAGTTTTGCATTTAGTAATGGAGATTAATGTCACTTTGAAAAAATAAAATTTTAAAAATATGATATGATCGTATTTTAAGATATAATTGTTTTTTGAACATTTATTTTGGGAAAAGATCGCTTGTCAATCACCGAGTTCGAAGATGAAAAGACATAATTTAATATTATTCAGTTACTTTTCATTGGTGTTCGATATATATTTTTTTGAAACGGTTGAATGTTTACTGAGCTAAATAAACTCCGGGCAGCTCCCACGATTCGCGTTTCACCCGCAGAAAATCGGGGCCCAACAGCGATATTTACGATGTTAAATTAAATTATTCAATGGCGGAGTGGATTGCCTGCGGTCGGAAAGCACTCACGCAGCGTCCAAAGCGCTCAAATATTACGAGGATTTTTTTTTTTTTTTCTCCGCGGACACGAGTGCTTTTGCAATGATCGAAATTTTCGTATTGCTCTTTGCAAATATCAATAATAGCCTTCGTATTAAACGTTAAGCCGCTAATGGGTTTTACGTTGATGCTATCCGTGTCTTTCTCAATCAGATACATTAAAAATAGAAATCATTAGTATTGAGATTTACACCGCTTGTAACCCTCCCTGGTACGATAATGCACATTCCCAATAAATTTTCGATGTTAAAAAAAAATTTAGTTCTGTGAAGTAAAGTCGAAGTATTTTTAATTTTTTCAAATTATCTCGCTAATGTATCATTCGTGCATTAAAAACGTTGCGGCAATTTATCGAGTCATTTAAAAGATGTGGCACAATATCAGGATAGTTTAGTTGAACCGCGTATCAGGGGGCCAATTAATTATCATTCCCCGTTATTGTTCTAATTTAAAAATACCGAGCCTGTTTACACATCCGACCGAAACCCCGCCAATATATGCCGATCAATTATTTTTTTTTCAATCAGAGAATCCATCCAATCGGCGAAAAGCGTTGATCGAATTAAATTTTCAATTAATTTGCAGTGTTGCGTACATAAAAAAAATGCTCGTCCTAATGTATTATTCCCCTCAACAAACCATACAAATTCAATTCGGGATAACTAATTTCAATTACGCTTCAAAAGGTTAATTAATTATTTGAACCATTAATTAATATTTCTCGTTCGAAAACCGCGACATTTTTTTATACACCCGACTAAAACGCAGATGAATGTCCGTCGATTACTTTTTTTTTTTTATTTTCAATCAACGAAACGATCGCATCGACGGAGTGAGTTGATTAAATTTAGTTTCCAATTAATTTGCAAGTTGCGCGTTTGATTAAAAAAGGAAACAAATAAAGAAAATAAACAAACAACGGTATAGCGCGGCGTGCACGGTTCGATGGGCGGGTCGACGAGTATAGCAGAAAATATTGGAAATGCGGGCTTCGATTAGGTATATTTGAATTACCGGATGGGATTAATCGATTCCGTTTGATCGAGCGTCGTGTCCGTCCAGTACTGGCGGCAACCCCTGCCGCTACCGGCCCGCCCAGCGCCCCGTTGCTGGGGCTACAATTATTTAATGTCGCGCACGTTGAGCCTCGACTATCGGGGGGCTCCGCATCTAATAATCATTCGCGATACGCGCCCGTACCGTATTTCATATGCAAAACAATCCGATGCGCCAAACGTGATGGAAGGGTGAAAGCCATCCGGGATTGTCCACATCCTCCCCGGAATTATCCAGTCACCGATGCAATATTTGTACGCTGCTCGTTTGCGTCATCCATGAATATAGATACATCGGTTATTATTGTACGGATACAGTGTCCTCTAATAGACAGATGACTCTTGCTAATGAGAATTATATTAATCCGCTCAGTGACGTGTTAAATGATTTCCGCTGGCGTTATTGTGCCTCATGTTTTGTCCTATGCCCCGATTCCGGTTGGCGGTATCAATATGTATTTTGTTAAAAAAATTCTGGAAAAGAACATCCGGGAAAGCTCATCGGGTAGGTGGAAAAAAAAAATATCGGATCGGAGGAAACCTACTTTACCGACCCTTTATTTATTGGGGTCATTTTTCGGGGGCTTTTCTCCCGGGATTTTCTTTTTGGCATTCGGGTGTACAGGGGGGGTGTCGGGCACTGTGCTCTGAGATTGTTCGGTGGCGATTTGCAGCCAACACCGGTGGGTGCAATTTTTATTTTTATTTTGCAAGCTCAGTTTTTAATTAAATGAAAGGGTCATGCGGAGATGTAACTGTGTGAGTGATGCAACTGCAGTGCAATCAGACATCGGAATACGGATTTATGGAAGTGATCGAAAGGTTAATAGATACATCAGTTATTGTTTTACGGAAACAGAATACTCTAATAAACAGATGACTCTTGCTAATGAGAATTATATTAACGCGCTCAGTGACGTGTTAAATTATTTCCGCTGACGCTGTTGTGGGTCATGGTTTGTCCTATGACTCGATTCCATGACGACAAATCCTGTTGAAAATATCGGAAAAAAAACCTAAAAAGATTATCCGGTAGGTGAAAAAAAAAAAAAAAATCCTTTCAGTGGAAACCGACTTTACTCACCCTTTATTTATTGGGGTCATTTTTCGGGGTTTTTTTTCGGCACTCGGGCATATAGGGGAGTGTCGGGCACTGAGCGCTGGGGCTGTTCGGTGGCGATTTTCAGCCAACGCCGGTGGGTGAAATTTTTATTTTTATTCCCAAAGCTCAGTTTTGAAATAGATAAAAGGGTAATGTGCAGATGTAACTGTGCGGGCAGTGATACGATTGCAGTACAGGCAGTGATGGGAAGATCGATATACAGAACGGATGGAAAGATGGAGTGTCAAGTATTTATGCGTCTCCAGTCGCAAAGGAGGACGCGGAGGTTCGACGGAACGTTGAGATTAATTGAGGAGGGTTCTGATACGTGAAACGATTTTCATTAACGTCGTTACGTGCTTCCTCCTTATGTTGTTATATTCGATTTTGACGAGGTGGAGTACGAGCCCGATACTCGACGATTAATATTAGCTACGTGGGAACACCCAGAACAAAAGTTTATTTGACGGCCACCGTTTATTTTTTTTAAGTAAAATATTTATTTCATTTAAATAAATATTTATTTCATTTAAGTAACTATTTATTTCATTTAAGTAACTATTTACTTAATTTAAATAAATATTTATTTAAATCAAATAAATATTTTAGTTAAACCAAATAGACGGTAGCCGTCAAATAATTTTTTTTTCTGGGTGAAGACATTGAGCACACTTCTCGGATTGTCTGTTCGACACTCGGCATTTCAGCTTCGTTAATAATGCAAAGAATAAAACTAGGTTCGGGCGATGTTTACAAAAGTTGTCTGGCGTCGACGGAATCTCGAACCTTTTTCCTCGATAAACGATTGCCACTTAGTCGGTCCCCAAACGCGGCGATTTTCCTTAAATAATTGAGGAACCGCCTCGAGGGCACGTACAATACCTCAGTCGGTAACGGAAAACTATAGTTACATTTTTTTCACGCGCGCTGACCGCGTCCTATTAAGAGCAATTTTCCACACGAGACTTATATCGATTGTGATTTATGTTAAAAAAAAAAATTATTTTGGCACAGTTAAAAAAAATTAATTAGTTTTTCTTACCGACCGTGGTATTTCACTCGCTATTAAGAATACGAATTTGATAACGTTTACAGCGCGTCCTTCAAAAGCTACGAGACTATTACATATATCGCTGTGCCTCAAAGGGTTGAATATAAAAATTAAAAAACATGATTTCGCGTTGCTCATGCAGCCGCACCGTCGAGTCCGAAGTATTATCCGTTCAGAATTTCGAGTACCTTCGCCGGCGGTTAGAATTCCCGGGTAAATTTGCGGAGTGAGCGTATTCCGGGAGGGTTGTAGATCGAAAAGGGAAATCGGATATATGAAGCTTCAGGATCCGCCGCAGTGGAACGATACAGGGATATCCGATGGCACGCAACCTCTGTCTACGTATGTACGTGTACACCGGCGAACGAGCTTCACGAACTTCGCGAAGAGCAGTCAGAATTCCTATGGCTGTAACGCGTAGCCTGCCAGAACATGGCTTGCAGCAAGAGATGGGATTCGAACACGAGAGGGGAAATTTCGTCTGAGGGAAGCGTATAGTATTAATGAATTAAACATAGTTTGCTCGGAGGGAACGAACGAGAACCAGCTGGCTCTCAGCTCCGGAATAACTATATGCATTTAGCGACTCCCCCGAGACGCACATAACTCCCCGGAACCCCCTCGAGAACCACCCCGTCCAGCCAGCCCGTTCGCCCATCGAAGACTCTCGATTATTGTCTCTCCCGCGTCCGACGGTATCCACCGAGTTTACGAACGACGGTGCACATATATTTTCCGTACACGGGCTATTTCGAAGAGCGTCCAAGCCTGAATCGTAATAGACTACAAACGAGCTTTTTATCTACTGACAACATTTTTTTACTATTTTTTTTTTTACGACGAAGGGATTGGGTTAGCAAATGGCGATAAATCGACGAGTCTCATTCCAGTGAAAAACATGGCCCGATTGAGATTAATCATTTTTATGGAAAATTGCAGGTAGTCAAAAGAATATTGCGACGTAATTCGACTGTACAGGAAATGGTAATTTTTCGTCTGCACGGCAAAGAATCAATGAACTTTTCGCGTTCAACAAACGTGACATGCTCGTAGACCGGGGAACGTGAATCTGGCGAAAAATATGAAATTTGCACAGGTACCTTTCCATCCGCGTTATTCCCTCGACATATCCGTTCAACCGTTGAACCATCAGCCTCTCAATTATTTTCCTCTCTGCGAGCATGCCTCCGTTTTCCCCCAAGACTCCCCGAATATTATTCACGAATTTCATACAGTTTGTTCACAGCTTGCCAGGAAGTAGAACAAGTAATGCGCTCGAGTGGTGCGGCCGGAGGAAGGGGAGAGGTCGGAGAATAAGTCCCGTGGAGCAGCGGATGGCGGAAAGCCGGAAGAAAACGGAAGAATGGAGTGAAACATTTATGCATTAGGCGCAGGGGTTTCGTAGTCTCCGAAGACTCTGCCATTCCGGCATGCATGCAGGGAGGGGGGGGGGGGGGCGAGGGTGGCCATAGGCAGGAGGCAACAGTAGTAGTAGCAGTTCTAAACGTGCGTTACGAGCTCCGGGCTTCTCGGAAACTCCGCCAAGCCGTGGATTATTCATAACTCCGAGACCGAACTGCGCGGGAGATGGAGGGGTTGAGGGAAACTACCAGCTTATAATACTATACGTATAATATGCACTGTATATACGAGGCATTCCATGTCAATTGTACTGTCGATCGTTCATCGTGCCAATTTTCACCGCGAGTTATTAAAATTAAGTAACCACTTATCGTATGAATCGTGTGATCGTAGAGTCGTAGAGTCGGAGAGTCTTAGAATCATAGAATCGTAAAACCGTAAAATCGTAGAATCGTAGAGTCGTTGGATCGAATTTTAAGACGTTAGTTTGAACTTACGATCGCTTTGGAGATCAAACTTAAGATCGTGTTTGGCCCGAACTTCATTGCGTTCTTGGGATCTATCTTGAGTATGAACTCAAGTCTGAACGGAAATTCGATTGAAAGTTCGAGTTCGATTTTAAGTTCGAACTTAAGATCAAACTGTAACGCTTTTTCGAATCTATATCTGGATCCCAAATGCGGCTAAATTTGATGACACTGTAGTTTCATGAATAGGTGATCTGGTAAACGAATTTCTTGAATTCGTTCTATGGAATGATTACTGGTGAACATTGTATCGATAAGATTTTTTTGAATATCTTCGTATTGCTTCTTATTAGGTTGAACTTAAAATGGATCTCAAGTTCGAACTGAGGTTCAATCTTAAACTCGAACTCAAGATAGATCTTAAGTGATCAATGAAGGTCGATCTTCAGTTCGAACTAACGTCTCAAAAAACGACCCGTAGAGTCGCAGAATCGTGGATTCAGAGTCATAACTCCACGACTCTATGACACTATGGCTCCGTGACTATGTTTCTCCGTGACTCATAGAATCGCCAATCGCACAGTAGTTTATTATCTCTCGATCATTACCAAAGCCACAATCTCCAAATGAAGACATCGGAAAAGAAAATTCGTAGTTCACTTCCCCCTCAATCACCGAACCGTTAACAAACAAAAAACTCCAAATAGTTAGTCAATGCCCACGATACCCACCATCCCAAAAATGTCGTCGAAACGTTCTCAACTCCGTGAAGATCTGCCAAGCCCCTTGCCACTTGACGAAGAATGCCTCGTACATATCTGCAATCACACATACGGCCCGCGATCCACACGTACAGCGTAGAAGACGGGAGTCGTTAATGATTATGATCGAGTCTCGAATCTTGTGCAACTCTCGGGTGCGTCTCTACCCAACCCTCCCCAACCCCACGCCCCTCCGCCCAATGGTCCCTTTGCTGCTCTCGCTCCCGTCGAACGAGGGAGGAAACATCATGATTTGTATTCAAGAAGGCGGATGAGCCGCAGTGTAGAGAAGCAACGTTGCTGCCGGAGTTGCAGCCACCCCGAGCAGGAAAGGCGACGCTCGTGCGGAGTTTGGGAAAGAGGAATGCTGGAAAGAGGTTCAACGTCGTGACAAGGATAGCTGCGCGAGACGTGAGGGGTCGGACGGGTGGCATAGGGGAGCTGCATGTGCGCGAAATAAAGTCTGACGGGGCGCACAGCCGCGGCGGAGAACGTACGAGTTGGAGGGGTGGAAGGAAAAGGAGACGCTGGAAGAGCGGCGAACGAGGCGCGAAGTGATAAAGGAACGTACGGGGTCAGACGCAATATTCGGAAGACTGGTGCACGGTTACCGGCTCGGCGGGGGGAGATAAAGAGGGGGCGGCGCCGCGAGGGGGCGCATCAGAAGATTGCGCAACGAGTAGATTCACCTCATCTCTTAAGATCAAATTTTCACCGTCATAAGACGCTTTTGCTGGTGGATAGGCAAATTGAATCTGAAGCATTCAACGACGGGGATAAGATGCATAGCGGCGGGTGGGGGGGGGGGGGGGGAGGAGGGGGATGTATATATTATGTATACATAGATATTTTGATGCCGGCATTCGTTCGCTCCGCTGCCGCGGAACCGGCGGCTGAAACGCCGGGAGGGGCCGAACCAACTTATTCACTTTAACCGCTTTTATTATCGTCTTCGCATTATTACGAGCATTGTCGGGAATAAAATTGAGGATAATATAACAAAAGTGAAATTGCGGGGGAAGGAGGGGGCCGAACATTGTTCGGTGTCGGGCAGGAAAGTTTTTCGATGGGGAAACCTATGATGTTTCATACTTTTACTTATCTTTTATCAATCCAAAAAGGCTATATTCGATGTAATTCAAGGCTATATTCGATGTAATTCAAGGCTATATTCGATGTATTTTTTCCCGCTGATCACGAATATAACAATTATTTTACTCCCAAACCAATGTTTTCCATTTAACTCTAAAAAATACATGTATCACGTTATGGTATAATTATTTAAAATATATCGGTACTGTAATATTTTCGATACTTATCGCTATATCGCTCAGCACAGCTTCACGGTTCTCTTATCCGAATTTTCGTGAATCGGAACGAGCTCCGGCCCCAATTGGTTCGGATAATCGAGGTTCTACTATGCATTTTTTAAAATTGATTTTCCTTCCTTATAGCGGAAGTTTTGTTAGTTTATCATACAATGATAAAACTTTCATAATTCTTTATCGCAAAATTCCTGGTGAGCGACGGTGGTCCTGCGGGGCGGGGAGGAGCGTCGCTAAATAAAAATGCGACTCTCTTCCCCGTGTCGGACGGGATTGGGGCGGGGAAAAAAAAAATTCGAGCCTCTTCACCGTGCGCGACCAGCCGGTAGAGCGGGTATATTGTTATGAGCTATGAGCGCGAGGGGGGCGTAAGGTCATGATGCATATTTCATTTTTAATTCCGGAAATGGTCCCGCCGGGCTGTTGTTCCGTTTTCCGCGAAGCTCCCGCGTGATTGGTACCGAGAAAGTCAGCCGAGGAGGGACAAGAGTGTGGAACCGGGCGGGAGTGGAATAAGCCGGAGAACACCGGGGAGGCAAAGACGAAACCGAGCGCGCACGAGTGGGAGCCGCTCGCGAGCTTCTCCTCGCAAGCTCTCTGTCGACTCCGCTGGGAACCGGGAAGCCTCTTGAGCGCACCGGCGAACCTCGTCCCGGCCTTCCCTCGGATCCCACCTATGCTCTCTCCATCCCACGCTCGTTTTACCTTTGCGTATGTGTTGCATTATAATACGGGAGCGAAACTCGACTCCCGAGACGTACGCTTATGTATTTGGGGGAAAACAACCGGGATTCTGCAGAAGAGACCTCTCGCAAGAAACGAAGGGGCAAAGAAAACGTACGGTGCATCGGAGCTCACCACCCGAAGCTTTCAGCTTACAGTCGGAAAATACTCTCTCTCTCTCTCTCTCTGACGTTACAGCATCCCTCGCGAATCTCTGCTCCAACTGCTTTGCGGAGAGAAAACCCGACTTTGAAGCCCCGCCAGGGAACCAAGACCTCTCTGTATAGGCCAACCGACCCGCCCTCTTCGCGAAGATTGCACTGTTCTCGGACCCGCTCGCGGCTGTGCATTCGAGCAGGGGATCGCACGGATAGCTCAAATTAATTAGCTGGATTACTTCTTTTTTTTTTTTTTTTTTTTTTTTGCTTCGAGGGTTGGAGAGAGGATTCGTGAGATTTTGGAATAGTTTCTTATGTTTCGAATTTTTTTCGAATTGCAGGTTTTTTTCGTTTTTTTTTTTTTTTTTTTTTTGTTTACTATTTTATTTCTCGGATAGCACGGTTAGCCCAAATTAATTAGCTGGATAACTTATTTTTTGCTTCGGCGTTTATTTTTTTATCTGATTGAGGACTTTTCTTTGAAGCTTCGGGCTTTTCCCTAGATACGAGAACGATTTTTTGGGTTTCTAGCGTTTTCGAGATTTGAGATTTTTTTTTTTTTACTATCTTATCCTACAGGAATATGTTCCTGTAACGTATACGTGTAATGTATAAATGGGGCTTCACCGAAAAATGGTCTTACTAATTAGCTCAATTTTTTATTTTTATTCTACAGAAAGATAAACGAACGGTACATTCTTATAATACATACATGTAACGTGTACACGGGGCTTTGCCAAAAGCTCGTCCCACTAATTAATGTGAGCTCAATTTTTTTTTTTCTTTTCAACTGACGATTTTCATTCAGTTAGCTAAAAAAAATTCTCGCTGGAAACGATCGCGAGTGGAGTCTCGAGGATGAACATTTTTTGCCGAAAGTCAAACCTATCGAGGAGTAATGTTTGATTAAGTAACCCGGAACAAAGAGAAAGGGTTTTTCTGACTGGATTTATTTGATTTTCCGCGGGTGAACCCGGCCACGCATTAATACAGAGAGAGTGGATATACGCGGTTCACTCATGAGCTACTTTCAATAGGTCCATTAGCTCGGGAATTCATGAGAAATCTCGTTATTTCTGTTCTAGACAGTTAAAAAAAATCGCCTAAGGAATGCAAAGTCTGGAGCTATTTGTGGATATCGTATATATAAGCGGATTCTCAACTGGCGCGTCCCGGAGTCAGACAGCGACTCCGGGAAGAAAAGGGAGAAAAAAGCACGGGGGTTCATCGGATCCATCGGATCTCTCGCTAATTCTAGCGAAGGACGAGGGAGAGCCGGGGTTCGAGCGAACATCGCCCATCCGAATTCTGCGGTAAGCGAGCTTATAGAGAGATCTCGACACTCCGTAGATATTCTCTCCAAATAGATTCCAGATGCGAAAAATATTTGGCAAAAGAGAAGATTTTTTATTTATTTTTATTCGAGACGAAATCGGCCGTGAAAGATAAATATTTGCCGAGCCCTAATGTCTCGTCGACTCCCTCCGGTCTTTTTTTTTCTTTCTTTTTTCTGACGGAAAGGGTGCGAAGAGATGGGAGTGGTGACATCTCGAGAGCGGGTGAAGAACCTCGAGCGTCGACTCGATCGGTTTATACTTTAATTTTAGCATTGAAGTCACTCATGAAGTTTTCTATTATTTTTTTGTTTCTAATTGGTTTGTTGATGCTGTTTAGATGGGTAAATAAATTTGCGAAGTACCGACCGGCGGTAAATGCGCCGACTGGCATTATCAGTGATGTTCTATTTTATCGACTTTTCCTCCCATTAGAAAAATAAGAATATATAAATTCCAAAAAAATGAGTGATTGTGTGTGTTTTTTTAAATTGAAGTACGTCCAGTTTCACACAAAGAAATAACGTTTTTTTAATACATTTTGAACAAATTTCGGTGTTTTACAGTCCTCAACTGTACAGCAACTGTACAGTACTATCGATCGTACTAGAATACAAAAACATTCAATTTTTTAACGTTTACATTTATATTTTATATGCTTTGATACGAAAGCATATAAATTTTTTTATTTTTAAAAATAAATTTCATAAAATGAGTAAGTGTCAATGTATTTAAAAATATTCGAGTACGTCCAATTTAACACAAAGCAAAATATTTTAAATAAAATGTTGAACAAATTCTTCCACAGTGCTTAACAGTATCGAATCTCTACAGTAAAGTCGATCGTACGAGCGTCCAAAAATATTTAATTTCGTAATGTTTCCATTAATATTTTACATGCTTCGATCCGAAACGTGCGAAATGTAGCCGATTCTCAGTCGCGAACAATTTCTCTTTTTTTGAACGACCATCCGCCTTATTTTCTTAAACGAACCACCCCTCCAGTTTCAAAAATCGCCAATTTTCTCACCTTCGGCAAAAAAACTCTCGCTATCTGTTTTGATTTATAAGTTTGTAACCCGCCTCGGTACGAAATCTCTATATCCGTGAATCCCGCATCCGCGCCCTCGCGCTCGGTGGTCCCCGCGAGAGTGTACGTGAAAATAACCCGCGACGAGCAAAGACGAAGAGAGAGAGAGAGAGAGAGAGTGCGACGTCTCCGACGTGAGAACGCCTCGTCGTCGTCTAATAATAATTCCGAGTTTCTCCTCGGGGCTTCCAACACTCTTCATCCCGTACCAGTAATCTTTGTCGGGATAGAGTTCAGCAGCATCGGCGTCGGTGCTTACACACCCAGAGAGCGAACGCTCTCCCGAGCCTTGCAACAGTCGAGATAAATACCAATATACTCCCGTAACAAGTCCATAAAGTTAAAAATAATATAATTCCGCGGATCTCGCCCTGCAACCGCGCGACTTAAAAAAAAAAAAAAACGCTCGATGTCTCACGCCGATTCTCCGACATCGCCGAGCGGACAGCGGATAAAACTAAAACCGTGAGAGAAAACGAGAAAGCCACAAAAAAAAAAAAAAAAAAAAAACAAAAAAAAAAGAACCATCAAAAATTCCGGGTGATATCTTCGGCATGCGAGAATCCAAGCCCGGTCAGTCGCGTTGGAAGGGCGGTGACGTCGCGAGAGTCATCCCCGAGTCTCCGAGCTTGCAGTCGTCCGGAGCAGATTCGCCGAGGAAACTGGCGAGAAGCTAAAGATCACTCGACCGTATTTAACGAATTTCCGAAAGAATATCTTAAAATTATAAAGAACTTCCCTGCGAGTTATCCTTCGTAGAGCCTGCGGTGCAAGTGTGAAAGGCCAACTCCGAAAGTCGTCGAGCATTCGAAGTCAGGAGTCTAAATAAAGAACAACCGATACTACGTGCACGAGGCTCTAGCGGCGGGGTGGGTTGTTTGCGATCTCGGCGAGACGATTGGACGAGCGGGATGAGCGGGAGGAAGAAAGAAGTTTCCAACAAGTGGGAATAAGTGTGCGCGAGAGGAAGACGGAGGAGCGGGCGACATCGAGAGGAAGCAAGAATGGTGGAACGCACCGTGTGCAGTACAGACGAGGAAACCGAGGGAAACAGTCTAAAAAGCCCGATCGTCCTCCCATCCGTCCCGAATGACGGATTCGGCGTCCTCGGCTCACCGGATGCGGAGAGCAAGCGACCGATCCAGGTACATCCGGTCCTCCTCGAGCCGGATGTAGCCTCGACCTTGGAGGGTGCGAGATTGGAGCCCGGTCGCGGAGGCGCCGGTGGCGGGTCATCGAATTCTACCGGAAGATTCTCGCTGTTCAAGTGGTTCAAGCGGGGAAGTCGCGATTCGGGCTCGAGCGATCGCCGGAGAAGAAAGAGATCGAGCAGCCCCGGCGAGGACCTCGACGAGCCGACGGTGAGTGGATCGTCGAGCACCGAGAGCGTGGACACGTTCTACAGCACCGCGACCGTCAGGAGCTTCGCTTTTCACTCGGGAACGCTGAAGAGCTCCGACGGACGAAGGATCAACGAGGCGGGACGAACGTCGATCGACCTCCTCGAACACAACCAGAGAAAGGTCGGTCCGTTCGGCGCTGGAGCCGCGAAGCTCGTCGTCAAGGAGGAGAGCCGAAGGGACGCACCGGTGGACGTGACGAGAACGCTACCGGCCAACGTGCTCTCCAGAAGACGCGACCTGACAGCGAGATACTCGCTGCAGCCCTGCGGGAGCTTCGGTTCCTGCGGGAACTTCGCCGGAAGCCAGAGAGGCCTCACCGGGTCGTTGAGGAGGTTGGAGGAGAGAGGAACCGGACGGAGGGTGCACGTGAGGGGCAAGCGGAGAGCTCCGAATCCACCGGGACCAACGACGAGACCCAAAATTGCGACTGGAGCGGAAGAGACCAAGACACCGAGAGGAAGCGCCAGAAGGAAGAGACGACCTGCCCCGAAGCCACCGGAAAGAAATCCCGTAGCTTCAAACGCAGAAGCGGGGAGGAGAGAACCTGAGGTGGTTAATCCTGGAATGGAAGCTGGAGAAGCCGGGCTGGAAAACGTTACTGCGAACGAGACGACCGAGGAGGAAAGGGCTTCCGGTTGCGAGGTGGTTGTTGAGGATTGTGAGAAGGTGACTCCGCAGTCTCCCATTAGTGTCTCGGATAAGATCGCAGCTTGGGAAGCTCCCAGGAATCCGGAAACCGTGGACGATGCTTCCGGCTTGAGGAGCATCGAGAGCGAAGAGGTCGAGGACTTGGTTTCCCGGCAATCCGTCAGCAACGACACTCTGGTGCTCCGCGGTGGTGTCTGGCACTGGAGGAAAGAATCCGTCGCGACCGGACCATCCTCCAGGGAAGCCACGCTGGGCGGTCAACCGGCTAAATCCGCCGTCACGACGGGTTCCCAAACCTCAGCGATGCCCCGACCCTGGTACAAGCGAAGCGTCTTCGAGCATTCCCGGGACTCGGGAACGGCGAAGCGCGGTGACGTTCTGAGAAATCCCGCACCGCTGGACCATCGGGAGGAGCCAACGGCGGCTCCTCCGGTCGCCTCCTCCTCTCCGAAGTCATCCCACGGCGAGAAGCATCACAACGAGGGTGGAACACTCTCGCGTCTGAACTTCTTTCACCGCAGCGAGAGGAACAACGAGGAGCGTCGCAAGGAGAACAAACGCAAGTCGGGCCTCTCGATTCTCACGAACATAAGCGAACTGGACAAGGAAGCGGCGGCGATTGTTCAGGAGGAGCAAGCTAGAACCAGGGCGGCGATGCTCCTTCAGGCGTCGAGGATCAACGACCGGGAGAGACTGACCGATCAGGTGAACGAGGACGTTGTTCAGGACATGGTCACCTCGGCGATGGAGAGTTCGCCGCGCAGGGGAACGAGAGCATTGATCTCGAAGTTCAACGCCATCGGCAACATCACCAAGGTCACGGTGAACAGCAGCTTCTTCTCGAAGAGCTCCCACGCCAGGGAGCAGAGGGACGAGAAGCTCGAAGCCGGAAACTCCAGGTACAACCTCAACGACGAGTGGAGAGAAAGGACCAGCAAGTTCCAAGGCTCGCCGAGCAGTCAGCCCAGGGTCGAGAAAGACTTGTCGCGGTACTTCATGCCTCAGCAGCGGAGCCCGAAGAGCCGAGTGACTACGGAGAACAGGGATGAGGTCAAAGTCTCGGGATCGCCGAAGACGTCACGGGCGGTCGGCGACGTCTCGGCGAGACTGTCCTTCCTCCAGGGCAACGCGCCGAAGACCAACAGCCCGGGATGTCGAGGATCCGGAGAGACCAGCGCGGAGGCGAAAATCTCCAGGCTCAACGACGAGCCCCTCGCGAGGGAGGAGAACTCAACTGGGAAGGACGGAGGTTACGGCAATTCACCGAAACTTTCGAGACTAAGGGTTCACGTTCTTAACAGTGAAGTGACGAAAACTGACGACA
Organism: Exephanes ischioxanthus; assembly: GCA_958510785.1. NCBI lineage: Eukaryota > Metazoa > Arthropoda > Insecta > Hymenoptera > Ichneumonidae > Exephanes > Exephanes ischioxanthus. The sequence goes on along the minus strand of OY294023.1, from coordinate 10,774,179 downwards.
AAGATGAGGCTAAAGACGATAAAAAAGTAATGAAGGAAGAGGCGAAGAAGAAGAGTCTCGAGGTCATTCAGAATGAATTTTCGAGCATCTTCAATGAGATAGATCGGCAACTGGCCTCCAGGGAGTTTCGCGGTGTTGGCGAGCCGAGGGACAGAATTGAGAGGAAATCGGAGCCAGGCACTTCGAGCCAGGTGAGCCGAGTCCTGGACATTCTCGTGGAAGCCGAGAAAGGCGACAGGCAAAAGTTCAATCGGACGAAGTCCAATCGGGATTCCGAAGTTGCGACTCTAAGTTCGGAGAATTCGGAGCCGAGGGGAAAGAACGAGGAACCCGTTCGGACGGATCTGAAGGAGATGCTCAAGGAGATGAAGCACTCGTTGCCGAAGCGTCCTAAGCCGAAGAAAGGGGCGGTGAATTCGCAGCAAGCTTCCGGGACTGTTGAGACGAGGGAAATTGAGGAAGCGAAAACTGAACCGAAGATTGGGCCGATCGAGGATAAGCCGAGAAACTCGTACTTGCTGAACTCGGTGACTGTCGTTTATCCTCCACCTATACGGATCGGACCTCCGGCGACCCCGAGGACGAATCCACCGGTTCCTGAGGAGCGAGAGTACGACAGACAGAAGGTTTCTTCGGCCGCGCAGACATCGGGAAACGTTAGGAAGGTCAGTCGCGAAATTGGCCCATCTTCCAGCTCGGCAAAGTGGAAGAACGAAGATGTCGTCTACAAGACCAGTGGAAAAGGTGTCGCGACGCCCGGTACTTCCGGTCTGGTTAAAAATACATTTCAGCTGATTAGGCCGCGAGAGTTCGCGCAGATCGAGGCCATCAAGACCATGAAGGGCTCGAGGCTGGGCGAGAACACTTACGCCAATGTTATTGGGCAGTCGTTGTATGCCAATGCTCTGGTTCCGGCGCCGAAGAAAGTTCCTCAGGGACTTCCGGCCGGACCGTCCAAGGGCGAAGAGGTCAGAAGAGAGGTCAAGGTCACGGCGGTGGAGGAGAAGAGTCGTGTTGGTACCAACGAATCAACGACCTCCTCCGAACCGAACGGTAAGATTAAGCCAGAAAACAAATCTATTTTTGCTTCCTCATAGGGAAGCTGTTTTCATAAAAAAAAAAATCCGGATTTGAGTGTCAGAGTGCTTAAAATAGCCTAAAACGTCGAGAAATGCGATTTTTAGCTGGCGTCCGGATTTGTGTGTGCTTGACAGACTTGCATCGTTTGAAACGGCTTTAACTCGGAAACGGCTTGAGATAGCAAATTAAAATTTGATACAATTTGGTGCAAAACAATTTTCATAAAAATTGAGGCCCGGCACGAGATTTTATGCGATTTTAAAATTTTTGAAAAAAGGGTTTGGTGAATTTACCGTGCGTAAATTTTGAGCTGTCGTCCTAAATCAACATTGAAATATAATAACGATGAGCAAAGACCTTTGCTATTGAATTTGGCCAAAATCTATCCAAGCGATCAGATTTTATGGAATTTAAGATTTTTTTTACGACCAAAATCAGTGAAATTCCAGTAAACAAGGAATGAACTTGAGGAACTTGGGGAACCTTGGGAGCAAAATGTGTTCAATCCTGCGAAAAAGAGATCCTTAAAAAAACTTAACATCAAAATTTCTTATAAATAATTGATCGCTCATTTAATTCGCTCCATTCGGCTTCTCCGCGACAAGACTTCACTGCAGAGTTCGTCTCACCCTCAAGTTCATTGTCCGTTTACATGATTCATCCTAGCGGGAGTCTATTTATAATACTTATGAATCATTTTCTAAACCCGTGAATGTACCTTTAGTTGCAACACGCATCCGGTGCTGAGATAGTAAACAATGAGTGACCGGTTTGTTTATTTGTCACTCCTTTGGCCCACAATCTTTTGATGATTCATTAAATATTTATTATGCCAGTTCATTTTAATTTTTTTAAATTATACTACTTTTTTATAACGAAGGAGAAGCTCAGGATGGAAGGAGTGCGGTGGACCAGCAAAATATGAATACCCTGGCTGTGAATCGTTTGCTCAGAAAATTGGAGGCCGCCATAGCTTCCGGACATCATCAGCAGGCCGCTGGTCTCGCGAAGGAATTGGCGAGATTAAAGATTCACTGTTCGGTCGTTCGACAAAGAACGAAAGCGAAAGATGTGGTCAATGTTAATATGTATATCGAGGATAAACTCGCTCATCAAGGACCCATACCATTGAGGGTGAGAAAAAGCGTGTTTCGACTCTTCGAATAACCCTCCCTAAAGTTGGGGATGTGCCAGTTTTTTAAAATATATATATATATGAATATAAAAAATGTTTTTTGTAAGATAAGTAATTCATTATAATTTATTTATTTATTTTTAGCTCGCTCGAAGTATGACCGTGGCACAGCTGAAGGCAAAAGTCTTCACCGAATTTGAAATACCGACCAACGTGCAGCGTTGGATAGTCGGTAAAAACTTGGCCGACGACGATGCCAGGACCCTCGAAGAATTACAAGCTGTCGAAGGATCTCCGGTCTTTCTGTACCTCGTCGCACCAGGTACTCGAACGGAAGTCTTCAATTTTTAAGGTCGATAACAAATCGACTTTCCTATTTTCTCCGGGACGAGTAAAATTTCGACCAAAAGCAAACTATTTGATTGATTTTCGTGATTGATCGGCGAAACAAACATCTCGGAGAAAATTCGGAAATGGGATTTTGTTACCGACTGTGGTAATTTGCATGCGACTAATTCACAAAAGCGTCCCGAAATTCAAATTGCTCATAAAAAATGTTCGGAAGCAATTCTCTTTTTCGGCTCTCATTTTACCGATCGATGGAACGTTATTTAATTGTGGTCTTGTTGAAAAATGTGTAACTTTTTTTTTCTCACATTTATTCGAATCGAAGATTTAAAAAATGATGACTTACCGAGCGGACGAGCGGAAGTGCCCGCGACAGAGAAGACACCGAAAGATCCTGAGCCGGTTGAAGAAATAACTACCGTTCCGGTGATCGAGGAACACGAAGAGGAGGAGGATGAAGAGGAACGAGCAGGATCTCAGGTATTTCGTGTTTCAATTTTCTTCAAGGCATTCCTATAAAAACAATTAAAAATAAAAATATAAAAATTAATGAATATAAAAAACTGCATAAATAAAAAAAATATAAATTTCTTCAGAAACGTCTTCCGATAAAAAATCCTGAGCGGTTTTGGCGTGCAACAATGTATACTTGACACCCACGTTCTCGAACTCACGCGTTCGATATTGTTCACCGCAAGCCGATCGGAACATTTCTGTCGAGCACTCACAGCAACTTAATTTTTTCCCCTGACATACCATAAAGCGTTAGTTGACGATAAAAAGAAATAAATTATGTTTGACGATTTTTCGAAGACGATGGAGGAAGAAGACGAGGAGGAATGCATCTCGGAGGAAGTGAGAATGGAACGTTACAAGGCTCTCATATCCCTGGAAAACTGCGACGTTATACCCAATTCCGAGCCGATAGAGTGTCCGATTTGTTTCGTCACTTACGGACCTCAGGAAGGCGTCATTCTCAGGGATTGTTTGCACATGTTCTGCAGGTAATTTTTTTTTTTTTTACGAGCCCGAAAATATCTGTACGACATCAAATTTCGTCGTTGGCCAGTCTCTGTCGGCGAACTGCTTTGTGAAGAAAAAAAATGTTCACTTGTAGAATTTTATTCCTCGAGTGAACTTGCCCGAGTGAAGTTTGTGCGAGGCAAAACACAAACGTTACAACTTGATGAAGTTTCGTCTCCTGCAGATATCTTCAGGGTCATGTTTTTTTGCCATCTATGAAAAAAAAAAAAAAAAAAAAAAAAAAAAAAATTCACATTTCTGGTAATGGTTTTCTTAAAGACAATCGATTTATATTGCAGGACTTGCATAGCGAATACAATTCGTTACTGCGAAGAAGCCGAGGTAAAGTGTCCGTTCAGGAACACCGAATACACGTGCGAGTCGACGCTTCAGGAGCGAGAAATCAAAGCCGTGAGTTTCGGATTAGTTATCGATAAAGAATTTCTTTTTTTAGCTTTTACAAAAATGTATTATCAATATTGTTATCAAAAAGATAATCCTATTATCCGTCCTATTTATCTATCGGTATCGAGCTGTCAGTTATTGCTGCATTCACCTGCGCTTATCTATGGTGCATTCGGTTCAATGACCCCTCACCGTACTCGTGATAATCGCGTTATTACTAACTTTTATGTGTGCAGCTGGTCGAGCCGGAAATTTATCAGCAACACCTGGCGAAGTCGATAGCTCAGGCTGAGAACAACGCCGGAAACAATGCCTTTCACTGCAAAACCCCCGACTGTCCAGGCTGGTGTATATACGACGACAATGTCAATAATTTTTTGTGCCCCGTGTGCGGCGTCAATAATTGTCTCACGTGTCAGGTAAAATTATCTGCGTTACAATGTTATGTTTTTTTTTTTCTATACACGAGTATCAACTTTTGACGGCGATGCCAAACAGACTCGGTCGATATCTAACGCTGTAATGGATTTTTATTCAAAAGTATTCAACTCTGGGCTAAACGACGCTATTTACGTATTTATGTAAAATTATTAGCGTAGAATTACAGTATTTGTTTACCGACTGAGTTCCACATCGTCTTCTCAGTCAGTCCCGATAGAACTTCCCAGTGAATTATTTTTATTTTTTACTTTAGCTGTCATTTTTTTTTTTTGTTTCTCTTTCAGGTTGTACACACCGGCAAAAATTGCCGTCAGTATCAGCAAGAGTTGAGACTGTCGAACGAAACGGATCAAGAGTCCAAAAGAACTGCGGCGATGCTCGAAGAAATGGTCGACAGGGGCGAAGCCCTTCCCTGTCCAACTTGCGCCGTTGTGCTGATGAAAAAATGGGGATGCGACTGGCTTCGCTGTTCCATGTGCAAAACGGAGATTTGTTGGGTCACGAGAGGTCCTCGCTGGGGTCCTGGGGTGAGTATTGTTTTCGTAGGTGCGTCGGAATATAAAATTTGCACGACACTCGTGAATCTCGCTCAGCTGCACCGTTTACCTGACTGGGCTAATATCATTTTCTCCCTTGGCAAACTAGTTTAGTTAAAACATTTTTTTTTGGGTCGAGAATTTTTCAACTCACAACTCTTAGACCTTTTATGACAGACACATAATTCGACTCTTCGAAGGTCAGCGCAGAGATATTTTTCAGTAATAATTGTATTAAACTGCACCGTTTACCTGGCCGGGCTAATATAATTTTCTTCCTTGGCCAGCCGGCTTCGTTAATACATTTTTTTATGCGTCGTGAATTTTTGATCTCACAATTTTTAGACCTTTCATAACAGACGCATATTCGACTCTTTAAAGATCAGCGCACAGATATTTTTCAGTAATAATTGTATTAAAAACTTACAATTCTCTTCTCATTTTTCGATCCAACACAGTCGACGGACATTAACGTCTAAAACTACCGGTCTTATGTTTTTTGTACTCAGGGAAAGGGCGACACCTCCGGAGGTTGCAGATGCGGCGAGAACGGCGTCAAGTGTCATCCACGGTGCAACTACTGCCACTGATCGACCGGGAAAAAAAAACTGTGGACATTAATTAAAAAAAAAAACTGTTCACGCGAAGATATACGACAGAGAAGTCTGTAGTTTTGTTTTCTCTCGATGTTTTTTTTACAATAAAGGGTTTTAATTTGTAACTTGAAATAAATTATATGTACATCTCGTCCGTTCATTCGGTCTTGGCTTCGTCGCTGTTTGCCTCCTGCGCGCCGGAAACGTTCTCCTCAGTCGCTTCTTCGTTTTTACCGATTTGCTGCAATCGCGAAACCAGGGTGGTCTGGTGATGATTCAATTGACGATTGAGATTTATACCGCCGGCCATCTGGAGCGTTTGAACCAACTGCGATCGAACCTCGGTCAGATTCGTCTTGCCGTACTTGAGGAAGTCGTTGCAATTCAATAACTTTCCGTCGATAAATCCAGCTGTCGAAAAAAAAATCACTAATTAATAGTCCATAACATTTTATTTTTATTTTTTTTAACCCATTCAACTCAAGATTAAATCTCTTGAATTTCGACTTTCAATTTTCTTAAAATCCGTTCCCGAAAATTTCATTTCCTTTACCTAAAGTCGTAAAGAAATGTGAATGGTACTTTTTCCATAATTTTTTTCGTTTTGCATTTTTTTAAATACAAATAAAAACTCACCTAACAAAGTGAGTTGCGGTGTTTTCTTGACGGCTTTTTGCAGTGGTTCGACATTGATCTCGGGACTGAATACCGTGAGGTTCGATATGGCGTAGAGTTTGATGGCGACCTCGAACTCGGTGTCCATAAACGCCGGTTTGATTATGCCGACGCCATATTTTTTAACGTACATTTGGTGTTTGTGAATAAGCACGGCGAAATCGAACTCCTCCTCCTGGCTCATAGCATTTTTGTGAAAAATCGCCGTCATCTTCGATTCCCGATGTCTCTCAAGGCACTCCCTAGCGACCATTCGCAAGTACGGATGTATTGACTTCTCGATTCTTTCGATGTTGGTTTTCCTCTTGGTCACGTTGTTACATTTTTGCCAGACAGGAACGGGAGGTTCCTGCGACGCTATGAACGGCGTCGTGAATTCCGTCACCAGAGCGCGCTCGTAGAACAACTTCTGCGGCCTCTGAATATTTATCTTAGCGCGGAAACGCTTCTGCGACACGACCAACTGCCTCGGCGACCCTGCGACCGCACGAATCGCTGTAACAATAAGAACATAAAGTGTAGTTGCGACCTCAAAAATTCTGAAGCTCGGGATTATAAATGTCGAGTTAAAAAAATTCCCTATAAAAAAGCTGTTCGTTATTCGTAATTTCGACAGTATGTCTGATGCCCTTTCCCACCGATCACGAATCTGCCAATTATTTAGCTTCTACCAAAATATTTGAAACAGAAACTTTTTTCGACGTTTTGGAAAATTCTGAACGTGACATGAACATTTCGAAAAAAAAATTTCATGAAAACAAAGCTTCCGCTACGAGGAAGCAAAAAAGAAGGAAAAAAATGCCACACTGGCATCCCGCATTAATAACAATGAATTTTTCACGCCAAACGTTGCGATGGATTAATAATTGTACATCGCGTGCGACACCGCAATTGAGCTGGGGAAAACGAGGTGGGGAAAAATCGCCGAATCACGCAACGGGAAAAATCTCTCAACGTTCGCAAGGAATTAAGAACATTGATTTGTGCAAAAAACGATTTATTTTTGGAATAGGTACATATGATCGGTCGGTAGTCTGATTAAAGACAAGTACAAAAAAAAACACGTAGTAATATATACAGAATTTCTATAACACTATGATTAAAAAAAACGTTTCTTCTCACATTGTTTCTCTTTTTTTTCTTTCATTCAAGTTTTTTTTCTCTTTCGTTTTATCCCTACTTCGTCGAAGCTACAAGGCACTTTGGAATGAACCATACATATAGAATAATCGTCTCTCTATGTATATATATATATATAAAATTCTTTTGTATATGTAACATGCGAATCCTTCTTTTTTTTCTCACTTCTCGAATCCTCGAATTATTTTTTCGTCATCATACTCGATAAATTCAGAGATGGGCAGCTTGCGTTTTTTTATTTTTATTTTTTATCGACAATTTTTCTATCATTCTTTTATCCCGTTTATCAAAAAATTCATTCGTTTGTAAAAGTTAAAAAATTCATTTTTGTCAATTTCGTTTTCTCTTGAAATTCAGTTGCGAAAAATGTTTATATATATATATATATTTTAATGTTCTTTGTACAAAATTGAACGCGAGAAATTATAGACACCGGGATTAACTTTTAAAAGATACTAATGAATTCTTTTAGTTTTCATACTCTTAACGACGAGATAAACGAAGTAAAAAATATCGTCTAGAAAGCAACGAGAGAGTTGCCCATGCGTCCGTAACAATGTTCTCGGGTTCAGGAATTTACAGTCCGCGAGCACGTAGCCGAGTTCGAACCCGATTCCCATCCCGATTACCGCAATTTATTTCCCTTCCAATTTCGAAACAGTTTAGCCGCCTCATTTTGTATATAATTTTTAAAAATTCTCTTTCCTCCAAGACCGTCGCCCGGCAAAAAAAAAAAAAGATATCTCTAACCGGATCATGCAATGTAATTTATAGTGCCGCTGCAGTAATTGCTCGACTCGTGTCGATTCTCGATGTTGTCCCCAAAATTCAATGATTTTCTATTCTTTCCCAATCTGAGCATGGACCTAATGCCGCCCTTCTTCCTCGACCTCTTGTATCGATCGTCTAGCGCCGAGTTGAGCGACGCCTGCTTGACGTCGCCCCGGCTGTTCGAGAAACCCTCCTCCTTGTGATTAGCCGCGTTAGGAATTTCCGTGTGATCGTCGTCGACCAGCCAGTGTTTCCTCGGCGACAAGAATTTGTTGTTGCATCCGCTTATCGTGTAAACGTACTCGGACTGCGACGGATCAGCAATTTTCTTGTCCGAACGCTTCCGATTGTTCTCGTAAGAGGCGCTCTCGGCCGAAGTGGCGCCGGTTTTCTCGTCGTCCTCGATCTTAGGGACCCGCTTGGTCGATTCCTCGGCGTCCTCGGGACTGGAGGCTTCGCCGCTCTTGTCGCGTCCCTCCCGCAGTTTCTTGTTCCGCTTGTAAGTGTCCGTGCTCTTCGCGTCAAGAGCGGCGTGTCTCTTCTCCGACATGCTCTGCCGTCCGAGAGCGTCGCGCGAAAATTTGTTTCCCGACGAATTGAACTCCTCCAGCGACAATTGACTGTCGTAAGTCGGATCGCCGCTGTACTGGCTGTCCCTGTCCTCGGGAATCCTCTTGCAGTCGCCGCTGTGGGAGTTCTCTTTTCCACCGGACTCCTCCAGAAGAGCCCCGCCGGCGTCGTCCCGTCCGCCGAGCATGAGCTTCTTAACGTTGCTCACCGAATCGAGCCAGGTTTTGTTCGTAGCGAGACAGTAGCTCTCGTTTCTCAGGCTGTTCTTGTTGTACTGCTCGGTGAGTCTGTCGATGACCGGATTCCACGTCGACGCCGACGGGGAAGGCGACAACAAATTCCCGTTGTCGATCACATCCGGTTGGGAGTTGAGACAGTTCATCTCCTTCACCCGACCCTCGTGGGGCTTCGAGCTCTCGGAAATGTAGACGCCGTTCGCAGTCTCGATCTTGCAGGGCGACGATACAACGTCGACGAAGTTCTTGTTCTCGTTGGCCTCGTAGGAGGAAACTCTTCTCGCTATCGTGAGCGTTATGACGCCGGTTATCGAGCTGTTGGTATTGAGCATCGCTCGTCTCAGCGTCTCCATGGCGTCGGAGTTCGAGAGTCCCAGAAGAGAAACGCCGTTGACATTGAGCAATTGATCGTTGGTCCTCAGACGCCCATCCCGCGAGGCTGCGCCGCCGTGCAGAACGCTCTTTATGAAGATCCCGAGGTCCATGTTCGTGTTCTCGTCGGCGCTGCTCGTTTTGCCTTTGACGCTGACGCCCAGTCCGGCCTTCTCCGAATCGTGGACGGGAATGTCGAGAGTCAAGATCATACGATTTTTTCTCGGCGAGAGAACGACCTCGTCGGACTGAATGGATTTGTACGAAGAGGATTTCTCGTAGAGGCGCGATTCGCTCTTCTCGAGGCTGTCGAACTTCGATTTTACCGGCGAGCGCTGAGGAGTGTTTCCTGCGCTCCAGCCCGTGCCGTCCGGCGAGGCTTCGCGAATCGTCGAGGCTCCGACGATGTTGCTGTCCGAGACGCTCGTCGGGATCTCCTCCTGCCGAGAGACTATGATCCGCACCTTGCCGCCAGGTGGGATGTTTCGCAGGAGGGAAACCACCTCGGCTTGACTCTTTCCGGTCATCTCGGTCTTGTTGACTTCCAGCAGTCTGTCGCCAGGTCTGAGTCTACCGTCCTCGACCGCGGCTCCCTTCGGCAGGATGTTCTTTATGTATATCGGACAGTGTCCACCCGCTGGGTTGTCACGGGTCGTCACGCTGAAGCCCAGACCGTTGCCACCCTTCGTCAATTCTATCTCGATCATTCGACCGATCTTCCTCGTGTTGGCGTTCTGCAACAGATTATAATTACTCTGCAGTTTTTTAATGTTCTCGTCGTTATCGGCGACCTTGTCCTCGGAGCTGGCGGCGCGGGATGACTTCTCGAGGTCCCGGTGCTTCAGGACCGAGATCTTCAGGCAATACTCGCTCATGCACGAGCGAAAGATCTCCTGGACCTTGGAGAACGGTATTCGCAGGAGGCTGTGACCGTTTATCTTTATTATCCTGTCGTGAAGGTCTATCTGCCCGTCCTCGGCGATGCGTCCGTTCGGCTCGATGCCCTCCACTCGGAGACCCTGGTCGTTACCCAGGAGATCGTAGCATGGCACCACGTGCAGGCCCAGCGGTCCGGCTTCGTTCTTTATTATTATTTCCCTCGCCTCGCCGACACGGTTTTCAGATTTGTCGCTCTTCGAGCTCTTCGGGGCAGAGAATTCATAAGATGCCTTGGCGTCCTGGCCCAGCGGCTCTCGTCTTCGGGACTCCCGGGGCAGCGAGAGAGCCGAGTAGGCTGCGAGGTGAGGCTCCCGGGTGGAGAGCGCGTGCATCGAGAGTCTCTTTACGCTCTCCCTCTTTATGTTTCCGCCGCCTACTCTGCTGCGTACTTCCTGGGTATAACGGTGCTCCTTTGGCTCGGATTGGAAAAAATCTGGACTGTTTGTGCCGACTGAGCTCGCCCCGTCTCCCCCTGCGTGACTCACGTCTGTTTGGCTGAAACGGGCCACTATCTGCTCCCGGTCGTCCGCCACGTCGCATAATCTGTCGTCCGGGTCCAAAAGACCTCCGCCCGTCAGCGACGAGAGACTGTTTATCGTGGGACCTGCGTCGCTCTTTCCCGTCGCCTTGCGGTAACGCAGTATCGCCTCGTGCATCAGGTCGCGCACCAGGAGGGTTCCGTCCCCACAGGGCACGACGACCCTCACGTTGTCGAAGCACACCGTTACCTTCATCATGGATCCGAGCTCATATCAGTCGCAGATGCGCTTCGGACGGCAGCTGTTTATTATTTTTTCAAATTATTTGTTTCAGTTTTATTGAAAAATGGATGTTTCTTTTTAATTAATCTCAATTTTTTGGAAATATTCTTAATTTTTTAAAATTTTTCTTGGTGTTTCTTGTACCCTGAGACGCAAGCCACTGAAAATTTATTCTTGATTCGTTGAGGTTTTTGTTGACTTTTTATACCTGAGATGCAAGTGGCTGATAAATTTATTTCGATTCGTTGAAGTTATTCGTTTCTTCTTTTAAATACTCAGAGGTGCAAGTCGCTGATAAATTCCCACAAAGCCGACGAAAGTGTCGATTCAAGGCACGTGTATGTTTATGTTTTTTTTGTTCTTCTTTCCAGGATGTCAGGATGCGTCATTGCGAGGTTGTTTCCCATGCAATTTTGAATGCTTTTATTGCCAAACGATTATTTGTCCAGGAGTCTGTCTCATTGGATTTTATTTCGTGTGTCTTTTCGGTCGATTCATTATGAATCGGTCACAGATCCGTTTCGTAAAGCACTTTTTTATTTCCTAATTCCTCGTACAGATTTCGTCGAGAACACGATTTTTTTTTGTTATACCCGAGACGCGATACGCCGATAAAAATGCCCACGTAGTTGGACGGAAGCGTCGATACGTTGCGTTAATACGTAGATTTTTTTTATCGTTGTTTTCTTCTTTCCAGGATGTCAGAACGTGTCCCTGCGAGGTTGTTGTCGCGTGCGGTTTTCCAAGGCTTTTTTTGGTCGATCGATTCTTTGTCGAGCGAGAGTCTGTCCCGTGCGGAATGTTATTTCGATTGTCTTTCCCGTCGATTCCCACGAGCGCGCGATGATTCACACGGCGGTTAAAGGCAGCGCGATGCACCAGCCGTGCGCACCTGCTACGACGAAATCGTTCATATCGCTCGAAACGCGTGGAAAACTGGACGGTGCGAGAGACTCTTTATCGAGCTTGGCGACGTAGCTCGACGGGCTGCTGCTGGCACGGATGGATTTAGGCACGAAAACGCCTCCTTCGCCCTCGAACACTGTCGACGATCAACAAAATTTCTCTCACGTCCGACGATCGGTGCAACGGCGAATAAAAAAAATGAAACTAAACTGATAAGATTAAGAGCCCGTGAACGCCCCGAAGTTTTATCGGTAACATCGGATACGCGAGACAGACGCACACGCCATTACGACGTTTTTCGTTTACACGGTGGTGGTGTGTTTGGACGGGAGGAACGAGAGAAACTTGGAACGGCGCGACAACAGATGTTGGGCGCTGCGATCGCCTCGAGCAGGCGAAACAGCGGCCGAGCGAGCGAGGTGCGGAAATGGCTCCTTCGCACTGGGCGCAGCGCGGCGATTTCGAGGCTCTTTTTGCACGTCTGTGAAAACCGGCAAGCGTCGAGCGATGTTCGCTGACACGCGATGCAACCTCGAAACTGCGGCGCTACGCGCGGCGTTGATGAGCCGAAGGAAAACATAACCCTATCAACGTGCTTTCGGTCGCGGTGAATACGTTGCGGCGCTGAGGATTCAACGATTTTTCAGAGAGTCCTTGAGACGGAGCTTTGCTTACCTCTGGTGAAGAGTTGAGCCATGCTGGACGGTGCGGGAGTCAACGGGTCGATCAAGAATTATTCGGGTCTCACGAGAGCGGCCGGAACGAGCTACACGTTCATCTCCTCGTCCGTACTCACTGCTGCGACAAAACGGTTCGGGATCCGAGATATTCCGCTGTCGCGATCGCACTGAGGCTCGCGCGTAACCAGCGAACGAGGCAACACTGGCGCCACCTGCCGGTGGAAGCTCTGAATCACAAAAAATAAATAAATAAATTTAACGAGCGAACTGTTACTCTCGATAGGGGAACAAGTTTCTTTCGAAAGTATAGCGAACTTTTTTTTTTACTACTGGCGCAGTTTACTTTATTTTTAATGTTTTGTTTTACGGCCAATCGCGGCACGATTTGTTTCGGCTAAAAAGTTTGGAAATCTTAGAGCAAACATTTACTCGTTTTCGATAATTTAATAAATAAATGAATAAGTCAATCACAAATTGTTGTTTTTTGTAAAAAGAATGTATTTATTTGCTGCCCTTGAGAAACTGGTAAACGACGCTAAAATCTTTATTCATATATCCACTCGACATCAGAGTTCGGTATATTTGGTGGGCCAGCGAACCCATTGGAATTGGAGCCTCGGATCGAGCCGCGGCCGCTTGAGCCAGTCCTAAATCTTTTGTCATCAAGGCTGTCCCGAAACCTCCCTACGAAGAATTAACGTACACATTAATCCATCGATATAATCTTCGAGAGTATAAAAGGCATTTTTTTTTTTTACGAAACCTTGTAGTCCTTAGAGCTAGGAACATTGTCGAGTATCCCCGGAACTGGATTGTACAGCTCCGACGACCAGCATCTTCCGGAACTCGAGTTTATGATGCTCGCTAGGATTTTTGGATCCAAGCCGAGTCTAAAGACATTTTCATAAAAATGTCGATCAAAGTTTGAAGGATTCAATTTTTTTGAATACAATAAAAACTAATATTTCTTTCGATTTACTTGGAGCCCAGATTGTAAGCTTCCGCTGTACCGATCATGCTGATAGCGAGTAGCATGTTGTTGCACAGTTTGGCCGCTTGGCCCATTCCAACATCACCGCAGTGTACGACACGGGAACCCATGACCTCCAGAATCGGTTTTGCGCGATTGAAATTCGACTCGGAACCTCCGACCATAAAGGTCAAAGTACCATCCTGCGCTGCATTAACGCCTAAAAATTATGAGAAACTTACTTTCGGCGTGCGGTTACACGATCAATTTTGGATATTAGTCCAAGATTTTTTTTAATACCAATATTTTTTTTTAAATATCATTATTACGATTATTGTGATTATCGTTATTATTTTGATTATTGTGGTTATTGTGATTATTTGTAATTTTTGCTGATGCAAGCTCATAAATTACCCCCTGAAACTGGTCCATCGACGAAGCCAACTTGTTTCTTCGCAGCCTCGTTCGATACAATCTGAGACACTGACGGGTCGATCGTGCTGCTGTCTATCAGAAGGGCATTCCTTTGCACTGCACTGTGTAAGATATACATTCAGTCAATCGCGATAAATCTTTAACACTCCGGGCTATAAATAAAATTTGAGCGCAAAAAAAAACCTGAGAATTCCGTCGTCGCCAAGGTAACAATCGAGAACGTGTTGATTGGACGGTAACATTGATACAATGACCTCCGAGCTCCTTGCAACTTCTTCGAGATTGGGAGAGCCGTTAGCGCCTGCTTCTACCAGCCCGGACACCGCCGACTTGTTTACGTCGAAAACAGTCAGGTCGTAACCCTGCAGTTTCGATAAGAATCGATCACGTACACTTTCGAGGACAATTAAATTGCAGCTCCTCTTTAATTTTCACCGGTGAAATGCTTTTGCGCTGTTAAAATTTAAAAGTTGAAAAGTCCACGCAAATTTTCGTAATTCACTTTAATTTAATTTATTTCCTTGACGGACTTCTCCTTTACAATCAGTATTTTAAAAAATCGTCATGTTCCGGAGCTCCAAATAACGAATTATAAAAGTTATCAACACTTAAAATTACTCCTTCTCTCCTAAAATTATAAAAGCTATAAACACTTGTAATGCCACCTTCATCGTCGTGCAACCTTGTCGCGTATAAATAATTTTTAGAGCCATGGTGAGACCCCGCAAGGTTAATCAAACAAATTACCTTTTTCAAAAGATTTCTGGCCATATTGTTGCCCATGTTCCCGAGACCGACGAAGCCCACCTTGGAAAAGTGTCTTCTGCCTATATTTTCGTGAATTTTCATCACAAAGTTATCATCATTATAAATTTCTTTTGTAATTAATAATTATTTTCATATTCGTAAAACAAACGATTTTTTTTCACTCACTCGAACATGATCGTCGTAAAGCGGCGAAAACAGTCATGGCCGTTGGTCACGATAAGGTGAACTACCTGGAGAACCGTCGAAATGGACTGGCTGGTCGAATCGGATTAAAGATATGTTAATTGGATTCTGTTAACTGATACGGTAAAAAAACAACTGAGGCGAAAATTATCCAGGCTGAAAGTGGTGAATATGGCCCGATCCTCGTATAATTCATTTGCGTGCCGATAGGGATGGGCCATATTCATCACCTCGCCCTATAAAGACCAATTATAAATAACCAAGTACCTTGCTAATTTGATAGAAAAATATTGATTTTCAGTCGAGAATAAGAATTATGACAGCGTGACACGAACAAGCGCCGGACTTGTTGAACCGAGCGGCAGACTAATGAACTCTTTGGCGTGCCTTCGCACGATCACTCATGACTTGGCTTCGCGGTGGGGATAAGCGGTGGACAAAAATGGGGAAAGCCTTATCGCATACGAAAAAATCTTCATTGAATAGAACCGAACGTTATTACGTCAAAATAGATTGCGCAACGATGCGATAAGATAAGATCGGACAGCAGCGAGTGACATCGTGGGTCTTTTGAAACGTTAACTCAGCTTGCGATGAAACTAATTTATATGCGATGAAACTGACATGGCCGTTTTTTTATATCAATCATGCGAAGAATACTCAACTTTTTACTTAATTATCGATTTTTTAAAAGTGTAATACTCGTGCTTATTAATTATAAAACAAAAGTAATGTCGAATTTATAAATTTATGTAATTTTTTAATAATATGCATTGCCCACTGGTATTATGAGTAAATGGCAGTTTATAAGTAAAGATAAGATTCAAGATTAATGAAATTTTTCGTTTTGAGAACTTTCATTTTTAAGTTGACGTTCGACCTTAAATATAAAATATTCTTCGACGAAAAGAACAAGCTTAAGAAGAAGAACGTTTATTTCGCTGTCGCAGTTAAGAACTACTATAATTCACAATCTAAAAAAGCGATAGTGCACGAAAGCATTATATCACCAATATATTATCCCCATTTATCTCTTTTTATCTTTATAGCGTTCATAAAAATTACAAGGCACACTGTCGCGTGTAATAAAAATTTGTTGACCCACCGCATTGCCTTTCTTTTTCGCTCATCGATGAAGTATAAAAAAAGCAACCACTTATCAACGTTTAACGATCTCCCGTAAGCTCCGTGCGGTAGCCGCAGTAAAATATTGCGTAATTCGCGAGCATTTTTTTTTTACACCTGTTCTACAGTAAAATGCGTACAAATAATGCAACATTTCTCCACCACGGACGCTGCCAGTCGGGTACGCGCCCTGTAAGGAATTATCGCATGAGCCGATAAACGTTTTAACGGCCAGCTAAAAAAAAATAAAAAGTTGGGGAGAAAAGAAAACTACAGTTTCCTGCAAAGAATGGTAATAAAGGGAACATAAAGTGTTAGAAATATTCTTGCGGAATATATATTTTGACAGAACTCGCAGTACGTTTAGTACAATATGTTTTATAATATTTGGTGTGTGGAGGTACGACTGCACAAGTCGCAGTCTCGATCCAGAATGCTCATCGATCGCCCGATCGATGACGACGAAGCCCTCCGAGTCACATCAGCTCGCCTTTGTATAGACAAAGCTCCCTTGTCTCGATCAGGAACCTTCGTGAGCCTCTCGTGTGACTAACGCGGAGTTTGTATATTTGGTAGTTCCGAGAAGAGTGTGCCGAGAAGTCTCGGCGCTCGTTGCGTCGCTTTCAAAAGAAAAATGCTGATCATTGATCGTCGCCGGTGGTAGATAATGGCTCGATCTTGCGACTGAGACGATCTTGCGATCTTGCGATCTTGCACTCGTTACCGGAACTCGATCTCGGTACTAAGTTCGTTTTAAACACATTGTCTTATTTCATCCTCGATAAAAATTATACAATGGTCATGGGACCGTGCACGATTTTTCTCGCGTGGTTTTTTATGCTCATTCCCGTCGTGGCAACGAAAATGAGCGATATTATGAGCGATCCCACGATCGAATCGTGGATGACCGTTGAAGATTTCGGAATTATGATCGAAGCGTCAATGCACGAGGCGAGATGCTCAAATGTCTTTGTGTCCGGCAAGTAAATCAAATAATTGTTCAATCGATATTAAAATTGAGAAATAAATAAATGTATGTATTTCTATTTATTAGGTGAATCCGAGGGAACTGTTAAACTCTTCAATAAATTCGTTAAAATTTATCCATTCCCTTACACCGTGAATAAGCGAATCTACGAGTGCACCGGCTATTTCATGATCTCCACGACCGTGGAGGTACTTGTGGCCGCCATGCATAGGCGAGTCTAAAAATTAACAAAATTAATGTTTTTTTTGGTACTTTTATTTAAACAGAAACTCGTTTGGTTATCGAGCCAAACAACTCGTTTAAAGATATATGTATATCTATATATTTTCAAGTTACGACATTTTTTTCTTTGTTCCTGAAAAATATGAATTTGTTCAGAGTTCCAACGACGATATCGACGACCGAAATGTTGATAATCGTCGATGACGATGTTGAAGACTCATCGGGACTGTTCGACGTGAAGATGTATGCGAATGCTAAGGTCAATATCGCTACGCGCAATGGTCTGTGGATTCTTTCTGAAAATTATCTACATCCGAGGCTGTTCAGAATTGTTTCGAGGTAAAAATTAATTGTTATAATAATTTTACTCAACTCATAATTTTACATTTTATCAACTTTTATTATTAATATATTTTAACAACTTTAATTAATTAGATGTAATTTTTCTTTTATTTGTTCAATGCGGTGACATTACAGACCCGAAGAGATGGAGCATGAACGGGGAATCGTTAATCTTCAAAGCCAACAACTGCAAGTCGCAGCGTTCTTCAATCCACCGTTTTGCTTTCTGAATTCGACTGTCAAGCGGACCGTCAACGGGAAGGAGGAAGTATTTTTTACACTCGAAAATGGTAATTTTCGTTTCTCAACCAAGAAGTTTGAACCTACTAAGTAAATTATTTTTTAATTGATCGTAACTGAAACCGTTGCATTTTCAGGAGCAGACGAAGAATTGGAACTCGATGGAGTGGAAGTGAAGTTATTTTTGATGATCGCCGAGAGATTGAATTTCACTTGGTCGATCAGACAACCCAAGCATAACGATCAGTAAGTTCATTAACCATTACATATAACACATTCAGCGGATTTAAACCTTGACAGAATTTGAATTAATTTTCACATAATTTTTTTTTGTTTTCTCAATGATGCAGTTATGGGCGACCAAATGGATCAGACTGGAACGGCGGTTTGATAGGTCAAATTTTCCACAAGGAAGTGGACATGGCCTTCTCAGCCATAGTGCTGACTCCGAAAAACTACGAATTCACAAATCTAACGAACCCGTGGGGAATGATTCACGTGCACTTTTTGGTACCGAGACCAAAACCGTATGCGAGCTTTTGGTCACTTACCAAACCATTCTCTCCAGACGTTTGGTACGGACTCATCGCCATGCTCGTACTTCAGAGCGTCTACGCTTACACAAGCGCCTGGATCGACCCGACGATTCCGAAAAGTATTTATTTATTTATTTAATTATTGAAAAAGATGTATGATCAATTATACACTATTTTTACTTATTGTTTAATTTATTAAATTATCTTTTAATTGTATTATATTCTGTTTGTAACTCATGGATGAAAAGTGCTACCTTTCGTATCTGCCGAGCTTGGCGAAAATAGCGCTTTACAGCCAAGTGTATTATAAATACCCGGTGCATGCGCACGCCGGTCTAATCGTACTTTACGCACGCACTTTAGGCACGCTTCGGCACTTCTCCTGCATTCGTTATAAAAAATATTGTGCGATACTAGTGCGGTGTAGCGAACATTGTACGCGGACCATAGAGCTTGCGCGACTCCCTTCACAGCATGCGTATAAAGTTCGCTTTACCGCACTGGTGAATAATAAAATTAATTTTTAGGATTGCGCTCATTCACGATAACGTGGACGGAGATGATGGGACGTTTGCTGGGCACGTGCGCCCCAAAAAAACTGCAAGGGCTCAAACTTCTGGTTCAGCTGTGGCACGTTATCGGGGTTCTCATGGTAACCGCTTATTCCAGCAGCCTGGCGGAGAACTTGACGAATCCGAGTTATGAGAAAAGGTCCGCCGCCAAAAAAAAAAATACCGTTTAACTATATTCTGTATATTCCGTATAGGAAAAAAAATTATTTGCCATTCCGGCAAAAATTGACATATATGAATCGTACGTGATCGTGCAAGATTCATGTATTCTACCGATTATTTTAAACCTAGCTTAATATTTTGTTCGGAACTCGATTCGGAAGTGGCAAAAGGAAAAAATTTCTTATTTTGTCGATAAAAAAACGAAAAAATGTATATAAAAGTAAAAACCTCATAATTTCTTAAATTGATGCAGAATCGACACCGTTAAGCAGTTCGTAGAGGCAAATTTGACCTGGGGTCTTGAAGGCCCTAAACCACTGTTTTCCATCTACGCCGACATCACAGTGAGTTACAAAAATGTGTCAAATTCATTAAGATTTAATATAATAATTGTCTGTTCTGCGAATTTTACTTTCTTCGAGGATGAGTACGCACAGGAACTTCCCCGACGTTTTAAGTACGAAACCGACCAGGCTGACAAACACAGAAAAATTTTGAATGGCAATTACGCACTAGTCGGAAAAATCGTCGGCAATGTCTACTTCCCGGAAGAGAACACCAGCCCTGAATACTTGAAAGTGAGTAACATCGCAAAAATTCACCCTTCATGCCCCAAATTTTCCGTCCTACAGTCGATCCCAAATTTCAATTGAACATCATATTCGAGTCTCAAAAATGGAAAAATTTGAAAATAAAAATTCACAAAATGACAGCCTAACCTTCTGTCCAGTCCAGAAAAAGCTCAAAAATAGATAACTAATTTTTGTTTTACGGTAAAATTTTTTTTTTTTTTTTTTAATGTCTTCATGAGAACAAAGTTTCGTAACAAGGAAGCAAAACAGCCGCAATATGACATTGAATCGCGTTAAAGGATTACCGGGTGATGAAGGAAAGTACGGGAAACCATTACGCAACATTCGCGGTTCAACCTTGGCTCTTGGAATCGGTCAACATGGTAAGTAAGCCCTTGACGCGACGATAAAGATAATGTGTGGGAACGTAAAAAAAAAAAGTAATTTGCACATGTCTTCTTCATTTAATACAATTTTGTGCACAGCTTTTCACGAGATCGTTGACCGATTTTGGCTTTCTCATAGAGGAAACTATGCGCAAAATTGCAAGAAAAAATAAAACAACAAATTTGATATTATCGAAAGGTTATACTGTGGCTGCAAGAGACCGGTTTGGTCCAACACTGTCTCGACGACGTGCTTTATAGACGCACGTACGAGGAGCTTCGCGAAGTTTCCGTCGAGTACGACACCATGAAAAAGGGCGCCAGTGTGCTCGAAGTGACGCCGCTCGGCGCAGGATTTCTCTTGTACTCTCTGGGCCTGTTAATTTCCACCGTTGTATTTTACCTCGAGCTGAGATCGGTAAGAGGAACGGGGACTATTCGCGATGTGCTGATCGGCGTGAAGAATAAACGGGAGATCAGGCTGGCGAGGGAACTCGAGGCGAAAAGCAGATTTTCGACTTTCAAGAAATTCAGCCGTGAGAGATTCGCTTTGCGTAATTCACGGATAAACGAGTGGATCGTTTAATCGATCGATTTTTTTTTTTTTTTTTGCTGATCGAAAAAAGGAGTTTAAAGAAAAGAATAACACGAGTTTGAGTTTAACGACCGAGCGAGTTAATGACGGAAGTTTAAGTCGACTTTAATGGTGGAGAAGATAAAATAACGGACCTCAGCTTGAAACACGTTTCCAATGAGTGATAAAAAAAATTTCCCCGTACAACCACATTACCGCTCGCTGGAATGTGCTAAGCACATGTTTACTTTGACGCTTGTGCACTTTTAAATTAGAACTAGAGCCCAAGTTTCAAATTACAGGGAGAACGTTGGTTCTTACTTAAGTTCCAACTTGCTTTCTTGCTTAAGTAAAATCTCAAGATGAAACTTATGTTTGAACTTGATTTCGTGCTCAAGTACGAGCTCAAGTTTAAACTTAAGTTCGAACTTGATTCCGCGCTCAAGTTCTGTCTCAAGTTGAAACTTAAGTTCAAAATTGATTTCGTGCGCACTTACTGTTGATAAAATATAACTGTACGAAATTTCAATTGAATAAAAATCAATTATAAAAAATATCGTTCCAATCTATTGCAATCGAGTTCACGTCGACCCAATTGGGTCAAGAATATATCGTACCACATTCCCGTAACCCTTCCTATCTTCTGATCGATTATAATTTTTTCAGATAACAGCGATGTCTTCTAATTAATGGTAGCGCCATACAGTTGACACAGCATTGTGTAGTCGTAATTCGACGAAGAAAATAATACATCCACTACCCTCAACCCCATTTGCCGATGACTACTGTACAGGCGTTCTTTTTTTTTTTTTTTTTTTTCCTCCATAGTTCGAGGGTACGGTGGAATTCCCTTATCGGGACTTCCGAGTGGATAATCGTGCGGGACAAATGACGAATAGCCTTTTTCTTCGTCGTATATCTAATTCTATCAGCAAACCCTGTTCGCTGGATACGACTTCATTAGAAGGCATGTCACTTAGAGGTGCTACGAAAGGGAGGACGAGGTGCGTTGGTCGCAACCACCAACACCCCTGTCGAATCGATTCTCACTTGCAGTCGCTAAAGTCTCGCGATTCGGGCAGGTACGGCTCGGCTGTACGAAATAACCGGTACGAATCATGATTTAGTAGTTTTTCTTAATTCCATTAAAATTTTGATGGAGCAAAATTGTTATTAACATATTTTTAATTAAAGTTTTTTATTGATTGTAGCCTTTATATGTTTATTAATATTTTTCTTATTACCTTATAATGGCTCATTTAATTTAATTGATATATACATATATATAAATATATAATGTTATTTGTTATGTATATAATATACGTTGCCAAGTAGGCCAGAGTTTTAAAAAAATTGATTTTTTATCTAGAGTGGTGGATGTTCGAGGTACTTAGTTGATTGCGTGAAGACAATGAGTGTGGCCAATAAGCGAAGCGGCCTATAATAACAAAGTACGAATTATCGGCCGCACTTTGCGCGCGGTTTGCGATTTATCGTCAGGAACTTGGAAAAAGCGGACGCTCCATTTTTTGACTCGTTACATTTTGATGTATCGCTTTCGATCGAGTTTTAAGAATCTTTAAAAAAATGTGGTTAAACGCAATTTTTTTGGCTTGCTCGCTGATCTGCATATCCGTCGTATCGGCTGACATGAACGACATTGTAACGCGGACCGCGAGTGAACCGTGGTTGTCGACGGAAAATTTTCAAACGCTCATCGATGTTTCCTACGATTTTGCGAAGTGCGCCAACATATTTATTCACGGCAAGTTTATTGACACTAAAAATGAAAATGATTTATTTTATCCTCGGACTGAATATCCTGGACTTCGTGGACTTTTTTTAATTTGAGAAATAACCCAATTAATAAAAAAAGAATGGACAAATATTTGATAAATTCTTTCGTTAACTTGGATTAAAAAGGATGTCCTGGTTCCTTTGAGGATTATTATTAATCACGCGGTAGAATCGCGAGAAAAATGTATTGGATTAAAAAAAAATGTATTATCAGGCACATCTACGGGAACTGAGGATCTCTTCAACAAATTCGTGCACATTTATCCTTACGAGTACACCTCGAACAAAAGGATCTATGACTGTTACGGGTACTTCATGATCTCGACTTCGGCGAGAAAATTGATTGCTGCTATGGAAAAGCAAGTCGTTAAATAAATATAAACAAAAATAAAATAAATTAACATACATCATCGATCTCGTTTGAGATCGTCGACTTATGGATTTGTTTCTTCAGAGTCCCGACGACGATCTCGACGACCGAAATTTTGATCGTCGTTGACGAAGACGTCGACGAGTCAACGGGAGTCCTGAACGTCTCGATGTACGCCAACTCCAATGTCAATATCGCAGCGCGCAATGGTTTCTGGACCCTGTCAGAAAAATTTTTGGCCCCGCGGGTCTTCAAGATGGTTTCGAGGTGAGAATAGAAAGAAAAAAAATTACGCACAAAAAATTAATCCTTCACGCACGGACAAGTTTTCCGGTTCGAAGTTTGGGAACTTGCAAGTTATTCTTGTAGGAGAGCGCGGGGCAAAATAGGACGGAGGGGCAAAACGGGGTTGAAAATCGTATCGTGAGGATAAAATGAGATTTCCAAAAATTATTGGAAAATTGAGTTTTGCCCCCGACTGTTCCGTTTTGCCCCGCCGTCCCATTTTGCCCCGCTCTCCCCTATGTTTTTATTATTGATATAAAAAAAAAGAAACGTCGCTAAAAATAGGTAAAAAATAATTATTTTCCTACAGACCGGACCAGATGGCACACAAACGAGGAATCGTTAATCTCCAAGGTCGAGAATTGCAAGTCGCGGCATTTTTCAGTCCACCTTTCTGCTATCTGCAGACCACTGTCAATCGAACCGTCAACGGAATCGAGGCAGAACTCTTTGTCGCGGAAGACAGTAAAAAAAAAAAACGAAACTAAAACATTTTATTTTAATTTTTACAATTAGCGCCTCGCTCTCAGTCTTCATTTAATTTACTTCATGGTGTGCTCGCGATCCATATGACGCTCATACTTATCTTTATCCTTAAGTTCGATCTACTTTTCACTGTTTTATCCACAAAAAAAAATATTTTTTTTATCCATTGAACAACAAATTATTTTATTGCAATCCGTCGCAAGTAATGATTTTTGGTAATTTTTTTTGCGATTTCTGAAGAAGGCTTTTAATTTTTGAAAAATCAATAATAAAGCTGTGTTGCAATTCCGAGCAGTGGCGGAGCTGGATGGAATAGAGGTGAAGTTATTTATCCTGATCGCTGACCGATTGAATTTCACCTGGAAGATACGAAAGCCGAACAATAATTACCGGTCAGTCGAAGAAAAGAATCTACGAAACCGGACAAAAATTAATTTTCCCCCGGTGTTCGATTTCATTTAGATACGGGAGACAAAATGGGTCCAACTGGAACGGCGGCATGATCGGTCAGATAGCTCGGAAGGAAGTCGATATGGCCTTCACGTCTATATGGATGACCCTGGATCACTCGCTGTTCGTTAAAATGACAAAACCGTGGACCCTGATGTACATACATTTTTTGGTACCGAGGCCGAAGCCGTACGAGAGCTTGTGGGCGCTAAGCAGTCCACTCTCTGCTCCAGTCTGGGCCGCGGCGATCGTTATGCTGATCGTTCAGAGCGTTTTTGTTTACATCACGGCTTGGGTTAATCCTCGAGCTCCGAAGAGTAAATAAAAACAAATTTTTATGTTAATAATTTTTTTTTATCACCTCTTTTTCATCAAAAAATTTAATATTCCTCCACAGCTGGATTCGGCAAATTTATTAATTAGAGAAATTATTGACATTTTTTTTTTCAATCATTCTCTCGTCCGGTAAATACTGGAATTTTTTTTTTAGATTGAAGTCATTTAAAAATTGATCTTTGAAGGATTAAGTATTCTTTGATGCATTATTATTCATCGTACTAAACGTTTCGGCAGAATTTCGGAGTTTCATAATAACATGGACAGAGATGATGGCCCGTTTGCTGGGCACATCGGCCCCGCGGCATATGGAAGGCCTTAAACTGCAATTTCAACTGTGGCACTTTATTGGTGTTCTTCTTGTCACCGCTTATTCGAGCAGTCTGGCGGCGTGTTTGACGAGACCGATATGGGAGCCGAGGTGAGCCACCGTTCCGTTTCACCTGCTACAACCGCACGCGTTGCTGTCCAATGTATCTCCTTTGTGCTCACCAAAAATCGTTAACCCTTTCGGTCCAAATAACAAATCGATTCTATTGAATCAATGAATCAATGAATCAATGAATCAATGAATCAATGAATCAATGAATCAATGAATCAATGAATCAATGAATCAATGAATCAATGAATCAATGAATCAATGAATCAATGAATCAATGAATCAATGAATCAATGAATCAATGAATCAATGAATCAATGAATCAATGAATCAATGAATCAATGAATCAATGAATCAATGAATCAATGAATCAATGAATCAATGAATCAATGAATCAATGAATCAATGAATCAATGAATCAATGAATCAATGAATCAATGAATCAATGAATCAATGAATCAATGAATCAATGAATCAATGAATCAAAGTCTGTTGAAGAAATTAAGTAAGTATGTTTGACCTAAGAATTTTTAATTCTTAATTTTTTTGCCGGCAGGATCGACACTCCGCAACAGTTCATCGCAGCGAATCTGACCTGGGGTAGAGAAGGTCCCATACCGGACTTCGAGAAGTACTTTGACGACTCCGTGAGTAAAAAAATGCTCAGTCACATACCAATCGATAGGAGATTGCTAAACGGATGAGTGCCGAATTGATAAGTGGGGTTTCGATGTTGGTTCGAAGGATAAGTATGCGAGTCAATTTCCTCTGCGCTATGAGCACGAAACGAGCATTGAACAAAGGCACAAAAAAATTCTCAAAGGAAATTACGCGGTGGTCGGTACAATCGTCGGCTCGATCTTCTATCCGGAGAACTACGTTTACAGTAGCGATTTAAAAGTGCGTATTTTTTTTTCTTCTACCAATCAACTAAAAACTAATCTGTCCATTAAATATAATCGTAATTCGTGACACTTTGCTCGAAGGGTTTGAGACTTATGAAACAAGCCCTGGGCCAATTCTACGCAGCGTTTGCGGTGCAGCCTTGGCTCATCGAACCGGTCGATACGGTAAGAAGAGTATGACCGACAGTATTTTCGAAACTAATTTTTTTTTATTATGGATTTTAATTGTTCAATTTTATTATTAATTTGCGGTATTCATATTTCCACTTTTCGAGGTATACTCATGGAGTTTTTACCTTTGTTCTTCCTGTATCTTGTTCTTACTCTACAATTTGTTACAATTTTTTCCACTTTTTTTCAACCTACTTTGTTGCGTCCACAGTCTACTTACTCCCCTCATAAATACATTATATACATGATATATATTTTGATAGTTCATTTAGACAGTTCATTTTGATAGTTTATTTCGACAGTTCATTTTGATAGTTTATTTCGTCACTTCCTTTTGATACTTCCTTTTGATACTTCATTTTAATACTTCATTTTGACACTTCATTTTGATACTTCATTTTCATACTTCATTTTGATACTTCATTTTGATACTTCATTTTGATACTTCATTTTGATACTTCATTTTGATACTTCATTTTGATACTTCATTTTGATGGTTCATTTTAATTGTTCATTTTTATTGTGAAAAAGGTAATGCTCTGGCTAATTGAGACTGGCTTGGTGAAGTACCATCTCCACGACGTGCTTCACAGACGAACGAGAATCGCTCTTCGGGAAGTTCTCATCGAGCACGACAACCTTCAGGAAAATGCCAAGCCTCTGCGGCTAATTCCGCTCGGGGCAGGATTTTTCTTGTACTTTTTCGGCATCCTAGTCTCCACGATTGTTTTTTACTTCGAGCTCAAATCCGTCAGCGGACACAGACCCATCCGCGAAGTGTTCCATCGAATAAAACGCAACCGCGAAATCTATCGCGGCCTCGAGGAGCTCAAGAGAAAACACCAAAAAAAGGTCGACATCGAGTTGAAACGCAAAAAATATGCGTTAATTTTTTCGCACAAAAAGTTCATCGCGCAAGAATCGAGGACGGATGGCCAAAAAAGTAGGGCCCTACGCGTCAAGTGTCCGGAAAAAGCGACGAAAATTGATAATGTAATGGCGACAATTAAAATATGAAAGCTATGAAGCAACTGCAAGAACTAAGTTGAAATGTAATTTCTTAATTCATTTGTAAGATAAAAAAAAAAATTGCTTAAGAAAATAGAGTTCGAGATGAAAAATCGAACCTTAGTATTCTCGCTTAAAAAGTTAATAAACTTTGTTGTCTTTGAATTTCTTTTTTTATAGACATAAAAATTCATAGAAATAACAAAAAAATCAAACTGTACGTGTATTTTTGTTCTATAGATGAGGCTGAATAATCGATGTAATTATTTAATAAAAGTATTTACAGATATTATCGTGGTTCGCGCGCGTACGCGTCAGCTTATCGTCCGGAAGTGACAGCGGAAGAGGGGTGTTAATTTATCCTACGAATTGCGCGTATACGTGCCTATATCCGTAAATAAAAATACACAGTAGGTTACCCCAACGGGGATCTATTCACAATATTACGTTCCACGTTCGTCGCACTAATTGCCCGACCGTGTGCGAAGGGAAGACCGACCTTGCGAGCGAAGCGAAGCGGGTCGCGTTCGCCCACGGTCGGTACCAGCCTCGTGTCTCCCAATTGGAGCATCCTGCTGATGGTACTTCAGCGACAATTTTTTTTTTTTTTTTTTTGCCCGCCCATTAATCAAATAATCATGCATTGAAAATGTATTCCGACACCTTCGTCCACAGGCAAATTATGTACATAGATATAAATGCATCTTCCACGAAGTGAATTGCGAGCGTCAACAAAAACACTAATGATGCACCTCATTTTTTCTTCTCTATCCCACCTTGTAAAATTATCTGCCTCATCACGATGACTTAAAGACAAACCGTTCCATGCAACGACAGATAAAAAAACTACCGCGTCAAAGTTCGTGTCGCGTTCGTCACGATAAAGAGACAAAGAATCGATTAAAAAAACAAAGAGAGATAAGAATCGATTACATAAATAAATAAATAAATATACATGAAATACTAAATTGCGATCAGGTACAGTTCAAAACATCGTCGAGTCGCCATTGGCCATTTTCGGGTCCTAAAAATTGTCTGAAAAAGTTATATTTTTAATAATTTTTTAGAATTTTTTAAAGTGGTCTTCAAAAGTTATATTTTTTATAATTTTTTAGAATTTTTAAAAGTGGTCTTCAAAAGTTGTATTTTTTAGAATTTTTAAAAGTGGTCTTCAAATATTGTATTTTCAATAATTTTTTTACATTTTGCAAAGATGGTCTTCAATAGTTGTATTTTTAATAATTTATTTTGAGTTTTTTTGCACAACCTATTTAACAACAAGCTTTACTTGGACCGGCCCGAAGGTCATCCTGCACAGTTCGCCAACGAGCGAGATGTATTTTTAAGCCGAAACGCATATCTGTCGCGCCGACGAGGATGCTACCGGGAAAACAAGTACCGGGGTCCGTACTAGTATCCAGCATTCATAACGGTACATCGTGTAACAGCTTCCAATGCCTTCCTTGGAACGAGAAATGCGAAGCTTCACCGACGACCATCGCAACAGTGACTGGCTCGCTGAAAATCATTTCGTGTGGAATAAAGCAGAAAGGGCTCAGTCGCGATTGTGACGCCGAGCCGTTAACATGAGGCGCTCGTGAAACACTCTGTTTTCTTTCGCACGATACCTCTTTAGACCGAAGAGTTCTTCGGTCAGTATTTTTATTCTTTATTTCATTTTATATCAATGATGGCAAATATATCGCGGAATAATACCGGTCGTAAGTACTCCTCATGTCGATCGCATATAAAATTAATAATTCACTCTGAAACGCCACACACGGGTCTGGTGAGTCGTTTCAAGACAATGTAGACTTTTCATGTTGACGATTAAATTTTTTTTTCTGATTTTCGATTTGACCATTTTTTAACTTTTAATCTTTAATTTAACGATTTTTAAGTGTTTATTTTTTATTTGAAGATTTTTGGTACGATTTACAAAGCGTCAATTTTTTGTAATATTTTGGCGAAATAGCTCAACGATGAAGCCACCGCCGGAGCCATGTGTGATGATAAAGAGGTGCAAATGTAGATGTGACGTTCCAGAGTCGGGGGTCAATTTAATTTGATTAAATAATCGACCGATCCATAAAGCTGCTTCAGAATTCAAAACGGCTGTGCGAAACTACGGGTCGGTTTGATAGTCGCGTGCACGGTGAAGCGGAAGTGAATTACCGTCGGGATAATGAATCTGGCGTGACAGTAAAGGTCTACTCGTCATTTTTTACTGTTAAATTTTTCTTTTCTTTTATTCGCTTGAAAATGCAATGCAATGAGATCTAAGTGGCGGAAATTCACTGAAGCAAATTATGCGTCTGTGAGATAATCGCTATTATGAAAGCACGCATCAGCATCATCGGAAAATGCGCATGCGATACATTATTCGCGATACCATCCGTACGGGTAAATAATGCTGAGGAAAAATAATAATATACCTTATTTGGAAAATCGTGGATTTTTTGGTTTGGATGTTTGTCCCCTCCCCCTCGCCCCAGCCGAACGCCCGTTTCGCAGAGGCTGCCCCCCCCCCCCCCCCCCTCTCCCCCCGTTTCCATCCGAAATGCTGTAATTTTAGCAAACCGGTTTTTATAGCATGTAGAATGGATTTCGAAATTCCATTCTATATGCTGTAATCTCGAAAGTTCGTTTTGATAGAATATGGAATGGAGATCGAAATTCCGAAATTTCATTCGGTACAGAATGGATTACTACATGCTGTGAATCATGCCATCCATGCGAGCGCGCGACCCAAGTGTGAAAAAATAGTCTATCGAGATTTTTCTAATAATCGCGAATATCGTTACAGTGCTGACCGCTTCCATATTGAGGAGCAGGCAGAAACACATAGACGATGGTGAGTTATAAAAAATAAAAAATAAAAATCGGTAATTGTTGCTCGGGATTATTTCATACGGATGATAAATCCATAATTATATATATAACAGTTCAGACGGCATCGGTGGACGAGCATTTCGAAGCTCTGCTCAAAGACAGAGGGGTCGTGGATCCTGAACCATCCGAAATCGAGCTCAAGGATTTACCGGAATGGTACGACGAAAAATTGTTCCAAGCGTAAGTTCATACCGATCAATAACGGAGCCGTGTAAAATATTAATATTTTGGGTATATTAATATGATTAAATTAATCTACCCATGAGATAGATGATAAATCATTTTTTTCATTCGTCAGAGGACAACATTATTATCAAAGAAACATGCTGTCGATGGGTGTCGCTGCACTGATCGGCGTATTGGCCGCAATCGTCATCCCCACCATCCTGAAGGTATGACGCAATCTATCTTTAATTTGACCGTAGATGCTAACATACGTGAAAAAAGTTGGTTGAAGTTTTTTATACCAACTGTGCACGAGGAGGGGTTTCTATGCTCTTAAGGTTAAGCTTAAGGTAACGATTACGGTTGTTTTTTTTCGTTTCGATAGAAAAAACGATCTTAAACGTTTCTTATAACAAATAAATGAACATTTTTGTAATCATCATGTCATTAGATAAAAAATGTTATAATCGAGAATCTCTCCAAATTTCAACTTAATCGGACGAATAGATTTTGAGATACGATGTCCATTGTTAATTGTTAATACGTCTGTTGTTAGTTAATATTTTTCAATAAAAAAAAATGAAACTTCATAAAACCTTGTACTAACTGTGTGTAAAAACCCGACCTTGTCCTTCGACTACGCGCGTAAAAAAAATGTTGAAAATCGACCTGTTTTTCGGACCAAATCCTTATGCTTATGCTAGTGTACGTTTTAATGTAACGCAGGTGTTGGTCTACACGAAGCAAAGTGGCACAACTTGTACGGCGTTCAAGAGATACTTGGAAACTGTGCTTCACATCAATACTCTGTACACCAGCGACATAAAATCCAAGGACTCCAAGTACGACTTTAAGCTCACAATTGTCATCGGGACATTGCACTCGATCAACTTTGAAGACTGTAGTTGACGTACACTGTCAAAAAAAATCGTATGAAATTTAATGTACTGGTACTGGAAGTTTTTATGCATAAACTGGTATATTAAAGTTCAGGTGCAATTGTGATAAAAACAATAGAGTACATTAAAAACTTCAGAAATACTTTACCGTTAATAATTTACTTTCATTTCACTGTAAAAGTCCACTAATTTTTCATAAAAACTCTACATCAAATATGTCAGTTTTTGCATATTAACTCCCAGTTAGGTGCATTCAATTTACAATTTTTTTTAACAGTGTAATTTTTACGTTTTCTTCAATTTTCTACAGATTTTTCGATTTCTAGTTGGTGGAGATCAATAAATACGATTCGGTGGAAACACTCCACGAGCAGCCGAAGATCTAACAAATCCGGAAACGGTGCGATAACGCAGCGAGACATGGCACTGACACAATTCGGATTTTTGGGGTACGCGCTGTTGGAACCGCAACAATTAGCCCTGACGAACGAGCCGGAAGCCCGCGAGGCGTTGAATCATTTTTGGCGCGTGGTCGGCTACTGTTTGGGAATTTCCGATAAATTGAACATCTGTCGGAAAAACGAGGGGGAAACGACTGAGCTGTGCAGAAGACTCATGGACGAGATATTCGCGAAACACATGAAGGACAATCCGGCGAACTTTGATCATATGGCGTCAGTGCTCCTCGATGGATTGTGGACCGTAGACGTCACTCTCAACACCGACGCTTTCATGTACTTCTGGCACAAAGTGTCCGGTGTCGAGTGTAAGTTTACTTTTTTTGCAATTTTTTTCTACTTTTTTATTGTTTACAATGCTTTTATAACTGAATTTATTCACAGATGGCAAACGGTTGAGCACCTACAGCTGGCTGAACATGCTCTACTACAATTTCATACTCTTTCTTTTCAGTAAGTTGTATATCTATATCTTTCAGACTGCTCGATGAATAGTTACGCGATTTTTATGACACACTGGAAGGTTCAATACTAATGTTAATAATTAATCTTTTGTTTGCATTTTTTGTCTACCTTTTCTTTTTAATTTTTTTCTTGTTTCTGATTTTGTTTCGTTTACTTTGAACAAAAATTGAGAAGCACCAATTATTTTAAAAAATGTTTTTTCGTTCCTTTTTAGGAATTCCCATAATTGGATATTTCGTGAGAGCCGGATTCAACCGGGTTGTCAGGTTCAATCACTGGATGGCTAAGAATCTCCCTGTCGTCGCGTGGCTGAGGTTCGGCAAAGCTCGAGCTACCATAAACCTGTACCCAACATTGACGAAATAATAACAGAACAAAAAAAATTAGCTGAGACGCTAATTGAAAATTCGAAAATCTTTTGACGACCGGGATTTTATCTAGTATCGACACGGCCCATATCGTGACTGAGTCACAAACATTGTACTTAGAAATTTTCCAATTACCTGACATTGGTATATCTATTCTTTCTATTCTAATGAGGCAATGTCTAGTAGCAATTCATTCGTATAATTATGATTTACAATAAAAACGAAGATATTTTAATAATCTCTCGGCACATTAGTTAAATTTTTCCAAATTGTGGGAAAAAATTAGTAAAAACATTTTTACTTCAATCTAACAAATAAAACATGTACCCTTATCCGCCCCAAAATGATCTATTCCTAGGGCGTCCAAAATATCGAGTCATCCAGCATGTCGTGACAAAATTTTTTATCGATACTTAATTTACATATATTTTTTTAAACGTCTAAAAAATTAACAGGAAAGTGACAATTTTCCTATCTGCACAGTGTTTCCATCTGCCGAGCCAATCGCCCGACCTAGCAGCTGTCTCCGCTCGTTAAAGCACCGACCGTCGATCACAGTATCTCCAGAACGCTTTAGTACTTCCCGCCTCCGCTAGAGGCCTCTGGAGCGCTCCGCAAACGACGGCATCCGTCAGAGGACGCCACAGGCGCTCCCAAACGACAAATTTCCAGAGCACAATAACACCCGTCGGGGAAAAATGTGATAAAAAGAATACCAACAACGATAATAGCGTGACAGCGGTTTTTGCGTCAGGTGACTTTTTTCTAACGATATTTATACGATCGTTGGCCGATCAATCTAACGATAAAAAAAAACTTTTTTCAGCGTTCGCTCTACCGTTATTCAATGATTTTTACTCGGTAAAACGTTTTATCGAAAATACTATTGGAATCGAGTGAAATTATTTGCGAGGCATTATTTGTCCGTAATGAGAGATATAAAAGATCGATAGAATGCGTCGAGGGAGAGCAGAAAACTCGAAATAACGAGTGTCTACCAGCAGTACATTGTACGATGAGGATCCATCGACGAATCCCCCCCCCCCCCCCCCCCCTTCTCGTCGATGCATATAACTGTGTAGTTTTTTTTACGTACGAATATATAAACTTGTTTCCCGATCGTCCGACACACACGTCGGTGTTAGTGCACCGACGAATCAAGCTCCGGAGAGGCGTATAACATTCGAGTGTGTACTGTACGACGATCGATAGAGTCCCTTTCCCCCTTAATCTCGAGCCCGAACGAGAAAGAGAACCGCACGTTCCCACTAGCCGACGTGCTCACGGGCGGATCTCGTTCGAGTAGGTAAAAATACAATTTTCTCCGGCGTCGCGTCTAACGTCCGCGTGAAATATTTAATCGTAAAATATTCGCGGGATCCACGATAGATTCAATAACTTATTCATTTCGATCGATTTTCATCTTTTTTTATTACTACTTTGAATAGAAGAGCTACTTAAATTATTAAATTGTAATGGCACTTTAAAAAAACGTAATTTTTAGCCTCATGATAGAGTCAAAGTTATCTTACAATTGTAATAAAATCAAGTAAAAACTGGCGCTTAATGTGCGAAGATTATTAAACAAATTTAATCGTACTTCAGTTTTTTTTCGTAAAAAAGAAAATCGAGATTTTAATGACAGAGTACTTATCATATTACTTAAGATACTCTACATCGTCGAGAAATCCGATTTTTTTAAAAATCAGATTTCATAATTAAGGCTTCTTATTTCTCAGCTGAATTCGAATGGCGCCCTAAATTCACGAGGTAAAAAGATTCCAAAGTGTATTTTTGCAATTTTTGCAGTTTTCTTCTGTCATCAACGAACCATTATTTTTAACTAAAAAAAAAATGCTAACATTGAAAAGACAAGAAAAAATAGGCCTTTCCGGACGAGAAATATTCGTAAACTCCACAAACCCTTCTCTGCCGTGCATATTATTTAAAAAAATGTAATCTCTCGACGTAGGTCGACCGGCCCGTTTCTCTTATTATTTTCGGCTCTTCGTCTCGTAAAGTTTCTCAGAGCCCGGCACGCAAGGCTAATAACTTTTAACGATCTACTTTGCACATATTCGTCGCGTCGAATCCCCGACGATGTCGTGCAGCCGGAGAGCGTCGTGTCGTGGCCATTGGCGGGCAGAGCGCACGGGTTTCCATCTCGCGTGATATTCAGCACGGACATCTTCGATTCTCGAGCTGGTTACGGGAGAGTACGAGGAGAACGCGAGGGGCGAGGAGGGGGGATTTGAGGAAGGACGCCTTGCGTGCGAATCGCTCGTCCCCGGCCTCGCGCTCCCGTATACGTACGTCTGTACATACACAATGCGTGCACGCTAATGTGCGTATATTACCCACACATTCGCCACTTATAGCCCGCGCGTACATTACGCTTCTATACTGTACCTACGTAACGTTATAGATTTACGCTTGAAACGCTCGCTCACGCACACTTCGGATGGGAAACGGTGCAGGTGCGAGGGACGAGCGTGTATGACATAGCGTGATGATGACGGTGACCAACAAAGCGTATGGCTGCGAATAAGAAAACTATAGTGCTTCTCTTGTAAGGCACGGATACCGAAGTACGTAACGCCGCTCGTGCGCTCCGGACGAAAATATAAAAACTCACGGATTCGGGTGAACTCAAAGGTACGTTTGAACGTCGCTCTTAAATGTTGGCCTATTGTACAACTGGGTTTTGTGCATTCAGCAGAGAGCTTGAACTATATACACGACTGTTCGACTTAGGACTTCGAAATTTAGTAAGATCTTCTGTGCTTTTATCTGTTCTATGAAAAAATTACTTGTTTCGCGGGGGTAAAAGTTTGTGCATTTTTACTTCTAAAGTGCACGGGATAACAGAGATTATTAACGCACGTGATTCTGCGATTTTGCAGAGTCGTGCTATAAAATAATATTGCACGCAGGTGTGATTTTTTTTTATCGGCGGATAAAAAAAAAGCCTGTCCCGATGAGTGATATACAGAGAATTAATTCACCGTGCAATTACCGGGGTAAGAAAAATTAGAATTGTAAAAATTGAATAACGCGTGAATGAAATACGATCCCTCTTGGTCATTCATTTTTTTTCTCTCGATCCCCGAGACATCGAACGATATTTATTCACACACTCTTTTTTTTTCTACAGTGCAGTTACTGGCAATATTTTTTTTGCGACACAGTAAAAACATTATTAGCGTTTATCAATAAAATTTTCACCGCGAATGTCCACAATTTTTTTCTTCATCATCCTCTATTCTTTTCATCAATGAACCCTATTTTTTAAACAAAAAATTGAAACATTAACAATAAAACAATTGCAGACTTATGTGACCCAACAAATGGTTCTCAAGCCTGGAAATACTTTCTTTATCGCCTACGAGTCAAACCTTCCAAATCCACCAGACCCGCCTTCCCCTCCCTCCTTTCTCCAAACTCGTAATCCCCACATCAACCATCACACTCCTCGTAATTCCAAATCGTTCGCGACGATCGTTAGATATTCATTCTCGCCGCTGCACATAGAGTTGCTTACATCGAGCCAGCCGGGCGTTTCGAGCCTTCCCGGCTCGTCGTCGTTTCCTTTCCTGTTCTCTTCTCTCGGACTCCCGCCTTCCGTCCCTCGTCCTCGTCCGGCCCTCGTTTCAGTCTCGTTTTCTTCGTCATCGTTCTCTTCCTCCTCCCTCCGCCCTCCTCCGGCCGGCGCGCTCGGCGCTCTGTCGTCCCGTGAATTTATCTCTCTCGTTCGATCTCCGTCGGGTCATACGGCGATGCGAGAAGAGAAGAACCGAGAGAGCCGCGAGGCGCGGCGACGGACGAGCGAGAGAGCCGGCAAGCTCCCAGCGGTTCGGTCGCGCGCGCGAGGGAAGGAGAAGCTTCTCTCGCCAGCGCACGCTGGTGAAATTTTACTCGTTGCGCGCTACGCGGCGCGCATCGCACGCCGGCAGGCCTCTCGCGCGTCGTTCTCGTTCGTTCGGCTGTAGAAAGGGCGACCGAGGGGAGAGCACATCGACGAGTTCGGCTGTCTCGCTCGCGCGCGCGGTTCGGACTTTATTTTTCTATCTTCTTCTCCGCTGTACGCCGAGTCTCTCGCTGGGCTCTCGGCGGCGATGGCTCGGCCGGGCGTCCCGGACCCGAGAGAGAAGAGCTGCGACAACCCGAAGAGCCCCCCCGAGCTATCGTACGTGCGAGCTCGTTTTTGTTCGGCTCGCGGCGAAGAGTTTGCGGAAAAAACGGAGAATATAGAAATTAATTTATAATCGTTTAATTTATAGTCGTAGCGGGCGATCGGGATTTTCGGTCAATGTGGGCGGCCTCTCGAGTTGTTTGGGACTTTGGGATTGAATCTGGGAGATGCCAGTTATGATACAATTAAAAAAATATATATATATTATTGATATAATAAATAACAATAGCATATAAAAAGATTTAGCACGGTAATTTTAATTAAGATAAAAAAAGAAATAAATGTTGATTTGTAATATAATTTTTTTTAAAAATAAAACTGTCGGTAGTTTATTCTGCGATGTTGTAATTACGTAGGCTGCACCGTTGAAGCCACTGTGGAATATAATATCGTGGAGGACTGCGCGCGTAAGCGGCTCGTTTTTGTTCGGCTTACAGTGAAGAGTTTGAGGAAAAAAAAAAAACCGGAGAATAGAGATTAATTTGCAATCGTTTAATTTATAAGCGGTGGAAGGATTAAATTGATGATGTCAGTGGGCGATTGGGGTATTGGTCAATGTGGAGGGGCTGTTTTGGGACATCGAGATTAAATCGAGGAAATGCCAGTTATAATTAGGAACAAAAATTTGAAAAATATATATAATACAATAAATTATAATAATACACACAAAAAAATGTTGGCACGATTATTTTAATTAGGATGAGAAAAGAAAAAAAATGATATATAATAATTTTTTTTGAAATACAACTTTGTCGGTAATTTAGTCGGCGATGTTGCAATTACGTAGGTTGCACCATTGGAGCCTCTGCGGAATATAATATTGCCGGAGGACTGCGCGCGTAATCGCACAAAGTAATTCAGCGTTAGCAAGATTGCAAACAGCCAGCGGCTTGGCTCTTCGGAGCGGAGTAGAATTGCATCCGCCGATGCAATGGCTCGTGCCGAGACAGATTGCCGGACAGTGGGATTGATGACGTAGGCATCCCGATAACCGGAAGAGGAAATGACGACGTAAATCCTAATTGAGAAGCGACTCTCGATCGATTGCGATACGAGATTTGTTAATTGATCGATAATCCCTTCCGTCGGAAGAGAATCGTCAAAGGAGAAAGGCCGCACCGCTCGCGAACGATGACTTAGCGATTTGATCCACAGATATTTTTTATTTATTTATTTTTCGAAAGTCTTCCGATATTTAAACATACATCTATGAAATCATGCAGATATGTAACCATTTTTGGAGTGTAGGGCTTATAATTTTTGTAAACCATTTTTTACCATTTTTCTACAATTGCTTTTTATTTTATTTTTTTGCAATTTTTCATAATTTTTTCACGTTTAAGGTTAAGTACCGGAAAGAATCGATCGATTAATTCGAAATTCAGTGCACAAGCTACTCTTTCGATGTCGAAGGCGCACAGCGAATGTCGCTGCGTTCCGATGTCTATTCGAAGAGTTATTCTGTTTTCGCGATGGACGGACAGCTGGACAAATGGCCAGAACCGAAGAGAATCCTTCTTCGTATTATGGACTATGTAAAACATGTTTCTGGACGATGATCTGATAATTTTTTTGTTCGAACTGTACCGATAAGCCGAGAGTTCTCGTCTCGAGATAAAATCAATTTCCGGATACGAAAAATCTTCGCTTATGGAAACGAGAATGGAGTTTCTCTCACCGAGCGCTAGTTGTATCGCGTATC
This sequence comes from Exephanes ischioxanthus, assembly GCA_958510785.1. NCBI lineage: Eukaryota > Metazoa > Arthropoda > Insecta > Hymenoptera > Ichneumonidae > Exephanes > Exephanes ischioxanthus. The sequence goes on along the minus strand of OY294023.1, from coordinate 10,736,162 downwards.
CACTCTCGGACAACGACGTTACGATATATGTCTCGTTCCTTCCTTCTCGCTCCGTCCTCCGGCCGATCTTCCACGCCATCGCCGCGGCCTCCGGCAAACCTCCGACGGTATACCCTTTTCTGTTATTTCATTTTTTTTCCCTCTGACTCTATCTCTTTCGCCTTTCTTCGGCTGCGCGCGCGCCCGACGCTCGCGAGCTACGCGGTCGAGCGACTCCTCTGTCTCTGTTTCCTCGTCGTCGTCGCTTGTTTTTTTTTCTCATTTTTTTTTTTTTCCTCCTCCTCATCCTCCTTCACTCCGGTTAGAGTCGTCCCTCGGCGGATGAGAAACCTCCGCCGACGCTCCCGAAGCACCGACGAACCAACTAACGCACGCATGCAGAAGCCACGGACTTGCCATTTGTACAATCGTTCCAATACACGAGAGTAATAAGGAATGTTCAAAAAAATGCATGAATTGAATTACATTTTTTTGTAAATATGATAATAGGACTGTCTGGACCGTAACGGTTTTGAAATTCACGATTTTTTTTTATATATAAGAGAAGCTGCGATGACAAAGTAGCGATGACAAAGTAGCGATGAAAACAATGATTTTATCGGGAAAAATGACGACGGATAATTAGACTTCGATAATTAATCGTTCAGTTATTAGTTAAAATGCACTCATTTAATTTAATTTCTGCTAAATATGATAATACGACTATTAGGACCTTAACGGTTTTGAAAATCAGGTATATTTTTTGTATTTTAAAAATGTGCGATGAAAACAATTATCGATAAAAAGAATGATTTTATCGGTTTATTTGAACGGGCACAATGACGACAGAGCCTTCGATAATTAATCGTTCAGTTAAAAAATTCATTGAGTGAATTGAATTTCTTCTAAATATGACAATACGGCTGTTTGGACCTTAACGGTTTTGAAGTACAGGATAAAAAATTTCAATTTATAAGAAATGTACGATAAAAAAAAACTATCGATGGAAAGAGTAATTTTATCGGTTTATTTGAACGGGGACAATGACGACGGAGCGTTCGATTATTAATAGTTCGGTTATTAGTCTCGCCGTTTACCGAATTCACTGCGTCATCGATTTGTCACAGAGAGTTTAATAGTTGCATCGTAACAAACGAAGTTTATAGTCACAGTGAGCGTAAAAGCGAAAAAGGTATAACGGAGAGTAGTGAAACACCGTTGTAACCGTATTTCGAGGTGGAGAGTTGGCTTGTACAGCGTACAGCAAAGTGCAAAAGCCAACGCTCGTTGTAACAGTCGAGGGAGCGTACACCGCTGCCATTCACGACTTATGATTATTTCATGAATGGCGTCGGTGCGCCGTTTCTGGTTACACTCTTTGCTATCCGGATTTGCTGTCGATTCTGTCCCGACGGGAGAACTCGAGTTTATTTAATTAAAAAATTCACGCCATAAAATAAAACGCCAACCACAATGAACGTTGAGTCATTAAAATCGGGTCAGTGCTACGGTATAACGTAGTCCGCCTAACCGCGAAGTTCGTTACTCTACAACTTCCGGGAAAACGTCTATTTTCGGTTAAATTATAGTGAAATCGAAACTCCGGACTCTGCCTAGGCAAACCAACCGATATCCGGACTTTAAAAATTATTTCTTCGAGACTTAAAAAATGTATCAAAAAAACAATCCCACGGAAATTTAATCATTATCAACCACCAATTAACCCAAACTCGAATCCCAGAAAAAATACTGCTGAAAAAAAAATCCATCTATTACGAATATTTTTTCCGGGGATATTTTTTCTATGGGTTTTTTTTACCAAGGGGTATTTTTTCCGGGGGTATTTTTTCTGCCTACGCCCTGAAAGCCCCTTTAAGACGTGTACGAAGAGGACACAAAAAAAGCTGCAATGTGGCGATGATTCGTATCGACGGAATCGAAAGCCCGGTACGGCTTTGCAACGTTCCACTTCTATATAATCTCTCTCCATCCCTGCGCGCCCAGACCAACCGATATCCGGACTCAAACAATGATTTCTTCGAACCTTAACAAAGGTATTAAAAAAAAATGTTAAACCCACGGAAATTTAATCAATAGTCAGCAGCCACCAATTAACCCAAACTCACCTACGATAAATCTCGATCCGAAAATATTTGTCGGAAAATAAGATTCCGCTAACCCTATCCTCCCCCCCCCGAAAGCCCCCTTAAGACGAGTACGAAGACACGAAAAAAGCTTCAATGTGGCGATGATTCGTATCGACGGAATCGAAAGCCCGGTACGGCTTTGCAACGTTCCACTCCTATAATCTCTCTCCGTCCCTGCACACCCCGCTATCGTACGTATTATATATACTATGCACATATATATATATATATAAATATATATATATATATTTATACACATCTCTCTCGCCCGTTCGCGCCATCGGGATCGTCGACGCTTCTCCCGTGCGCGTTCCGTCCCCCCTCGCGCCGGTCGCTTCGCCCGCCCGCTCTCCTACTGCGACCGCGTCGCCTTTGCCTCCCTTCGTTCCTCGTTCGGTTATACATCTCTTCCCGTCTCTATCCATCTCTCATCCGCGGACACTGAGCCCGTCTCGCTCCCTCCCTTCTTGCCGCTCGCGCACACGCAGCAGCGAGCAGCAGCAGGTAACGCGGCATCCATTGTAAATCGTCGTCGTTGCGTTCCTCGAGCTGCTCCGCTGGCTTCGGGCTCTCTTCGAGAGATCGAGCGAACGAACGAGCGCGGTGTATATGCGCGCGCGTTGCACTCGCGAGAACGGCGAGAACGCTCCGTCGAGGAAAGAAACAGCCAGGCCGCTCGTTTTTATTCAGCGCACGGCCAACGAGCCGATGAGAAAACTATACGGGAGATATATCTGAGAGATGGAACTCTCGATGGGAGAGGAAGAGGAAGAAAAGAAGAAAAGAAACGATTTCGATGAAATAATGCTTATGGGCTGAATTTATGATTTTTCTTTTTTTTTTTAAGGTTTTTTTTTTTTATAACACGATTCATGCGGTACAAGAGCGGAAAAGTCCAGTGACCCACTGCCTCGGAGAGGGAGCGGAGTTCTATCCTATAGCACCATGCGGCATCGATCTCCGGTGCCCCGACGCGTTTATGCTACTACTCTCTCTCTCCGCTCTGTTATAGCTCTCTCGACTCTGTGTACGCGAGGTTAGCGTGGGTACTGACGAGAACGTGTATTAACAGGGAAATAGAAGGAGAGGGAGGCAGGGGAGTGAAATCCACCCTCGGCTAGTCCCACTGGCTTTATATGGGTCTGTGTGTATATATATATGTTTTGTATAATGGAAGGTCGATGTACCAGTTGGCGATCGTGTACTAGAAAATGACGAAGAATCGATGGTAATGCTCGCTCGTGGAGATAAAATTGCTTTACGAGTTTGGGGGGGGGAGGTAAATTTGACGAATTTAGAACGTAGGTATCGTAGAATAATTCATGTGTGTAAACAAGTGATAAAAAATCGATCTTTGAACGGCTCAAGTGATTTTTTTTGTTTAGTCGATATTAGGTCGGAAATGGGTTTATCGGGGTTGAAGTTTCGAGGGCGATGGCGAACCGTGTTGCGGGTTTGAGTCTCCGAGGTCTCGTTTTGTTCGCGAGGACGGGACGTGTGGGTTGGGTGAGGGAATCTTTTGTTCGCCCTGTAATGGCGGAGTTGTCGACGAATTTAACTGAATTTAAGGACGAAATGCGAGGCATAACATTAATCAAAGCGTCGCAGCTGCTACAAGTTGGTTCGGATTAAAAAAAGAAAAAATGTGCTCAAAAGATGCGGTTCGATGTTACGAAGAAAATAAGACCTCGGTTAGCGAAATTCGTCGACCGGTTCTCTCAGTATCGCGCTCGGGAGTTGAAAATTGCGGAGGCGAGCGAGGCTGCTCAGTCACACGCAGAAACAAGACGATCGGCTTGCGGCGTAAGTTGCCGGTTAATTTCGTCCTCGTGATAAACGGTACAGCGCCGAACGAAATACTTTTCATTCGAGAAAAATATGTTTTCTAGAGCACGCTCGAAAGTAGCGGTTTTACTGTTGAAAACTTGTTCGAATTACGTCGACGAAAATGGCAAATTTTTTTTATTCAATTTTAACCCTTCAAGCACAGAAAACTTTTTACCGAGCGAAAACCCCGCTGTAACAACGATATGGATGTCCGCAATCAATTTCCTTTTCTCCTCCATCGAAGAAACCAAGCTCTCCAAAAGCTCCGTGATTTTTAAACCAAAACCTTTTCCGGACATTCCAGTTAGAAATTAGCAAAAGTAAACTCGTCCGAAGGTCTTACTAAAATCAATCCCCAACCAGCACTAACCCCAAGAACTTAAAATCTCACCGACAAAGCCGCCGATATTGCCGATAAAAAACATAAAATAAAAAGACTAACCTCAAAACTGCGTAAACGACTCCGGCTCTCGAACAATGAACTCCGTTCACCTTGCACGGAGCACTCATCGAGCACTTCCGATTATAATACTGTTGCGAAAAGCTTCCATCTCACTGAAAACATTGTGTACTCGAACTTAGCCTCACGCTCGTTTATACGAACTATACCGAAGCGCTACGAACTCTCATAACCGACAAGTCCCTCTCTCCTCCTCGCCCCTCTCTCTCTCTCTCTCTCTCTCACGCTTCTCTCAGTGCAAGGTCGAGGCGAGAAAGCGAAATCGTTCGGACACCCGTTAGGTAGTTCGGCTCGCATCAGCAGCGGTAGAGGAACATCGTTGGACAGAGAAGCAAGCAAGCAGCGGGAGCAGCACAGCTAGAGCCTCTGCGCGAGCGCTTTCGTAGGAGCCAGGTGGTCCGTCGGTGTAAATATCCATTATACACGTTCGTATGCGCGGTGGGTGCGCGTTGCTGCTTCGCTACCGCGTTCTCCTACGTACACCCGAGCGTAGCCCGACCGCGCCTACATTCGCAACCCACCGAATACTCGTCCAACACCTCAATGGTATTGGTGTCTTCGCCGGCTGTACATCGACGCTCGAGCCTGCCCGGCGGGCGAGCGAGACACGACGATATCTCGCTAACGCGACTCGCACACAACGACACTCGCTCGGACGAGTGTGTGGCGAGCGTGCGGCGCCACCGTCGCTCATCACGGCGCCACCGGTTATTCCGCCATTGGCGCCCGCGACGCACGGACGTGTACGCGAATTCTTTCCGCGAACGAACGCTTAACAAACAGTACGATTGTTAGGACGAACGGAAATGAAATTTTTAAACATAATAAAAACACGAAACACAAGGAAAATAACGAACGAAGACACGCGCGATTAAAATTAAAGAGAAACAATACGGTGATAACAATACCAGTGAAGACACGCGAGACGCTTGTGAAATCCCGGATAAGCTTCAGTGTCGGTGATTGAGTATTTTTTTTTGGTTCTTTTCTCTTCCGTCCCTCTTCTCGTTCTCGCGTGAAATACGAGCGCGGTGACTCCTACCGCCTGTGTGCAAGCTTCGCGGGTATCTTTATTTTCATCATCTCTCATTTCGTGTGCGTGTGTATGTGTGTACATATATAATAATAACCATTGTTATTCGTGCTGATCGAGTGACTGTCGATTTCGCGTCGTCCGATATTCGTACAATGTAATATTCGTAAAAAAAAAAATACCGATAACTACAAAAACGTCTTTAACAGTTGAACGTCATCCGCGATGCAGAAAAAAAGCGAACGAAATCTGTGCTGATTGGTGAGACGCGGTTTTCTCGTCGTCTTTACGGATGACCGGAAATTGATTGTTTTTTTTTCTTCTTTTTCGGTGTTATTTTTTCGACGATAGAGGACTGAAATTTTTGAAAGGGTGAATCGGCCCGGTCCGTCATCCGTTTTCCAGTGAGCCATCGAGGCTTCGATCCTCGCCGAATAGCCGAGAGGAACGGTGAGCATCGTTAAGGTGCCGGGAGAGGATATTCGGTCGCGGTCAATCCTCGGGGCCTCAGAGCGCCTTCCACACCGGCCGAGAGAGCGTTTCGTTTCTTCGGCTCTCCGGGATATATGGATGTACCACCCCACCTCCCTCCCCCCCTCGCTCTAACCCCCTCGCGCGTCTCTCTTCCCCTTTGATCTTTATACCTGCGCGGCGTCCCAACGGTGTTAGAGAACGCGAGTGGCGTAGTCTCTCTCCCGAGTGTTGCTCTCTCCCTATCTCCCTCGGCTGTTTCTGCTCTGCTCTGTGGTACGTGTATGTGTGTATGTGTGTGCACCGTCAGTCCGAGAGCTCGACCGCTCTACGGACACGAAATACGAGTGAGTTTGAATTTGTGGAGTGAAAAGGAGGAAGCGGACGGGCACCGATACGCGAGAGAAAAGTCGGCCGACGAGCAAAGGTATTTATTATCATACTTTATTCCTTCTTTTATTCGCACCGAAGAGATTTCGTTCGTCGAGAGATAAAGAATATTCCAGTGCAGTGTCAGAGGAGCACGCGAAATTGACTAAAAAAGAGAAACTCGCGACTCTTTGTTGACAGAAATTTGTGATGGATAGAAAAAAAACGTCGACGCTTTTTGAGGTTATAAATTTGAGACGTCGGCGCCGGGACTGGAGAATGTTTTGTTCCCGTGCGATTGTAACTTCGCTGGATCAAAGGGACATTCTGTCGGGATTTTTTTTTTGTATTTTGTTTCCTTTTTCGAACCATCCGTTTAGATAAAAACAATCAGGGTTCGGCGTGGCAATTTACGAGAGATCAGATGTTTAGCCTTTCGTCTCGACGGACGATCTCCGACGTTGTTGAGTGGGAAAAAGATTTTTTTTGGGCATATCGGTGAACACGGTGAACCTGTGTGACAGGAGTGAATAAATGCGAGCGGGCAGGGAGTAAAACACCGAGCGGCGCGTCGTTTATCGGTTAGGTAAGACGAGTCGAGTCTGGCAAACGGCGCGCCGCTTTGTAAAACTTAGCGCGACGAATGTCTCGACGACGAATGATTACTAGGACTAATACCGTGGAGATGTTGGTGCTTAAAGATACCCGAGAATAAGCCTCGGTGAGCTGCTCACTTTTTTTTTTTAATACGCTATCGACTCCATGCAACCGTATGTCGGTCCGTGTTCGTGCCTGTTGTGTGTGCGCGCGCATCGGTCCGATTGTAATCGCGAGTATGTGCGAGTCGTACGCGTGCACGATTTCGCGAGCATAAACGTCCGACGTTTACCGTTAACGACCTGAATCTCGTCTCTCTCTCGCTCTCTCCCTCTCTCTCTCTCTCTCTCTCTCTCTGGCATAACCTCGAAGTTGGATTCTTCTTACGAGCCGTTCTTGTCCAACGTTTTGCCCGTTGTCTGCCACGAGCTCTGCGATGGAAAATAATTGCGCAACGTCTGAACCTCGTTCAAAAACAATTTGTTTCACTCGCAGAGCTCGAAATTCAAAGCCAAATAATAATTGATTGCACAAAAGATCGAAAAAGAGGAAGGAATGAACGCTTATTAACAAAGATGACAATTATAATTTTCGTCAAGAAGAGTCATGGTTGAGTTTCGAAGCTAGTTGGACTCATCTCGTTTTTAATAGCGAAATTTGAAGTCAACGATCGCATAAGAGATTCGATTTGAAAGAGTGAAAGAAAGAAAATTGATAGATTTTTTGTCGTTTTTTTCGTCTCTAACGAGAGGTTAGCGTTCGGTTAAAATTGCTACGAATGCACGGAACGTACATCGTCCGTTCGCCTGTCCGTTTCTCCATTTATATATCTAAGCTCGAAGGAGAGAAGAGCTCGTGGCTCGTTCGGCATCGTTCGTGCATGACCGGGTATCCCCCTCGCAGTCGGAGCTCCGTACGGTTCCTTTGTCGGACGATATTCCGTGACGATGTGCGCTTGTCTGTGTATTATATATATAAATGCATGCGTGTGTGTTTTACATGTAACGCGTAGTGCGTGCACGGCGAATAGTAGGCAGGAAAGAATGAAACAGTCACTGTCTCGCTTCGTACGAGCACGATATTATAATGTTGCTGAGTGCGTTAACGTTTTGTTTTATCTTTCTCGCTTCCTTCTCGCTTAATGCCCTTACTGCAGTCGTTTACACTTAAAACACAAGTTTCAGCTATTTAAAAAAATGTATCGAAGTTTATCTCGATTTTATTACGTGTCCTTGAAAAAAAATAAAAGCACTTTTTATTTTTTAACGGCAGAGATGATTGATGCTATTGAATTGAGCGAGCGACATGTGACGATAAAGTCCTCGAAACTCTCATAAAATACGGGCTTCGCTTTCGCTTTTACGAAACGAAAAAATAAAACTTTTTGCATCGCAACTAGGCCGTCGATTAATAAGAAATCTGCTTTCAATACGTAAAAGTTGGCGACGGTTCTGTGCGGCAATGAAATTTGCTAGGTCGACGTGTCAATAATTATGGAGTATTAAAAAAAAGTGATTTAATACCGGTCGTTAAAAGGCCTTTCATCGATGCCTTTAGAACAGCTGAATTAACAGAGTCGTAAATGATCGAAGTGAACGACGGTGTTCGCGTAGGGCTCGATTACGGTACTTCCGGCCTGGCGAGTTCGAATTCTCAATACTTTTCCATCTCCACTTAAAAACTAAAGTCACAAATATCAAACTCCTCGATTAATATTCGAATGAATTTATCGCTAACAAATTTAATCGCAATTTCGAGCCTAATTTACCGCCAGAATTTAATCGCGGTTCACAATTTATTTCGCACTCAAATTCGATCTCAATTTCCGACGCAATTTTTTATCTCAAGGTTAAAAAATCGCTACCCGAGACTATTATGTGCGGTCGGCAAAGTGGCATTTTTTGGTGTGATAAGATACAATATTTCAATACTTTTCCATCTCCACTTGAAAACTAAAGTGATAAATATGAACCGCCTCGGTTAAGATTAAACTAAATTTCGCGCTGAAAATTTAATCGCAATTTCGAGCCCGATTGACCTTCAAAATTTAATCGCGATTCAAAATTAATTTCGTTTTCAAATTCGATCCCAACTTCGGTCTCAATGTTTTAACTCGAGATTAAAAATTTATCCTCGAGACTATTATGCGTACTCGGCAAAGTGGCGTTTTTTATGATAAAATTCGTCGATAAAAGATCCGCGTTGTGAAATCGATGGTTTCCTCGTGTGCGCAACGATGCCGCGGGTCACTACGGTGTGACTAATCGCGAAGACGACAGACATGGCGGACGCGCAGCAGGCAGGCGGACGGGTAGGCAGGCACGGCGAGTGAGTACCGGGCCTGCTGCGGCAGCGAGAGAGAAGGACGGAAGGCAGCAGCGGCAGCAACACCGCTCTGGCTGGTGCGGCTTTACATCCTCCTCCCCGCCTCGCCGCAGTCTCTCGCTCGGTCGTCGGAATGGCCGGGGAAACCACTGAGATCAGAGCTCCCTACTTTAGAAACCTCCGAGATTATACGTTTGAGCTGTTGAGCGATCCTCAATTGTTATCATTCGCCGTACGGACGACGAAAAATTATCCTCGTTAGTAATGATAATTGTCGTCAAAGGGAACCGACGGTCATTTGCCGTAAAAACAAAAAAACTATACAATCTACCGATGACAAAAAATATATATATATTTATATTTACTTTTTAATCGATTTCTCGAATTCTAAAAATGTTTAAAATACTATATTTCAATTTTTATTAGTATTATATTAATAAAGGTTATACGTTCGGTTGATGCGAGAAACCCAATTGTTATTATTCGCCGTACGAACGATGAAAAATGATCCTCGTTTGTATCGATAATTATCGTCAAAGGGCACGGACGGTCATTTGCAGAAAAAGAAACAATAAAATGTCCCAATAACATATATATATATGTATATTTATTTCTTGGTAGATTTTTCGCGTTCTAAAAACGTTTTAAATTCATATTTCAATTATTATTATTATTATTATTATGTTAGAGATTATACGTTTGAGCTGTTGAGCGATCCTCAATTGTTATAATCCGCCATAGGGATGACTAAACATGATCCTCGTTACTATTGATGTCATCTCCAGTAAAAATAAAGACAAATTAAAGTGAACCGATAAAATGTATATATATATTTTTTAAATAGATTTTTCGCGTTCTAAAAGCGTTTAAAATTCATGTTCCAATTTTGATTATTATTATTATTATTATCAAAGGATTTAGTAGAAGCGAGGTTTCGTTGTGCACAGATCTTTCTAATTAACGTCACGAGAGAGGAGTGCGCTATTAATATTTCGATGATGTCGGAATTGTGTGAGTGGCCGAGTGTGCTATCGTGTCGAGCCAACCCCGACGGCACGTGTAGCGGTGTAGTACTATATAACCGATTAAACTGACGGTTCGTTGAATCTTCCGTCGAGTTATAACGACGAGGAGAGAGAGATATGATCGATACAAAGCTCGTTTCCAAGCCCCGTTGATAATCGCCCGTGTGTGTACCAGCGACAGCGATTAAATAAATGTTTTTCTTTCCCTCCCCCTCCTCCATTGTTTAAATAATACTATGTATACGATAGCCGGTCAGGCGGAAGAGCCGGATATATAACAGCGCGGTTAACGATTGGTAATTCGTTTAAAACATTCATTACCGTCTTCGCTGCGAAAATTAAATAACACATTCTTTTTACGCCGGGTTTAAGGTCATAAAAAAATATATGCATTAAAGCCGTTTCCGTCATTAACGCGATGCGGATGGACGCGGATTTAAAGTCTTGAAATTCGAATTGCGGAAGGCGTGCGAAGGATATTTGAAAAATAGATGGGGACAGCAATAATTGATGGATCGCTAATTATTGACGCATTTTTTTTTAATGATCACAATAACTCTCGATAATTAATGCGATTAATGATAAATAATGCGATTGGTAATTATGATTCACTGCCGGTTGAATTAGCTCTATTCATTGGCATGCAATGAAAAATAATCAGACAAATTAATCGTAAAAGTTTGGTAATTCGTTGATAATTTTAACAATCCCGAGCGCAATTTATTTATCATCGTTGTTCGCTATTCAATTACTCGAATTCTCGTCGTTTCACGGAAATATGTACACAACGACACTCTGTGAAATAAATACAAATTAAATACTCGCCGTATTTGTTTTACTTGTTTTTATTTGTTTTTATCAAACACTGCGTGCGTGCACGATTTTATCAAACTAAAATAAAATTGTGTATCGTGGAAATTACTTGCAAGAAATTTTGGAAAAAATTCTCAAACACGGATATCAACCGACCGGAAGTGTCATAAAAATTTCGTAATAGTTCGTAGAACCATTTTAAAGACACAGCGCCCAAATGACAAACTCAAGCACGGCCTTCGCGCACACGATTTTACCGAACTAAAATAAAATTGCATATCACCGAAACTAGTTCGAAAAAAATTTGAAAAAATTCTCAGACACGGATATCGACCGACCGGAAGTGTCATAAAAATCTCGTAAAAGTTCGTAAGGCCATTCTGGAAATATTTTAGACACAATGATGATTTTAGACACAAAAATCAAGACACAGCGCTGTCCCTCAAAGGGTCGAATAAACCCGAACCTCCCGAAACTCTAACAAACCCTCCGGAAACGTAATTTCCACGTGAAGATAGAGTGAATTTCCGTCGGCACGACAAACACGACCTCCGCGCAAGATTTTACCGAACCAAAATAAAATTGCATATCGTATAAATTAATTAAAAAAAAAAAAATTGAAAAATGAAACCCGTAATAAAAATGTCCCAATAGTTTATAAGGGGATTTTAAAGACGCGGCGCCCCAACGACAAAATCGAGCCACACCGTTGTCTCTCAAAGGGTCGAATAAGCCCCAAACCTTCCAAAACTCTAACAAACCCTCCGGAAACGTAATTTTCGGGTGAAAATCGAGTGAATTTCCGTCGGCACGAAGTCGAACGTAACGTGCGCGGGGCCGGTTGATACGAAGATTTCTTTTCGAGATCGCAATTCAGGACGGGGCAGTCCTTCATGCAGCTCTCGCCTCTCCCTTCGTATCTCGTCGTTCGCGTCGAGTTCGTAAAACTCGTTTCGTTCGATGGAGTTTCGAGGACAGGGCCGAGAGTGAGGCACCTCCACACGAGAGTCGGAACAGAGCGTTCTGGCGAACGCCGCCGCGGCTTCGCCTCGATAGATATCGATCCCTCGACTGTAGCGTGCCACGGCAGCGGGGCAGCAGCGGTGCGAGAGCCGAGGCCAGTTCACCGAAAAACTACGCTCGATGCTGCTTCGTTCTCTCGCTTCTCCACGCCTCGGTTGCTTTTCGCTCTCGGGGCGTCTCTCCGCGCCTCTCCTCTCTCTCCTCTCGGTCGGCTCCCCGATCCGACGTGTGTTCCGATAGCGAGCGAGCGAGATCGCAAACGAGACGAAGAGAAGCCTCTGCCGGGCAACGCCGAGGCGTCGTTGTCGTTCCTTGCGTCGCGTTGTCGGCTTCCCTCGGTCCTCTCCCCCCCGCCCGGCCGTCGTTCTATCTCCGTCCACGCTACACGACACTCCGCACCGCAGCGAACTCACGTAGTTACTGTTAACAGCGCCCGAGTCGCAGAATCGGGCGATCAGAGCTATGAAGAAAAATTCATACACATCCTCTGGCAGTTATTTATTGTCATGGAGGATTTTCTTTTTTTTGTGAGTCGAGAAAGGGAGGTCAAACGCCGAAGTTGGATAAGCGGAAAATATGAAACAATTCCTCGGGTACTTTGTGGATCCGGGGAAAATTGCATAAAAATGTTGTGATAATTCGTTGAGTCTAGGGTAATAAATAGTTTTTTTGTTTAGCCAGAGTTTTTAGATTCTGAAACTCTGCTGCGAATTCATGTAGTTGGTTTTAACAGCGCCCGAGTCGGAGAATCGAGCGATCCGAGCGATGCAGAAAAATTCATACACTTCCTCCGGCAGTAATTTATTATCGTCGAGGATTTTTTTTTGTTTTGTGGGTCTACGAAGGGAGGTCAAACATCGAAATTAGATGAGCGAAAAATATGAAGAAAAAAAAACGCTGCGATCACTTTATGGGTCAGGGGAACACTATACAAATTTTGTGATAATTTGTCGCGTCGGTTCTAAGATACAGACTCATTGGCTCGAGGACAGAATACGTTTTTTTTGTTGAGATAGAGCTTTTGGATTCTGGAGGCTTTAATTCGCAAACTATCGCAATCTACCGTATTGGCTCGGCGGTTTTGCAGTTATGTAGTTCACATCCTGGCGTATCGATTTCGCTGCAACAAGCCAATAAATATTCATTGCGAGTCGAGTCGATCCAACAAAGACGAGGGTGTGAAAATATGTTTGTATTCCCGAGTAAAAAATATTCCCTCTCAAGGCCACCGCAATTTCGGATTATTCAAATTGTCCTCAGAAATCTATCATGCCAACCGAACCTCTCGTCCAAACAAAGCTTATCCCTATTTCCATTTCCACGGTAGGTAGTTATTGCCCTTCGAAGCATCCCGCTCAAGTTTTCACCTTCCTCGTAAATTTCTCAACCGAAATAAATCCCCAGAGATTTTACATTCCCTTTTATAGAGCAGATTCAAAGATAATAATAACGGCATTTTGCTACCACTTGTAGATCCTTCGCAACGATAATTTCATTGTTATTATTCCCATCCCTCCCCCCCCCCCCCCCCCTTCCTGTAACGTGAGCTGCTTAACCCTTAATTTACACGGCCGACAGTGATTGTGCTTCGAAGCATCGCACTTAAGTTTTCACCTTCCTCGTAAATTTCTAAATCGAAATACATTCACACAGACAATTTACATTTTTTTTAATAGAGCAGATTCAAATATAATAATTACGATGGTAATACATTACCACTTTTAGATCCTTCGTAACGATAATTACATGCCTACTATTCCAATCCCCCCCCTGTACCGTGAGCCGCATTACCTCTAATTTTCATGACGGGCAGTTATTCAAAGCATCGTACTCAAGTTTCCATCTTTCTCGTAAATTTATCAATCTGAATAAATCTCCAAAGAGATAAAAAAAAATTATTTGATAGAGTAGATGGAAAAAATTACGATTACGGCATTTTGTTATCACTTTTAGATCCTTCGTAACGATAATTTCATCGTTACTGTTTCAATCACCCCCTCCTCTCCCCGTACCGCGATCTGCATTACCGCTAATTTCTACGACCGGCAGTTATTGTCCTTAGTATCAAGTTTCTTATTTAGCTCATATATAAAAAGTTTTTATCTTTCTCGTAAATTTCTCGATCGAAATGAATCCCCAATGGGATTAAACATTTTTTGTAATTCAATAGAGTACATGCAAAAAATAATAATTGCGGCATATTGTTATCACTTTTAGATTCTTCGTAACGATAATTTCATCGCTACTATTCCAATCTCGCCCTCCCTCCCCGTACCGTCAGCCGCATTACCCGTAACGTACGGCAAGGGTCTCCCCCGTTCTCCCATCCGTCGTCGTCGTTGTATAGAAGTTTTCGGTCTCCGTCTCCACATCTATCCATCCATCTCGCTCGCGGTACGTGCTCTGGCGTGCTCCCGAAATAATCGTCGACGTGCGTATCGATCCTACGGGGCGAGCGTAGTCCCCGAGACGGAGATGGAGCGAGAGAGCGAGGGAGAGGGAGCGAGAAAGAGAAACTGGTCGGATAAACCCACTGCGAGAAAGAGAAGCGAGTATAAATTCACGCGGACGAGTTCGGTGGCAACGCCGGCAGGCAGCACCACGACGACGGCGACGACGACGCTTATTGCTGCCGCTGCGCTATGTCCTATCCTATCGTGCACTCTCCCGGCAGTCGGAGACAGAAAGCATCGCGAATGCCCACTTAAATCCAAGCCTCTCCTACCAGCGCTCGGGCTTAGCTGGCGAAACGGGAACATTCTTTGGGGTTATAAAAATCGTCGATGAAATAAGTTTGGATAATATGTCCGATGTTATTTGGACGAGATTGGGACGAGAGAATGGAAAAACGTATTATTATTAAAAAAGATAGATCGTAATTGTTATTGAAGGAAAAAAATTGCAACATTTTAAAGTTCGGTATGTTTGTGTTTTTTTGTTTGTTTTTCTATAAAACAGGTGCGGAGCCATTCAGGGAAGTCCGAGAGGAATAATTCACTACGAGTGCGGAAATATACTTCGACGACGATAAATTATTATGATAATAATAAATTTATAATCGTGATTTGGAAACAGTGAATTAAAAAAAATGTCGCTGCGAAGATAAACGAAGAATTAAATATCATATAGTCGAAGGATATATGTATATATATATATGTCTGTATAATTGGTGATCGGACCGAGTGAAGTTTTTTGAAGGAACGAGTTGTTGCATCGTATCGAGGGAAAGGAAAAAAAAAAAAGAACGGGCAAGGAGATTCCGGGAGAACTGCTAACCACTTCCGGCTGGAGGATCGAGAAATCGCGGTAAGTCGTTGCTTTTTTTTCTCCATTGATCCTCGAGCGCAGACTACAGCGAGTTTGATAGTCGAGTAACGTTTTCCAAAGTGGAAAACCAATTATTGGCTGAGAAACAAAAAAATTATATAAAAACAAATAACAGTATTAATAATTTTTCTGGAAATTGTTTCTGACGCTATACCAACCAAAAATTCCCCAAATTCGTAATTATCGACGAGGTTCAAAAGCAAGTCAATGCGGAAAAAAATGACGTATACTTAAAAACGATTCACATATACTTAAAAAAATGCACGTATAACTTGGATAGTTGAAGAATTTGTGTTCGTAAAAATGTTATCGAGAGAGCACGAGCGAGCCTCAAACTAGAGTAATTTCATTCGTAGTTTTCCCTCTAGTTATATCGAAGTGAATAAACCAAGGGAACATCGGTAAAATATCGTGGAACTCGCTGACCGGATAAATAGAAAGAATTCGTTACGAGCACGCAGAGTGGCACTGCCGAGGGGACGTGCACGCACAGTGTGCACGGTAACGTACATGCAACAGTCGTTCATGATAGCGTGTACCAATACACACGCCTCCGAACTCTCTCGCATAAAACTCTCCATTATGCTAATGGCCCGAGCTCGCATCCTCGTCGTCGTCGTCGCGAACGATCGCATTAAGCGGGGATACTAATTAGCGGAAAACCTTTCCAGTGAGCTGTGCGCCAAGGAGAATCATATCTCGCGTTAATAATGATAAATAGGAAACAGTGGAAATAAGCTTTCTCAACCAGCCAATTCAGTCGTTTCCGATTCTCTACTAATGTATTAAAAAAAAAATGATAATTTATATTTTACAAAAAAGATTGAAAAAAAAAAAAATTGAATGTATTTGATGCATCGACAATTTGACCTCCACGTAGGCTCAATTTTTTTTCGTCTCGAGTTACGCTCGAAAAAACAACTGTGTCAAGAATCTTTGTTCCTGTTTTTATTTATTTTGCTTTGACAACAGACCGATTAATTTAATTCGTCCAACAAATGTACCCCACCACTTAATTCTTGGAAGATGTTTGCCTCGAACGAAACCAGCTGACGGCTTATTTTCATTTTCTCAACGGACGGACGGGTGGGGGGGATTTCTCGACCGTAAGAGAGACCGAGGGAGGAAGAGCCGAGCGAACAAACGATTTATCGTGAATCGCGAAATCCCGTGGCTGCGTGTTACACAGGTGTGTAAAACTACACAATGCAGCGTATATGTGTGTAGGACCGTGTGGCCGCGCCGCGAACCCCGTTCAACGGCGTGAGTGTGTACATATATAGTATATTCACCGCACTCGACAATTCGTGTCTTATCGGCTATGCTCCGGGCGTGCGAACGAATGAATCGTGCCTGCCTGCGTGGCTTTTATTATCGTTGCGCTCGGATGAGTCGCGAGCTCGACGCCAACGTAACTGTTGAAACACACTTTTTTTTTTGGTTCGTGTTTATTTTCGGTGAAAAATAGGAGAGCATTTTTCGGGAGAATGAAAATATATGGGGCACGGGGAAAAGGTAGGCTGGTACTGAGTATATTGAAAGCTTGTGTCAGTGCCATTCTATCTCCTGCTGCAAAAACAAAACAAAAAATGTACCCAGTTGAAAAAAAATATCCATATTTTTTTTAGAACGTTTCTTATTGATAATTTTTTCGTCTACTGAAAAAAAATACCCTGGATCCAGTTCAACAAAAATCTCGTCCCCACATTTTATATCGATACGAGAAACTAATTAGTTCTTGATTTCTGTCGATAAAAAACAAAACTTGTTGATTTTTTTTTCATTAGGATAATAATTTTAATGGCTAAATTAACGTTTTATTGATCTCTAATCATTTTCTAATAAATTAAGATACCTCGTAATCCGAGATCGGACGAGCGAATCGAGCTTCAACACGATTAGCACGCGTACGCAGGTTCGTTTATACGAAGCGAGATAAGGCACAGTGCTGTGTATAGATATACACGCGGTATGTATACACCGTTGATTATTATACGAGACAGCGGCGCACAGAGGGGTTGGGATCGAAGCAGTCTCGATATACGGGTCACCTTATCTCGATTCTCTCGCGCGCTTTCATTGAGTCGTACAATTAACTATATATATATATGCAGAATAACACAAATACTATACGCTACTGCAATTATCCGAAAAATCGCCATTAACGTTATTATCCGTTTTTCAACGACTCGTCCATTAAAAAAAATGTTTCATTATTAAAGGAAAATATACATTTACGCTTTTTAAATTCACAGCTAGACTTCACCGATTCGTTAACCGCAACCGTGGATCTCGCGGCGTAATAACGTCGAAAAATCGCCATTAACGTTATTATCCTGTTTCCACCCACTTCTCCGTTTTTAACATTTTTTATTATGTATAAATAATAAATGTTGCGCTCTTTTAATTCGAACCTACATTTTACGGATTCGTTAACCGCAACCGTGGATCTGGCGGCGTCGAATATCGTCGAAAAAGTAAGAAAAAAAAAATCATCGACCGGGCTCAAAGTCCACTTTCATTATAATAAGTATTATAAAAAAACTCATTAATTTTTATATTCAACCATTTCCCCGCTGGGGATCTGGAATGTCTTTTAAATGGAGGCTGACCCTTGTTACCCCGATCTTAATTTTCTGTTACGACGTACCTGTGTACGTCGTGCTGGCTCGACTCTGAGCGCGCGTGGGCTCAAACGAGTCGCACAAAGCGGCGAAGGAAGGGCTGTATCACTGTACGAGGGCAGCGGGTATTCTCGGGTTGGCTCTTGCACGGGGCACGGCTGTGTAGAAAGAGCGAGACCGCGAGAGACAGAGAGCGAGGGACACGGAGTAACGAGAAGGGAGGCTCAACGCGCGACGCCGGGTTATATCGTTGCGTTTGCCCGGACCGTCGACCGATCGATGCGAACGCGGTGAGCTTCCGGTCTCACTCGCTTGTACTATCGTTCGCCCTCTCCGGTACCTCTGCTACATAACCGTGCTGGATTATGCCAGCCGTGAAATCCAACCTGAATTTATCTGCATCGACGTCCGCAGGCTGAAATCGGCCGCAGTCCCGAACGACGCCCCGCGCCCGCGCCTCCGCCTTTGTCCAACTCCGCGAAAAATAAATATTTTTTGCCTTCTTTGTACCTAAATCGATACGCCAGGAAGTAAATGACGTAACCGCCAAGACCTCATTCTCATTCGGCCAACGGTGTCGACACGAGAGGTGATAATAAAAAGGTCGAAAACCGACGGGAAGAGCGTCGATCGAGAAAAGTAATTTCTACAATAATAATTTTTTTGAAAAATCTTCCTTGTTAACGCCTATCATAAATTTTGCTCGAGAGCCCCTGGCATTGCCCGGGGAGGTTCCAGTAATTTCATGAGTTTTCCGGTCGGATAAAAATTTTTATTTGTGCCCGAAAGATGATTCTCCGCTTAAGTGACCCGCATTGCCCGCTGCTGAATTTTTAAATACCACTTGCATGCAATTCTCGTTCGCTCGTGTACGCCCGCTATTCGCCGGGGCTTACCTGCCGCGACAACGGAGGCAAAGTGATTCTCAAACAGGCTCGGCGAGCGAGAACAGAGCCCGAGCAACGAAAAGCGAGCCTCCGAGCGAAACCGAGCGACGTTACACTGTTTGTAAGTTCTCGCTCGAATGTCCGTGCCCGTTCGCCCCTCGGCGACCGGCAGTGCGCCTTGAAATTTGATACTCCGCTGTGGCGTGCTGTAAAGACTCACCGACACACATGCCAACCCCTTTTTGATACATAGTATACACGACCGTAGCGTAGTTCACGGTTTTCACGAACGTTTCGAAGGATTGGCACACGCGCATATATATAAGACACTATATATATATTTTTTTTTTCTTTTTTTTTTTCAACGGATCTTGAGACGGTCTTTATAAGACTGGAGAGCCTGAGACTATGGAAATGTACGCGAGAGACGACCGAAGGAATAGAGAGGAACGTTGTAGCGAGAGCCCGTGACACCATTGCGAACGCGAGTGCGTGGGCATAATGATTCAGGCATCGGGCGGCGGGGATCTCGATTTCAGTGGCTATAATGCCTGATAGCGAAATTTTTATTTGTTTTATTTTTTTCGTACGAAATTTATTTTTCTCTTCAGACGAAAATAATGTTTTTCATGCGATAATTATTTTTTTCAAACGAAGCTTTTTTTATACAAAAAAAAAAAAAAAAATGATAATAAAAATAGCAGCTAGGACTTGAAGAGGGGTGTGCGGAAGTGGTAAGATCGAGTTTATCGTTAAAATATTACCGGAAATTGGTACGAGATGGAGTTAAGCGAAACGATTTATTTAGCGTAAAAAAAACAACAACAGACTGGAATTGTGGTTGTTTAAAGGTCGTAGCCACACTTATCCCGTGGGTACAACGACTGGCAGGGCGGATTGACGAGGACTCGTAAAAAATTCAAGCGCACCATTGTTTTTCTTACGAGCCATTATTATTGTTATTACACCGGCAGTGGTACGATAAAGGCATTGCGGTAGATGCGATAATAAAAGATGATGAATATTAATTCACGGTCTGGCACGGTCTAACTGTTACGAGATTCCTGACCTCGACCTTGCCGATTCACCTCCGTTTCGCCCGATACCCACTTTCGCGTATCGGTTAATCCACTGGAACAAAATTACTCACTTTTTTAACCCCTTAGCCCCTTTATATTGATTATTCGACGTAAAAAAAAAAGAAAAAATCCTCTAATCAATTATCTTCCAGGCAGTTGAAATTACGTTCGAACTTATTCCTCAAATAATCATCAAGCCGTCAATTTTTTTAAACTTTTTTTTTGTCTCAAAAAAGGATTTTAAAAAATTGGTAACAAAAAATGTATACTAAAAGATTGATACCAAAAAGTTGATAACAAAAAATTGATAACCAAAAATTATCTAAAACAGTCTCGCCGCCAGCATCTTCCACCTCGTTCAGTAAGAGCGCCGCGGCCCGCGTCGCTCGAGCCTTGCATCTCACGTAGTTAACACACACGCACGAGTATATCTATACACCGCGGCTTTTTCTCGCGTTCTCGTTCACGTATTCGTTCTCTTTCGCCCGAGCGTCCAATCGTCCGCTGTAACGTTCGAGTCTTGTACATCCGCGGCTCTAACCAGCGCTCTGTATTTCTCTCCTGGCCTCTCTCTCTCTCTCGAGCCTGCCCGGCAACTCGAAGGCCCGCATGGCGAGCGCCGAGCACGACCCCAAGGATTCACTCCAAGCAGTCTCTCCGCACAGTCACACAAAACCTTTACAAAATTACCCTCAAAATTAAATACTTTATTTTTCTTCTCACCGACTCGAATACATCTTCCCAGAGCGACGATGACCGAACAAGCCTAAACGGTTGAAACGAAAAAAGTCATTCGGTGCGAGATACCGTAGCGTAAAACCTTCGACCGCCACGCACTATAGCGAAATATAGTAAGCAGCGCCACGCTATGCCGCAGCGGGCTATAGTAAAGCGGTACTACAAACAGCTGAGTAGAGTTCATGAATGAAACCGATAGTAAAATCTCAACATCGGCACTCAAGGTCAAATCCTTCCCCTCCTCCTCTACCCTCCTCCCCTCTTTCCGAGGCTCTCCCAGCATCGATCCGCAAAACCCGTTGAATCTTAGCTAATCGAGGCTTTTTAAAATTAAAAAAGATCTTTCCGGCAAAGCTCGAGCGAGTTCCATCTCGGGTCCCGATGGAGCTCGCGGCGTTCGCCATGCAGAGCCTCCGCGCACGAACGGCGTACGCACCTTCCATTCCTCCTCCTCCTCCTCCTCCTATCTCCTTCAGTTTTCTCCCGCTGTTATAGCGCTCCTCCGAGCCGGATAGAGTCCGCCTCTCCATACCCGTAGCGCTAAAGTCCTCTCTGAAATGCGACGGTAACAGGCGGCCTCCTCCCCCCTCCCCCGCGCCCTCTTTGCCCGATAGTTCGTTCGTTCGCTCACTCCCGGCGGCGGGCGTCGTTCCCGTGCCTTCTGCCTATGGACGTACGCGAACCCACGTACCAACGTCGCTTCCGTCTCCTTTCCTCGCGTTACATCCACCTCGCGCTCTCCACCACCTCCTCCTCCTCCTCCTGTCGCACTCCCCGGTTTTCTCGCCCCCCGCCGCCCCTCCTCGTCCCTCCCCGCGGCGATCCACCTTCGTCGTTCTCTCGTCGCTTTACTTCCACGAGAGCCGTTCGTGTGCTCTCCGGAGGTGGAGGAGGCGGAGGAGGAGGGGAGAGGAAGGCTCTTCGTACTCATCTCTCTTTCTACTGCCTTTTCTCTCTATACCTCACCCGCTGCGCTTCTCCTCTTGCCGTCGCTGCTGCTGCTGCTGCTGCCTCCTCCCGCACTCCACTCCCCGCGGTCCAATCGCGAACCGTCGTGCCGTACAGATTACGGAACGAGCGAAGACCCGTGTGCGCGCGCGAGAAGCCAGCAGCGACCGAGGGGAGTGAGGAGTGGAGCGGAGGAGCGGAGGAGAGAAAAAAAAAGGCAAGGAGCGAGAGAACGAGAAGGAGGAGACGATGAGAAAGATCTCTCCTCCTCTCGCTCTCCTCGGCGAGGGAGCGAGAGGAGAAGATTAAGGGAGTGAGAGCGAGACGGAAAAATCTCGTATCTCATGACCGGCTTTTATATGTCTTTCTCTCTTTCACTCTTTTTTTTTATTTCCTCTTTCTGCAGTCTCTTTGGCTTCCTTCGACCACGCTCGAAGCTGCTGGTGCTTGATGCCGGTTCATCTAGAACGGAGTCGATGCCGGGAGACTCGGTTCCGAGCTCGCTTTCTTATGCCTCGAGGGGGGAAACGAGAGTGAGAAAGAGGCTGCGGAATAGCCGCGTTTTTACGCGGATGAGATACGAAATAGAGGAGATGGTATGAAGGTCTTTCTTTTGGAAGAGAGGGGGAGAGGAAAGTCCGAGGGGTGAAATTCGAGAATCCTGCGGGGTATTGATTTCGATTGAGAAGTGATCGAGAGACATCACTGAATCGGCCAATCAGACGATAAATCTTGCGAATGGACGGTGAAAAGTGGATTTCTTTTTTTCTCGCCGATATTTATTTATTAAGACGCTGCTTCGTTGGCCATCGAAGTTTGATCTACGTCTGGGAAACTCGGTGAATCGATGAAGAATTTTCTTCGCTTTTTTTTTCGAAATTGGATTAATCGAAAACTGGGAAGTTACCATCTAATATGATCGATTTTCACCAAACCTCAGCCGCTAAAATATCAAGGGCTTCGTACGATCTCTGATCTCCCGATACATCGTGCCCGAGAGAAGGGTCAAATTTTACCGATATCCAATCCACGCCACCTCAAGGTCAGCCGTCTGCCCTTATCAGTAAATCGGCCAATGAGAAAGATGACCTTCAGCGATTGGCGCTCAAAGCTAAATTCTTATTTATCGTCGACAAAACTTGTCTATTTCGCTCCAACGAGCCCCCACTTCCGCTTCGCTTAAAAAAAAAATCCCCAAAAATTCACCCAGATGCGCGATTTCCACACAAAAAAGAAAATTCTTCGAAAAACCCGATCAGCCCGTACGGTCACCCATCGCCGCCCCACCAAATTTTATCGGCTCTCAGTCGTTCTCCATCAATCTCGCGACTCCCGTACCAATCTCAGCTCCGCCAATCTCCAAAAACAAATTCCTCGATCTGCCGTCCCATCTTGCCTCACCGTTTAGCCCTCCCCCCTCCCCCTCCCTCCCCGAAACGCTGTCGAAGCTCCGCCGGGATGCGGCAGCTGGGTGACGTTCCGTACGGTTCGAACGGCTCTTTCTCCTCTGCCCAGCAACGCGTTTCGGGGGCGTTGGTGTAGGTATCCCTGCAGCGAGAAGAAGAGCGCCTCTCCCCCTCGCTCCCCCTGCGCTCCCGTGGAATATAACTCCTATAGAGCCACATCTCTGCCTCGGTCTCCCTTCCTCTCGGCTTTAACCCTCGTCGACCATTTCACATCGCACGGAGAACCTCAAACCGGGAGCGAGAGAAAGACGAACCGGGGAGAGAGAACTCGGCCCGGAGAGACTCGCTCTCCGCGGAGCTGCAATGGTGCTCCAAGCGAACGTACAGTAATACGTTCTATACATACCCACATTCATAGATATATATACAAATACGTACATCCATATATATACGTATACATCCGTAGCAGTACTAGCAATGCTGTACAGCAGCACTGCTCTACAGCTCTAGCAGTTCTATACTCTCCTCCTCCTCCTCCTCCGCCGGGTTTCGCCGTGGACGCTAGGCAGAAACGGCAGAAGCAGGAAGGGGGGTCGAGGGGGCGAATGTATAGCCGACACGTCGCTCCGTTGGCTATGCCCCGATGTATATGCCGTTGGCGCGCGGACTACCCTGCCGCTGCTGCTTCACAGCGTTCGCTCCTATCTTCCTCCTCCTCCTCCTCCTCCTCCTCCCGTCTTTCTCTTCTTTCTCGCTCGGGCGCTCCAACGGTGATGCCTCACTCGCTCGCCGGAGTTTCTCTCGGCCGTCCTCCCTTTTGCCGTTCCGACTCTCCGCGCGACGGGCTCCGCTCCCCGTCTCTTTCTCGCTCTCCCGCAGTCTCCCGGCTCGGAGCGCTTTCGTCTCCTCCCCGCGCGGAGCGAGCCCTCTCACTCGCTCGCTCCGCGTTTCGCTGGATACTCTCCTTTGGATGTGTCCATGTCGGAGACGGAGAAAGACAGAAATGCAGTCGGTGGTCTTTCTTCTATATAGGTATAGGCGACGCGCCGGGAGCGCTATTTCGTCTCACTCCGGGAGAGCAGCTCCGGTGTGTGTCGCTCTCCTCCTCCACCTCCTCCGGTCGTCGGGGGCTTCGGGCTCGTTCAATACTCGGAGCCGAGGTAACGCCGAGAGAAGAGAGAACCTTCCAGCCGGCACCGAACGGCAATGGAGAGAGGCGAAACAGATCGCGAAACGCGGGAGATGACTGGAGGAGCGGAGGAGAGAGCGATGAGGGAGAGGGGGGGGGTCGTTGGGGGTGTCGAGCTTTTTGGGGTGGCGATCGTCGACTCATTGGGACTTGAAATTTTGATGACCAATTTTTTCGATTTGTTATTTTGGGTAAGAGTCTCGATTTGGGCGATCAAGATGCATTCGTGAAAATTGTTGGGAATTAATAGTGATCAAGAGAGCTGGTCAGATAACCTAAGTACTTCAAGTATGTGTTCAAGTAGCAAGTACTTGAAGTACTGAGCGCTGGGTGGCTCTTGAGTACCGGCAGAACTGAATTGCTGAAGTTCCAAGTACTGTGCACTGGCCCGGTACTCAATAGTTCGATACGTGCTTCGAGTACTCAGTGTATTTGCCTAGCATTGGTGGTTTTTACGGCAAAGTCTACGATCTTGAAATCCTCGGGAGAGAATTAATCTTGGTCGAGGATCGATATGGCCGAGAATTGTTTCCATGAGAATCCATGTATTCTTTTTAGAAGCAGTCCAGTATCCTCGTATTATAAAAAAAATAGAAACCGCGAATTAAATAAATTCTTGATTTTTTTATTAACGCGACAAAAATAAAAATATTATCACCCGGAATATTTTTTCCACGGCAGGGTAAAAAATCATGTCAATAGCCTCAGAATTGCTGGTAGAGAGTGCAAAAAAAAAATAATTGCTCATAGATGACTTCCGTGACCTTAAGTGGAGGTAAAGGGAGAGCAACCAAGGTTAAGAGAGCTCGCGTGGTGTGTGTATATATCTAACGCAGAGGAGACACACCGTTCGCATACTCCGTAGTCACGTGGGATCCGTGACTGTCCGCAATATCGGCTGCAGGGATCTCCTTCTCTCTCTCATTGTATCAGATCGTATCTTATCGATATTCCACGCGTGGTGTTCGCCACGAGTGGGCACGGGAGTGTATCGACTCCGGCCGGTATCCACGCGATGCTTAGGTCGATCGTGTTCCACGCGATCTCCCTCCTCATCGTCCGTACAACCTTTTTCTCCTGCTCCTCTTCTTCGGCCTCTTCTCATTCGTTCTCAGGCCTTATGCATGTTTCCTTCCGCCGAGGTAACTGCGCGCGCGAGGGGAAGAGGAGGAACTTCGAAACCTTACGGGAGGACGCTGTAACCGACCAATAGGGCAGATATTATCGAACGACGTACCCGCCGGTCCGCACTTTTGTCCCCACCGATGCGCGTTACTTGCCCACAGATCTTTACTTAAAAAATTTTTGGAAATTTTTTAAATAATTATTATAATATAATATTAATATGTTGAGTAGCGTTAGCGAGGGAGAGGCAAAGATGTAAAGAGACGGTGTGGTTTATGTGGTAAAACTGCGGATACTTGTTATTGGTAATTTATGCCGTCAGAGTTTATGTTCGAGAATTAGCGTGTAAGACGAGGAGCTCTTGAGTGTGCAAAAGACGAAAGCCGTACAGTGGAAATCAAATTATATTCTATTAATATGTTATAACAATATAATAAATTATATATTATTAAGCGCCATTATTCACGGGTGTTGAATATAATATGTCGATTATATTACATTATAGTATATTATTATGATACAATATATTACAATTAAGTTGTAATTTGGTGTGATATTGTAACAAAATTGGCTCGATAAATGGTCGAATCGTAATTCTCCTGATCGAACAAAACTTTTTTCCCCAGTCATATCCGTCGAGTCTGATGACTCAAAATTGCGTCACGGATGGAGAGTTATCAGCTTGATCGTTTCTCGGAAATTAGCCGACTATTTTATATCCTCTTGAAAAGTGTTGCCCGTGTTACTTGCGTAAACGAGACCTGTGCAGGATATTTCCAGCCATCCGGCCCGGGGACAATTCCCGAGAATCTTCGTCGTCGTCGTTGCGGTAGTCGGTTCGCGACACTCGAGCAATAATTAGAACGGCTTCGTTGTTAGCATGGAGATTCGTCGGCAAGGAACAGAGAGCGAACGGCGAGCGAGCGGGAGATTGAGGAGGCCGAAACATCTCGTAAAAGTGGCGTCGGAGCCCGAGAGTAAATTATACCGGGTCGATGCATAAGCGCGCGGCCGAGGAAGACACATAGAATAAACGATCGAAAAGTCGTTTCTTCCAACGTAAAAAAAATGTGTGTGTGGGGGGTTTTTTTTTTTTTAAACAGCCTAAAAGATATCTACGACGTAAAGATCGACAGTACCGAATTTTTGTCCGAGAGTCTTTGCGCTCCCCGACGTCCATTAAGGCGTCCTTGCGAATAGTGTTCACTTCGCATAAGTTTCAGAGAAATTATAGGGAATTGCAAACACTTCTTGATGGTATAAAATTCTGAAAAAAATCAACCATATTAAAGTTGCTGGAAATATTATTTTTGCATAATAACAATTCCAAAATGTTACTAACAAATTGATGAAAAATAAAATTGTTCAACAAATCTACGGAAAGCTAACTTTTTTTTAAAATGAATACGTGTGAATTTTTTCAGATTTAAAAATTCACTTTCATTGATTTTCTTCAGATTTCCATACCATCCAGAAGTGTCTGGCAATTCTCTCTCATTTCTCTGAAACTTATGGGAAGTGAACACCACTCGCAAGGACTACCTTAAGACACGTACGCGAGCGTCCGTCTCTTTGCCGGTAACTCATAATCTCTCCCCATAATTCTTTTTTTTTGTCTTTCTCTTACTTTCTCGCTCGTTATTTTAGCCGCCCGCCGGTTAGCGCTCGGGCGCGAGTCTGCGGATCGTTGGGTCGGCTTCCATCGGAGTTATGTACGGCCATCGTCATCGGCGCTCTACGCTATACGTGCGAGAAACCGAGACAGGAAAGTAGAGTGAGCGAGGCGAGGCGAGTCTATATGCACTCGTTCCTTCACCTTGCCCGTACCGGGTACAAGCACACGCTTCTTTTTCTTTCCTTCCCACCTTCCCTGCTTCGAGCTCCCCCCCCCCCCCCTCCCCTCCTCCCCCTTTGCCTGGTTCGACTCGTCTTCTGTATCTCTCTTTCTCTGCTGACGGCAACCTCGTTCTTCAGGTATCCCGGCGCTTTTAACGACTACCCGCAGCTCTCCTCGTACGGCCAGGCCAGCGCGTATCACCGGAGAGCACTGGCGGGGAATCCTCGTTCCCGAGACACGCGAGGAACCCTTTATTTTTTTATTTTTTTTCGGCCACCCGAAAATCGAGCCGGCGCTCGAGTGAGCTCGGAGCGAGATCTGGCACTGTACATCGGTATCGCATCGTCGCCGACGTTAATTTGCCGGTAGCGGGCGTCCGATAACCCGATCAGTAATTCAGACTTTCGAAGAAAAATTGGGCTCCGCCCGTTAGCGAACTTCGAGTGGTTCGGACAATGATGCAATGCGGTTTAAAAAATATGAAAAAATCCGTAGATGTACCTTGAATCGTGGGTTCTTTGGTGGGGTGAAAAAAAATTGTATATGGAGACGCGTATCGTTGTATTCGGATAAAAGGTTCTGCGAGATATCAAATTTTTATGACTTCCTGTAACTGTTCATGCTTCAGTTGGTATTTTTTTTTTTTAATTGTTCGACCAGTTCGAAAATATTAAAAAATTGGTTTTTCGCTTGGTTTTCCTAATCACAATATCTCGAAACTTTTCGTCTTCGTATCAGAAAATTTGTATCCGAATTATAAAAAAAATAAGAATATACGCATCACCGACTCGACCCAGCGTAGGCCTCGTACATGGCCGTGTCTGGTCGCATCACTGCAAACCTCGCTGGCGTTTCAGCAACGCTCCGGAATCTTCGAGCCCCGTCCGCGTTTATTCTATTTGCCACCGAGTCCCGACGAAGTTCGCTCGTTCGTTCGTCGGGTATGTGAATACACGCGAGAGCGCTCGACCGGACGAGATACCGAGGGCGCCCGCGAGCGTACCGAGAGTCGTGTCGAGTATCTCGAAGAGAGATGACTTTCTAGGTGGTACGAGGAGTGCGTAAGCGTTACCGACTGAGACTATGTACGACTCTCCCGTGCGTGGTACTACTTCCTATGGTCACATTTGTACTCGCAGTTAGTGGGCGAACGGGTACCAGATACGTACTCGTGTGCTACAGGATGATTCATAATTCTCGCGAATGGTCTATTACCGTCGAGGTCGGAAAAAAAAATCAGGCCTCCGAGTTTCGTAACTCCGCGCAAATGTCCGGCATAGAAAATAGTACAGTGTACCAAAAAAGTCACGATGATTTACAGATTTTTTTTGCCCCTGCACTCATCGAGGCATTACACGACCGGAAGTAGATATTTTTTAGGTGCCAGTAAAATCGATACGACGGGCTGCGAGCAACAAGTTCGACGAGGCTCTCTGTCGATGTACGAAGTATTATCGCAATTAAACATTAAAAGTCAACATTGAAAGTCAACATTGAGACTCAACATTGAGACTCAACATTGAGACTCAACATTGAGACTCAACATTGAGACTCAACATTGAGACTCAACATTGAGACTCAACATTGAGACTCAACATTGAGACTCAACATTGAGACTCAACATTGAGACTCAACATTGAGACTCAACATTGAGACTCAACATTGAGACTCAACATTGAGACTCAACATTGAGACTCAACATTGAGACTCAACATTGAGACTCAACATTGAGACTCAACATTGAGACTCAACATTGAGACTCAACATTGAGACTCAACATTGAGACTCAACATTGAGACTCAACATTGAGACTCAACATTGAGACTCAACATTGAGACTCAACATTGAGACTCAACATTGAGACTCAACATTGAGACTCAACATTGAAGCTCAACATTGAAACCCAACATTGAAACCCAACGTTGAAACCCAACGTTGAAACCCAACATTGAAACCCAACATTGAAACCCAACATTGAAACCCAACATTGAAACCCAACATTGAAACCCAACATTGAAACCCAACATTGAAACCCAACATTGAAACCCAACATTGAAACCCAACATTGCAACCCAACATTGAAACCCAACATTGAAACCCAACATTGAAACCCAACATTGAAACCCAACATTGAAACCCAACGTTAACTGCAAATATGCAATTAAAAGAATCCCAATAATTTCTGAAAGATCCTGTACACATATGTACTACCGTAACACAGGCTCGTGTCGGAGCTCTCGCATACGACAATAATCGTTCGAGAGCTCGCCTCGGTCGGGGCTCGTGCTCACGCTCACGAATACGTAAGTGGCGGAGGGAAGCGCGCACACACGGTTCGCCCGACGACGATAGTTCGTACGTGGCTCGAGTGCGTGTGCCCCCGCGATGCCCCGCTTCGTCGGCTGCGCTAGGCTTGTCGCCGACGATTATAAGAGAGGCTACCCGAAGGAACGAGGAAAGTACGACAGAGACAACGGATAGACGGAGGAAAAAAAAAGACGAAAAAAAAAAAACAACAAAAACTGTATACCAGAGGGGACACGAGAGAACGACGACGACGGGCATAAGCAGCGCGAGAAGCGAACTGAGTTACTCGGACCGCGCGGACAGACCTCTTCTCTGTCTCTCTCGAGGAGGTTCGAGTCTTCCACGGTTCGCGTTACTCTCCTCTCCGTCTGTCGCGCGATCCGCAGAAGCGGCGCGGAACGAGCCAGCCGTAGTCTCTCGTCTCCCTCGCGCGCGCGCCAGGCTAAGATGTGCATGTAACCGTGCACGAGCTCTCGAATAGCGCTTAACCGAAGCGGTGGATGTGCCTCGGCCGCGAGCTGAAACCGCGCGCCAGTGCGAAGGAGAGAGGTCGGGCGAGAGATGCAAAAATTCGCCTTGGAAGGACAGAGACGCAGCGGTGAGATCGTCACTGGGCACGGGGCGCGCGGGGCTGCCGGTTACGTTTTCAGAACGGTATAAGACACGAGTCATCGCAACTATTTCATACACCGGCCACTCTCTCGGGCTTCCGTCGTTGGAAGTTGCCAGCGGCTGCGAGAAACCGCGAACAAGCGCTTGTATCGCAACCCGTGTACACGTGTACGCGCGGCGGAGTTTACGTACGAGCGAGCGGCGTCGCGGCCGCCACGTTTGCCGCTGATGACTTCGAGGCTGGTCGGCCGAATCGCTGCTCGCACAGGGAGAACCTCCGCGACTCGGACGACGACACCTGACGCTCTGTCGGGAAAGAACGATCGCATCGGCGACTCGGGATTTACGGATGTCGGGATTGCATTTATAGCTGAAATTAACCGGAACGACCGACACGGACTGATAGAAATTAAACTCCGATAGCAAAGCCGGTTATTGTTGGACGAGATAAGATAAACTCAATGTAATCGGGCGACGTATATTTTGTATGTCCGAACACATTGTCGGTCATAAAATGATCCACTTCTTTTTTTACACTTGTAATAATAATTGTAATAGTTATTTTTATTATTATTATTAAATTATATTACATTGATTTTAAATTTACTTCTAATTTTTATTTTGTGTCCTTTACTGCTCGCTTTAACCACCCATTAATCATCGATTAATCACTTTTTATTGGGCATTACCCATTTATCATGGAATAAATAAATAAATAATTATTATTATATGTCATTTACTATAATTTCATTATTTCTTGTTCTCAAACTGTAATTGGGTTTTGACGGTGAAATATAACAGCAGCGAACATTTCCAACGATCCTGCCAAGGCGCATTTCTATACCTGATCGCAGCATCGAGCGAAATCGTCTCGCATTACGAGAGAAAAAAAAAAAAAAAAAAAAAAAAAAAAAAGCCCCTCGAATTACACGCGAATATACTCGTGGTGTACACGGTTTCTTTCTTTCGCTCCCGAGGATGCAGATACAGAGAGACATATAACCGCGCCGACGTCGAATGCACGGCAATGGTTGGGTTCGTGGCAAGGGATTAAAAATTTGAAAGCGAGTTACCTGGCCTCTCTTCCTCGGGGGCTTCGAGCCCCACCCTGTTGTACTTTCGTTCCGTACGTACCAACCTACCCACCACTGCGTGGCTGTGCGGCGACGTCTCACCTGTCGAAGCCCAGAACAGTAAGACGACGAGCCAACCGCTCGATTCTCGGCCGCCGAGCCTCTCTCGGCTTGCACTTACGTGGCTAAAACTCGCCCGTCGGAAAATACGCGAGAAGGGCGTTATGATTCACTATCGGTTCGCACGATGATTCACCCGACTTGCGACGACAGTCGGCTCTGCCTATGCGCGATACACCGCTCCACACTGTCCACGATAATCCGTGCGATTTCTTGAACGCTCTGAAACGAGGAAAACATCTCAATTCGTGCGTTCGAGGACACTTTAACTTGGCACCGATTCACCGCGCTAAAATATTCTTATGAATTAATTTCTTTTATATCTAAATCGCCATTGAATTTATATCTGGAAAAATAAGGATCGAAAACAATGAACGAATAAAAATGGGTCCAACAAAAATCCAATTTCATTTATTATTATTTTAATATATTTTTTATTATTTTTCATTACTGTCGTGTACATGTTCAGGAAGCCTAAAATAACCTTTTCGAGATACGTTATAGTATGTGTCACCGTGGCAAATCAATAAAATCCTAGAGTTCTCTAATTCGCGTTCCGTCCGTGTTAACTGCGAACTGCCTATCATATCGTCACGTGTCACGTGAGCTGAATCGAGAGAGGAGAAATAAAAAATAGATTCTCGTCATACGGGGACTTCGGTTATAAACGTCACTCATTGGACGATTTATTTGCGTCGACCTGCCGAGGGAGAACCGAGAGAAGATGAGCGTCATGGAGGCGACACTGAGCAGGCGGGTTTTGTTGCTCGGGGGATAAGGGAGCGAAGAGAAGCTTCTCGCTCGATAAACGACACTTCGAGCCCCCGCTGCCAACCCCCTTGGCTTGCGTTCTTTCTTTCTCGTTCAGTCGCGCCAACCCAGCGACCAACAACCAACCGCCCCGTTCCGTCCACAATACAGACGACTCGGCGAAGGAAGAACTACTCAATTCTTTGGATCAACGAGTTTGAACTTACGTTTGAACTCAGCTTTGAAATTAGGTTTAAACTCAGGTTAAACTCAGGTTTAAACGCAGATTTGATCTTGAGTTTGATCTTGAGTTAGATCTTGAGTTTGATCCTGAGTTTGATCCTGAGTTTGATCTTGGGGTTGATCTTGAGTTTAATCCTGAGTTTGATCTTGGGGTTGATCTTGAGTTTGATCTTGGGGTTGATCTTGGGGTTGATCTTGGGGTTGATCTTGGGGTTGATCTTGAGTTCGATCTTGGGTTCGATCTTGAGTTCGATCTTGGGTTCGATCTTGGGTTTGATCTTGGGTTTGATCTTGGGTTTGATCTTGGGTTTGATCTTGGGTTTGATCTTGAGTTTGATATTGAGTTTGATCTTGAGTTCGATCTTGGGTTTGATCTTGAGTTTGATATTGAGTTTGATCTTGAGTTCGATCTTGGGTTTGATCTTGGGTTTGATCTTGGGTTTGATCTTGGGTTTGATCTTGGGTTTGAACTTAGGTCTGGACTTAGGTCTGAATATAAGTTAAAACTTACGTTTAACCTGAAATTCGAAACAAAATTTGTGATGCTTTAAAAATGTTAATTTTATATGACCTCGCCAAGCATACCTCAAGTGTAGTGAGTGAATTTCCGAGGTCCATCTCCGATGGTATACAATTACATGCTTGTAGACTGTGGAAGACGTCGGCGACAATGGAAGCCCCCCACGAAAGTGGTACTGAAATTGATTATAGTGCACCATTCGCAGGGCTGGCGCAATGTTGTCGCCAATGAAACTATCAGCAACACTGTTATTACGTCGATTTCACCGTTAGACGCTTCTTGCGCCGTGCAACATCCACTTCGAGACATCACATACATTATATGGACTTACCGCGTACGACCATTGCGTGACGACTAGCCGCAATGCAACCGCTACTTCTATCGGGTTTACGGCGTCTGCGAGCCGGATCGATCCAACGATACTTAATCACTTTTATTATTCTATTCATTTTCCTCACGTGAGTTCTTTCGTGTCCAGGATTTTTTTCTCTCTCACATTTGAATTTTAAAAAAAGCTATTAGCCTATTGTTTTTTTGGCACATTATTTATTCCATAATTTACTACACACGTCAATGTGTACTACAGAATTTTTTTCATATTTTTCTATACTCAATAGCCTTGGTAAAAAAAAAATTCGTTCGACCCTGTTGTACGATCGGCGGCCATTTTTTACAGGATCGAATGTAGGGTCATTTCGAAGTTAAAAAAAATTTACGGAACATTTAAAACATTTTTTTTAGCGATACGACGCGACATTGATAGACCCGACAGATGGCGCAAAGTGCGAGAACCACGTGTGGTTAGGATAATTGGCAGGGTCGTTATAGTTCGGTCCTTCCTCGCCTCCTCGTCCTCCGTTCCTCTCGCGCGCCGATGGGCTTGCACGTGCTCGATGCACTTGATATAATTATAACAGAGTGATCGCTGCTACGGTTATCGACGAAAGAATGAGAGAGAGAGTGCGCGCGAGCGAGGACTGGCGAAGTGGGGGAGAATCGGGAGAAGAAAAAGACGCAATGGGCGTAGAAAAAAAGAAGAGTGGGGGGCGCGGAGGGGGAGGAGGCCAAGCACGACCCGTTGACCCCATCGCGTGCGTAATGGAACGTTCAACATTTGTACGCTCGAGTATGCAAGTTTTACACATAAATACATACACTTATCTATACACACACATATATATATATATGTGGGTATGTGTGTTTCGGTGTAAATATACATAAACGTGAAACTCGTTCGCCTCGCTCGTGAATCGTAACTGTTAAACATAAACGTAAATCTATATATATATATATATGTATGTATGTATGTATTTCCCCGACAATTCCTCTTTTGTCGAACGAATTTTACTCCGGAATTAAATTTCACGCTGACAAATAACTACGGACGAATTTACATTCTATTTATCGTCCTCTGTGCGCGAGGGCCGAGGGAGAAATACAAAATAGGTGGGATAAAAAAAGAGGAAAAAAAAAATTGTCAACCGAAGAGGTGATTTTATTGGCGCTGGAGCGTCGCTCGATTGACGTGAACGCGTGGCGAACGATCCACCGTGTTTGCCGTGATGAAAAATGATGATAACAATAATAACGATAATAAAACGAAATAAGTAAATTTTCGTGAATTTTCTTCTCGCGTATCTAATCTAAGCGGCCAGGGAGGAGAGACGATACAAAAAATAAATTGCTCATCCCCGTCGATAAAATTTCGATCTCGCTCGATCGGACTTCGAATTCATCCATTTATTTTTTTCTACATCAGAATGCTTTAAAAAAATCAGAATAATTTTCACACGTTCCAAATACCTTCCACAAAATTTAAAAAATTATAAATATTAATTTTGTTATTTGGGAAAATCACAATTTTCCCAAATAACAAACATTTTCCACAAAATCTGATTCCATGTAAAAAAAAAAAATGCACGTAACCCCCACAAATGCCCAAAAAAAGATGATACGTATATACGAAACCCCCTAACCCGCGCGGTCCCGGGCGCAGCGGGTGTCTCGTTAGTCCTCGGCGCATCGATACTCTCCGCCGAGAGTGCACTCGACTCGTCCGGTGGGTCATTCGGTTATTTATGGCCGGGATTCTCGTAGTCGATGTGTGTACGCTGCCTGACTGAGTACAACCCGTGCGGCGCGGGAGAGGGGGTGTGGCGGGGGAGGAGGGAGGGGGAGGAGGAGGATTGGGTTGGTTTGAGCGACGCCGGTGCAGCTTTTGCCGCAGGGGCTGGATAGAGGGAATCGGCAAAGGGATAGGGGCGCGGTGGAAGGTGGAAGTGTACAGAGTCTGCCTGTATATGAGCGTGTGTGTCCAGTTGTGTCCCACACGGGATGGAAAGAGAATTCGCGCGTGTATAACGAAGAGGGCGAAATTTCCACCCCCTCCCCTCGCCCCCTCCCCACCCGGCGGGCGCTGAGAGAGGAGGCGAAGGGAGTGAGAGGGAGCTGGAAAACAAACCCAACGCATTGGAGACGAGAAACGAGGGATTGAGAGAGAAAGCGTTGGAGGAGGGCTGGCCAAGCTTGTACCGCGTGTGCAGCGAAGTCTATAAAGGAGTGCTTTATTGATCTCAGTTTGAACGCGCAACGAGGATACCGATATAGCTATGGGCGAGTGTAGATATATCTTTAATGCCCTCCTATAAGTAGAGGTGCAATTTCTATGTATGTCTGTATATGTGTGTGTGTGTGTGTGTGTGTGCAACTGTGGTGAATAGTGGAGAAGCACACTGGAGAGCTTTTCCTCTCTTTCCGCGTTCTCGTTTATACTCCGCAACTGTGGATGTATCGCGGCGCGAGGGGTTTCCGCGTGTAGGTGAAACTACACGAGTCAGCCAGGTGAACTCTCCTGGCCCGGTGCGAGCGAGCGAGTTACGCAAAGGGCAGGCCGCACTTCGATTAACAAAGGGGATAACGGAGCGGGCTTGCAGCGAGCTCTGCGTTGAGATCTGCGGCCTCGTATTTCGACGAAGAGGGCCCGAGAGGGTGAAAAGTTA
Organism: Exephanes ischioxanthus; assembly: GCA_958510785.1. Taxonomy (NCBI): domain Eukaryota; kingdom Metazoa; phylum Arthropoda; class Insecta; order Hymenoptera; family Ichneumonidae; genus Exephanes; species Exephanes ischioxanthus. The sequence goes on along the minus strand of OY294023.1, from coordinate 10,700,309 downwards.
ACCCTGCGTGTGCACACTATATTTTCAGAGACACGGTGTGTACACTGGGTCTTTTAGGGAAGAGTCGGGTTTTCAATGTTTTCTAGGCTTCCAAAAAATCTGAAAAAAATCTGGGTTGCTTCTTGAAGTGTCCACGACATGGCCGAGAAGTTGACAAAGTCAAAGGTTTGAAACCGTTGTTGATAAAAATTTAAGCATAGACGAAAAAGCGGAAAAAAATGGGAGGTTCAAATTTCGACTGTTCCTTCAAAAACCCAGTGTACACGTGCAGGGTTAAGATTGGTGCTCGGACCTGAAAGAGGGGTATTATGTTATTAATTTCATGCAATTGTAAAAAAAAATATATAAAAAAAAAATCTGAAAAAAGTTTTTTTTATTGAAAAGTAGCAGTCATGAATATTGTATTCCGGCGCAAGGAGTTTCCGCGTGTAGATGAAACGACACGAGTCAGCTAGGTGAGGCCTCTTGGTGCGGTGCGAGCGAGTTACGCAAAGGGCACGCCGCACTTCGATTAACAGAGCCGATACGGTAGCGAGCTTGTGGCGAACTGCGACTTCGCAGCGCGGCTGAAGCTGCTCGCACACAGAACTACGTACGGAACACAGACGGGTCGTGCCGTATCCACACAGAGCCGTGAATGACTGATGCTCGCGTGTTGGTGTCCGATCTGGTCCGATCGACTCGTCTGTGTGACGGAAAACGGCAAACGTTGTTTTATGTGCGAGCACCTGAAGTAGTCCCGTGGGACGAGCCGGAGAGGAGGGCAATTAAGTTTGGTGCTCGGACCTGAGAAACTCGTTGTTATGCTATTAATTACATCAGATTATCAATTTTTTGGTAACAAAAAATTAAAAAATCGGCAAACAGTTTAAAAAAATGTATTTATTGAAAAACAGCAGTCATGAACGTTGTTGTACTCTGGGGCCCGGCATATCCGTTTGTAAGTGAAACTACACGAGTCGGCCAGGTGAACTCTTCTTGGCCCGGTGCTAGCGAGCGAGTTACGCAAAGAGCACGCCGCACTTCGATTAACAGAGGGAATATCGCAACGAGCTGCGTCGAGACCTTAACTTCGCAGATCGACGAAGTAGGCCCGGGGGGGGGGGGGGGGGGGGGGAATTAAGTTTGTTGCTCGGAGCTGCTCGACGGGTTATTAATTGCATGCCATTGTCAATTTTTTTCATTTTTGCAGACACTTTTTTCCTTTTTAAAATTAAAAAAAAAATGGAAAACTAGAAATCATTGACGTTGCCCTGTAAAAAAAAGATTGTGAGTAATTCGAATTGAGTGGGAAACTGTATTATCGTCGGGGATTAAAGGGTCGTATGGTTTTATTTTCTAACCCTTGATTACTTCGATACGAAAAATTGTTCGGTGTATATTTTTGCGCCTACAACTACGAAAAATTAAAGGTGAGAGACTACATTTTTTTATATTTGAGCTCATCGGTATATACGCGGTATATTTCGAGTATTTATCTTCCTTCAAATAAATTCTCGAGTTTCAACTTGTGGCTTTTTTTTATTTAAATTAACATAAAGAAAAATGTTATACGACGAATCTGAATTTCACGAAAATTGTCAAACCGCTGGAATGAGCGGATCGATTGTCTATTCGCGTACTCGGGGTTGCTGTGCGTCAGTTCCCCGAGTGAAGATTCGAATTTCTCAAAGATGCAAGGAGCCCGAAAGTCTCATCTTTCTCTCCCATCACGAGATAGAAATTCCTTCGCGCGTTGTGCTCCGCTCTACTCGCTGACTGTAGCATCTCCCGAGCCTCGATTACTCAAGAGCCTCTAATTATTCTCGCAATTACGACGCCGGCATCGTCGTCGTTGTCGAGTGCGAGGGCAGCGGTTCTGTAACTCGAACGTGGGACGACGACGATCCGACCGATCTTGCTCAAGCGCATGTGCCCTTTTTTATTTACTTATTTTTTTATTATAATTTTCTTCTTTAATCTATTCCTCTCTATACGTTGATCTCTTGTGTAACCACGAGTACGACGAACTAAATTAAATTGAAAGTGAAATTTAAATGAAATGCGAAATAATACATTTAAGGTCGTCCTTGCGAATAGAGTTCGCTTCGCATAAGTTTCTGAGAAATGAGAGGGAATTGCAAACACTTCTGAATGGTATAAAAATCTCAAAAAAAAATCAAGCGTATTAAAGGTGCTGAAATGATTAATTTTGTGGAACAATAATTCGAAAATGGTATTAAGAAATTGATGAAAAATAAAATTGTTAAAAAAATCTCCCGGTAACCAAACTTTTTTTAAATGAAAATAATTCGTTCAATTTTCTGAATACGTATGAATTTTTTAAGATTTTTTAATTCACTTTGAATTTTGTGACTTTCTACACATTATCCCATACAAAAAAAATGTTAAGTGAATTTAAAAATCTGAAAAAAATTCATACGTATTCAGAAAAATAAACGAATCGCTTTCATTAAAAAAGTTAGGTTTCCGGGAGATTTGTTGAACAATTTTATCTTTCATCAATTCGTTAGTGACATTTTGGAATTATTGTTATGCAAATTTAATCTTTTCAGTACCTTCAATATGTTTAATTCTTTTGAGATTTTTATACTATCCAGAAGTGTTTTTAAATTAGCAGAGTGGAAACAAAAATATATATGTGGATGTCCCGTTTGAGGTCCATGGTGTAGGTCACCGGGTCGATCGATGAGGGACGGCGTTAAGCCCTTTTCCTCTCCGCGAGAGGAAGAAACGATTTTTATACACCATCATTATTATTATTTAAATACAATCTACACAGAATCTTCGATATTCGCGCTAATTCCAAAACAAAAAAAAAAAATCTTTATGAAACCCGATCGCGTCAATCAAGGCTGGACGCGAGCGCGGTGCATGCGAGGCCGCGGACACACGATCTAGACCGTACTAACCGAGTTATCGGTGTATTTTTTTATCTCATTCCGCCGATCCCTGGATTTCCCTCTTCGGAAAACATTTTTAACGCCGGACCGGCTCGAAGTGAAACCCCCGTGGAATTTTTTTTTCTTTTATGGCATGTTCGATACATCAAAAAGGCCTTTAACATCGAAATACAATATTTTCGATATCTGAAACCATTTACCAATTTTTTTTTTATTACTTATTTTTTTTTTTAGTAATCTTTGCAGTGATTTTTTTTAAATGTATCGAACGATAGTTTTAAGACAGCACCGGCCATGTGCGAATTCCTTTAAGGTATCCAAGTACTGCATGGAAACGAGTTCTAAATTTTTACAATTGTTTACCCAAAATGTCGTGCATTTGTTAACAGCAACGGAAGTCGATTTCTATCACTGCATGGGTCCTCAATCAAGAAAACGATTGATAACGATGTTTTTGCAAATACATAAACTGATAAATGCAAACTTCCATTACGATACATTTTCGTTGAGTTTTTTCAAAGAGGAATCCTTATTTTTAAATCCGTTTCAATGTACCACGGCTAATTTTGATCCTCAAACGTTGCTCTAGAAATTCGCCGAGTGATTCTTTTTTGTAGTTTCGGCCAATTTGTTTATGGGAGAAAAATCCCGGAAATTTGCAATTACCACTTGTTGTTCTTACAAGACCATCGTCATTAATGTTTCTCTTGATCGAGGAAACATAAAGTAATACAAATCAGCCTCATTTACCGTCAATCAATGCATACAATTTTTGATAAAGATTTGTAAAAAATTAGCACTAATTTGACTAGTCTGTCACGCAGCAGCTACCTTAATGATACCGATCCCTTTGCCGTGCTTAGTTACGACGAGATCTCGAACAGTCATTCCTCCTACGTGCTTCCCGATTCGACCTGGGATATAAAGCGTCGAAGAAGGACGTATATATAGATATATATATGTATATATATATATCGTTGGCTCAGCGATCGTTGTCGCCATGGATACTATTGGCCCGAGCTCGAGAGAGAGAGCTACCGGACAGTATCAACGAATTGTCCCGTGTTCTGTTCTGTCCTACCTCATTCCACATCCCCGTCCTACGCCACCCCCTTTTCCGCACCTGTCCCCGATATATCTGCTCAACGATCCCCTCCGCAGCGTCCCGTGACGTCCTGTGTGTCTCTCACTATTTCTCCGACGTCAGACGAATATCGTTGTCGGATTATTACCGTTATTCGTCATTGCTCCGCTTGCGCTTCAAATTGAAATTTGAAAAATCGCGCCATTTTTTCTGACAAGAAAATTACAACAATAGGGATCAATCTGGGTCAAGGAACACATTTGTTTTTCATCATAAATTGCTCACATCTCCAATTGTCAAATTTATTTATTTATTTTTACAAAATTCCGCATTGGTAAGCTCATATAATAAAATAAGTACATAAATAATATTGAAAAATGAGGTCTGAGTCGTTAAAATCCACGCTTCGTACGAACCGGATGTAAGCATGCCTACTCGAGTGTCTACATTGATCAGTTAATTAATAAAAATTATACCCAGACACATTTGCTCTTATCAAAAATAGACATTAAATCATCCAGCCTCATCGGCACAGATTTGAATCGAAGAAAAAATTGTCCCCAACTTTAGTTTCAATATCACGACTCCTACAACACATTCTCCTCGCTTCGGATCAAGATTGGAACTCTGCGCTCGGAGGCCCCGTAAATTTCTTTCGATCGAGAAATTCCGTGTCTGTCTCTCGGTCCGTCTCTCGAGTGGTCACACGGCTCAGCCGGGCACGTCCCGCGATGACATCATCGCTCGTCTACGCCTTCTTAATAATAGGTGCGCTGCCGCGGGCAATCGCTATCCTCGATCTCTCCTCTCTCGGGGTCCGTTCGCCTCCTCGCGAGAACGGATCAGGCTCGGATAGTCTCAGACTCAATGTTTTTTTTTTTTTTTTTTTCCTTCAATCTCTCTCGCTCGGCTGGTATCTCCGGTCGTCTATCGCTGTACGGCACTAAACGATAGTCGGCCTACCCACACCTACGAGCGTATCTGTAACACCGCCGCGGCGCGGCGGCGGTGGCTCTCGCTGTGCAGTACCGAGAATCGTGTACATGTAACGACCTCATGGTATGCAATGGTGGCGTGTAGGAAACTCGAGGAATAAGAGCGGCCGAGTATGCGCGGCAGGGGAACGCCGACGTGGAAGCCCGGTCAGACCACGATTATACCTATCACGCGTGCGAGAATGCGAGCGCGGGGAGCACAAACTCCCGGACGCTCTCTCTCTCTTCCAAGGTGCCCTCCCCGGACAGTCCGGCCGGCTTCGGGATGGACGATGCGAACATCTCCCTCTTTCTCGGTACTTTGAGAATCTACGATCGCGGGAATTGAGAGAGGCTCTGGTATTAATAGATTTAGACTTGTGCGGCGACAGTTCCAGATCGATTAGAGGCTTCGGACCAAAATTCGATCTAAATAATAATGATAATAATGTATGTTATATTTCTTTTTCTTTCCGTTGGGTAGCTTCGTACTGCGTAATGGGCAAAACTTGTCCACGGATGCGCACAGTTTTACACTATATTCTTGTAAAAAGGGTCCCCTATAGAACATAATAAATAAATAAATAATAATGATAATAATGATGATAATGATTATAGTGAGCGATTAAACAAAAAAAAATTATTCGCGTACCTGTGCGAAATCTTTCTTTTTTTCCTCACGAATCTTTGAACTTTCAAGAACTTAGTTGACAAGCAACAAGGAACTCGTATATTTAGTCGAAAATACGTTAGTTCACGTGTTTGTCGGAACTCGAAAGACGCCATGGGACTTCGTCATCTCCGCCAATTGTTTAATCCCCCCTCCTGCTGCCCTTCCGCCCCTCCGGCGCTCTCGCTCCAATCGCTTAATCTCATTTGGCGATAGTTTCTCGACATTTTCGCCTCGGCAATGCAGACTCGGAACCGCGGCCTTGGAGGTGCGTAAATGCCAATCAAGGTATAAAAAACAAAAAAATGATCTAACCAATTAATTGCCCATTACACATTTTTTTCACCCTTTTTTTTTATCCTAAAGTAATAAAAGTTCCACGTGTCTGAGGAAAAAAAAACGCAATCATAAAAAAAAAAAAAATGAAAAAAAGAGTCCCTCACCCCCAATCAGGAAAAAAAGAACAAATAAAAACTGTTCGAAACAGGTTACGATGAACGTAGTCGGAAAATTTATGTGAGGCATTCGCGTCGAATTATTAGCTTTTTCCCCGTCCCAACGTTGTCTCTCGGCGGTGGCAGCGCGAAACCGGAAGTGCCTCGCGTTGCAGCGGGAGCGTGCAGCTAGACGATTCGGGACGACTCGGTCCCGAGCCGCGACCCGGGGGAAATGTGCGGGCGAAGGAAAGAGAAACGAGCGAGAATTGCAGTCAAAGAAGAGATAGAGAGAAAGCGGCAGAGGATAGAAAGAGTACGTTTCTCGTAGCGTAACGTTGCCGGCCGCTCGCGCTGGCGACGCCGTCGACACCGCACAACCCCTGGGCGTGTGCCCCCTTGCCCCCCCTCCCGCCAGTCCCCGCGGCCCCCGCCGAGCGGACAACGCGGCAGCGTCGGCGGCGGCTCTATCGCGTATGGCCGCGACCGCCTGAAATATCGAGCGCCTTCCTGCCACTCTCTCTTTCTCTCTCCTCTTTCTGCACCCCCTTCCACCCCCCTCGGCCCCCGGCCATGCTTCTGTCTCTCCTGCGCCATCCTCGGCCGCTCGCTCGCCATCTCAATTCTCCCTTTTTCTCTATCTTTCTCGGCTGTCGCTCTACGGACCGGCGAGCGGAGCGCGGAGAGGCAAAGAGAGAGATATTGCTTCCATAGCTCGGCGGAGCGGAGCGGAGGGAATCGCGTACACGAGGTTCTCCGGGCTTCGACGCCTACGCGCTTTGCCCCGCAGCTCGTGTGCACAGAGGCAATTACGAGATTGGGATATCTCTTGTTTTTGACGCTTTTTTTCGGCGGTGATGGATTATATTGGATGTTGAAAGGCAATCCGAAGGGTTTTTTTTTTTTTTTTTTTTTTTTTTTCTATGCGATTGTTCCGGAAGGGTTAATTGGGGATGGATGCTTCGGTGAGGCAGGTGACATTTGGTAGGGAGAATTTATTAATAAATTCGAGAGGGGGGAGATATTGACACGAGTATCGAAGGTATCGTGCAAATTTGGTGACGATTCGTAGATCCAGGGTCAAATTGCGGAAAAGAAAATTGATGCGGGGTAAAAATGAGACAAGTAGTCGGTCTTCTGTAATTAAAAAAAAAAATTGAAAGTGCCAATCGGTCCGGTGTTTTATGTAATTAAAAAAAGGGTACAAAAAATTAAAAAAAAATAAAAAAATCAAATTGAATCGCTAACCCTTTTGCGCTGCGGGTTCTTTCGAAGAGGTTAATTGCACGCACTATGATATTTCGTACAGTGAATTTATTAATAATTAGAAAGGGAGGGGAGGAAAAGTTGGAATTAAATATTACAGCACGAGTGTCGAGGTTTCGAAGGTATTGCACAAACATGGTAATGATTCTTAGTTCCAGCGTCAAGCTGCGCAGGTCAACATTGATAAAGAGCAAGAATGAAGCCAGCCACTCGGCCTGTTACCTAATAATTACATTTTATTTTTTTTTTTTTTATTCAAATTGACTCGTCAACCCTTCGCCGAGCGGTAAAAAAATGTTGCCGAAAACTCGGCTCCGAGGATTAATCAGTTCGCTTAATCGGCAGGATCGCCAGAGAGAAATCAGTCGATGGGGCAAGGGCATCGGCGACGCGTTCCCTTCCGACAAAGACTCCGAAAGAATTTCTTTTTTCGTCCGTCCGAGAGAGAGCGAGAGAGTCGAGAGGACAGCGATCCTGCGCGTCCGAACTCTCAGGGTTCGCGCATCGCGGAACGATCGAAAGCCTCCTCTCCTCCTCTCCCATCGCCGCGGCTCGTCCACCTTTGTTTTCTTCCTCTCTCGCCTTCCGAGCCGAACCGCGCAGCGCTAGAGATATCTGGCCAGCGAGCCTTCTCGCAACTCGTCCTACACACACACACACATGCATACATACATTCCCCTAAACATATACATATTTGCATATACATGGATATCCGCATATACATATAAATATCTGCACACATATGTGTATCCGCATACATATATACATATCTGCACATGTATGTGTATGCGCATACATATATACATATCTGCACACATATGTGTATCCGCATATACATATACAGTAGAACCCCGATTAACCGGAGTCAGATTAACCGGGAAGAGGATTAACGGTGCGTCTTCCGAGATTTTGTTTGTTTTATGCGCGGAGCAAACTAAAGTCACTGAGTACTTAAAAAAAAGAAGACTAGCTTACGTACTATTAATGAAAAAAAAAATATCCAAAGCTTTATATTCTAGTTCCCACTATTTAACAATTAAGTGCAAGTTCTACCAAATGTCATTGTAATTAGTCGAAATGAAGTTGTATCATTAGTTATTATTCACTTGTGTACTTTCGTTGTCTAGTTCGGATTATCCGGGGACTCTTCGGTCCCGAGCATCCCGGTTAATCGGGGTTCTACTGTACATATTTGCACATATATGTGTATCTGCATATAAATATACATATCATCTATGTGTATCTGTATACATATATCTGCACATACATGGGTAACCGTACGTATGTATATATGTATATCTGTACATGTATACCTGTATATATATATATATATATATATATATATATATATATATGGCCGTAGCGTGCGGCGATGAGATGGAAAGAAAGAAGAGAGTGGACGGAGCTTGCCCGAGGAGGAGAGGCGAGGGCATATAAAAGGAAGAGAAGGGAAGAAGAGAAGCGCTAGCGAGACGTACGGCGACCTTGCTGGAATGTCTCCTGGCGAGGTTCTCTCGCTATATCTTTCCTCTCGCTCGAGTCTCTTCCTCTTCTTCTTCTTTTCATCGCAGGTAGAGGCAGAACTTGCCGCGGCTGGGATCTCTCGAACGAACGGACATTCCGCGGACTGAACGAGCCGGAGGAGCCGCTCGATCGTCGTGTGTTCGACGAGGAGGACTCGCCGCTGGCGAGCCTCGCGGCTCGGACATCACCGTTGACCTGGCGATAGGCCGGAGCCTCGGTACTATTCCACGAGTCTCCTCGAACCTGGGTGTATAGATTAACGGACGCGCGTAGATGAGCGCCGTGCACGATGGACGCGACGGGCAGAGACGCGCGAACGGACGTCATCGGGCTGTCGAGGGATCATATTTGTTAGATGATTTTTTTACGAGCGAGGGAGCGAAGGTTCGAGGATAGAGAGAAGACGGATTTGTCGTAGGAGCGAAAATTTATTTGGCGGTGGGGAAAGAGCCGTGCGGGGTTTTTCTCGGACGCTGAAAAGGTCGAGGTGGAAATGTAGGAAATCTACTTATCGGCCATTTGGAAAGAACGTATTAATTTTTTTTAAATGAATTAAACCGCAAATGTAAAGCAACTTTGTAGAAGTGTTTGAAGCAGAGGAAAACAAATGATGGATGGATGGAAACGATGTATTTTTTTTTTTTTTTTTTTTGTCGAGGGATCATATTCGTTCGATGATTTTTTTATGAGAGAGCGAAGGTCGTGGGTCGAGACTTCGAGGATGGAGAGGAGACGGATTTGTTGTGGGAGCGAAAATTAATTTGGCGAAAATTAATTTGGCTTTTCGAGCGCGGAAAGGGTCAAGGTGGGAAGGTTGGGAAGGTAGGAGAGATGGGAAAGGTTCAAGGTGGAAAGGGATGTACTTATCGGTGATTTGGGAACGACGTACTGAATCTTTTTTTTTTTTTTTTTACTGGATTAAACTGAAAATGTAAAGCAACTTTAAAAGAGTCTTTGAACCAAACGAAAATAAATGATGGATTTTTTTTCTCAAGTTTCTCATCGTCAAAAAGACTGCTAAGTTTTGGCATTGCCGAATTTGTAAGGCTTCTTGTAGGGAAAGTTTTTGAATAAAAACAAATCTGACTTGTTTTTTATTGTCCCGCCGAATAAATTTTCCATTTGAGTCGCTGTTGCTCCGAAGTGTGGATTTTGAATCGAATTCTCGCGGGAGTTTCGCACGTATCCTTCGAACGAGACACCGGGGGGGGGGGGGGGGGGGGGGGGGGGGGGGGGGGGGGAGCTGAAATACCGGCAGGGCTTTAACGACCGCGCTACGCCATTAACGGCCTCGTAATATCGTTCCGCGAGGCTACCGGCCACTATACGCATTCAACTCTACAGCGAATGCAGCTTTACTCGTTGGACGTACAAGCTCTTATTCCAATCCTCTACACCCTGTATTCAAAACCAATTTCACAAAAAAAAAAGAAAAATCGATGTATTTCCGTTTCACGTAGGATTATCAATTCAATTGTATCGACGCACATTTGCCGAAAACTCACGTTTCGTGCATTTTTAATTCAACCCAAACCGCTCGTTCGAGCTCGATGGGTCTTGCATAATAATTTCGATAGAATAAAAAAAAATGATTTTATTCAACCAGAAATTAATTTCGTGTTTTTTCTCCTTTCTTTTTTTACGTATTAATTGTTATTGCGGATAATGATAATAATTATTCGGCTAGACTAAAGTTGCGCAGTGTATATGTAAAACATATGTTATATTCTAAAGCCATAAGAGGCAAGAATGGCTGAATAAATAAATACAAATAAATAGTAATAATAATTTATTTTTTTTTGTGTGATTTGTGACTAATTTAACAGGAAGTCGCGGGCACCCTCGAGGCTTGCCGAGATAGAATGCTGTATGCAGTTTAGTGTGGGTTAGATATGTATATAGGGGGGAAGCATGAGAGAAATCGATTCTTTTGAGGCCGAGCCAAGTTTCGTGAACGAGCACAGCCCCCAGGGAATCCAGTCGCGCAATTTCCTCGGTCTCTCTATCCGCTCTTTCGTTCGGATCTCCTTTCATCTACGAGGTGCCCGAACGCCGGAGGAAGGCCAGGGGGGGGGGGGAGCCCATGAGACGGGAGGAAAACGCGAGCTCGAAAGGAGAAAAGCGATGAAGCACAATGAGGAAGTACCGCACTTTAGTGCGCCGTTATATCTATATCATAAATCGTTCCGCTATGACTTTAATATAGAATCGATTACGATTATTCGAACTCGTTAACTTTTCATCGAATGAAGATTAATGAAAAAAAAAAAATTGTACGGAAATCAAAAATATTTTTTTTGCTACTTTTATTAATCTATTTGATGAATTTTTTACATTTAAAATAGCCAGATTAATCCTCATTGTTATAAATTATTTTTTATAATTTTAATACATCTTTGTTTATTTATTTTTAGTTTTTTATTACAACTTATTAATCGACCTTATCGATTGTTTTTCAATATTTCAAGCAGCCTGATTAATCCTCATCAGTATAATATTTTCTTTGATAAATATAAAAAAAGTCGTTTATTTTATTTTTCCCAAATTTTTCCCACTCACCCGACGCGGCGTGATTGAGTCCCTTCGCGAAACGGAAGTCCTCGGAACTCGCCGTCTCTCGTGCGCTGCTCGATTTCAGTCGCGAGATCGCGATGCCCGAGTCTTTCTCTCTTCTCTCGTCCCGCGAAATAAGGAACTCGTGAAAGATTAAAAAAAAAAAAACATATATAAAGAGACCCGTCTCGTTCGAATATCCTCGCGTATCCCTGCGCTCTGTCCCTCCGCCAAACTCGTTCGGCCGGTGTTGGCGGCCACCGCCTTCTCGGTTCTACCTTTTACCTTTTTTCCCCCCTCCCCCCCTTCGCTCCTCTATCTTTGTTTCTCCGTCGCTACCTCGCTTCGTCTCATGAAAAAAAAAACTTTTTATTTTTACCTCTGTCTTTCCCTCGTACGTCAGAGAGTGCAGTGTATATATATATATATATGCCCGTGCGTGTCGACTCGCGTGCGTGCCTCCGCGTGCGTTCGGATCGATTCGACCGGCAAAAATCGCTCGTTCCGTCGTCCCTGACGCGCGGCCACTGTCCCTCGTTGACGGACTCGGCAGCGGCAGAAAACTCGGTTGATTTAACAAGATTTTCGAAAGTCATCGCCTCTTTATCGCGTTACGTCGCTCTCTCACCGGCACGGTTGAATAATATTATTAATTGGTGAGAAAAATAATGACGAAAAAAAAAAAAATGCAATCGACTAAAACTTTTTCGCTATGTATCGGATAAAGATTGAAGGCGAGAGGCGCGCTCGTTTGACCTGCATTTTTTAATACTGTCCAGCGTATGATTAGTACTGACTAGCGTGCACACTGATAACAGTTCAGGAGATAACACGCTAGGGTGTAAACACACGCTGATCCCTTGCGTATCGACCCTTTCGAGACAACGTATCGCTTGCATGCAATTAATTTTAACGGTAAAAAAAATGAAAAATAAAAAACATTTATATAATTGCAGCGTGGAAAAAAAATCGGGAAAATATGAAATTCCATCGATATAATTGAAGCGTAGAAAAGTAACAAAAACATGACAAAATTCGTATCGTCATAAAAATTTTGGAGTTTTTTTATCGCACCGTTTAGAAGATAACGTGCTTCGGTTATAAACTATAAATCGTTACTTTGTTTTAAAAAAAATCCAACTTTTTTTTTCTCGGCGTTACTTTCTGCAATAACCTTTGTGAAAGTCTCAAAGAAAATTCGCCCTCGCGGCGAAGTGCGGCGGAAAAGGGGCAAACATGATTCAAGGTTAGGGCATAAAAAATAAATAAATGAAAACAACTTAAATTTTTTTTTTACACTCTAAATTCGCTCTCGTCCAAGGTTGCCTAACCGTAGCAGGAAAAAATGTTGCCACCGCGCTGGGAGAAGTGTTAAAAATTTATTAAAGGCTCCACGCGCGTGAAACGAACGGCCGAGATGAGATGACGATCTAGCGGAAGCGACAATTCTCATTTCCATCTCGCTCCTTCTCCTTTGTTTTCCGATTCCTTATATTTTTTTTTGTTCTCGTTTGTTACCCGAAGACTCTCGGCGACTCGCTCTGACGACTCGTTACGGCCTCGTGACCACCTACACCGGTACATTATATATAACAAATATCCCTATATATATATAGCGTGACTAAAATCGTAAGGGCGTATCTCCTGTGTATCAGCACGCGAGATACGCTCTTTTGGTTTTAAGCACGCTATATATATAGGTATTTTTCTGCACACGACCGCCACGAGGTGCCTCGCGCAGTCGGTATAGTCAACTATGGGCAACTATTCCGAGGCATTGGAGCGTTCCGGCGTTCCAAGAGTCGTTCGAAAGACACCTACGAGCGTGTCTTGAGTGCCGAAGGTCTCTCGGGTTCGTCGTCGTAGAGCCTGGAATCGGAAAAATTCTTTAACGTTGGACGAGCGGGAATATGCGAAGACTCGTATCCGACAATGGCGAACAAAGTTCATTCGCCCGCAGGTCAGACTACACTGTGTCCCCGTCATTTTACGTCTCAATCTTTGAGCCCTCTGCACGATAGCTCATTACAAATTCTCAAAGACATAAAAAAATGACTTTTTATGGGAGAACTTTTTTTTAATTTTCTTTTGCTTTTGTTTTGTTTTGTTTTTTTTTTGTATTGGGAGGGTGTTGACAAAAAGAACGAAAGATAAGTAACATATTAAGTAATAAATAAGTGCCAGAGCACTCCTTTTTTTTTTTTTTTTTTGCAAGCATATAATTATTTCATGTGAACACGTGATCAAATAATTATATAATATTTAACGCTACAACAATTTAATGCATACAACTTAATCCGCACCAAAACCACGGATATAAAAATAACAATGTAAAGTTACAAAATTCCGAAAGCGATTCGAATTCCTCGCAGCTTCTCATCTTATCGCGCAAGAACGTTGTTCCCTAAAAAAAAAAAAAAAAAAAAAAACAAAGTCTTCGAATCTAATACCATCTCGCATACCTCTATTAAATTCCCCACACACAGACGCACGCTTTGCCACTGGGCATCACAATGCCCAGTACTAAATATCGGGACCAAGTACCAATTAACGCCGCGAACCGCGATTAAATTCCGGTTCAGCTCCGCGAATATATAAAATCCAACTTATCGTCTCCGGTAATGCTTACACGATTCTTTATCGCGTCTAAAAATTCAGCGAGTATGTGGTAAGAATATTCTCGCACCGAGAACTCATCTCACTCCCGTAGCTTCCGCGGCTTCTCTCGAGGATTTCTCGTTTCGACCGGGTTAAAATATCTGCCGGGAACTCGGAGATTCCACCTCGGCTCGCTCCGCTTTTTTCCCCGCACACCTTGCGATACCGCTCGCCGCATCGCGCGATCCTTTCGCGTTTCCTCCGCCGCGCTCGCGCTCCAAATCTCGAATCGCGTATTATACACCAGCGCGTTTCTTCCTTCCCTCCCGCCCCTCCTCAGCCGCGATCTTTCGCTCCTCATCGCCCAGCGAATCTCTCCGAGCAACGGCGGCGATTACCGGTTTCCATTGGGCCTCTCGAAGAAGCAGCCACGAGGCTTCTTCTTCTTCGCCGCTTCGCTACTACTTTTTCGTTTCTTTTTCTTCTTCTTCGCTTCTTTTTCTTCTTCTTGTTCTTCTTCGCTTCTCCTTTTTCTTCTTCGGCTCTTCTACTTCTCACTGAGAAAAAGGATAGTATTTCCTAATATAACGAATAGCTCCGAGGGAGAACGTCTATATAGATAGTTTCTGATAATCTATGTTCAATAGGTCATACTATAATTATGGTCGCAACCATGATTTTCTGTCATTGTCGTAACTATAAAATGTAGACGTTCCCATGGTGTCCAGCGGTCCTTGAAGTCCTTGGATTCCTGGAGTTGTCCTTGAATTTTGCCTGACCTTGAAAAAGTCCTTCAACGTCCTTGAATTTCACCTAATGTCCTTGAATTTCTTATTTCCCCGAAAATTTGAGTTTGTTTAAAAATGTATATTTAGTTTAGTAAATGTTTTTGTCTTTTTTTTAAAATGAATTGCCACGTATTTCGACGTATTTTTTCCCCGCTGAACACGAATCCGCTGGCCTTTTTGGGGCTAAAGGACAGTGAGACATTTTATGCACTGAAAACAGTTTGCTCTAATGTGAAATCGCATTTTTGGGATTAAAATCTAAAATATTAGGCTTGGTGCAAAATGAACATCATATTTGTGATCAAGGGTTATTTATATATTATCTATATATATATGATATTTTTAATGGTTAAAAGTCAATATAGTTGCTTTTACTATGTAATTTTTTCTCGGTGCTTCTTCTTCGCCGCTTCGCTTCTTTTTCCTCCCCCTTTTACCGGAGCGGCGCAATGAGGCTCGCGCGCGCTAGGTAGTTAGTCGATGATGTCGAACGACGAAC
This sequence comes from Exephanes ischioxanthus, assembly GCA_958510785.1. Classification (NCBI taxonomy): domain Eukaryota; kingdom Metazoa; phylum Arthropoda; class Insecta; order Hymenoptera; family Ichneumonidae; genus Exephanes; species Exephanes ischioxanthus. Next base: position 10,685,016 of record OY294023.1, on the reverse strand, counting down.
GAGCGCGGCGAGTGAGCAAAAAAATAAAAAAATAATAATAATGGAAAGAGAGAAAGAAATTAAGAAAAAAAAGGGGCCGGGGAGCGTAGACGGTGGGAAGCATCGCTCCGTTGGCGCGTTCGACCCGCGCGTATTACATTCTAACGTGTTCGCTCATTCTCTCCTCATTCTTATCTCGCGAGTGTGGCTCTTGTGCGGCTCACGCGACGCTGCGCCGTCGAAAAGCCTCGGGGGTTTATACGTCTTCGACGCTCGCGAGGTATGATTCTCTCGAGTTGGAGGAAACTTGGAATATTTTTATTAGCGAATTTTTCTTTAATTAATTTTTTATGTGAATTAAAACGATTTGAGCCGCGGCGCTCCGGTCATGATGAGTAAAAGAACCGGATAGGGAACATTGCAGCAGGAATTTAAACTCAATCTTATTTTTGGACCTCATTCAATTTTTTTTTATTTTTGTTGCGTTAATTCATCCTCAAATTCTATCTCTCAAAAAACATCAATTTTCACCACAAATTAATCCTCAAATTTGAACTTCCATTTGTCCCCAATTTCGAGCCATTAATTTGATTGACCCCAAAAAATTCGAGCCATCGTTTATTGCTCTATTCGATATTCGGAAGCGAAAAAGGTGGTGAAACTCCTCCGCTGATCGATAGTGCGCGACCCCTCGTGCCTCTAATCCGTCCGATTGACGTACACGCACGTCCCCGATTACGAATTTTGATTTAAACCGCATCTGTTCCGGGAGCATGGAAGTGGAAACAGTTAGAAACACACGACAGCGCACTGACTGATGTATCGCGCGCCTGCAGCACGGTTACACGATTACAGTTCGGCTGCGAATCCCGCAGCACCTGCGGCGTCCGATCTAGCGTAGCCGGGCCGACACTGGCCAGACCCTGGCCACGGTTACGCCGGCTCGGGTACGCGGTCTGTCGGCAGCGACCGCGTCGCCTGCAAAACGCTGTAGTCTTACGGCGTTGGAACCTCCATGCACGTTCCTTCAATCGTGCGAGCTAGGCGTGATACGGCTCTCTGTCCAAAGAGACCTACGCTCGCCGACGTAGCTCGGGGGGACAGAACAAACTCGACAGTGCGGGCCAGATACAGGTCAGTTACGTAGCGGGAGCAACGACGCCCCGCTCTCTGGAACGTTAGACAAACGTCCAGGCTTACCGGTCGAGCAGGGCAGCACCGGTCAATAACAGTACCGTTGAGTAATTGATCGCCGATTTTGAGATAGGGATTTTTCCTCTCCGTACCCAAAGATAAATTGATATTTATCGTTAGGTACGTCCAGAGGAAACGATCACTGCTTTCGTTATTTTAAGTAGAATTTTTTTTTTTTTCGAGTGTAGGACCGAGCGCTGATTTCGTTACTTCAAGTAGATTTTTTATTAGAGCGATAGGTAAGTCCGCTCCCGGTTTTTGCATAGGGTAAATGGGTGAATATGGCACGGTCCATTTATCCCTGATTTACGTGCTCCTCGGGCTGGTCCGTATTGAACCACCATTGATTGTTTTTATTATTATATTAATATAAACAAACATTTAAGATTATCAGACGGTATAACAATAAAGCGGCCAATCCGGTATTTATCATCGTATCGGTAAATGATAATAAAAATAGTTGGTACTCGAAAATTGTATAGTGTAAAAAATGATGGTATTTAATATCCATCGTCATTGTCTTCATTATTATCTATGTTGACATCCCTAAAGTTTTTACTCGTCCAGGATAGAACAAAAATCGAAGCTTCACTTGAATTTCTACGTGTATGAAAATACTTGCCAGTGTCCTTTTTGTCATTTCACAACTGTCCTGTTTTCTCTGGGGGAAAAAAAAATACAAAATAAAAGTCCCATCGTTCCCTCCAAAAAATTCGGGCTCTGACGATTTTCCACGTAAAACCTGTTATCCATCACGGACGACAGGGAGCGCGCTGACGAGAATGACGAATCAGCCCGTCGACATTATCGAGAATGGTCGCGGTCGTTGTTAATTGCAAAGTTCGCCGATGGGCGACTCGCGGAGCCCGCGACGGGTACGTTGATTTTTCTTCTTTCATCCTCGACGACGAAACTCGAGCTCGCGCGAGCGGTTTCGACCCAGATATATCCGCTAAGGTACGTACGCGCGATCCGGTGTACGCAGCACTCCTTCGCTCGAATCGTCGTCCGAAGGTCGTCTCGGGCACGACGACGGTTTATTCTCTCGCCTCGCACTCCGCCAGTTCTCGCGCTGCGATTACGCGAGCCTGTGCGAACATTTTTTTTCCTCGCGACTTTCTCCCGCTCCAGTCGGACAGTTTTTTTTTTCTTTTTCTTTTTTAATCCAATGTCTTATGTCTTTTTTGTTTCTGTTGCAGGTGTGATGGGGCTTCGTGGTGCCAGAATCTACTATGAGCTAAGGCCACGTAACTAATTGTAAGTACATTAAAAAAAACCGTTTTCATTTATTCCATTTGAACCATAAATTATTATTAAAGAGTCAGTTTTGAAAAAAACTCTTCGGTACTACATAGTACACACCTCAAGTAGTATCTATGAATTATTTCCGAATTTTCTCGGCATGCTACCGGCCAGCCCACATCTCTATGCGAGCAAACAAACTCGTTTAGAGACGTAAGACCTTTTAAAAATACATTTAAAGTGTCAGTTTTGGAAAAAAACTCTTCCGTACTACATAGTAGATACCTCAAGTAGTATCTATGAATTATTTCCGAATTTTCTCGGCATGCTACCGGCCAGCCTACATCTCTATGCGAGCGAACAAACTCGTTTAGAGCCGTAAGACCCTTTAGAAATACATTTAAAGAGTCAGTTTTGGAAAAAAGTCTTCGGTACTACATAGTACATACCTCAAGTAGTATCTATGAATTATTTCAAAATTTTCTCGGCATGCTACCGGCCAGCCCACATCTCTATGCGAGCGAACACACTCGTTTAGAGCCGTAAGACCCTTTAAAAATACATTTGTTATTATTATCATTTTATCAATTTGTCGACTTTTTAATAATTTTCTTTATTGCCCTACCAACGTATCGAGTGCGAAAAAAAAAAATGTTCCCGAGTTTCCATTACCTTACTCCGTCCGGCAACGTTTCAATCCCACTCGCAGGCTCGGAGAAACTAAATAAATAAAATAAAATAAAAAACAAAATTCGACCACGAAACATTGCCCGATCGATTGTCATAGTCAAAACGTCTAATTGACGACTTTATCAAGTGCCCACAACAATTCTCCCGAGTTTCGAGTACTATTATCCGTGTTTCCCTCCGGCTACAGCAGCGTTCGTACATTTCTGGTCGCCTCTGCTGAACTTCGTCTCCGCGGCACTGAATACACGTCGAGCGTGCCTCGCTCGCGGTATAGCGAAGCTCGCGTAGGAGGCACACCGTTAACGTCTGCTGCTGCTGCGTCCACATATATATATATATATATACATATATCTATACATCTATATATATATAACGTGCAAAGAGAGAAGGGGCCGTATTCGTGCCGGTTAGAGAGAACCAGGGGATGGTTTTGCTCTGCTGGCTCTGTATTGATTGCTGCTCCTCCTCCCCTCGTCCTCTTCGTCCTTCGCTTCCGCCTGCACGCCACCGCCGCGCTTCGTCCGACCGCCGAGCAATTCTATCTCCCGTCTCTATTTCTCCTGTCCTGGCCAACGTCGCGACCAACGCTCTCTCGCTGCAGCTATACTGTCTCCCGGCAGCGAGAGAAGGACCGAGATGGGGAGAGAACGAGAGCTGGAAGAACGGCGATCCGCACCTCCTCGCCTCGAGAGTTACCAGAGAGTTCCCGTTTCCAGGTACCAACCTTCCTTGTCTCGGAGCTCTCCCACTCTCCCCATCGGTGATCCGACTCTCGATGTATATATATATCTCTATATATATCTATATATATAAATTTATGTATACATGTATATTTATATGTATGTATATATGTATATATAAATAGGAGCGAGAAGATATAATTCGTGCCGCAGAGGCTGGATCACTCGAAGAAAAGCGGAGATATCGACGGAATCACGTAACCGGAATGCACAATGCATGCATGATAGGTATATCGATGAATAATTGGATTTTGAGGGGGTTTGAGGTAGCTCCGGAGATTCGAGGGGGGGTTGGAAATATTAGGTACATTTGGGGTTGAATTTTAAGATCTTAGTTTGAGGTTAAGATCGCTCTTGGGATCGAACTTGAGATCGTTCTTGAGATCGAGATAAGATCGCTCTTGAGATCGAACTTAATTTCGTGCTTGAGTTGGATCTTAAGTTAGAGCTTAAGCCTGAAATCAAATTCGAACTTAAATCTGAATTCATATTCGATTGTAATTCGAGTTCGATCTGAAGTTCGAACTTAAGATCGAACTTAAGCATGACATCAAGTTCGAACTTGAGATAGATCTTTAGCGGGCGATCAAATTCGGGCCGAATTTCGATCTTATGTTTGATCTCAAGGGCGAACTTAAGTTCGAACGAACGTCTGGAAATTCGACCCTCAGGCAGTTTTGAGGTCGAGAAAATCGTCATGGCACTTTGCCTTCAAGAGACACGGTAGCGACTCGGCGCCAAGTACTTGAAAACAATATAATTTTAAGCGAGTCGCTACCAAGTAGTTATACTCGAATATGTCGGAAGTGGAATCTTTAAATCAATTTATGTTACGAGGAAAAAAGGAAGCATAATGGATGGATAGTAAAACGAGGGAGAACGAACGATGACGACTGTCCGGAGAAGATCTATTATTGTATCTTTCCTTGATGCATCCTTGATGATATGCCTTTTCGGACCAAATAAATCTTTATCTTATCTTGGACAAAAGAGTTTTGGAAATATACGATAATTTTGGGCAGTTTTCGGGTACAGAAAATCGTCATGTTGCAATATTAATATTATGCGGAAAAAGAAAGCATCATTTAAGGATGACAAAACTAGGAAGAACGCACGATGACAAATTTCCGGGAAAAAATCGATTATTGTGTCATTCCTTGGTGTTTCATATCCAAAGCCTTTTCGGAGCAACAAATCTTTATCTTATCTGCGCCACGAGGGTCGAAAATATTAGGTCAATTTGAGCAATTTTCAGGACGAGAAAATCGTCACGTCGCTTCGCAATATTCACGTTACGAGGAAAAAAGGAAGGATAATTGAATGATGACAAAGCGAGGAAGAACTGACGATGACGACTCTGCAGAGAGAATCTATTATTGTTTCTTTTCTTGGTGCATCACGCGCACAGCCTTTTCGGAGAAAATTAATATGTATCTTATCTTCGACAGAATGGTTACAAATTTCTCAATAAAAAAAAATTCTCGAACCAAAGTAATTAACCCCCCGCGAATATCATACAAATTCAGTGATCTTCCAGGAATAAAAAGTAAATAAAATTAATCACGTTTCGTAAAAAAAAAATAACAAAAACGAATAAAATCCTCCAGACTTATACTGCGGATATCGCGAGGAATATGTGATGTACGCGATTCTGGTCTGCTCATGGCCGTCGAACATAATGCCGAGTAAGAAATCGATGGTCGCGCGCCCGACCGGTGGGTCTATCCGTCTTTCTCTATTTCCTATCTCGGTCCCCCTTTGCGTTCGAAGCTTTTCTTCCTCTTCCTTTCGGCATCGTGTGCCGCACGGCCTGTTTCTCTCCTTCTTCCCCACGGTCGCTTCTTCCCCTCTCGCTGCTTTTCTCTTTTCAGCTCTTTTCCTCTTTCAGCGGAGTCAACCTGCCCCCCCCGCCCTAGTCCTCTCCCTCCATTTTATCGTCTTTCTCACTCGCTTCGTGCTTTTCTCATTCCCTCGAATTCAGCGATGGGCGGATACCTCGAGCGGCGGCAGAGCTCTCGGCCCGGCTGAGAGCCATGAAACTGCTCTCCGCGCGGTGGAGCAAGAGAGAAAATACGCGGAGCGAGTTCTGGCAAGCTAAAAGAAGGAAAACGGACGGGATCCGATATTGCGGAACTGGACGATTTCGCGTTGTGCTGCTGCTGCTGCATTGGCGAGAAATAGTTGAATTGGGAACGGGAATAGGGGAGAGGACTCGAATATGCTGTTATTAATTAACAACGGGGTGGTCGGACTTCCCTGTATGATGGAAGAAAGGAGAGTAACCGTTTCTTCGGTGTTTTATTACCTTAAGAGCCGAATGTGTACTCGCACGAATTTCCGATTTAAGTTGGAACTTGAATTTCCGGTCTGAGTTCGAACTTAACACCTTAAGTTCGAACTCAGATGAAGTACAACTAAGATGAATTTCCGGTTTAAGTTGGAACTTGAACTTCCGGTCCAAGCTCGAGGGTAGTCAGAAAACAAAGTTTGAGCATGAGATCGAGCTGGTTAACTACTTTTTACCGTCGAACGAATGTTTGAACGCCCAAAGCTCAAATTCAGATAAATCTCGACAGTACCGAATATAAAACTAATTGCAAGAAGATAATCGCTCATTTCACTTCCGCTCGGAGCGAAGTTTCGAGCGCTTAATCGTTTCGAAGTGTTCATATCTTCCACCCGATAAAAAACAACAAAAAGAAACGAGAGAACATTTTCCCCACGAACTTATCGCATCGTACATTCTGCATTAGTCACAAAAAAAAGAAAAAAAAAAAACGTGCGAATTAACAAGAAAGTGTAATGCTCGGAACGAATTAAAAAAAAAAAGGTAAATGAAGAAAATAAAGAATATTTCAATTTGAAGCAACATCATATCTTCGTAGTCACACACGCCTCGTCCCAAACAATGAAGCAACTCGAGCTCGAAGCGGAGGGCGCATTAGCGGAAGGAGGCTCGAAAAATTGTACACTTCGCGAGAATGGCCGAGCCGAGGCGCAGCTACAATAATAACAACAACGGGCGAGCAGGCAACGCGGGAGAGAAGGCTTTCAGACTCGTCGCTGCGCCTACGCGAGAGACTTCTAGTCCAGGCCTAGCCCAACCTCAACCAACGTTGTAACGATGTATATTTATACAACAGCTGTGTCCGTACGCGTTCGTCTGTGTGTGTGTGTCTGCGAGAGAAGCGAAGAGCGAGCAGATGGACGGAGAAAGTCGAAGGGAGAAGGAGAGCGAGGGAGTCGGCGGGCGGGAGGGAAGTTGTGCGCTGCCAGTCAGCTGATTGAAGCGCTGGAGGGGAGTCGATGGAGGGGAGGACGACCTTTATTTAAAGCGCCGGAGAGGAAGCTACACTCTCGTTCGACCCTCGCATATACGAAAACGTATATACATGTTTAAAAAAAAAAAACTTAACTACGTGGAAGATTATACATATATATGTATACATGCTCGAGTAAACGAGATAAATTATTTGTACCACTGACCCGTCGATAAAGTCCCGTCGCTTTTTACCGTCACCGCACACGCGAGTTTCGAAATTTTTACACCTCCCCGACCCGCAGCTTCGCGAGCTCGTAAACGAGCTTTGCCAACTAAACGGGCCGAACGTGCTCGCAATAAATGCCCGGGAAATTGGATCGAGATGGCCATCTGGCCTCCTCGACGAAATTTTCTGAATTACTCTGACTTTCCTTTCGTTTAAAAAAAGAAATGTATATTCTTATATATAATAAAGTTCGAAGGACATCCATGGGTTCCCAATGGCCGCTCGATTTTGGATTCCAGTGGGTCCCAATGAACGCTCGATTTCCGATTTTGAAAATGTCTCCTCGACATTTCTCGGTCCTGGCGAATAATCAGCTTATCATTGGCATGCCAGGAAAGGTTAGAATCACTCTCATATGCTATATTCTCGAGATTTCGACGTTCATAGCGTATGGGAGTGGAATCGGAAAATCCTAAATCACTTCCATATGTTATATTCTCGAGATTTCGGCATTCATAAGCACACGGAAGTGGAATTCGAAAATCGTAAATCACTCCCATAAGCTATATTCTCGAGGTTTCGGCTTTCATAGCGTATGGGAGTGAATTTCGAATAACCCAAATCCCATACAGCACACGGGAGTTAAATCCGAAAAACCTAAATTAATTCCATATGTTATATTCACGAGATTTCGTAGTTCATAGCATATAAGAATGAAATTTGAAAATCTTGAATAACTCCCATATTCTATATTCTCGAGATTTTGGCATTCATAGCAAATGAGAGTGAGTTTCGAAAAACCCAAATCACTTATAGCACACGGGAGTGGAATCCGAAAATCCTAAATCACTTCCATATGCTATATTCTCGAGATTACGTCGTTCATAGCATATAAGAGTGACATTTGAGCTTCAGGTGACCCATTTCCACACATCAAACGTAAAACTGGTACTTTTTTAGAAATTTTTTAAATTGACCATTTTCAGCATAGGGAATCCTATGTTAAATTTTGCGAAACGGCACTTTTTTTCAAAAAATTTCGAGACATCAAATCAAAACCTTCGCCATTGTTTTCAAGTGGCATATTTTCCATATACCACACATGCGTGGAATTTGATATTCGAATCGGAAGTAAGATTCGGTTCCTTAAGAATATGTTATCCGGCGATTGCGATTATTGAATCTATTATTATTATTATTATTATTCTATTGAGACGAAGCCGTTTTCTAACCGAGCTGTCACGGTATGATATTTGAAAATATTTAAATAACCGAGCGATGGCAATCTCATTGGATTGCTTCACTGCAGCATTTGTCATAATCTATTGTCAACAATAAATAACATACATAAGCGAATCTAGCGTCGGGCGCGGAGCACCCGATCGCTAGTATAGTTAATAAAAAATTAATAATTTATATATACTGTTACGTTTTCGTGGAATCAATAAAGCACGTATTAAGTTTTGGGGATATTATTAAGTACAATCGCAGCTAAATATCTCGAGCACAAACTGTCAACCGTCTGTTCTCTCTGAAAGTCTGATCAAGACTGTTGTCACCTGATGAATCGATAATCTGTCGGATTGTCATTTGTCATACCGAACTATTCCGGTCATCTATCTAATGTCGTGTGTCTCTGTCCATCCTCACCTCTATATTCGTTACAATATATATTTTTTTATGTTTAAATTAAGTGTTCCATAAAAAAAATGTGTGTTTATACTTTCAGGAGACTGGCATGGAGAAGGAGAACTCCGCGTCGGGCGGAGGTGGAGGTGGAGGCGAGACTACGGCAACGGCGGCGGGAGCAGGGGCCACCTCCGCCTCCGAGAAACTCCAGGCCGACCAGGCAAACCCTTTGCTCGATCCAAGCGCCCTGTTTGGTGGTAAGTACACTTTTTTCAAGTCCCATCCGTAAAATTTTATTACGTTCTAATAAAAAAAATTATTATAGGGTATAATTGATAAGACGATATAATTGATAATAGGGAAATAATTAATGGTAAAAGTGGCGAACGCCGACCACCGTTAGTGAATGATTTTGCCACATTAAAACGGGACGTTGTACTCGCAATGTTTACCCTGTATTGCATCCAGTGTCTACAATGCGCACGATTTGTGTGAGAACTAAGTTTTTATTAACTCGGAAGACTGCACGCGTTGGCGTAGATAAAGATAGTGCTTATAAACGCTCCGTGTGAGGATATGGGAGATAGTATAAATTGTAGGATGCGCCTGGCTGGCTTCGCTCGTAAATACGACCTTTAATTCACCGTGGCATGACGCGTTACGAGATGCTGTACGCGACTGGTCATCATTGGCCCCGGAGAAACTCGCTGCCTCTTCCTGTATAGTTTGTTTTTTCTATTTCTTTTAAATTCGCTCATTTGCCATTTCCCGTCGAGCCATTGCTTTCCCTTCTGATGTTCCAACGTCATCGAGAAATCGTTTCAGTGGCCAGTTCGAGTCTATATTTAAGTTGGAACTTAAATATAATCTTGGAGTTCCATCTTAAGTTCACGTTTAGGTTTAAACTTAAGTACAACATTCGATTCAAACTTAAGTACAAACTTGAGTTCAAACTTGAATTCAAACTGAAGTACAAAACTTGGATTCAAACTGAAGTACATAACTTGGATTCAAACTTGAGTGCAAACTTGGATTCAAATTTAAGTACAAACTTGAATTCAAACCTACGATCAACCCTAAAATCCGAGTCCAAACCGCGCAATTAATCAACCCTCATTGCCATCCCCTCGATCGATCCTCTCCCAACCGGAAGTCGTCAACGACCGTCGGGTACTTCCCGATCCTCCCATCCCACAATCTCATTTCAATTTCCACGCGCTTTCTCCCCACCCACCCTCACGCGTGTCACCTCGGCCTCGCGTAAAACCGACCGAGAGCCCAACTCGCGACAGAGACACAGAGACACCAACGTCCATAGCAACGCTTATACTTGGCCAAATGTTCCTCGGCGTTCGCCTAAACCGCATCTGCCGCTCGTTCGATCCGGCTCTCTCGCTCTCCGCTCTCCGCCTCTTCCTCTCTTCAACCCTTTCGCCTCTCCCCCATTTGCTCCTCTCCTTCGCTCCGCCACGCCAGAGACAGAGTTGGCTCTCGTTTTATTTCCATTCCGTCTCTTTCTCTCCTCCCCTCCTCACCTAGCGAACCACCAACACATCCACCGACCCGCAGCCTCGTACACGAAACGTGCGAGAGCTGCCCCGCAGCTCGAACCTGCCCGGCGACGAGACGCCGCTACGACATCCGCAGCATCCAGCCTTCAGCCATCGCTACCATGCACAGACCTCACCTACGTGCATGGACACAGAGAAACAGATAGACGAGAGAGAGAGAACCGTAGATAGCTTTGCTATACAGAAGCGCTTCACAGAGACTCGATGCTGCTCCTGCTCTTCATCCCCTGTACAAGCCCCTCCAGCTCTCCCGTCTTTCTCGCTTTCCCAGAGGCAATCGCGCTGCATCTATGCCGCTTTCCGTCTTTCTCTGCTCTTTTCCCTCCGAAGCCTTCTCCCCACCCCTTCCCCTCGCCCCCTCTATTTGCGGTATACCCGGAACCCGCTTTACCGCGTCTCTTTCGCTTTTCCGCTTCTACATCTCCGCGTATGTTTCGGAGGGGCGCTCCTCGTCGCTCCTGAGGGCTTCCGGCTCTGTCGGGTCAACGCTGGGTCGCGAGACCGGGGGGGGAGATGGGAGAGCGAAGTCACGGACGGACATAGGCGACGAGAGGCGCTGGCTCTGGCTCTCACTCTCTCTCTCTCTGGGTTGGTTCTGTATATTTATTGATTGCCACCTCAAACCATCCCGACCGGGGCCGACCGGGGGGAGAAGCCACCGAGCACGGAGTGGAGGATGCTGCGGCAGTTTCTCCCCTCGGCGGATCGTCCGACGAGCGTCACGAGCGTAGGACTGTCGCGCCCGAGCACGGAACACGTAGCTCCGGGAGGCGCGAGATGGCAATGCTCCGGGGTAGATTTTGGGGAACGAGGGGAGAGGAGAATGGAAGTGTAATCGTGATGCATTGTGAGGAGTCGGGAGGAAGCTCGGTTCTTGGGGGGGGGGGGGGGGGGGGGTCCTGTGGGGATGGGGATTCGTGGGGATGATGTTGGGATGCTGAGGGATTGCAGGAGGATCGGAGATGAAGATATCTTATCGGTTTTTTTTTACTAGGATTTTAAAAGTTTGTAGATATGTTTCTTTTTTCTGTGCAATAATTAATATTTTCGGTAACTTGGAAATCATTTTTTTGGGGGTGTTTTTAATTTGAGGAGGGGGCGGGTTTACCTCGAGATGGAAGTATAATCGTGATGCATTGAGAGGAGTTGGGAGGAGGCTTGGCTCTTGGATGGCTGCTCCGGGGGGGATACATGGGGGTTGATACACGGATACTTTATTACGATATATCCCAATCCTCCACAACTGAAAGTCTTTCGGAAATGTGTAATATCGTACAGTCCCGCATAAAAGGTCTGAAAGTCCGTCGGAAGGCAAAACCGACAACGTCGCTTTATTAAAAACACAAGCGTCGTCGCTTCACTCGTCACGAACTTTTTTCCCCGACACTTTATTTTCATTTTTTACCCTCGTCCGCGAAAGATCGCCGGTAATTAAGCTCGTGCCTTGTCAGGCGGATGATCAAAGGCTTCTCGCGGAGACAGCCAAAGGTATGAAATGAGGAACGATCCATAATCCCCCTCCCCCGCAAAAAAAGTTTCATCATAATCGGCATCTCAAACCCGCCTTACGAATCTCAAAATTTTATATCCCATCCGACCAACCCTTCTACATATATATATATATGTATATCCATCTAAGATGTATATTTCTTATTAAAAAAATTAATTCATTAGATAGAAATCGTTCTCGTTTCCAACAACAAAACCGACCCTACTATATATATATATATATATATATATATATATATATGTATATCCATCTAAGATGTATATTTCTTATTAAAAAAATTAATTCATTAGATAGAAATCGTTCTCGTTTCCAACAACAAAACCGACCCTACTATATATATATATATATTCAAGATATATATTTTTAAAAAATTGATTCATACAAAAAAATCGTTTTCGTTAAAAAAAAAAAAAATCCGCGAGTAACAGATTGCGACCTGATTATTTCAATCGAGATCCAATTTGATTCCGGCGAGGCTTTCTCCTTCGAGAGCAAAGCGACCAGTGCTTAGACACCCCCGCGTGTCTATATACACTGGACCACTATAGCCGACGTTATATACGGCTTTCCGTGATTCCACGGGACGACGCGAGAGAAGTGCCATCGGCACTCGGCGAGACGTACGACACTTCCTCGTGTAAACCAAATTAAACCGATTTGGAGTGGAGCCAGCAGCGAAAAGCTCGAGCAAGCCTCGTCTTATTCTCTTCCGTCTCTATCCTATCCCTCTCGCCGCCTCGCTGTACGTTCCTCCCCCGGAGAGACAGAACGACGGAGAGAACCATCGACATTCCGATCTCTCCGAGAGAACTCGCCATCTCGCTGCTCACCAACTTCGTCCGGGCTTTAATCCTTTCTCGCCGTCAGGTCTTGCCGCTTTCCCTCCCGGGAGAGAGTACCCGAACTCTTCGCGCACATCCTTCAACCTTGGCAGCGAACCGATGCCCGGGAAAATCTTCGACTCGCCGCTGTTTCAGGTACAATATTTCACTTCGTGCCAATTTGCTCTTCGGTTCATCTTGACCCTATGAAAAATTAAGGGAGATGCACTTCGTTTTTTTATTAAAACATTTTTTTTAGTCTCAACTTCCGGTCTCTAAGATTCTGATGAAAATCAAGATTCGAATAGAAGTGGTTTTTTGGTTTTTCTTGTTTAAATGAGTTTTTTTTTCACTTCCGGTTAGCGGTTCTTTTTCGTCGACTTCGTTTCTTATATTCTATTGTTTTAGTCTCAACTTCCGGTCACTAAGATTCTCATCAAGATTCGAAAAGAAGTTTTTTTTTGTTTTTCTTGTTCAAATGAGTTTTTTTATTTTAACTTCCGGTTAGTGGTTTTTTTTTTGTCACGTGACATTGTTGTTTGTTTCATTTAATTTCATTAATTGTTTTATTGAATGCGGTAGAAATTTTTTGTTTGGCCGTTCTTGGTAGAGAATTGAGCATAAAGACTCGAGAGTGGGAATATTATTCTCGGCTTTGGGACGCTTTTTTTTTGCTCCCCGAACTCGCGCACGTGTCTCTCACTCGCCGTTGGTCCGTCCGACGAATGCTATTTTCCTCACGCCTCCGAAGAAAATAGACCGTCGCACGTCGAGTGAGGCGTATGAGTATTTAACTCGGGGTCGAGACACGCTGCACTCGGTCAAACTCGGGTGCGACGAGAACGAACTGAATTTATTAGATTTTTATTAATGTTTCTTAAAATAAATAACCTCATCACTCAGCTGGATTTTGTTTGTCTGCCGCAGACAAAAATACGAGATCTTTAAACCTTCAACGGTCAAACCCTATTCAAATCTGTTTCGATAGAAACCATAAAAAATTCATCTTATGAATTTTAACAGCAAAAATATTTTATTTTTATGCGAAATTCGTTCAATTAGCTTAATATATTGCATTTTTTTAAATTCTCTAAGGCAATTCCACGATTGCGAAGAGAGAAATTCATATTTTTCTTAGCCAGCGCCAAAGGGTTGTTTAATTAACGTAAAAGTAAAACTATTCGCTTTCCACTTTAAAAAATTATTTTCCATACAAATTCACATTTTTTTTTTCTGCAGAGAAGAGTTATCGTTGGGCTCGATTGGTGTACGTCAAGTGACAATTTGAAAAAGCAAAAAAAAATTATATAAGTGTAGCTCTTGACCCTTTTTGCAGTCACAATTTATTTCAATTTTTCTTTTGCAGTCAGACAAAAAATAAAAATAAACACAACTTCGAACTGTTACCTCTTCGAAGTGAGTTGCATAAATCACCAAAACCACAGTTTGAGCTTCGTGATTTTTTTTTTCTCCGTGGAGAAAAGGGTTAAAAATCGTTGCTTGCACATCGTGTGCATACAACGTTGCAGCGAGTAGTTTTTCCGTGGAAAGCGAATGATTTTATTTTGCCCGAAGAGTCGGCATGGGAATTCGTAAATGGGAGATCCCTCTCGTGAACTCCCTGATGCAGGTTGCCGTCGAGTTTTCCTGGCTCCCTCACCCTCTCTCGGGTTGGCCTGGAACTCTTTCTCTCTCCTCGTGCGCTCCACCGCCCGCGGGTAGCTCGCAGAGAGACGAGCTTCCCGCGGGCCGCGGAGCAGACCGATCGATTTAATAATACGGCCATTTTCCATCCCCTCGCCGGACGAACCGAACGACATTCTCCATCCGCACCCTCGTTTGTCACGATCAGGCAACAGTGCAGTGTTTTTCTTACTCAAAAATCCCAACGGATACTTCCTAACGATCTTCGCAAAATCTACTTAAAAAATTACCACGAACGAGATAAAATTTTGAATTAATAACAACAAAAAAAATCATCTACCCACACTTGAGCAGACTTGGTTCAGCCTTGGCTCAATGATTTTTTTTTCTTACTCAAAAATCGCAACCGATACTTCTTAACGATATTCATCAAATTGACTCAGAAAATTACCTCGAAGGAGATAAAATTTTGAATAAAAAAAACCATCGATCCACACTTGAGCAGACTTGGTTCAGTCTTGGCTCAATGATTTTTTTCTTACTTAAAAACATTCAAAAAAGAGCAATTTAATAAAACAAATAACAATTTTTTTTGCTCACCTCGGAATCGACTGAAAATTTTGCTACCGTCTCCACGAGACTATTTCATTTTTTAAAATGTGTATACTTTTCCGAGAAACTTTTTTGTCTAAATTTCCAGTCTCGTCGACGAACAGATTCGTCCCGAAAACAAACAAAAAAATTGTCCCGATCTTAATTCCTCCCCGAGCGAAGTTCGTATTTCCTTCAAAGTTCATCGACCTCTCGAGAGTCCTTGCGAACTTCACCTCACCGCACTCGAAACTTTTTTTTCTCTCCAACTTCCTCCACGCTTCCTCATACCCGCTCAAAAAAAAAAAAAAAAAAAAAAAATAGAAATAAAAAAAAACAGACTGAAAATAAAAATCCCTAACGAATTAACCCGGTGACCCAGTTATCGATCACGCCGAGCGATCATAGACCCCAGTTCCCTCCACCGTGCACACACGCTCCACCTTCTATTTTTTCTTTTTTTTTTCCTCCCATTTTCCCCTTTGAAGTCGTCTCTTCCACCTTTGTATTTAGTGTTCTAATGGATGGATCTCTCCGCTGAACGGTTAAGTATCGTTATAGGGTGCCTCGCGCCCCTCGACACTTCATCTCCTCCAGGATACTTATATATACGCATATATACGTATATACATATATACACACACATATATCGTGTGACCAAAACCATAAGGGCGTATCTCGCATGCATACGCGCCCAACATACGCCCTAACGACTTTAGTCGCCCAGTCTCTACATATATCCATACACACATGTGTGTTGTACACACATATGTGTTATGGAGAGTTTAGACGGTGAGCATAGGGCGGGAGAGCGCGCGTGCACTTTCCACCCGTCGATTCCGTTTTCAGCTCGTCCCCGTCTTCGTCATCGAGTTCTTCCCTCCTTGTCGTCTCGTCTATCGTGATGCAACTTCTCCCGTGCCCCAATGGAACTACTATATATATAGATACGTGTTTATGTGTATATATATATGTATATATATAGGTGTTGAATAGAAATATGTGCATGGATCGCAACCATGAGCGACCGCAACTGCAACCCCTGCGCGTGCTTGTTCACTCAGCATACTCCGAGGGAGAGTTCCCTCGCTCGCATTTTCCTTCCCCCTCGTGCGATCGCATGCAAGCGCAATCTCGCCCAGCCGCATTCGCATGTACTTTCACCCTCGTGTTGTCGCATAAATTTATCTCTTCCTTATTCTATCAACCCCGTGGATTTGAGAAAAAAATTATTATGTATTTTTTTTTTTTTTTTTTCGTTTTAAAAGTGAATTAATTCTTTTTTTTTAAATAGTAATCCGTTGTGAAATTAGTGAGGAAGGAGCGTGGGAATTGAGAGGAAGTGAAGTCACACAAAGTTCAAGGTCTTTCGGTTGTTTTCGCTTCCTCATAGAGGAAACTTTGTTTTGGAGAATAACAAAATTAAGAGATTTTTTAAATCTGTTTATCGAAAGGATTTAACGAGGCGATGGGTTTATCTGACAAGTCCTTAATTTCACCCCGACAATTCCGCGGATAAAAAATTCGGAGCGAGGACGCCAAATTTGAATTAAAAAAAAAATCTAAAAAAAAAATCGCCCGATGTATTCGGGAGGCGGAGGAATACATAAGGTAAAAATTCATCGGCTCTCTCCTTGCACTCAGCAACGGCTCGGTTTTCGGAGAGTCACAAAAAAAAAAAAAAAAAAGTGAAACTGTATTATCGACGAATATTCTCCGGCGACCCTGAATTATTCCGTCGAAACTATCGTTATCGGTTTATCGATCGTATCTGCTTTTCCTCTCTCTTTCACTTTGCATCGCTATTGCTTCTGACGCTTCGTCGAAAAGAAAATTTGAATTAAAAAAAAATATATATGCATAAGTGTGTATATGCACATATATATCATATGACATGTGACAGAGCCGATTCAAGTTCAAGGTTCGACGTCCGGTATAAATTAAATGTCGAAGAGGGGGGAGGGAAACTCTCAATGCCACGCGGCCTTGACCAAGGCCACTGCTGCTGGCCGCGCGCGTCCGCGTCGGAAATCAACGGTATATTATACATAAGTATATATCGTTGACGTGAGCGAGAACGGCTCTATGTGTTTGCATGTGTGTCTGTGAACGCGCCCGATCGAGCAAACGGCAATTCGTCGTTTTCGTTACATATGTGTACATATACATATGTTATGTATATATATATATATACATACATACATGCAATCTCTGCACACATAATACAACACCGCGAACGCGAAAGAGAGAAAGAGTTTGTCGAATATTATTATTATTATTATAATAAAAGATCGATGGAATGGTGTCCGTGTAATCAATAATCATACAGTATCGATCTTTCGGTCGTTAACTTAATTCGAGGCGTATGCAAAAAAGGAGCCGGAAAGTATTTAATCTTTTGAATATCGTAGACTCGTCGAGCTGCATTCTAATTCGAGCGAACGATAAGGAATTGCGTACGCTGTGAAGAAAAGGGATTTCTGTATGAAAATTAATATACGGTATGCTCACCCGGTATAAGTGCCAATTTGGCTTTAAAGACAGAAATGTGTTTGGAGATCATATTAAAATAAATGAGGTAAAAAATTCTGGGAATTTCAGGCGCCCATTCTAAACGATTTTTCCCTCCAAAACGATTTTCAGCGATGTAGCTTTCGGAATGAATTTTTAGTTAATTTTTAAGTCGAAATAGGGGAGAGCGGGGCAAAATGGAACAGTGGGGCAAAACGGGTTAATGGGCGAAAACGCAATTTTTGTATAACTTTTGGATGGTGGCGGTAAGTGGGGCAAAACGGGATTGACAATCCGGATGTATCTTTGGGACAAAATGGGCATCCAAAATTTATTGGAAAATTGAGTTTTTGCCCGCAGTCCCACTGTCCCATTTTGCCCCACTCGCCCCTAAGCAAATTCTTCTTTTTTTTCGTTGCATTTTTTTAAAGCTGGTTTCGAATGTCCTTTAAGACGAATCGATTGCGCGAAAAAGAAAAGAAGAGTTTAAGAGGCTTGAATTCCATGCCGGAAACCTGAATCCACCGGATGTTATTTATACATTGGGTACATCGGTTCGGTGTTGGCTCGAGACGTGCCTCGGGCCGTCTCGCATCGGTCTTCCGGGTGCTCGTTAACTTGCACTTCCGGTTCTCATGGTCTCCCGGCGTCGCGGAGACCGCGCTAGCTCGCCCGCGACAACCGTTAAATCGTAACGCACCAATGACTCGCGAATACTCGTTTGCACTTGTAGTAGTTTCACTTTGTTTCGTACAAGCGATACTTGAGCGATGAGTAACTGTGCTGCGCACCGTTATTATTCACTCGGTTGTACAACCTATTTTCCGCGCCGCGTTTGTTACTTTGTCGGTAATTATAACGTTTGTCACATCGCAGTGACATAGACACGCTTTAGAGTTCCATAAACATAATATAATGGCTCATTCGCAAAACAAGCCGATTAAATGTCGCGCCTCTCGGATTTTCACTATCTTCACTATCGATGTAAACATTATTTTGCGACAAAAAAACTTTGAACAAAAATTTAAGAATTGCTTTTCGTGTGGTTAAGTTTGAACTTTGAATTTAACTTTAAACTTGAGCTCGGACTTAAGTTAAAAACAGATTAACCTTCACGGAGAAAGCGCAGGTTATTTTTTTTTTTTTATGCGTATAATAAACTTTTTATTACGCGCTATGTTGTTACTTTATCGGTAATTACAGCGCGCTTTAGAGTTCCATTAACACGATATAATGGCTCAATCGCAAAACTCAGCTGATAAAATGTTGCTCTTCGAATTTTTTACTATCTTCACTATAGGTGCGAACGTTATTCTGCAAAAAAAATGCGACGAAAAATGTAAGCATTTTTTCCGGCTGGTCAAGTTCGAACTTTGAAATTAACTTTAAACTCGAGTTTGGACATAAGTTAAAAACAAACGAACCCTGACCGGAAAACCGCAGTCTTTTTTTCACGAGTATAATGACTCTTTCGTTGTGCGCTATGTCGTTACTTTGTTGGCAATTACAACGTTAGTCACACCGCGGTGATATAGCCGCGCTTTAATGTTCCATAAACATACGATAATGAGTCGTTCGCGAATTGAACGATACAATTTTTCGCTTCTATCTTTCACTACCTTCTCTGTCAGTGCGAACATTCTTTTGCGAAAAACAACATCACAAAAATTTAAGCATTTTTTTCGAGTGATTAAGTTCGAATTTTGCAATTACCTTTAAGTTTTAGTTTGGACTTAACTTAAAAACAAACGAATCTTGACGAGAAAAGATTTTTTTTTTTTCATGAGTATAATCACCACTTCGTTATGCACAATTTATGTAACACATCGAGATGATGAAGATAAGAGGAACGTATAATAATTTTCAATCGTTAATTTTCCCCTATAGTTAACTGCGATAAATATTAACTGCAGGCTCTTAGTACGATGTACGAGTGGCCAGTATTTTCGTGCACATATTTCATCCCTCCAATAAAGATATTACGTCCCACTCCGATGATAAAGTGAAATGGGCGGAAGGGCTGTTATCATTTTTATTATTTTTATTACTATGATTATTATGATTATTACTCATGGATATTTTTGGACGCGTTTCTGTTGCAGCTTACTGGCCGAGGGGTGACAGCGCAGCGTCCTCGATCTTCGGCGGTATGCCAGGCGGTTATGGCCTCGGTGCTCATCACTTACCCTCAGCCTACGCGATATTGGGCCGAGGCGGGACGGCCCCGGGCTTCGGGGGCCACACACCGGCCTCCGCACCACCACCACCGCCCCCATACACCCATGGCAGCCTTGGCACCCTCAGTGTGGCCGCAAGCCAAGCTGCGAGCCTAGGTTATTATCGCTATATACATATATAAATGCGCTAGCAGGTTGTTGTGGCTCGGGCGCTCCGCGCCCTCGCTTATGGACTATGGAATTTAGAAACCGGAAATTCTAGATTTTCGGAGATCAACCGGAAATACGTCGCTTCCGGTTTGAAAATCTCATTTTTCGATCGGAAGTCACGTATTTCCGGTATGACGTGGCTTCCTCGTGAGAAATGCGGGTTTTCAAACCGGAAGTAACGTAATTCTAGTATTACGTCACTTCCGGTTTGAAAATCTCATTTGTCGACCGGAAGTCACATATTTCCGGCATGACTTAACTTCCGGTGGAAAAATACGGTTTTCAATCTGGAAGTGACGTATCTCCGGTCTGCCGTTACTTCCGGTTGAAAAATGAGGTTTTCAAGCCGAAAGTGACGTATTTCCGGTATGAGGTCACTTTTGGTCGAAAAATGAGAATTTCAAACCAGAAGCGATGTATCTCCGGTCTCCGTCACGTCCGGTTGAAAAATGAGATTTGCAAACCGGAAATGACGTATATTCGGAAAAAAACTATTTTTGCAACAAAAAATAAACGAAAAACTTGGAGCTTGATTTTTCAACTTTTTAATTCAGTGTTCAAAGATCGTTTGTTAATGAAAAAAAAATCAATTGTGTACATTTTTTGGGGTCGTTGGAGGACTTGTTTGTCGCTGTTACTGATTAAATGATTTGGCTATTAACGCTCCGAGAGCGATCTGATTTTGCGGAGTTGAAATTCGACCCACTGTCCCTCTGTCGCTCGACCTCTGTGTAATCCTAATGGGATCTCGGTATCCAAGAACGTCCCGAATCGAGTTTAACGTTCAAGTTGGTTTAAACCAGCGGACCCTTGCCGCGGGGACACAGATACGGCAAAAGGTAATTGGATCACGTGCGAATGCTAGAGCGGTTGTTTCAAACACCAAAGACCGCACACGCTTTACTTTAATTGCGTACATTACGAAAATGCTCGGTCGGTAATCGACACTGTTTTACTGTTTTGACCGAATCTCGTTCGAGCCCTTTAAATTTACTGTAATTGACTCCAGCGCGTAAATTACGGTCCGATCGGTTCGAGGCTTTTCGCAGCAAGTTGTATCGAGAGATGATGTATCGATTTTTTTATCATCAATAAATCAAGTTTCGTAATTATTGTGTTAATATATATATATATATTTTTTTTTGCAGGTATAAATCCAGCGAGCGCAGCTTGGTGGACAATGGCCTCACATCTGGCGGCTCAGGACTATCTGGCGAGGATACAAGGAGCCACTGGTCTACCGGGATTTCCACCCGGTGCCGAGAGCCTTTTGCCACCTTATCCTGCATCGCTACTTAACCCACCGTCCTTATCGTCCCACAAGTCCACTAAGTGTAAGTCTACGAGCTTTATCGACTCATCGAATCGACAATTATGTTTCATTACATGCGATGCAATCATACGGTTCGCGAACAATTGAATCGGACGCAGTACACACACGAAGATTTTGTTTACAATTTAAGGCTGATCTCGACGATTTCCGGCCGAGCGGTGCCTCTTTGTTTTTGCTTGAAATCGTCGAGTAGTCCAACCCGCTTTAAGGAGAATTGATTTTTTTTTTGTTGCTGAAAGCTAGTGGAGTTGTTTTCTTTTTCAGCTATAAAGCAACATCGATTCTATAATTTTTTTTTTCTGTCCCGTCAAATCACACTTTGTGGTAATTCGCTGATTTTTATTTCTTATTTCTTTTTGTCACGTTTTGTTTTTATTCGAATACTTTGAAACTTGCCTTGATAGCTTGCATTTTTTTTTTCGTGTGTCGTTGTTTCGATCAGTCGATTCTCCTTATCGCAACATGCGAGAAAGATTATCGTGCGTGTACGACGCGAGTCTGAGATTCGTCGAGAGAGGTGGCTCCGGCGTGCTCGCTAATTCCTTGTCTCAACCACAGCTAAGTCAAGCAAGAGTCACAAGACGTCTGCGAGCAGTAGTAATTCGGGAACGTCGAGTAGTCACACAAGCAGCTTAGCCGTTAGCCAGGCGCCCATCACATCTTCAACACATCACAGTACCTCGGCGAGCAGTACGCCAACCTCGCAGTCACAGAACGTCGTCAGGTAACGAATGCGCCTACAATATATTTCTTTATTTTTTACAACTCGTACAATATAAAAACAAACAAAAATCGAACAATTTTTTCATTGAGATCGTTAATTATTTACATGCCGCTATACAGCACTAGCCCTGCCAAGGAAGGAAGGTGATTACTCTTGAAACAATCCTTTACACCCGGAATAGTCCGTTGGCAATTCATTTAAAAAAAAAAAAAAAAAAAAAAAAAACTATTCCCTATCGTACTAATTTGATTTTTTATTTTTCAATGAAATAATCAAAAAATGTCGTACTCGTTTTACTTGACACTATTCGCTGAAAAGAGCTTAACATTTTTTCAAGTCTCAGCTAAAAGACGGGTTAAACCAGTCTACACTGTGAAAAAATGTACTTTGAAAATTAATTAACGTTAGTGGAACCTTTTTTACGTACAAGGTTTCTGAAATTTTAAACGCATGTGCGTTGCAATTTTACAGTAAAATTTGTATTGTTCATAACAGTTTTTTTTTTTTTAATTTTAGGCGAAAGATTTGTAATTTTAATATTTGGTATTTTTATTTTACGAAAAAGTACATTAACATTCAATTAATGTGAGTAATGTAAGCAGATTTCACGTTCCAGTACATTCAATTTACAATTTATGTTAAATTGGGGATCAGATTGCGAATGAAATAATTAAATATCAAATTTTTTCCATGGAATTGAAGTTTAATATGTTTTGTATTTTTTTTTTATTTCAGCGATCCTAGCAGTATATTAGGTGGTGTTCGCCTACCGCCGGACACGGAGATAATAAAGTACACGTCGAGTATAGTCGGGCCGAAGATACCTGGGACGACGAATCGCGGACGGAAGAAGACAATATCGTTGGATTCGCCGAGCGTGAGCGTTCATCCGCCGCCGATACAGGCGATGAGCGCCCATCAGACGAACACGACGACAACCTCGCTCATGATGGAGCCGCGGAAGTACAATCGTACGTCGGGCTCCCAGAACGAGACGAACGATTACAGGGACCCGGTGGATCGCGTCGAAGTGATAAAATTACCGGCGCACTCCACCAACGGCTCGGTACTCTCGGCACCGCCGATCTACACGACGAGCAACACGAGCGGCGGCAACGCGAACGACTCCGATGCGCCGCTCAATCTCTCGCTGAAACCCGCCTCGACGAGCAGCAATTCACCGATACCCGGCAGTCAACCCCTCAGTCAACTGAGCAATCTCAGCCAGTCCTTACTGACCTCCGACAGAACTTGTAAGAATGCAATGTTTTTTTTTTCTATTTTCTCCTAAACATTTTTTTTAATTGTACGCTCTGCATTGATCTCCGATTATTGGTTCCTCGGTATTAAAAAATACGATCGACAAGATCGTCGTATATTAAAGCCTGAAAACGAAAGTGAAAACGATGCTTCACATACTTTTTTTTGTCAAGACCTCAAGTCAAGTCAACTGAGCAATCTCAGACAGTCCTTACGGATATTTTATTCGATTTTTTTTCTTTTCTACAATTTTAAAAATAAAACTGTAGAAAATAAAATAAAAACTTTGAAGCTGAAACTCAAGAAAACGAAAGTTCGATGCTGCACATAAATTTGTAGATTTATATCCGTCACAGTATTGACGGAGCTCCGTGTGAATGTACCGAAGTCCTGAATTCATGCATCGAAGACAATTAAAAAAAAAGATTTTTGAGTAAGTGAATTTAATCGGAAGGTGTTACCGACAAATGATTTATAGTAGTTTATCCCTCTCGTTCAGCTCGAAGAAAGCCGGGCCCGAAGCCGAGAAGAGTGCCGCAAAATTCGGTACCGGTCTCGGCGTCGCCGAGCCCGTCGCTGGCGCAGCTCTTCGCGGCAGCGGATTCGCCGCAGAGGCCGAGCAGCGGCAGCGAGGAGAGCGAGAGCACGACGACGCATCACAAGGACGGCAGACCGAGGAATCTCGGTCGGGGTGTATCCAAACCGAAGAAAAACACCGTGGCGTCGTTGCTCGCCCAGAGCAGAGCACTGGGCATAAAACCTACGCCTACGCTCGATCCGAACGTACCGCTGTCGCATCAAGTCTCGTTGCTCAGGTCGAACATACTAGCGGCGCAGCTTCACGCCTCTGCTACCGGCCAGGGCGACGAGAAGAGTCAGGTAAAACGACAAAATAATTCTAATATTTTTGTGGAGAATTATATAATTTATTTTATTTTTTCTATAGTTATATAAAATAAAAAAATGTATGTAATTGTTTTTTTATGTTTTTATATATTATATTATTGATTATACAATTATATAATAATTAACAATTTGCGTTCGGTTTACTTATCGCGAAACGCTTAATTTTTATTTTTTTTTTTGCTCGTCTTCCCTTTCTATCGATTTACTTTCGGCCCTTGTCAATTGTTTTTTTTTTTTTTTCGTCGCTTTTGTTTTTTTTCCCCTCTTTGCCTCAAACTTCATTATCGATGGAATAATCTGTGCGTCAAGCGTTTATTTTCCGCACACTAATGGGGCAAAGAAACTGCTCGATCTCGAGCGAATCGTCTCGGGTCAGTTTTCACTTCAAGTTCATTTCACTCTTTCGTTTCGCTTAGTTTTGTTTCGTTCATTATTATTTCGCACTAAATTACGCTCCCCCAATAAAGCGTTCGTTGCAGGAGAAAATGAAGAACAAGCTGCTGGAGGCGTCAGGCGAGGAGAGCAACATGGACGTGACGAGCGAAAGCGGCAGCAACACAGACGTTGTTACGGACACGGACGAGGACAATGCCGAGGGCACACCGAGCGCCAAGAGAAGAAAGCTCAATCCGAGCGACAAGGATCTTCAGGTGCCACTGGAACGGGGCTGGAAGCGCGAGACTGTTATCAAGGGCCTCGGAAAGACCGGCGTAATCAAGGGCGATGTATCGTACTACAGTCCGTGCGGGAAAACTTTCAGGAGCAGTCCCGATTTACTGAAGGTCAGAATTCCCTAATACGCGATCATTTAATTCTCCTCCGTCGTGCGTCGTTTATTTAACTTCGCAACTTCGCAAATTCCATTCGAATTTGCAAAGAATTTCAGGATTAATTATTTTTTTTAAAATGTTTCGGAGATTAATTCTATTCGATTTTGCAAAGAATTTCTTGATACATTTTTTTTTCGTCCATTACAGTTTCTCGAGCAGCAGAACCCTGCCGAGTTGACGACAGCAAATTTTTCCTTCTCCTCACGACCGCTGGTCGGTGAGTTTCTCCAACCTACGATGGGCTTCGCCGAGGCCGAATTCGTACGACTGGGGTCCCAGGAAGTGGCGAGGCGACTGGAGGAGCTACGAGCGGCCGGTGGCTTCAGGGACGTCAGAGCCAACAATCAGTACGAGCGGGACAAACTCGCTTACGCGAAGAAACTCGCCAAGGAGGAAGCTCAGAGACACAAGGAGCAAGCCAGGTAATTTTTTTTTTTTCGTTAAAAAAATGCAATTTCGGTAAATAAAAAATGAAATTGCATGTGAAAATTTGGCAGACTGATAAAAGAACAAGAAAAAACGGAGCGTCAGGAGGCCGTGAGAAGGGAACGGGAGATCCGAAATCAGCAGCTTCTCGAGGTGAGTTACGAAACAAAAAAATCGCTTATTTCTTTTCTCTACATTAAAAAAAATATCTATACCTCACGTGTGTACTAAAAAAAACGCACACGTGGTTTGACTCCAATTCTCGTTGTTTCATTCACATATATAACGAACTACTTCTCTTTCTATTTGGGATTCCTATATATATATACATATATATACATATATACATTTTGTATTTTGTCCACCTGCCGTGCGTGTCGCATGCTCTCTGTGTGTGCCGTATTTATATACATATTTATACATATTATTCATACATTATATTTATATATATATTTTTCATGACACGCGTGGTGTTTGAAAAATTCGCACGAAAATTTTGGCTCGTATTCGGAGTTCGAACTTGGATAAATTTTGACTTCACGAATTTTTTTTTTACTTTTTTTTTAATAATAAAGTTCGAGGCTCGCAACTCGAAAATTACGAGCCGAATACAAATTTTGCCAACGAGAAAGTTTCATCGGACTTGAAACTCGAATCGAGTTTGTCACAAAATTTGTGGGCAAATTTTTCGACACCGGGTGTTTATTTGTATACATAACTATACATATATATTCTCCTTTTATAACTGATAGACGTCATGTATAATATAATACTATATAGCGACTGTTTTTTATACTCGCACACCTTCACTGCCTCCCCGAGCCTCGCTTCCATTTTCTTAACCCTTTAACATCCCGAAAAAGAGAAACCTCGTCTTTTTGTACCTTTGTGCCATGCAATCCGAGGACCAAAAATTACCAAAACTCTAATCACATTTAGAAGCTTAAATTCAGAAAAAATTAGTATTTTTCATAAATTCAGATTAAACTACCATAATTTTTTTTTTTTTCAAGTGTTTAGAAAAAAAAATTATTTTGGCAATTTTTATCCGAGGATGGAACCCGCCGACCAGAGACGCTAGCGATAGTGACAGGAGAGCCCAGCATGTCCTCCTATCTTTCTTATATCTTTCTCTCTCATAGCTGTACAGATATTGTATTTATTTTTCAAATATTTGTTTACAATCTTTTTTTCTTTTTTTGTTCATCGTTTTTTTTGTTTCTTTACATGATTTTGTTTTATCCTCGAAGAACGCCCCCGTGCCCTAAAAAACCCCAAGAACCCAATATTTTTTTTTTTTTTTTTTAACACTTTGTACGTTGAGAGCAACCAAACGCTGTCGTTTTGACAGAAAATGTGTGCCGATGCATCTACAGCTTTATATACATGACCATATGACGATGTATATAATATACAAATATCACTATAGCGTATATATTATTTTACATATATAAATATATATATATACATATATATATATATATATATATATATATTTATATCCGTACTCGGCAGACACGCGCCGAGTCGGATTTCGCTGATTGGTTTCCTATCGAGCGGACAGTAGAACCGGAAGCTTCGATAGAAATACATATATAGAGAAATGAGAATTGTCTGTGTGTGTGCGTGTGCGTGTGCTTGTGTGTGTGTGTGCGTGTGTGTGTGGGTGTTGTGTTAGAGAAGACAACAGCAGGACGGCGAGGCAACGACTCCGACGTCTACCAGCTCGTAACTCGAATTGCCCAACAGATCAATAACTCTTCTCTCTGTCCGACCTGTCTCGTTCGTTCCTCCATCGCCCTTCGGGTCTTTTGTCGTAGTTTTATCCGACTTAATATTTTCTTCTTTTTTCGCGACGGGAAGCTCAGCAATCCGACGGGACGAGTAATATTTATTTTGTTCGATTACGAAGTCCGTAGAATCGTGACAATTTTTATCGTGGACTTAGATTCGTTTGCAATGGATCGCTCACTGTGTTAATTCATCCATTTCCGTCGCTGGCTACAACGCGATGAATTTCCAATACAGTCGAGACGTATCACATACGTTCTTCTACTTTACTGAGTTCCTTAATTCACACGTTTCTGTCACTGACTGCATTCGAGATACATTCCAGAGAAAAATTCATAATATTTTCTATATCGTCACTTCCGGTTTGAAAATTTTTCGACCGAACCATTTTTTTAATGCTCGATTGAAGTATCGTTGAAAAAAATCCCTTCGACGTTGTTTTTTTTTTTAAGTTCCGTTTGGAAAGATTGGA
This sequence comes from Exephanes ischioxanthus, assembly GCA_958510785.1. Taxonomy (NCBI): domain Eukaryota; kingdom Metazoa; phylum Arthropoda; class Insecta; order Hymenoptera; family Ichneumonidae; genus Exephanes; species Exephanes ischioxanthus. The sequence goes on along the minus strand of OY294023.1, from coordinate 10,657,277 downwards.
TTTGTATTGGATTTTTTTTTGTTTCTAATGCAGTAGATAAAAAAAATTTACCGAAAGAGTTAATCCTTCAGAGCACAAATTTCGATCGCACGAGTTGACGAATTAAAACTTGAAAAAGATTTCGGGTGAAACGAGGAGTTTGGATAGTGAATGAGAACAGGGGGGAGTGGCAGAATGGAGAGAGGAGCGTGCTGGATGATTCACCGGGGTCGGTTCTCTAATCCGAGCATTGAAATCTCGATAACGAGTATCCGTCTCATCGATCGGTGGGTTGTATCCGCAAACGCGACAGCGACAGAGGCTGCGAGGGGTTGCGCGTTACAATGCACCAGAGGCGAAGCGCTACACTCACCAAAGCTGGGCATTCATACGATTAAAATTACCGACAGCCGTCACGAATTAATTGCTCTGTCCGCAATTATTTTCATACGGGATATCACAATCGTCCAGATTTTCTGCAGAATTCACGAGCAACGTTCGAATTATCGTCGATATCAATTTCAGTTTATTACAAAATTCATGAATTTACTGTCGAATCATAATTTTTTATAAACTCAATGTTTGCCCATCTATGGTTCTTCCGCGCGTCACTCACGCCCCCGAATGCTTAGGAAATCATGGAATTTCGGTGAAGCATTTACATTTCAGTAGTTCATCCCCGACCACCTTGTCGTTTCCCTCCACGCAAAATAAAAAATAAAAAATTAGCTGTGACAGAAAAACCACCCCCACACAGCCCCCGCACTCACTCGAATCTACAACGCCATCTATCGCACGAAAAAAAAAACACCCTCGCAACACACAAAGACAAAAATCCCCCGATCAAATTTCTCCAAGCACATGAGTATCCGGTAGGATAGAGGATTAGAGCCCAATATAAACTTAGAAACCAATAGAAACAAAACCCAGAAAAGCGCGAACCTAAAAAAAAAGAAACAATAGACAGATTAAAAAAATGTATTGGGATTGACCTTGGCGGCGTGGATGCGAAAACTGACGCAGGGTCGGAAGAGGCTGGCGTTCACGATCAAGCAGAAGATGAAGATAATCCAAGAGATCGAGAGGGGAAAGAGCAAGAGCGACGTGGCCCGTGAGCTGGGCCTGGCGAGCAGTACGGTGGCGACGATCTGGAAGAATCGGGTGAGCATCGCCGAGTCATGGAGAAATCGGGACGTGATGCAGAGCGTGGATTCCGGTGATTCGGATGGTTTGCCGACGAAAAAATCGGGGATCGGATCGATGCCGATAAATGCCCAAACGGCGCAGCCACCGTCGCTTCCGCCTCCGCTTCCGGCGGCTTCGATGGCGACGCCACCGGCGACTTCGCCGACCTCGTCGTCGATCGGCGTTGGAGCCCTCTCCACGACTTCCACCACGTGCTCGGTCACCCCGCCGGAAATGGCTGGAATGAATTTCGGTGCCACTTCCGGTACCGCGTGCCTTTCGATGATCGTACATCAAGCACAACAACAACAACAACAACAGCAACAACAGCAACAACAACAACAGCAACAACCACAACAACAACAACAACCACAACAACTACAACAACCACAACAACTACAACAACAACAACTGGACAACAACACCCAGCAGGCCCAGACCCAAACGCAAAATCAGGAAATGCTGGAGGTAAGATGTCGTTATCCCCACGAAAAAAAACACCCTCCGACCCCGACCACCCAGCCCTCGAGTGCCTGTCCAAGAGATTTTCTTCAGGGAATTATGAATCATACTCCTGGAGTTTGTGAAGCTTTTTGAGGCTTTTTTTAAAATGATGAACTGTGGAATTTGTATCCGGAGGACTTTAACAGCGAAGGGAAAGGGCCGTGTTGGGTTGATGAGAGATACGGACTGTGACGTTGTGGATGATGCTATATGAATTTTTGCAGGATTCTTAAGCTTTTTTTTTTTTTTTTTTGCACACTGAGGGTTTTGATGTGATGTTGAAAAAATGTGGACGCCAGGCAATGGAGGGGAAGACATTCAGATCAGAATGAATTTTTCATTTATTTTGCATTAATATTCGTAAATTTTGACGTGAATTAGTAATTCGAGAAGCATCGTTTACAGTGTCACGGTCGATCTTTAATCTTCTCAACACCGACCGCGACACCCCGTTCGTCCAATCTCTCGAAAAAAAAGCCCGAGCATCCTTCGCCCACGGAGCCGAGTCTCACATTCCCGAACGACTGATCCTGACGACAAAAAAAAAGAACAAAAAAAAAAGTACCACCGTACACATGTGTCTAGCTGAAGTAGAGAAATTACGTAGTTTGCGACGAGAAATCCTCGAGAAAGGTAGACCGACACCGTCTCTTTTCTCGTCGACTATCCCCGCATTAGACCACATACCTAGTCGAAGAATTCGCTTGGCTGTGCGAGGCAAATGAATTGTTCAATATAAATTTTTTTCTTTCTTTTATTTTTATTTTTATATATATTTTTTTTCTATAAAAAAAGAAAATGAAAAATCTATCACGAGACGGTCGTGGTTCGAGTCGATAACCCCGAAGCTTCCAGACTCGTCTCAGAGATGAAACACACGTACGCGCACACGACACACAAACACCAGCTCTCCGACACCGTCGAGTCGAAACGAAAGAGAATTAAAAAAAAATTGTTATATATATACATAAAAGAAACAAAAGAAAAAAAATTGAAATGGGGATGTCGATACTTTATATCGTGCAGCTCGAGCTCGCTTTAAAAAAAAAAAAAAAAAAAAAAAAAAACAAAACGGCTGCTGCGAGAGGCAGAATTGTCGTCCCGGCAATAAACGAGGGAGAGAAAGTATAGAGAAAGAATTGATGGGTACAGTCGAAAAAAAAACAAAAAAAAAATAATATACATATGGAAAAAAAAGAAATGCTGACGTTCGTAGGGGTAGTTACGATAATACCATCTGCCGCAATACTATCCTGTGCCTAGCTTCTCCTGTCACTATATATAACAGCTAGCTAAAATAATAATAATAATAATAATCATAATAATAATTTTATCCAGCATGCAAATGTTTTTTGAAGTATCTCTTTGACGAGAGCCAAGTATACAACATTTTTACATTTACATACTATACTGCTACTACTGTTAATTTGTTTTTTTTTATTCCATTATTACATGGACATTAAATATACTATTCGCGTTGACGTTTAATTATAAATCTTATTCAATCTCAATTTCTATACGTTTAATAAATTAATGTAATTATTAATGTTAATTCTTCTACTATGATCGATGGCTACATTTTACTATCTATCTATCATATTTTTTTTATTTTTATTTTTATTTATCATATGCTTAAGGCGAGATTATCATTCACGATACAATATGTGCATACACTTGCCGATCATTGCTTGGCCCTTGCATGGACGCTCTTCGCTTCATTATTTAAATAACATCTTCGAATTATTTATTATTACTATTATTATTATCATTATTATTATTATTATTATTGTTCGAACGAAAACAAAAATTTCTTCGTGTTTCAGTGTTTATAGTGCGTATCTATGATTTTTTTTGTTGTCCCAAAGTTCCCTCACGATATTCTTCTATTCATTACATTTACATCATTCTTATTCGTACTTTTCTTCTTCTACTGCGTGGGTTTATCATCTTCTGGTTTTTCTTTATTAATGATATTAATATTCCACGATTTTTCTTTTTTCTTTCTTTCACTATATTGGGAAGTAAGCTACTAAGCTGTTTACATACTTTGCTTGGCCTATCTATCTTTGTCTATTCACTCGAAAACGCTAGTTTTCACAATTTTCCGTATTATGCATGAAATTCTTTTTTTATACAAGGTCAAGTATTCAATTGAAATTTTTTTATAAGATTTCTTTATTATTGGTATAAAGAGAAAAAAAAATTGAATGTGCGTACCACGATTAATCGTACGACACTCGTTGTTTAAAGATGCGTGTCACGTTAAACTGTTTTTATTTTTATTTTCATGACGAATATAACTCACGTGACAACGTGCTATCGATATTATTTATTATTTTAGTCATCTCATCGCATCGAATCGTGGTTTTCGTTTGTCGGGAGGATTGAGCGTTGCAGACAAGATTAAAGAAAGGGACGCAAAATTAAACAATTATTTTTGCAACCTTCCAATGGACGAACGAAAAATTGATAATTATATTTTAAACCTACTCTCATTAATTTTTGCTGAAGTCACATTAGGAGTTTCAATCAATTCCAATTCACGTCGGTTGTCCAATGGAAAATTGTCCATTTTTAATTTTTAAATTTTACTTCTCCAATTTGTGTACTCTGCACAGTTCAATTTTCCTAAAAGTAAAAAAGCGTCCTTACGTTCTATTTTTCTGTTCCAGTGATAGAAAATTATGATTTAAATTTTTTTCATCGTAACTGTCTTATCTCGCGAATAAAAAAAATGAAAACGATGGAATATCAAAACTTGTCTAAAAAACTTTGTCTGCAAAACGATTAGTTCCTAGAGTAGAGCTTTATTTTTCTTCGCCTCTGGTTTCACTCGTGAAACAATAGTCGCTTTACCTTCATATAAGAAGCTTCACGAATGGTTAGGAAAATAAAAAAAAAATCGGCAACAGTAAGAAGAACGAAACAAAAAAAAAAAATAGAAAAAAAATAATTTTTGAAGACAATTTGTTAGGCCTCATTTCGAGTTGGCGATCGAACCGCACGAATCTAAACTCTCGACTTCTCGTATCCGCGCGAGCTTTCAGCTTACCAGGCACACAGCACAATTTACGAAAAAAAGAAAAAATCAAATTAAAAAAAAATAATAGCTTCAACAAAATTAGTGGCAAGTATGAACCAGGTAAAAATTCGACGAGAAGCTCGCTCCATTAAAATTTTTTATTTCAATCGCAATTATAAAACAAAAATATATATATATATATATATATGCGTTAAATTGTTTTTAACGTTTTTTTCTCTTGGTTGATAATTGCCATGCTTTCTCCATCACAAATTTAACTTTTGATCATTTTTTTTACCACGATCGTCTAAATTAAAGTAGCAAAAAAAAGATGTATATGTTTTTAAAAATGCAATAAAAAGATCAAACGAATACGATTTACTGTGAGTTTGACATATGCGCAGGCTCGGAAAAAACGTCAGGAGGAAGTGGAGAAGATCCGGATGGAGGAGCAGCAACGGAAGCAACAGGTAAAAAAACCGAAATACGAAGAATTTTTTTTATTATCTTTCGTCTTTCCTCGGATTTTTTCGTTCTTCTTTTCTTGTTAATCTAACAAAAATCCTTGATTCCTTTCAGGAACGAGAGCTTAAGAGGCAGCAGGCAGTTATGCTTAAGGAACAGGTGAGCTTAGCACAGAATTATAAAGATTTAATGACTGCGCCGCTCGAGGTAGATTGCAGTGTGTTCGTAGATAGGTGTTGCTTCTATTAATTCGTGATTTTGTCTACGTACGTTCGAGTTATATCTCTGGACCGGAAACTACGGCTTTGAATAATGTAGAATTATCTTTGTCGGGCAACAGGTTCACTGTCTTAGGCGTTCTTGGTAAAAAAAGAATATTTCAATAATTTTTCGAATAAACCTTTCGTAAATATCGTGGATAAATTTCAAGCGAGATAAGCACAAATATTTGTTAAAACGAATCTAGTGGCAAGTTCGAAGGTTAACATTTTTTTTTTTTTAATGTGCATGAGTCGCGGGACCTTTTTGAAAATTCGGAGACACACTGTAGAGCATTCACTTTGATTAGAACATTTAAAAAAATAATGAGACCATATATTTTTAATTTTTTAAATAATGGGACAATTTATATAAAATTTTTTTTAAATAATAGCCCAATCAAAATTTAGAGAGACTAAAAGTTTTCGGTGTCTCCGAGAGCAGTGAACCTGTAAATGGCATCAAATTTTTCATCGTGAATCGAGGTGGTTCCTTCCATTCTCGTTTATTCGACAATAAATTTCTCTGTCTACGTTTGTGTCGTCAATAATGTAATGCTTCATACTTTTGTGCTGTAATTCGTATTAAGTTTTGTACAAGTTTGTTCGTACTCGATTGCAGTACGCAGGATTTGTGGGGATGAGTTTAGTTGTTACTAGGATTTTTTTCTTATACAATATTGTTACGAAAAAGCAACAGGTCTGCGAAAGGAGAAGAGAAAAAAATGGGGCAAAGACGTAAAAAGAGTGAAAGATTATTAGTTTGCTCGTGACGAAAGTTTGAGGTTTGAGCACTGGTGGACTGGATGTGTTTTGTGCTGCAGATGTACATGCAGGAGCTCAGCAAGCAGCGCGAGATGCTCTACACCGTCGAGCTGGTATGTCTCATACCCAATCTAGCACAAAAAAAAAAAAAAAAAAAATTAAAACACACCAAACTCAATACTAACTCGATGTCGTTGTTAGTTTTCAATATCTCTAAGCGTTATTCCTCGACAACGACTCGCACTAATTCCTGCTAATAAAACAATTAAAACAAGTAGGACAATAAAAACGATTGTGAGACGTTAGAATCGATTTTTAGTGCCCTCGTCGCTTGGCCTTCTATCTTACATGTCTTACGCTATCGCTTCTACTCCTCTCTCCATCTAATCTATCAATTCTAAAGTATAAGTTGAAAAAAATACATGTATGTCATTTTTTTATTCGATCGGCGAGATCAATTTCTTGTTTTTAATTCCATTTCGCGCCTATTAGATTGGCGCTAGTTCTGTCTTTGAGAAGAATTGAGTGGTACGGACGAGACTTATTAGCATTTCAAAATAGAAATATCGTGTTTCTCTTTGGATAGCCTGTACAATAATTTTTCAATTTTTTTTACTCGTTCGACTTCAAAACTCACTGAAGTTGAAAAATAATTATAAAATACGTTTCGTCAATTCGAATTTCTGAATTTGCAAGACTCGGTCGAGACATTTTCTTCTTAAATAAACTTATCATGCACGGTGTTGTACCTCTCTGGTAGAGTGCGTGCGAAACCAAGAACATAGATAAATTAATACTAATTCGGTTATTATAATTCGTAATGGTAGTTGATAAAGCGTGTTTGGGACGGTTGTAGGCTTGACTTGCCGAGAGTGTGCTCGTTTACTCGTGCCAGATAATATCAAATTAGCCTCAAGAAACGGAACGAGAGAAGGAGACACCATTTTCCGGAAAAAACAAAATTTACCCCAATTCCAATTATCCTCAGCAATGCTTTTTATAATCTTTTTCGATAAAAAAAAACATCTACACACACACGATCTAAATTCTTGCTTGTGGGTTAATTCAGGAACGTGAGAGAAGGCGACAGCACATGGCTCTGGTGAGAGCGTTGGAGAATCGTCGAAGAATGGAGGAGAGAGAGAAGAAACGACTGGAGGCGAGAGCTGAGAGAATCGCTAACAAGGAAAAGCGCGCCGAGCAGAGAAAAATGGAATTGGAGCTGGTCGAACAGATCAGAAAGCCTGTAGAAGATATGGAACTTACCGGTAAGAATCTCTTCTCATATCGGATTAATAAAAAAAATGCATTCGATATTTACAAATTCACATAATATTAATGTTAATAATTTATTTATTTTCAGATCACAGGGCCCTACCGAAGATAAAACGATTACCAGGTCTGAAGCTCTCCGGTCAAGCCTTCTCGGACATCGTCATGGTCTTCGAGTTCTTGCACAACTTTGGCGAAACCCTGGGCTTTGGTAAATTCAATAAATTTAACTCTTCGTAAGAACAATCTTCCGTTGTGTAGAAAATATATATATAAATAGTTGCTTGCGAAAACAATTTTTAAAGCGACAAGTAAATAATGACTTTTTTTTTTAATTGCAGACATGGAATCACTGCCAAGTTTGAAGAGTCTGCAGCTCGCCCTGTTGAACGACGAGGAAGCCGAGGAGGAGATGCTCTCGGTGATGACCCACTTGTTGGTCTGCGCTATCGAGGATCCGGGAATACCGCAGCCCGCTCGTCACACCACGGGCCTGGGGCAGAGTCTTCGACAGGCCGACATAACGCACGCGAACATAAGCGAAGTTCTGCGCATATACCTGTACGCCAACGCTACCGGCGAGGTGAAAGCGCTGACGGGCGTTTGTCTCGAGCGTGAGCGCGACAAGAGATTCGCCGATCATCATCAGAACGGCGGCGACTATCCGTCTTCGGGTTCCGGAAAGAATGCCCAATTCTACGAACACCTGCACAACAACGAGACATGGAAAATGTCCGAGAGACTCCGGGACAAGCCATTCCTCGCTCTCAATCCCACGCACAAAGCGCAGATGCTCGCTTTTCTATGCAACGAGCTGCTGCAAAACAAGGCTGTGATCAGACAGATCGAGGGCGGTCTCGAGAGCGTTGCGCAGTTGAAGAAGGAACGCTTCGTTCTCGACACCAAGATCAGAAAGTGAGTTTGGACTTTTAACTTTTTGTCCAATTTGGAGAAACGCTCCGTCGGTAGATAATAATTACTATTAAGCTTAGACGTTCAGGATCCTCGCTGAGCGAGTACTTACACTGCGTGGTATAAAAATTGCTATATCTCAAAAAATATTGATGGTGTCGAAATTCAGGAAGATCCCCTTTGAAGAGTAATTCACGATATTATATTTGTGTATAAAAAAAATTTATTTGGTGAATTCATTCCTCACTTTGTTCCTCAAACGTTCCTCTGCAGCAGCTTTTTTAACCTTTACTTTGAAAAAACTGAACAAAAACGTGCATACCATTTTGGATAAACAATTGTCAAAATTTAACACACCTGAGATGTAAATATGAATTTCGAATAACAATAGCACACTATTTGTTGACGATAAAATATTATTTTACATAAATATAATATCGTGAACATTACTCTTGAAGGAGTATTTTTCCCAATTTCGGCATCATCAAAATTTCTTGAGGCATAGCGAGTTTTGTACCGAGAAATGTAAGTACCAGCTGAGCAAGGATCCCGGCCGAATAGTCCGGAATCGAGGTCCGCGCTCAGCGAAGATCCCGTACTTGAAGGGTTAGACCATCAATCGATCGGACCTCGCCATAATTGAGTCATTATAAAATATTTCTTTTCCCCGTTCGATCGCAGACTGAGGCAGCTTCACAGCCGGAAGCTACGGATGGAAGCGGTCGGCGTGATAATCAACAAGACCGGTGACACGATCACGATCGAGAAGAAGGAGGGAGAGGAGGGAAGCGAAGGCAACACGACATCCACAGCCGTCGGCACGACTCCGACACCCGAAGAATCCAATACTCACGACGAAGTCCACGACGAGGTCGAGGACATGTCCGAGAACGAGAGCGAAGGTACTCAGCCCGAAGAGGTAAGTCGATACTCGATTTAAAAAAATGTGCAATCGACATTTCGGGCCTTTTTTAATTTAATTTTTCTACCCAGAACCTTGAACTCTTATTATAATCTCTAAAAAGATTTACCTCTTCGATGTGCAGGAGGAGGACAAGAACTTGTCGGGCGAGGAGCTGGGCAAGAAGCTGGACAAGCTGCTTAAACAGTCGGAGGAGCAGTTGCAGAAGTTGAACTGTTCGTCGAAGTCGTTGAGGGCGCACGTTTTCGGTCAGGATCGTTACTGGAGGCGATACTGGGAATTGCCGTGCTCGGGTGGAATATTCGTCGAGGCGATGGAGAGCGCCGAGCCGGAGATACTCGATCTTCAGGCCGATCTCGACGAGAAGTGGAAGGACAGACCGATCGAGGAGATCGCCGAGGAGGTGAAGGAGGAGGAGGAAGTCGAAAAAATTGACACGGAGAATCGCGAGAACGAAGCTCCGAACGAGGTCAAGGAGGAGAAGAAATTCAACGTGGCCGAGCAACAAGAGGAAGATCTGAAGCCCGTCGATGAAAAGCCCAAAACCGAAGTGGAGGAAATCAATTGCAAGAAAGAACCGGTGCAGAATTCTGTCAGCGAGGAAGAGGCGAAGAGTCCGAAGGCGGAGATAAAAATGGAAAACGACAACAACACGATGGCCGACGCCAAGACCAACGTCACTTCCGAGGAGATAAAGCAGGAAACGGAGGTTGTCAATATGGAAGTTGACGTAAAGGTCGAAGAGATCAAGAAGGAGGGCGAGGATGGCGAGAAGTGCGACACTCCGAAGCCCGTTGTTAAGATGATGGAGGACAAGATCGTCGAGACGATACCCAACGGCGATAAATACAATCATATGAATAATTTGCACAACGGGAAGGAACTCAACGGCAGCTTCATTTCCGGTTAGTAAAATTACTCGACGACGGTGAAAAAAAAACTCGATAAAACCGATTGATTTATCGATTTACGGTACGAAAATTTAATGCCGACGCTATTATTTGATTTCAGCTGATAACACAGAGACTCACTGGTTCTCGATCTTGCCGCGTGAGACCTGCGACACTCCTGGACCGAGCACGAAGCAGATTTTCGGTATAGCCGAGCCGACGGAACTGAGAATACCGATATTCCCACCGCCGGCTAGTCCGAATTACGACAGATGCGACAGTCCGGCTCCTCTCATCCTCACGCAGGAGGAGGCTGCGCAATTGGAGTATTTGAAAATCCACGGCTTGCCACCGCCTGGAGAAGCTAAGCCTGTGCCGAAAGGTAAAATTCACATTTCGCCAAGATTCTGCTCGAATTAAAAAAAAAAAAATTTTAACTTATTGAATTTGTGATCAAAATTATTAAATGCATTTTTTTCAGATCTACGTTACGGTTGGTGGAGGATAACGGACGTTGATACGTTCCAAGAGTTGCTGGAGCACTTGCACTCCCGCGGAGTTCGAGAAAGAGAATTGAAGCGAACGACCTGGGCGACGATGGAATCCTTCCTCGCGGTAACGGGAAAAATTCACGTGGATCCGGGCAACGTCTCGGCGACGGATCTGGGCTCGGCCTCGAGCGAGGAGGGCGACCCTCCGATATCGAGGCCCGATCGTCCGGAAGACTGGAGTGAACAAGTAGCTCTTCGTGTCGACGCCCAGCTGCTCGAGCAGGTCGAAGCTCTCGAGGACAAAGTTGCAAACGCGAGCATGCAGGTAAAAGGATGGAAGTTGCCTCCGAGGGCGGGAACCGAAGAGGCCGAGGAGATCGAGAAACTCAACGAGATGGAACAGGTGAACGCCGTCGAGCAAGCCAGACAGAGGTTACTCTCCCTCGAGGCCGCCATCGAGAGGAGATACCTGAAGCCACCTCTGGGCATCTGGTAAGTTCCATCTCTCGACCAACTTGTGCGTAAGAATATCTATTAATAGCAGTAGACGACGGCGTATGTTTTACCGATCGGATAAGTCCGACGAAGTACGACCGGGTAAGTTGGATCGGCCTTTTCTAGGAGTTCGTCTATCTGCATGGCGGGAGACGAAATATTCCTTCCATTTTGTCACCTGCTTATCACCCGAATATTCATTCTCTTCCTCATCAGAAAACGAAGAGATTCATGCGCGGCAAACGCCATTTATTGTTCATAGGACCCTTGTACGTAGAAGAAAGTTACGAGTTAGAACATAGGAAAAAAGATACATGAGTTCTAGGGTTAATACTTCTTGCATACTTTCGAATAGTTTCGATTCGAAGTATTATTCGTTATGACTCAGTCTACTACGACAAACTGGTATACTCCGATTATAAGACTTTGTTTTAGTACTTTAAAAAAATACCAATTCAATACTTCCATTTTAGCGCGGGAAAGCAGTGGTAGATCCAACTTATATACGGTCGTGCCTAATTGGCTTGGCTCTCGAGCACGCAACTTAGCGGTCGTTTGCCGTACATCGGTTTGAACCTCACAAAAATGTTATAGCGATTGGCATTCGAAACGTTACTAACTGATTTTTCGGTTTTTTACCCTCAGCACCGGGGATCCAAATCTGGCAGCGTTAAAGGCAGAGCAGGCAGCGGCAGCGAACGCAAGTTTGAACTCTTCATCCGAGGGCGGACAGTCAGCACCGCCCCAAGAGGAGACGACACCGCGAGGGTTGAACAACTGGCGCGAAGCCACGGCGCGCGCTCACACGTCGGCACAACTCGCAATGGCACTTTACATGCTCGAGGCCAGCATCGCTTGGGACAAGAGCATCATGAAGGCTGTGAGTCTAACACCAGCTAGAAACTCGGTCTGCGTCAAGCTACGAAACCGCTGCGTCTCACTCAAAGCTACCACTCAGTACAATCAGCTATTGACTACTACTCAGGCCTCTGTGGGTATTCGCACTAACTAACTAACCGAAAAAAAAAATGCATTCCTCATTCCCTTTTCACCGAATTTTTTCCTCCGCGTTATCCGATCGGGAGAATGACGTAATTGTTTTTTGGTCACGGAATAATTTGCACAATACTCCTTACGATATATTTCCTCGTGGAAAAATCCTTGGCGATCATTGAACATCAATGAATATCCAACAGGCTTCTCCACGAGAAAAAAAAAAAACTCGTAAGACTTTCGTCATGAAAAATGTGGTAGAAAAAAGTTCTCTACGATAAAACAATCCGCTTCCACACGCCGTATCCTTGATTGTCAAACATACACACACGAACAAACACAGATTGTGTTGATTTGTTTGACAAAAAAATATATATATATATTGGGGTCGCATATTTGGACGTCGATAACTGTTTACTAATCGTTAACACCGCGTGTCGATGATCTTGTCTGCATCGCTGTGAACGTGCAAGCGTCCAACTAATATCTCGAGTCCGAACTTTACACGAAAAATTCATTGATCATTATTTCACTTCGGTAATAAGTGGGACTCACTTTGATTCCGCAGTAAAAAGCATTTTTTGTTGGTCTTAACAAAAATGAAAATATACAAAGCTAAAAAGTGGTCAGAGTTTAACGTAACGGTATTAGCATGTAAAAGTAACAGCCGCTTGCCGTCTATTCGTCTAGTAACGCATTTGAATTGTTTGCTTGATGTCAATTTTTTTTCTTTTATTCACAAAAATTCACTTTTATCGCGAGCTTTTTTTGCATTAAAAAACGATTTTTTTTATCGCCTATGAGCTATGAACCCTCGTCCCATATTGTATAATTATTTTCCGTCGATTTAGCAAGCATCTGTTAGCAACATTTTTAGATTTTTTTATTAATCGCATAAATCGTTGGAGCAATTTCTCGATTAACTCGTCAACGCTTTTCGTGTTTGTCGTACAATTTGCTTTTGTTTTATAATCGCTGGTGGAAAAAAACGTTTTGCAAATGTTTCTTCGTTGCATGATTAAAACGCTTACGCTGTATCGATGTTTGTGGCTCGGCTGGTACTACCGCAGTCCGGTCGAACATTGTTGTACCGAAAACGTGAGATAATTTCTCGCTGACGGTACAATTAAAAAAAAAAAAAAAAACAAAACCACATTCTCACCGGTTTCCTGTTTTCAAATAGCAAGAGTTTTCCCTGTTGCAGAATTGCCAGTTTTGTCACAGTGGTGACAACGAGGACAAATTGCTGCTCTGCGACGGCTGTGACCGCGGCTATCATACTTACTGCTTCCGTCCAAAAATGGAAAACATTCCTGATGGTGATTGGTGAGTAATTTCAATGAAACCTCACAACGAAAAAAAAAACAATTGCAATAAACGAAGAGCTAATTTAATTTTATTTTTTTCACAGGTATTGTCATGAGTGCATGAACAAAGCTACCGGCGAGAGAAATTGCTTGGTGTGCGGAAAGAGGGTCGGCAAGAATTTGGTCCTGTGCGAGCTGTGCCCTCGGGCTTATCACACCGATTGCCACAATCCCGTTATGCCGAAGGTACGTTGAGAAAAAATTAAAATGTATAAACATTATAGAGAAATAATTCTTTTTTTTTTTTATTCGCTACCATGAAACAACGAATAACAAAAAAAAATCGGGATTTTCCAGATGCCAAGAGGGAAATGGTACTGTTCGAACTGCCACAGTAAACAACCAAAGAAGAGAAACAGCACTCGGCGGAGTCACACCAAAGGGGGGGGATCGACAACCCGAGACAGTGAAAGTTCCGATCATCCGCCAGCTAGGTGATTACGTTAAAACCAAACAAACGTGCCAGCTCGTTGAGATTCACCATGTTTTTTATAAGAAAAAAAAAAACAAACGAAAAACCTAAACACGTAAAAAAAACTGAATCTTAAGAAACAAACACATACAAAAAAAACTACACACACAAGTAGAACACTGTGTCAACAAGAAACAGCAGCAACATCAGCAACACCGATCAACTTACACTCACGTCTTACACGAAAAACGAAAAAAAAAAAAAACAAAACGCAAAAAAAACACAAAAAGAAAACTCAATCTTAATTTAATGAATATTTAATCGAACGCAATTGATAAGCAAGTTATTCCCGAATTGAATAAATGATTTAAAACCGAAACGAAACCGTCTGCATATACAGTTCTGCATCGATCGTGCGATTATTATATAAAAGAACGACGATATTTTTTTTTATATATATTATTACGAATAATATTAAAGGATAAAAGAAAACTATATATATACCCCCCCACGGCCTGTGTGATAGAATCGTCGAACGAAAATGAAAAAATAACGTTAAAAAAAAAAATATACACACGCCTCTTTGCTGTCTCAAGAGCCCAATCTGTTTCATGCAGGGTGTTCCACGAGAGGCTAGATGCAGTATGCTCCTACGTTAGAAGTGCCGTCGGTAACGTTGCCTCGAGCGTTCGTGATAATGGTACGTTTCGATGGGGGATGCACTCTGCATTAATTTAAAAAAAAATTAACACACAAAACCTATGAGACTCGTTTGATAGGGACACCCTGTACGTCAATCCGTCAACTTTGCGTGAACATTCGCTCAGCGTCGTCTCCGCCTGGGAGATGATTCCAACTCTCTCTCTCTCTCTCTCGAACTCTGTCGAAAAAACGAAAAAAAATGTACGTTTCTGTTCTTTAACGTAACTCGCTCACTGTGAGAACAAAAAAAAAAAACAATTTCGTCGAAACTACAGCGACGATAAACGATTTTAATGAGAAAAATAAAAAAAAAGACTAAGCGAACGAAAGAAAAGAAAAGCAAAAAAAAAAAAACTCTGCGTCGAGAAGCTTCTTAATCCGGTACGAATCTAGCGTGATTGGAGATCGATTGAAATAACGCCATGTCTGTTGTTTTGCGTCGTAGTCCAACGCCGTCAACGGCATCGAACACGCACGTAGAGGATGTCAGTTCGTCGGAACCGCCAACACCGACAGCTTCGCCGAGGAAGGAAGCAAGCGGCGGAGGTGCTAGCAACACCGGCAGCGCCTGCGGAGGAGGAGGAGGAGGAGGTGCGGGAGGCGCCGGTGCGAGCTTTGGCGGAGGTGGAGGGGGAGGAAACAACAGGAACTTGACGAAGAAACAGCAACGCGAGCTTGCACCGTGCAAGCATCTGCTCGAACAATTGGAACAGCAGGACGAGGCTTGGCCGTTTCTGTTGCCGGTGAACACCAAACAATTTCCGACATACAAAAAGATCATTAAAACACCAATGGATCTCAGTACGATTAAGAAGAAGTTGCAGGACACTGTGTAAGTGTTATATACGCTTATCCTACGAATAACGCAAGTTTTAAGAAGGCTTTCCAGTAGCACGGTCCGATTAAATTAGGACTCATTTTTTTGTTTCTTTTTTTTTTTCGTTTCCTCAACTTCTTTTCCTTTACTTCGGGTTAAAAAAATGTTATGCGTAGAACTCGGTCGATTCTTTTTTATCACTTTGGGCATCGTTTAACGAGCGGCGGATGAAGTCCATTTTTGTCCGATGAAAAAAGACAGCATTAGTTGTGTCAAGTAAACGTAGAAATGTCGAACATTCAAGTACGAAGAAAAAAAATCGAAAAAATTGAAGAAAAAAAAAATCCGTAAACGAAGAATCCCAAATTTGGAAGGAAAAAAATGAGACATACAAGCGGTTACAAGTTTCAGCGAATGAGATCTCTCCAAAACCGACTCTTTATCGACACGCGTGTATCGAGAACGACGCTAGAAAAAAATTTCAAAGGGAATGTTTGCTTATTATTTTTTTTCACCCTAATACGACCTAGAAATTTGTTGCCCGATTTTTAGCGAGAGCTTGATTATGATTGGAGCGTACTGCCGAGAAACCTTCTTAATCTCGCGTTGCGTGGAAAACGTGTTAAAAATATATGACCAAAAAAAAAAGAATGGCAAAAAAAACAAAACTCATGATGCGCCTCCCTCTGATCATCAGGTACAAGTCGCGCGACGAATTTTGCACCGACGTCAGACAGATGTTCATCAACTGCGAGGTATTCAACGAGGACGATAGTCCAGTGGGAAAGGCGGGTCACGGTATGCGAAGCTTCTTCGAGATGCGATGGACCGAGATAACCGGTGCACCGCCCCCTCCCCCGCCAACGCACAGCTGAGGTTCGGGGAGATCGCGCAACACTTGCAACAGTTTTGCGCATTTCTACTACTAATTGAATGAGGTTAGACATCTTTCGATAACCACACAGAAATAGTGAGTGATACGGATTGAATAAAAAAAAATAATAACAATTAAAACAAACAACTAAAATAAATACGGAAAAAATAATCAACTTCCAAGAGACCGGCCGCGTTCTAGTGGTCGTCGACATTATATTATTCTTGGGAACGATGCTCCGCCGAGAATTACCACGAAGATTCGTAACGTAATTACAATCGATATAAAAAAAAAACGATAAGAGAGAATGGTCGTTGTACTTACAGAAAACGAGTTATTTCTGCCTAAAGCGATTTAGAAATTCAATTCGCAGTTGTATTATATAGGCTTAAATTACGACGCGCTATCGGCATAATGAAAAAAAAATTATATATTTTGCAAAGTAATGATTGAGAGAAGAAAATATATAAAGTATATGAAAATCAGTCTCCCCCCCTTCGAGAAGAAAAGAAAAAACAAAAACAAAGGTGCGATCATATTGGATGTTAAAAAAATGGATAAACTTTCCCTTTGGAAAATCTTTCCAGAGTCCATCGTTCTCGAGATACGAGCGCGTTGCGTTTGAGTCGATTTTCGAGCGATCTGATTGGTCAAAGCTTCGCACCGCGATGTCACGAAAACGGTGCGTTTTGAAAAAAAAGATTCCAGAGGAAAAGTTTGCTCAGTTTTGCGCCTGCAATAAGATCCCACTCCAAAACATCCCGAATTCGCATTTTATCTTTTATCGTATATTATTTTCTTCTCCGTCACTGCTACGCTGACGCGTCGTGTGATGAAACTTAGGAGCTTTTTATAACGGTCGAAGTGATTACGAACAAAACAAAAGAAAAAAAATGCCCGATAAAAAGTCCTTCGCGGAAACGAGTGAGCCTTCGTTAGCCGTCAAGTTGTATTTGCATGTCAGTATTTTAAATTGTACCATCGGAAAAAAATTAAATGCCCGGATGTATTTATCGCAAAGACAAGAAAACAAAAAAAATGCACAAAAAAAAATTTCGAGATTGAAAGAACAACGATAGATAAATTGTATGTACATGCGCATACGTGTATACACACAGTAGATATCGAATATGGAGATCTTGCGATTTCGACCTCACGTAGGACTTAAACGCCGACTAGATGATAATTAATTAGAAGATCGCGGGCCGAAAAGACGAGCGGGTTCATCAACATATATATATATATATACATATATATATATACACACACACACATATATATACACAGAAAAGTGGAACGAGAGAGTAGAACAAAAAAAAAGTATCCGATCTTCTCGAAAAGTGGCATTAGAAATCGTTATAGTTAGGTAAGAATGAAAGCCGAGGTGGAGTCCACACGCATGATAAATAATAAATAATAATAAAAAAAAACAGATAGACGTCGTTGTATAGAGAATCTCTCGTCTTAAGTGGATGCATCGGTAGTTAGCACGGGCGCATGTGTGGACTGAAAGAAAAAAAAGTTACGAATCGTAAAAAAAAAAATCTGTAGAATCAACAAATTATCGATAATTCGTAACTTGTATCTGCATTTGTGATTTTTCATTATTTTTTTTGTGTATTCGTTGACATCATCCCAGTGTCGACTGGTTTTGAACGGTCGAGTGTCTGGCCACGGTTTGAGTTTTCGTTGAAGCTTCCTTTTGTCCACGGAATGTCCATTTCAAGAAAAAATTGAATTTGAATTAAAAAAAAGAGAAACATGCGTAGACGGACGAAATTTTCGATAGTACCACATTTTTTAATTCGCAATTTTCAACCAACTTCGACGGTGGTGACGAATCTTTTATCGTAAAAAAATGACGAAGTAAAAAAAAAAAAACGAAACGTTCGATAATTTTATAACTTACGCAACTCGTAATTGATTCTGCCGATGTTCGCGTGTTCTGTCTTCTAATCTTCGTGTAACGACTACAATTTTACCAAATACGTAATAGCGCGAGCTGGCTGAAAAAGGCGAGCACAGATTGAGCTCAGAGGCTGGCAATCGTATTTTTTTTTCTCGTTTAATTCATAGTGTGAGAGAAAAACGGGCGCGAAAGATTGCAAGTCGGTCAAGGCAGCGAGGGGTTTGCGCCAAGTACGGATGAGAATGCGTTCCCGAGGATTGCGAGCGTTGAATTATTAATGAAAAAGAAGAAAAAAAAGCCCAATTGTTTTTGTAAATGTAATCGATGTAAATTATTGGCGGTATGAACGACGGACGATATGCTAAGCTACGGAATAAACCACGTTAAGGTCATTAAATAGTAAGTAAACGAACAGTTATTATGGTAAACATTCGTAGATATTTAAAGAAGTAAAGAAAAAGAAAGAAGAAAAAAAGGAAAAAGTATTTGCACGACTTGAATATAATTGAATAATAAATAAATAAATATGTCGAAGTTATATGTCTACGAAATTGTGGCCTGCAGGGTGCTCATGTAATGAAAAAAAAAACAGAACGAAATTAAATAAGACCGTGAAAAATTTGATGCAGCGTACTCCGAATCGATAAAAAACGTAAAATAAAACGAAAATGGGATAATTTTTAGCCGATGTTTCACACAGCGAACCGTATTCACTGTAACTGTAGATAACGTGTGTTTGAGAGAATGAAAGAAATGTTGTATTTTTTAATTATTCGTTCGGTTAAAATCGCGCACTGTACCCGTTCGGCTTTTGTTCATAAAAAAAAAAAAAAAATGACCTGACTGAATGATCGTATGGATCGGTGGAGTACGTTGCGTCGAAAATTGTAGAAAAAAAATCTCTCTTTTGTCCACGATCTATATATACGTTACATCATAGCCGGAGTGTTAGATATCATTCGAACCTACACGTACACGAAAGAAAAAACAACACGCCACAGCACGATCCGACAAACAAAACAACAAACAAGAAAACAAAATAATTTTTTAAGATTTAATTATTTAAATAGTACAGTTACATTGTTAGTACGAATAACGACGCTTTTTATACGAATTTTAGTTTTTAAACGTCGGTTTTACGATACATTATATATATATATATATATAAAAATATATATATACATATTAAAATAGTGTAATGATAATAATAATAATATTAATGAATAACGATAATAGGAACTATGATATCAATTATTATATCGATGATTGATTGAACGGAAAACAAATAAACACACACACACACTCACACAGAGAGAACGGGAGAGAGCGAGAGAGAGGGAGAGAGGAAGAGAGAGAGAGAAATAGAGAGGAGTGGGGATTCAATTTAGTGGTAATAATTGTCTATAGTATAATCGGAGACTCGCGATAGGTGCGTCTCCAAAAATGCTATTTAAACAGACTTAATTAATGTATTGCAAATGAATCAATAAAGTGTAAGCGAAGCGTGTAAACAGAAAATACGGGCATTGATGTAAATATTCGGATGGTGGGTTGAATTTTTTTAATTTCCCTTGTTGAACAGTACATATATATATTTATTAAACCTAAATTAATAAGGTGCCATCGTCAGGATCAACGTAGAGTGCACTGACCTTGGAGGCTGTCGAAGGTAAGTATTGGGATTTAGCAATCCTTTCGTCTTTCTGGAGATAAATCTGTGGTTTCATCTGTATAGTTTAATCCGTGGTCACATCTGTGGTTTACTGGCGAAAAAAAATTCTAATGAGTCAAACATTAATGTATTGCAAATAAATCAATATAAAGTGTAAGCGAAGCGTGTAAATAGAAAATACGAGCATTGATGCAAATATTCGGATGGTCTGTTGAAATTTTTCATTTCGCTTGTTGAACAGTATACCTTTATATATATATATATATATATATATATATATATATATATATATATATATAAGACAATACGATGCGATCATCAAGAGCAGCGAAGAGTTCACTGATCTTGGATGTTGCCTAAGGTAAGTATTGGGATTGAATAATCCGTTCGTCTTTCTCAGGACAAATCTGTGCTTTAATCCGCATAGTTTAATCCGTGCTCACATCTGTAGTTTATTCGCGAAAAAAAGTTCAAACAAGTAGTAGATGAAGCGTTCGATAAAGCGACAAAACAGCTGATCGAAGAGACACGCAAATATTTGAAATTCTTTGTGACGTCACGGCCGGTTTGAAGATCCGAATTTACACCGGAAGCGACCTCGCAGAGTAAAATATTCACGCAGACACGGGGGTAGGACATTAAAAAAAATTAAAAAAAAAATAAAATCATGCATTTTTTAATATCGATTTTACTACACTTTGCAGCGTATAGTGTGTGATATAAACGTATAGTATGCGAGATAAACGCGAGCGAGCTTACTCCGGACTCGTTCGTCGCGGATCGTCGGCGTTCATTGGCGAGTCGTCGGGCGTCCGTGTCATTGTCGCCCGGTATTCATTTGTTTAGTGTATATATGTGTTAAAAACCTCATTGTCAACGTCATGACTGTTCTGAACAGTGTCAGAAGAGAAACTTTTCGTAAGTGAATCAAATAAACAAACTATACGCGCAACGTAAAATGATAAAATCAACCAAGCGGAAAATGAGACGCAAGGTTATGCGGTTGCATATCGCGAACGCTAAGATTGTAAAAACTTTCCGAACACGTGACAGTTCACGATCTTACAATCTTCGGAGATATTTTTTTGTTATTCCATGGCTATATTCTCATCGACCGACGAAAATTCGGACTGTCGTTGTTGCTGCACTGTTAGGTAATCCAATTAATACGAGACCTTTGCTTAAATGTCACAGCGCGTACCGATAGTGGGAAATTCATACTGATGGATTACTCGACGTCAGTTTTGATAGATCTTTTAAGCTGGCACTTGACCACTGGTCTAAAACAGCAAGGGAAGAAGATGTTTTAAGCCAGAGGCAGAAACGAATTTATTGTCTCGTGCTCGTGCAAACTGTCCGTAAAATTACTTTCGGTAGAGTGAAACTGCGCTACAAAATGTGCAAGTTGAAGACAAAAAAATGCAGAATGAACAAATTATTGATAATTTGTAACTTGTATCTGCGTTTCAGATTTTTCATAATTTTTTTTGGTGTTCATTGATATTGTCCGAGAGTCAATTGGTTTTGAACAATTGAGTGTCCACGGTTTGAGTTTGTGTCAAAGATTCTTTCGCGTGCAGAATTTAATTTTAAACAAAAATTGGATTTGAACGGAAAAAAACATTTTAATCTACAATTTTCGTTTTTTTATTTTGAAAGTTATTGTCCAATGTTTATGCGAGCTGTCTTTAAAATTACTTTTCGCAGAGTCAAAGTGTGCTAGAAAATGTGACAAAAGAAGGAGCAGGTCGACCAGTATTGTTTCTTAGATTGTCTTGTCTCGATAAGAAAAAAGAAACCATTTATCTTTTTATCCCAATTCTATTCATTCTTGAAAATGATTTTTTTGTTATCAGGAACGCTGCAGCTTTTACGTTCGTCATCCAGAATTTTCAAGGGAATCCAAATTTCATCGCGCTATGAATCGACGCTTGTGCCAGAGAGGGTTTTGGTGCTCGCGAAAGTTTCCAGATATGATTTCGAAAAGCTTCGAGAGCCCGAACTCAGCGAGAAACAAATTAAAACGATGATCGCTGAGAGGGGCTCCGACTGCCAGGCGATGCTCGACAGTCATCGGAAGAATCAAGCGGTGGTGTGTAAAGCCATTGAGACGCTGAAAAACCTGAACATCGAGTACAAGCTCACGGACAGGTCGGCACATGAACAACATTGCTTTTAATTTTTATTCAAACAAAAATTCCACAGTCTAAATAACTGACAAACGATAATGTTGAAAATATTGTGACAAAATGCAAAATGCTGCATGGGCGAAAATGCCATTTTAATCAAATGAATAATAAAAATATAAAACATTTTTTTGTTCCCTCAGACACACATTATTCAGATTTACAGTGAATATAGATCACCGTGCGATACTTTGGCCTAGAATAACACAATTTTTTAATTTATCAATTTTTTCATGTGTTTGTCTAATTTCTATGCATTTAAAAAAAATTGAACACAATATTTTTTTTATTATTGTGCAGGTCACGATATCTTAGACATAATATCCATATATTTGTTTATTTATTTATTTATTTATTTGTTGCTTTGTTTTTAGATTCGAAATAGATCAAGCGGATTTCGACTGGGCGGACATGGTCTTGACGATAGGCGGAGACGGAACTTTCCTCCTAGGGGCGAATCTCATTTACGACAACAGCAAACCCATGCTGGGCATAAATTCCGATCCAACAACGTCGGAAGGATATCTCATGCTCTCCCCGAGCTACACCGAAAATATACCAATGGTATTTGAGATGCTGAGAGCAGGAGAGTACGAGTATCTCATGAGAAACAGAATTCGCGTTATACTCAGAGGGACCGGTATATGGAACCCTCCTTTTCACATGCACGAGAAGGGACGAATCTTGGGAGAGGAAAGATACAGACCTTATTACACCGATAAAGATTCTGCTACGGATAATAGCTATATTCACAGGTAATAATTTTTACCGGAAGTGACATCGTATGGGAAAATGACACTTCCCGTTTTAAAATCTCAGGTTTTAACCGGAAGTGATGTCACATGGGAAAACGTAACTTTCTGTTTTTGGATCTTACTTTTTAACCGGAAGTGACCTCATGCCGCAATTATGTCACTGCCGGTTCGGAAATCTCATTTTTAGAGCAGAAGTGATGTTATACCGGAAATAAGCGTAATTTATTTCTGTGCTATTCCCATTTTTGATAAAAAGTCTAAATAGCATTGCATTATTGTTTAAACGTGAATCACATTTTTTTGCAGTTTTCACGCCGATGACAGAGGGGATTTAGCCTCGACGCCCGATCTTCGACGGGAACGAAGATTACCGTGGTTGGCTTTGAATGAAGTGAGCTTTGGCACCGAACAAACTGAAAAATTCACGACGATCGTTCGTCAACTGCGAACGATCGAGATATTTTGAGTCCACTTGATTCTGAACTTCAATTAACTATTCGTCGATCTTTTCCAATGCAGGTTTTCATCGGCGAATCTCTATCGGCGCGTACGAGTTCGTTGAACATCAGAATCGGCAAAGAAGACGAATTTCACAAAGTCAAGAGTTCCGGATTGTGCGTCAGCACGGGCACGGGTTCGAGCTCATGGTACAGAGCGATAAACAGTCTGACCGGGCAGATGGTCAAAGATTTGCTGCGAGTCGCTGATCCGACGAAAAATTACACGGAACAGGAAGTCGACAAAATTTGCGCGTCTTTCAACGATAGTCTGCAATTTCCTGCCGGTAAGTTTCACGGAGATAAAAAAACGATGCATTGCAAATAGCGACGACTGAGAATCAAAATGGCTCCATGTTGGGTATTCGCGATGCGCTCTTTTTCATTCTTGACCATCGTCACAGACCTCGATAGAACGGAATAATCATTTAACAAGTAAAGAGATGCCGAATAGAATCGAGCAAAGAGATTATTCTGTTGTGGAGTTCATATGATAAATTTTTTACTGTGTAAATATGATTAAAAAAAAACGAAAATGTTTGCAGATGACCTGAGAATGAGTTACGCAATCCGAGACATAATTTTCAACGACATTTGGCCTCTACCAAAGAGCATAGCGCCGCGAGGTTTCTGCACGAACTTGACTGTGCAATCGCAGTGTTACGACGCGGGTTTAGTCCTCGACGGCGGTATCGGCGTGCCGTTCAACGTCGGGACCACAGCCTGTTTAGAAATCAATCCGGAGGACGCTCTTCGAACGATAGTTCTGAAGGACTAAGCAATCATCTGCATTAGACTAAATACGTATAAAAAAATAGCTGTAAAAAATGATATATAAAAAAATTGACAGATTGATAAAAAGGGAAATGTGGCGAGTGTACATAAAACGCATTTTGTAACTCCAGTTACCATCGACGTTCGTTCAGCGAACGAACCTTTGTGAAATATTTACGAAAGGGTCGACAACATATAGAAAGGATTTTTTAGTCATATGGAAAAAGTAATTTTGTATATTTTTACCGTACAGTGTATAGAAAATATATTGAGTAATTGAATAAAGTACTAAAAAAACGTGACCGATTACTTCATTTCTTCTATAAAATATTTTCAATAAAAGTGGTTGTTCTGGAATTCCATAATTATTTTAAGTCATCTATTTATTTAGTTAATTAATTAGTTAATTTATTAAATTTAATTGAATTCATTACATTTTTTGTTGCCGGCTTGCAATACTGTGAGCTTTTGCAGATAATATCGAAACTCGCCCTAAGAAAATAAAAATCCGTACAAAAATTCGTCGAAGCGCTATCGGCGTCGAGATAGCGAACTATTGGCATTATGCGTGAGTGTCAGTGGTGCTGTGCGCGTTCCGACACTCGCGTGTTTATCCTGAGGGAAACAAAAGTTTTTCGGGCCTGAAATCTCGATAAAACAAAACATCGGTGTCACGATTGTCAAATTCAGCGATTGTTGGTGGTTACGAGGATTCTCGCGATGCCACCGAACGGCCAATTGCCGCGCTGATGCGTCGATCGAACGAATGGTCTCTCTTGGCGTGAGGTAAGTAATTAACTCGACCGAAAATACTTGGAATATTGATAGCTTATCAAGTTATGCGAACGGCTCAAAGGAGTTCCTCGAGACTCTCCTGCGAACACGTGAGCTCGCGAAATCGTTCGTTATCACATTGGCTTCAGATTTTAACGGCCAATCGTGTTTGCGAATACCTCAGCGTCTGCTGCTGGACGTTCTCGGATCATCCAAATTCGTTTCTTGAGGTTATGTCTCGACCGAACGTCAAAAAAAAATGACTTTCGACAACGTCGATGGCCATTTTTTTTCGTCGCCGCATGATCGACAAAGATTCTTTTTTCAGAAATGAAATAAATGATCGCGTTTTTAAAATCATTTTGCCCCGAGTTTGAAAATCAGTGGAAAATTTAATGTTTACGAACCGGGAGATTTCTTTTGTTTTTTCGTGAGCCATTTTTTCGTCGCCGCGAGATCGAAAGATGTTCTTTTTATTTCTGCAACGAGACGCTTTACATTGTTTTTAATAATTTTTTTTTGTAGCATTTCAAATTTGTTGGAAAACTCAAATGTTTACGATTCGGGAGATTTCGTTTGTTTGCTCGCCGAGCGAGCCTCGATCGTGCCTGAAGGTTTGCGTCGATGTGTTTATGCGTTCGTACGTCATTCGTTGTTGTCCGGCAGCGTAGACGAACAATCTATCTGTTTGCTGAATCGGTGCAGATTTTACAGCGAGGAAAAAGGAGCAGGCGAGATAAAGAGCGTACGCGTCCGTTCGTCCTCGAGTGCGACGCGCGGACTGGACACGACTCTATCGAAGGCTCTTTGAGCGCTCATTGAGAGTTAAATACTATCAGCTGACAAGCTCGGCTGAATCAGAGTCCAGCGCAGTACCGTTGTTCCATTTATCTGTTTATCACTCTCGAGATTAATCGCCAAACTTATTGAGCACCGGATAAACATGTGTTTACACAACATTCCGAACATTCCGTTCGGAACTATTTTTACTCCGTCAACTTTTTAAAAAATATTGCATGAATAATAAATTTGTAATACAGCAATGCACGGATTGATTAATGAACGCCGAATGAGCTCTAGAAACTAATGGAGTAAAAAAAATTGTAACGTATTAGCGCTCCTTTCGAATTCGAAACTATAGCAATAACCACACTGTTTATGTTAACTGCTCTACCTTATCGGTTTTGGATCGCCTCTATTGCTGTGCACAGTGAAAAAAAATGTAACATCGGAATACGAAGATTCGTAAAAATAACTTTGTTAAATAAGTCATAAACTCATTTGTTCAGGTTTGAACATACAAAACCCGTAATTTTATTTCCCGGGTCATTAAGAATTTTAGTTTGTACTTTTGTTCGTAAAACTAGAGCCGATTGGTGCGATCGGAAAATTGACAAATAAAAAATTGTGCACCTTCGTGTACAACAAGTTGTTGGAAAAAGTACAAACTTTTTTTGCTGTGCATGGATGCATTATACGCGTTATGAGCACAGTTGTATGTAACAATCTGGTAAAAAGGAATTGTCCCTTATATTAACGAATAAATAAATACCCTCGAGGGACAAAAACTAGACTTTCAGTGTTGGAATCGAAATCCGGGTTCCAGGAAATCTGAAATAATAATTCCGGATATAAAATTAATCAAAGGAACGTCAGCGAATCGTCGATCGGCTAATGTCTTTTTTTATATTCGGCTCTTTATTTTTATTGAGTTTAACAAACTCGTCCGTTAAATTTTATATCTGCCCTACAAACACGCTGCAGCTGGGCTCGATGTCGATATCAAAGAGGCGAATGCCGTGCAAAGGCTATGTATAAGCCCTAAGTCGTTGCCTCGTTGTATATTTTATCGTCGTGATTATTCAATACAATGTCGCAGTAGGTCGTTGCGCAATTGGCGGGGCGGGTGAGAGACCGAGTCGGTGTAACCCGTACTTGTTAATAATAAATTTAATCATAAAAATTAATTCAATTAATTTTCTTTTTCGGTCAGCTTGAAGACTCCCAAAATATATTGCGCGCTACATAATTCGACATGTTTTTATCCTTGCACGCTATTCGACTTTAACAATTGCTAAAAAAAAACTCGCTTTCGAGCCGACGGAAGTTTTCCGATACTTGAAATTATGGGAACCCCAGAGGGCCTGAATGGCTCTTATCGGTTCCCCTCTTCATCGTGCCGACGTCCGGTGCTCGAATATATTTCATATCAGATTTCAGACTTCGTATCGGTACTTCCCAAACTGGGGCGAAAACAATACACATCTCGTCGAGGGGGGCGACGTTATCCAGATCACCGGTTGTTAGAGATCCGATAGATTGTTTTTATTGAAATTATCAAGAAAATCATAATCATGATTTTATTTAATGATAAACCCCTTGATTTTTTTTTCATAATAATAATGCCGAAAATGTATCAACATAATAATAAATAATTGTCTATATAATTTTCGACCAATGATTCAATTATTTACTGCAAATTTCTTATTTAATGAGAGGGTGGTAAATAGTGAATGAAGTTTTTGATAATAATGTACATGCTGATAAAATCGTGGCTCGAGAATCCTCCCGAATGTATTCGACAATCTGAACGAAGGATCACCTTTTACGTGATTCTTTGTGTGACTTATCGGCATTTTATATTAGAGCACTTCCAGAAATCGTTGAATTAAAGAATAGAGCGCCAGACCCTTTCTTCGAAGAAATAAGCGCCACCCACTTCTTCGTATCATGAATCTTAACAATTCCATTGAATAAAAGATTTAATTTTTTTATCAATAAATTTTACTGAATGAAAATCCAGTTATCTGCACATTAAAAGATAATAATAACAATAATAATCTGCTCAGAGCACACAGCTTGAATACGTAATAAATTAATCACTTTCGAGATTGCAATTTAATTAATTGGTTTATTTAATTGGATTATGTAATTGATTGTCAATCCTTCCTTATCCGCTTATTACTCGCAGGAAAATTTCCACTTTAGACTCGTTACGTTCTTGAATATGGTTGTTTATTTATTTGTTCATTTATTTATTTATTTTTTACTATCTTTTTATTTTCATTTAAGCCTTTCGATTTTGGATTTTCAGAGACAAATTTAAGTCGCAAGGATGATGGCGGAAGATCATCGTCAGAGAAGGGCGGCCGTTGCGGCCGAGTCCCTTCTCAGTGCATCCCTGCAGTCCCAGAGGAGTTCTTACACACAGCGTAGCATCAACAGCATAAACAGAACACCGGACGACATGCCGAGCGAGGATCTCATAGCGGGTGCAAGGTCGAACGGCAAAATCTCTAATGTCCGAAGATTCTTCTGTCTGTTGGTCACCTTCGATTTAATCTTCACGGCTCTGGTCTGGCTCATCTGCACAATGGTAAAAACTTATACGTCACAAATCTTAATTGTGTATTCGACATTTTTTTTTTTTTTTTATTTTTTGTTAATGCAATCAAAAATTTAATTCGTTTTGCAGATAGCCGGAGAAAGCATCAAAACCGCTTTCGAAGTTCAGGTCGTACATTATCGCTTGGCGACCTCGCTTTTCGACGTTGTAGTAAGTGCTGTTAAAGATGAGTAAAAAAATGATTATAAAAAATGCTGACCATTTTTTCATTCAGATGGTAGCGGCCTGCAGATTCACGGTGCTACTTCTCTTTTACGCATTGCTGCACCTCAACCACTGGCTCATCATAGCTGTACGTTCGAATAACTTTTTTTTTCTAGCATGAACAACAATTTTTTAAAACTTGTAGTGTTATTATTTAGTGCTATCTGAGAAAAAAAATATCAAGTTCGAACTTATGTATGAAACCTAATTTGAAGTTAACTTTTAACTTAAGCCCGAAAGTTCCCATTCGAATCGATGTATACATTGAATTTTAATTTTTTTCAAGATCTCCACTACCTTGACGTGTGCCTTTCTCATAACCAAAGTATCATTCTTCGACGTGAGTATCAACAGACAAATCAATCATTACTGCCGAATCGACATTTTTCCACTTGAACCGATACGAATACAATGGTTTTTTTTTTTTTTATTTTGTTCAGTGGTCCCAGACCAGTGAGCCTGCGTTTCAAGGATTTCTCATAATAACGTCCTTCATACTGGCCTGGGGGGAAGCGTGGTTCTTCGATTTTCGGGTTATACCCCAAGAAACCGCGTCCAGGGAGTGGCTATTGGGTAGGCATCCGAATTTCACCCTTGTAGAAAAAAATTGATAATTATAGAGAAATAATAAAATAATAAATAAAAGTAATAATACTGACGACAAAATAACATTGCAGGGAGCGCCATGGATCCAGAGCGAGCACCGTTGATGCGACACACACTGGAGGATCCCATTGGTCGAGTCGAGAATCCAGGGAATTTTTTCACACCTATGGACTCGCCGGATTACTCGGAAGACGAGTACGACAGGCACAGCGAAGTCGGGATCAGCGCCGGTAGCATCGAAAATTGGTCGAGCGACGTACCCGTCATGGCGAGACTCACGACTCAAATGGTACCGACGTTTTTTTCTTTCGAAAAGAAGAATAATCGAAAATAGATACGTGAAATCGAAAGAGTCTGCGTCATTGCTTCCGCGTCTTCGGTTAAGAGTCCGTCACGAATACACGTGGCCGGGATAATCAGAGGTGATTAAAGATTAAAGTACGCTCCCTCCGCACAGTTCTTAATCATCGTTCCGTATTCGGAAGGAATTCCTGAGTAAGACACGACTCAGATAATTTTCCGTCTACCTGAAATCCATATATAAATTTTCATCAAGACGCACTTTTGCTTACACGCGTTGTGCAAAAAAATTCTATACAAACGATTCTTCTTGAAAGGAAAAAGGGAAACGTGTCGTACTTTTGCTTGCCAATGTTGTGGAAACAATGATATACCAACGATTCTTCTTGAAAGGAAAACAGGAAACGTGTCGTACTTTTGCTTGCCTACGATGTAGAAAAAAATGTAGACAAACGATTTTTCTTAAAAAGAAAGAAAAACGAAAAAATGTCCGTACGTAGATCGCGACAATAATCAGCTCATCTTATCCTCGCGATCAAACTTGTCAGGGAAGTCCGTTAGCACCGAACATCAGTACAAATGCACTTGATAAAGATGAGGCCGATAAAAGCGATGCACTCGCCGGGCGCCTTTCTCAGCCTCGTGCGAGAGATTCGATCACATCGATCTATTGATTGAGATCGAATTTTACGAACGGCGATCGCCGAACGGAATCCTCCGGAAGAAAACCCCCGCCCAGCCATTGAATCGATCGAGCCGGGTGGGAGTTCTAGTATTTTCTCGCGGGTGGGGGGGGGGGGGGGGGGGGGGGTCATTTTTTTGGCGCGTAATTTTTCCGTTGTTAAATAGAGTCGAACGTCAGAGAGCGAGTTCAGTCACACTCCAGCGTCGCGAACGTTATTTTTTCATATAAGAAAAAAAAAATTGCGTTTCAAACATTTTTTTTCAAAAACCCACTTTTGTTTTCATAAATCCGTCGAAATGTTGCCATCGTCAGTGACGACCGCCCTGTTCGGACAGGATAGGGAGATAATTCTACGTTTCTTGTTCGGCGCATTCGAACTCACGAGAGATCGCGTCAATAACAATTGGTCCCGCGTCGAAATTATTCAGGATAGGGATTACGTCGATTGTAATGAAGAATCTTCAGTAAGTTGCGATTAAAGGAAAAAATTAACGTCGTATCGGCGAGTAAGGCTAGAATTTTTTGTTTGGAATTTATACAGGTCAATTCCAATTAAATTTTTGTTTGTAGATAGACGCGTACAAAAGTAAAGCTTCCGATCTGATCGATCGTTCGTACGAGCTTCTGACGTCGGACAAATGGACGACGATAAAGACCACTGCGATCGGTGATACGATATCGACCATGAATGACACTCATGGAAAAATTATGAAAATCGAGGTATGTTAAAGTTTAATTTTTTTTTCTCGTCGTTCGGTGACCTCTCGATTGTTGGCTATTCATTACAGAATGTCTCTTTATACATGTGTGATCTGCCGAAAATGAATCGTGATAAACAAACGTAATTTCTGAGATACTGAATATATATATTTTTTTCATTATTATTATTATTTTTTTTTTTTCAGGGCGTGATTGACGCACCAGCTTCGGAATTGCTCGACTGCCTGTACGAGAACGTCGAGGAGACACCAACGTGGAACAAGCACGTTATGGAAATGAAGAAAATGCAGGTCAGTTTCCGGAGGAGCATGCATAAGCGAACGAATGGAAATAGTTCGACAAAAAAATTGTTTTAAGTTTCGTTTGATTCAATATTTTTTTGCAATTGCCCAAAAATTTATTACAGACGATAGACAAGGACACGGACATCGTTTACCAATCGACGAAATCTCACGGCGGTGGAATAATTACGCCGAGAGACTTCATCACCCTCAGGCACCGTGGAACCCACGGTGCTTACCACATAAGCAGCGGAGTATCGATTCACTGTCCGTCGATACCTAGTCGAAAAAATTATGTTAGGTGAGCGATCCAAATTTATCGAAAAAATACCCTTCGCCAGTTGCATTAAATTTCCGCTTTGAATTTAATGAAAAAAAAAAACGCAGAGCGAAAAATTTTTAAAGAAACTAAAAATCGCGTACAAAAAAAACAACTGCCAATTTTTTAAATGAAATTTTGAAAATATATTGACTATTAACCACACATTCTGTGTGTGAAATTTCAAACACACATCATTGTTTCTAACTGTGTTTTTTAAATGTTTTGAAACATTCTGGACATGTTTTCATTAAAATCGTGAAATTTTTTTTGGTCACAAATAAAAAATTACTGAAAACCGTGATGACCCGACGATTTCAATATTAAATCCTGTTCTCGCGAATTTATGTCCGCAGGGGTGAGAACGGTTTGGTATGCTGGGCAACGGAGGCTCTCGAGAGGAGCGGCGACGATGATCGAGGCTCGCCTGGTAAGTGTCGTTTCACTTGGATCCTAAACACCAACCTTAAGGGCTGGATACCTCGTACGGTTATCGACAAGTCACTCACCATAGCTCTCACGGAGTTTATGGGATTTCTGAGAAATCACGTCCGCGAACTCACCGACGTTACGGCGTAGACAGGAAACTTCGTGAACGCTTGGAGTCGATTAGAACTCAACTGTGAATAATATTTGTGACTGTTCGTCACCTGCGCTCCGTCGGACCATTTGTTCTCGGGTTCTCGTTCGATACTTTGTGCGAGACAAATGTACGGTTTGCGCGGTTCGGTCTCGAAATGGTCGTCGAGTCACGAACCGTCCTTGAAAATGGAGAAAAAAAATTACTGCAAAGCGAAACCAGTCGCACGGTCTTCGAACCGAGTAGAAATTTAATGCGTCGAACGGGTCAATGCGAGACGCTCGCCGCGACGATTGGTGCTGTAAGCGAAAAGTGAGGAAACAAAGAAAAAAAAAAAAAAAAAATATTGTGCGCCTATCGAGAAAAAAGAAACTGGGAAACAAAAGTCATCGCTCCTCTCGGGAAAATGACGGAACAGTAACGAAGCGTGTAAAGATGACGCGTGATATATTTCTTCTTGTTTCAATTGTACAGTTAAATACTTAGTTTATAATTATTGTCACGCTTGCGCGTTTTACGTAATTCACGTCTTTGACTCAATATATGTTCAGGAATGCGCGAAATATATTTTTCTAATTACTTTCTCTAGAAGTTCGAATATCAAATTTTTATATAAAAAAAATCTTCATGATGAAAAAAGAATTGCAAAAAAGGCTTCGCTCGTTCCTGAATATCGGTGTCGATCGTTGCAAATATCAGATATCGATTTTCCTTGTAATTATCAACTAAATAGTATTTAACTGTTCAATTGAAACAAAAAGAAATATATTCCGCGACATCTTTACACGTCTCGTTATTGTTTCGTCATTTTCTCGAGAGGAGCGATGATTTTTTATTCCCGGTTTCTTTTTTCTCGATAGACGCGCAATGTCTATCGAGAAAAAAGCAACCGGGAATCAAAAGTCATCGCTCCTCTCGGTAAAATGACGAAACAATAACGAAACGTTTAAAGTTGTCGCGGAATATATTTCTTCTTGTTTCAATTGTTGTACAGTTACATTCTACTTAGTTAATAATTATTGTGACGTTTTACGTAATTCACGCGTTTTACTCAATATATGTTCAGGAATGCGCGAAATATATTTTTCTAATTACTTTCTGTAGAAGTTCGAGTATCAGATTTTTATACGAAAAACAAAAAAAAAAGTCAAGAAAAAAATCGTAAAAAAGAGTAATTGCAAAAAGGCTTCACTCATTCCTGAATCGATGTCGATAGTTGCAATAACAGATATCGATCTTCCAGCCGTGTATTATTTAATTTCCTTTAAAAAAAAGGCTCGATTAGTACTCACTCAGCCGCAACGATTTCTTGTTCATCTCTCAGTACTCATATGACAAAGACTCCCGATGGAATTATAATTTAGATCCGGATCCCGTTATCGTTCCATCGGTTTAAGTTTTCTGCGCATTGTTTACATCGGGCGGTCAACGTCCGGTAAGAAAGAAAATGATCGATGTCTCGACATTGTCACGCATCGAATGTGGTAGATCATTATATATATATATATATATATATATATATATGTATGTATATGTATATATATATTAACGTATTTATCGATCTCGATAATTTTGTATGTTATAATATTTATAATACTGAGAAAAACGAAGAAAAAAAATGAAAAATTAAACGAGCCATCGCATTTAAAAAGTCTCGTCTCTCATTCTATAATAAGAATTACAGAAGATTATAAGATGTGCTTGTCTATTTTATTTCGACAAAAAGAAAATCTTTTTGTCCCCTCATTATTGTAAGGAAATAAAAAAAATATTTGTACGAATTTTTCGCATTTATTTGTCGCTCGACGGGTGAAGTATGTTCGATAAGATTCAACGGCAGATACGAAGGTAAGTCGCGAGTTCATCGGTAAAAAAAAAGAAAATTGACGATATTATCTTTTTTTTTTTGCTCGCGTCAATGCGACGCGGCTATATCCGGCCCACATTGCTATCTTGATCGCACGATCTGTACAAACAGCGGTAAATTTCGTAATGTACACAGTATACACAGTGTATGACCCTCGAGGGATTAGGAAGGATTAATCATTGTATGTACATCGCTAATGCAGGCTTTTAAGTACCGCTCTCAAGTTTATAGCCACTTTCATCCGAGGCCTGTTAATATGGTGTAATATAGTTGTACGCGAGAACAACGCGAACTCTCGGCGCTGCGGAATATTCGAGGGTGTGTGTTTGTGCGCACGCACACACACGCCCTGAATGGGAAGTTGCATTCGCTCTGCTTCGAAGCGCGCGTTAACTCGCGGATAGTAACGGGTTACACCGTTTCGAGTTGGTTCCGAAAACAGTTCACAGTCAAAGCCGGTAGTTACGGGCGAATCGTGCCTTGTCGAATTTTAATGGGATTATCGTGTAAAGTTGCAACACAGCGTTTCACTCAATCTCGTACCTGTGGAATATTGTTAACCGGCGCCTAAATACCGGGCAAAATTGTTATTTGCATGGCAAGGACGTAGAAAGGTAATTCACGCTCTCGGTTTTTGGGAAGTGTGCGCAGAAAAGCACTTTCTCCCACTAGTGCGAGAAAACGGGCCGTATTGCGTTTGTATGCGTGCGCATCACTTCTATAGCACGCGATGCGAAAAAGTGCACCTTCGCTCACTTCACAGGACCGGAAAACGGAATTTTACGTGCATGTGTTACGAAATAGTAATTTTCGTAACTCATGCATGTAAAATGCTACTTTTCTTGCCTCGAGTGGCGAAAGTGGCGCTTCCAATCTCGTCCAATATTCCTTTACGCACCCTTAAGCGTGCGTAAAGTAAGAGTGGGCCGATATGCGCATGCGCCCCAATCAGCAGGCACGGAGTGGTACTTCTCTCGCATTCGTTACAAAAAATACGCGATACTAGTGCGGTGTAGCGAACATTATACGCGGATTGTCGAGTCACTTCACAGCGTGCGTATAAAGTTCGCTTTACCGCACTCGTATCGCAAATGACAATTTCGAAACTTCCGCCCAAACCGGACCGCCCTCGCCTATCCGTCGATCATTATCACTGCGCCACCGCTGATAGCAAATCCCGGCGATACGCGTCCGAAATTCTCAATAATTAACCGGACAATTTTCCGCATCGCCGACGCGCCGGGCAGCGAGAATAAACAATCGGGAACCGTAGCTCCGTCCCCCGATCTATTATTACCGCCGTTCAAAGCCCAGGTGATTCCACCTCGGCTCCCCGGGCGAGAGTTCCACATCCTTTGATCTCTGCATTAGGCATGCCGCTTGCTGAGCGATCCACTGTGCTGTTCGAATGTTCCAATCCTGAGTAGCGCATAACTGCGTTTTGCCATCGAATGAATGGGCTCATATTCGCCAAGGATCCTCCCCGGCGATTAAAACAAACTCAAACCCGGAGAACCGGAGCTCTGCACAGATGCACCGTTTGCACAGATATTGCCAAACTGTCGGGGGTCGCCAGTCCCGCGAACTCGCTGAGCGTCGGTAATGCAACGAGAGGTCCCGAGTGAGCAAACGCTAATTAGAATTTGTCGCGGAGAATCTGCCACGAGTACCGGCACGTGAGCCTTTGGCACTCTCCCCTCTCACTTGCCGCCCTCCGATACTCGAAACCCTCGAAGGATCTTAAGTACCGTGCTTGCGATTACTCAATTATTCAAACCGACCCTAAGCGAAATTCGGACAGTTGTGTGGATGGTATGTGTACATGTGTCTGCGGACAACACGTAGAAGTATATGGGCGGTTCGACGCCAAATCGACATCGCGAGAACCCTCAAGATTTTTATATATAAATATATACCAGCAGATGGTTTTGGCTCGGACGCTTCGCGCCCTTGCCATGGACTACGGAGTTTACAATTCGGAAATTGTAATTTCCGGAGATTTACTAGAAATACGTCATTTTTTGTTTAAAAAAAAACTATTTTCAAACCGGATGTGACGTATTTTAAATAGGAAGTCAGATTTTTAAATAGGAAGTGACGTGTTGTCGATATGACGTCACTTCCGGTAGAAAACTGAGATTTTCTAATCGGAAGTGATGCATTTTCGGTATGACGCCACTTCCGGTCGAAAAATTAGTTTTTTGTAGACGATGATAGTGCACAGCATTGTTGTGCATCGCATTGTTATGCATAACTCACAGAGACGCACAAAATAGTACCAGAATATTATAACAATGACGAGATTCTTTGTCAGAAAAATTTGGTGTGGAATGCCCCATATGTGTATCTTCGGGTCCGTCGTTGAACCGATGCTGCCGTGTAGTGGGTTGTAGTCTCTGTGCTGTTCCAGTGCCCACGAGACACGATTCATTCGGCGAAGTACATACCGAGGTTGCCTCTCCTCACGCCTAACTGAATCTCGTTGAACAAACTTCGATGTATACGTCTCGAGTATCCATCCGCTTCGATCCGTTGTCCACTTCGTCGAGCGACGGTATGATTGCGAAATTAGTCAAGTGAGTTATTCTCCGCACTGTGTCCTGTACTCGTGGAACTTTCGCCGCATTCAGCATAGCTCACGGCGTCCGAGTAGTTTAGTTTAAACATATTGTGAAACTATCTAATGGAGAGCCGAGGGTTTATAAACCGTCACGTTTTCGTGGCTCCGATGGTGAGGAGTAAACAATGGCGGTGGGGGATTGCAAATGCTGTTTATACTTGCAGTGGACGGTGACTTTCAACGTTGACAGTTGCTTTACGGCGAATGAAGCGGACGCAGCGGAAGCAGGATTGAGAGTTTGCTGGCGGAACAGATTATCGTTGCGGCGCTGCAGTCGTTCGTGTAATGGACGTTGAGAGGTTCAGATTTGAAGGTTATGTCGTGAGAACTTTTAACGAGTCGACACGAAGACACTGGACCGAAAATTGGATACCGATTAAGCACGGCTATTAGAGTTGCAATTTGCAAGCAACCTGGAGGCTTTAAACCGTTGGATTTAATTCGATATTCGCAGACACGCCATCTGATTATTCATCGCACGACGAATCATTAATAACTATATTCTGAATAATTAATTTTACACGTACGCAACATAAGGTTGTCGAGTGTACGCCGGTGATGGGCGGTCCGCGCGCACGGAGGCTCGGCGTGTGACGTCACTGTGGTGGGAGGCCCGACTCGCCCGGCTGATCGCCGCCATCTTTAATTCAGTCGACGCCGCTCTGCGACAGAGACCAGACTTGCGCTCGTCGCTTGACACTTCGCTATCGTACATTTAGCCGCGAAACAAGCACGTGCTCGTCGACAGACAGTTCTCGCGCGCTGTCGGATCCGTGTTCGACGATACTGGGTGAAATAATCGTCGGCTCAATCCAAACAAAAAAAAAAAGTTATAAAAACAGCGAATTAGCGAGCGATGAAAGATAGACGAAATTATCCGGCACATAAAACTCTACCCGAATCTCGTGGTCTTTTTTTAAGAGTGGTAGGCCTACTGGGGATCCACTATAAAAAATAACGCGCCATTTGCTCTACCTCAGGGTGGTGTGGAAATGAGCATAATTAAAAAGAAAAACTTTTAAAAAACGGATAAAGTAGGTCAAGAATGAATGAATGTTTGATAACATATTGTTACGAAAAACATTCGTGAATACTTGTTGCCAATTCGAAGAAGCAATGCAGCAAATATTGAATAATAAATTAA
This sequence comes from Exephanes ischioxanthus, assembly GCA_958510785.1. Classification (NCBI taxonomy): domain Eukaryota; kingdom Metazoa; phylum Arthropoda; class Insecta; order Hymenoptera; family Ichneumonidae; genus Exephanes; species Exephanes ischioxanthus. The sequence continues at coordinate 10,619,654 of OY294023.1, read as the reverse complement.
TAAAACCAGGAATCAAATAAATAAATAATTAAATGTAAATAACCCTTCCCCCCAATTTAATGTAAAAGACCGTTCCCATTTTATCATCTCGGTAAATTTATTACGAGAGCTTGAGAGATTTTTCAGGGTCCCATCCCGTGTTGTCTTATTTCGAGTAGCGTCAAGCTTTCGAACGATTCGCCGAAGCGACGATCAGCTGCGACCGCTTGCAGCAAATATTCCACCACATACACCCCCCCCCCCCCCCCCCCCCCCAGGTCCATCCTTGAAGTACACCACATTTGCCTAGATCATTTGCTGCAGATGTTGTAAATATTGGGCCAATATTGCTACTTTTCATGGCACTTGTCTATTTGGGTGTGTATCAGTTTCTAAAACCAGATTCGCCGAGCTCGCCGGCTCGTCATGCGCCATTTTTTTTGACCCGCCAAAAATTCTTCGACACATGCCAACGTACCCCTGCTAGCGGGACGCGCCTGTCAGTGGTCGGTGAGACGCGGCCTAGCGTGCAGCTATCGCTTCCGTAAACCGCCTGACCTAACACCCTCGAATTACGCAGGTATCCCTTGCACCTCGAATCTCACGGATTGTCACAGAAGAAATTGTATCTCGCTCGAAACAATGGTACAATCGCGTACATAGCTACGGGAGGGAGTAGCAGGTGGCGCTGCGCGGGGCGGCGGGGGAGGGGGAGCGGCACGACCGTTGGCACGGTCGCGAGCCAGTCGGTTCCGCGTCTCACGCGTGTGCGCTTCGTTCTCCGTTGGCGTCGTCGTCCTCGTCGCGTCGTCGTTCGGATCGCGTTCACCACTCGAACGAAATACAAACTCGAGACGAATATTCGTGATCCTCGGTTGGTATGTACGAGTCGGTTTAACGCGTACATTCGGTGATAGGGAAGAAAAAAAAAAAAACATTGTTTTTGTTTTCTTTCAAAACCGCCGCGGAGGTGTGAGAGACCGGAAAGGAGATCGCTTTGATCCATTGTCACTGGAGGCGGGGGACTGTGATGGCGCAGAAATGGTGAGTTCGGAATTGTCGTTTCTAGTTCATTTATTTTTTATCACCGGGCGGGAAGGCTTTTGGTTCGCCGTTAGGTCAATTCGGCTCGATAGAACGAACATAGAGCGTCGTTTTGGGGGGTGGCGGTTGGACTATGGTCTGCGGCCAGCGGGAGAGAAGCGAGCGGCTGAGCCGGGAAGATTTTTATGTCTTAGACAGGAATCTCCGGCGATCTTGAGTCTGCAGCATTTAGGATTTACAAAGGAGATTCCCAGTTTTTTGTATCCAGAGGAGAATAATATATATATAATTAAATAATTAAATCAATATTTTTTTTATTCTTCTCGAGAAAGCAAAATGGTATTTTGGTTCGGTCTTTGGTAAATTCGGCTCGATGGAGCGAACAGAGAGAGGTGTTCGGCGGTTGGGGCGAGCGTCTGAGCCGGAAAAATTTTCACGCCTAAGATCAGACTTGGACTTGAATTTCCGGCGATCTTGTGCCCGCGAATGTAGGATTCGCAAAGAACGTTCCCGTACATTCGGATTCCACCTTTTAACCCGGGACGAATAATATATTTATCTTTTTTTCAAATTTCCTCGCGAAAAGAACGATATTTTTTCGGCGATCGTGTCGAAGCTTTATTTTATTGTCACTCACACGTATTCGGCCGAGGGGCAAACGTGTAGACTTTCATTTGATGGTTTTATCTACGACCGCACACTCTCGAACGTCGGAACTAAAAATTTCCAATATTTCACAGCTGATTGAAATTCAGCTTTCGTTTAATTTTCATTTCGGTTCGAAAAATCAATATGCCGGCGGAGATAAACGCTCGAAAAAAAGGGAAAAAAACCCTGTTAAATGTATATTCTACAAATAGCGGTACGCCCGTAATTCGATACGCGAAAAAGTCAATACTCGCCCCGATATGAACCGTGGTAAAAAAAAAAAAACGAAAAACCAAATCGCTCACATGTTTTTACAAGCCTTTGACTCGTTGGAAATTGGAATTGCTTTCCACGAACGCACGACGAATGAACACTGCGATAAAAGCCACGCGACACTGCCAAGCGTATAAAAAAAACAGCTCTATTTTCCATCTTCATTCGCGCTTCAAAAATTGATGTAAAAAAAAGATTTTTTCGATCGTTGCTTTTCACTGGCTTACAAAATTTCAAAGAATAACGCACCCGGCGACTAAGCAATAACTGAACCTCAGTAGCCTCATGTAGTAAAAAAAAAAGAAAAGTCTGGTCAACAATTTTACTCACGTTCGAATACAATCGACGAGAGTTGCAAATAATAATAAAACAAAAATCTCAGTAGCAAAAAGCAATTCGAGCATTTTAATTTTATCGTTTATTCTTTATTTTTTTTTCGTACCGATAACGCTCGCGAATCTCCCGACGTGTGTAAACGACTCGGTATTAAAATCGATGCAAAAAAAGGTTTCCAATATTGAAGTTTCATGTGTCGCGGTGGCTCGTGAGTCTCCACGTCGTCAGACGGTGGCGTGCTGGGGGGGGGGGGGGGGGGGGGGCAGCATAGAAGATAACTGCGTGTCCTCTGTGTGCGTCCCTACAATAACCGTAAGGAAGCTAAACTCTTATCTCCGTGCGGATCGCCAGAGCAAATGATGCACGCTGTAAAAATAAATTCGAAATTTAATGTCCTGAAACGTGAAATTTGGTTATTGATTACTTGCAGAACGTACTTTTTCGTGAAATGAAAATACCAGACATTAAATTACAAATCTTTTGTCTAAAATTTACAAAAGGTTTCATTAAAAATACAAATTTTCCACAATTGCAAGGCACATGTGTTTGGAATTTCAGAAACAGTTTATGCGAAAAAGCTTCCGATGCCGTTAATAAATTTTTAAATAATTTTTTTCGCGAGGAGGCCCGCTTTATTCTTTATTTTTATTTATTTTTAACGCTCGGCTGCCCAAAAGGCGAAAGACGGGAGTTATGCGTTTCGCGGCGATCACGTGACCTTGCGCGTTTCCTTTGGTATGTACACGAGACGCGACAGCATCTCGACGCCAAGTACTTAAAAAAGAAAAAATGTAAGCGAAACGCCACCAAGTATATACTTTGGCCCTGAAGATGTCTGCATGAGACGAAATTTAATCAAGTTATAACGGTCGTGTTTTGCATCGCACAAACTGTCCTCGGGGAAGTTCACGCGGAGAATAAAATTCTCAAGTGAACCATTTTTTTTTTTTTTTTTTTTTTTTAAAGCAGTCTTCCTGAAGCAGATTCGATGCGAATTTATCCAGATAACTCGTTTATTTATTTACTTGCTCAAATGAGGGGAAGCACCCAATTACAGGTACGATGAGATAAACTCATTGCGCAATAAAAAAATTGTCAGTAAATCGCACAAGCATGGTTCACTGCTTGTAGTATAAACCTCACTCATAAAGGATAACAAACGTAAAAAAATGAAACATAGGATAGAAGAAACTGAAGAGAAACAAAATTATCCGTATTCGTAAACAAGTTAACGTGAAACAAAGTTCAATATATTCCTTATACCCTACTCACGAAAGCGTGGTCACCCGGAAATATCAAGGTCGTTTACCGAGTGAAACGAAGCCATCAAACCCCCCCAGTGCAGGGGAAAAGTCCAAAGTACAAGCTCCGAAAATGGTTCAACGAAATACCAAATAATTGTAACAACACCACCTTATCATTTCCAAACCTAGTAACGCCTTTATATGTTCCTTCTTTATGTTTTCCTACCGATAACGGTCGCAAATCTTTCTACATGTGTTCAACGGCTCGGCATTAATCGATACAATAAAAACTTTCCGATATCCAAGTTTCATGTGTCGGTGGCTCGTGAATCTCGCGTATAATGTTTCCATGTCGTGAGATTGCGAAGTGTATACAGAGGGGGGGGGGGGCATGGACAGAGATTCTAGCGCGTGACACTGGGTTACTGCGTGTCCTCTGTGTGTGTCCCTACAATAACCGTAAGGAAACTAAAACTTTTATCTCAGTGCGGATCGCCAGAGCAAATGATATACGATCCGGGAGGGGCAAGGGGGGGGGGGGGGAGAAGGGACCGGGTTACTTCCGCGCGGCTAACACATTTCTCCTCGAGGATCCGACGACTGTGACGACTAACGTCGTTCCTGGTGGTATAGGAAGCTTTTGCGGTTACTCGCCGTTGGCCTGTCCGCTCTCCAGACTCTCGCGTTTCTCACCGCCGACGGCGCGGGGCGGAGATAAAAACTGTATTATAAACATCCTCCAACGTTTCGTAACCGAGAGGCGAAGAGTTATCGCGAGATGTATATATATATACATATATATATATATATATATATATTTTCGTTCCGTTCGACTTCATCCACAAATAATGAAATTAAGAATTCAGAAATAACGAATAGAGAATTAAATTTAAAAAACTTTTTTAACCCGATATTTTTACCCGGACTTCAAATCTTTTAGTCCGATAATATCATTTTTTTACGTTTCGTCTTGAAGATTACAAAAGTTGTTAGTTTCTTTTTTTTTTTTAATATGCTAATGAAGTTTCACGTAGATTCAAGATTTTCTGCTTGACATGTGAAACAAAGGCAAAAAAGACGGAACTGCTGCTTTCAAAAGTAAGGTCTTATATTTTGATTAAACATTTTTTTTACAAATTTGACGAATGGCGATTCATCGTGGAAAGTTTTTCTATAAGATTTTATTTAAATTAAAAAATATATTTGGGTGACAAATAAAAGAAGAATACATGGAAAATGAATTTTTTAAATATAATTTTGATAGCATCGAGCAGTCGAGAAGAGCTCATCGTTTGTCGTTTCCGTAGAACGAGATAAGTCGGACGTTCAATTTCTCGCAATAAAACACATTGCGAGAAATTGAAAGGGAGTAAAGAAAAAATATTTAGCCTAGTCGAGGAAATAGACGATTTGCCGGCAGAGTGGCCGAAAAAAACGCGTTCTCGGCTCAACTGTACGGAGAGCGAGCGCACGTACACGTACACGTCTCTCGTTCGACGGCGGCGACCCTCGTCGACCGTTCGACAAGAGCTTTCGCTACCTCGACGCTTTTTTTCCCACCCTTCAAAGCCCCCGCCGCACTGCTTTGAATTTTTCCAGAGTGCCCGGGAGAGCTCCGAGAACAATGCCGGGCTGAAGCTTCGACGCATAAAAGCGATTCGTCGCGGCAGTCCGAAAGGAAAATACGACTATTGCGTCGTGAAAAAAAAAATCTTTAATAATTGCCTCGCACACACAACGAATTTTCCAACAAAACATACATATCAATCTCGCAGATTTTTTTCCTCGAAATTAGATTTATAAAACAAAACATTCCATTATTATTCTCGGATAGGGATGTACTACAGATTTTTCTAATTGTTTTTTTTACGCTGATTTTTATACTGCATCTTAGACTAAAATAAAATACATTTCTTTTTAATTTACTCTAGTAAAAAGAAATGTATTTTATTTTAGACTCACTTGACACAAGTTGCCGAACCAGATATTAATAATATTAATATTATGTTTTTACTTACAATAATACATGGTGTCCAGCGGTCCTTGAAGACCTTGGAGTCCTGGAATTGTCCTTGAATTTTGCCTGACCTTGAAAAACACCTAGAATGTCCTTGAATTTCACCTAATGTCGTGACTTATTTATTTCTTGGAAAATTTGAGTTTGTTTAAAAATGTATATTTAGATGTACATTTAGATGTATATTTAGATGTGTATTTAGATGTTGTGTGTAGATGTTTTTGTATATTTTTTTAATGAGCTGCTACGTATTTTGACGTATTTTTGACCGTTGAACACGAATCCGCTGGCCTTTTTGGGGCTAAAGTACAGTGAGACATTGAAAGTCTCGATTTTACGCACGGAAAATCGTATTGTTGGGATTAAAATGGAAAATATTGGGTTGGGAGCAAAATGAACGTCACATTCGATCGATAATTTTTCAAACTTCCTTTGAAACTTCCGAAATTTGTTGCCAGCTCAGTCAGACAACAAAAAAAAAAATGAAATTAAAGAAATGATAAGTTAGTAGATGAAGGATAGAACATCATCCGCGACCTACGTGGTGAACCTTTCACGAGGATACGTGGATTGAATGCCTACTCGTATAAGCTATGAGAATATGCTATACATTCATTCTCCGATTCCTACAGTATTTTCGTACCCATTATATATATATCGTACAATATAGTGGAAGAGGGATGGGTGTTACGTGCGGCTCCATATCTCGATTTCAGAGCGGAAGGTACGGTGTGGCAGGAACACGGAGAAAAAGAATAACAGACCGATGGTGAGCGAGAGACACGGGTCCATGCCTTCGAATATTGGAAACGTGTAGAGTTAACCGAAGGAAATATAAAGACCCTTTCTTTTTCCTCCACCGCCCCCGGGTAGCCAGATTTTTTTTATACCCCTTTTTATTTCTCTGTTGTATACACCGTTGCGTCAGCAAAACCGTAGTAATGACGGAGAACAGGCTGTAGTACGCGATATCGGAAAGTTGTAAATTTTAATTAAAAAATAGAGAAATATGTATTCAGTACGGTACATGTACTGAAATATGTAACACCGGCATTGCGAGTTGCAGCTTCAAAAACGAAAAAAAAAAAAAAAATTGGATGCCACTTGTTAACGGCAGGTTTCGCCCCAAGGGAGTTTAAAATTTTCATTTTTTTTCTATTCTCTTTTATTATTTTTGAGGTAAAGAGTATTATTTTGGAGGTAAAGGTCGTGTCAACGAATAGTTTGGAATTTTTTAAAAAGAATTTTGGATACGTGCATTTTTAAAGTGAAGTATCGCTTTCGGCTAAACTTTTTTTCTTCTAATAAAGATGTTTATTCATATCTGAACGTCGGCGATCGCCCGGCATGCCAAGAGTAAGCCGGACGGGAAAAAGGCGAAGCAAGACGAGGCGGTTAGGTCCACACACACGCCCAACTGTAGTGGAACCACTCGAGCCAAAGTTTGTTTACAGGAGAGACGTAGGCCGACTCGTCGTGTACAAAGACGGCGAGGGAAATATTGGGAATGGGGCGAGGAAGCGAATGAGAGACGGAGATAGAAAAATTGGTCGAACGGAAGGATGGAGAAATTGAAAGGGGGACGGATAGATGGACAGACGAGTTTGATAAATCCGGCGGATTACGTTTTCTCCACTCGACGTTTTCACTAAAGTTCTCCGATTCACCCTGTACATTTTATCATAAAATGTCGTTGAGAAAAATCGAAAGAATTTTTATGAAAAATATAATAAATTTAACATTTTACTATTATTATTCTTCACCATAATCGTAGTATGCTGTAAAATTCGAAAAACGTTAGCATTTTTCGAATGTATTATTAATCATCATTCTCGTTTTCAACATCGCAATAAAATTCTCGTACTCGTTACACGCGCGTCGAAGTGTGTGTAAATTTATGATTCGTGTAGTACTCTCGACGCCCACGCCGCAATACCGAGTAAAGCTTCGAGTGCTTTGATGCCCGAGGCTGTGAGATAAAGTCGTTCGCTGAAGAGTTTCACGACGCGAACAAGGCTTAGGAGGAGGCCCTTTGGCGTTGGACGCTTGCAATGTTGGTTTTTCCTCGCTGCATTTGATCCCGGTAGTGTCCCACCGGAGCGAAACGCGATTTTTACGATCATTCACATTTGTACCTTTCACCCTCGGAAGCGAAAAAATACACGAAAGGAAGTTATATATATGTATATATACGTCGAGGGGGCGAAAAGAAGCCTAACGCCGAATGGCCAGAACTTTCGTATTGGCCGATAGCCAGATCGGTTTTCCTCGTCAGTTTCGTTGGTCGTTTTCGCCTACGGCCCGTTCCACCGTTTCCTACGTAAACGACGTCGTATAAGCGCTCTTTTATTTCGCTCCTGAACTTTATCGCCGTGTATTAAATAGCGCGGCGAGGGCAGGAAATACGTTTCTTTTGAACTTTGACAAAAACGAGGTGTGCCGAACGATCGTCCATAAATTTCTTAACTAGGCAAGTCTCTCCAAAGGTTATTTGCCTTTGGTAAGCTCGGTTCAATCGAGAAAGAAGAAGAAGATTAGTTGCGTCAAATTTCATTGCTATTACCAGCACCATTACTGGCAACAAGCCACCAGAAAATAAAGTTCTAACCTACCAAAGATTAAGATTTTTCATCTCCGACCCGATTAACCCGCTGTCCCGCAAACGCCGTACCAAAAGTGGCCCCAAAAATGGTCGCATCACATTCGGTGTTCAAAGCCGAGCAAACATTGTCCTTAGAATTTTTTTCTAGGTCGCACGGTTTCCGAGATACGAGCGACTGAACTTTGAGCCGATTTTCCAGCGTTCCCATTGGCTGAGCGCTCCACACCGCATTATCTCGTAAACTATGCATCGCACGAAGTTTTGCCAAAGGAAAAGTTTGTTCGCTTTTTAACCACGATCATGAATCTGCCATTTTTACTTGCATCAGTTTTCACGACTTCTTGTGTGAAGGGTGCTTTTTATCTGGAAACATTTTTCCGACGTAAGTTTTTTTTTTTTTTTTTTTTTTTATTGCTCCTACCACCGCACCGCGGGTTCCTTTGAGAAAAACGGGGACGAGGTTTAACTCCGTAAACTCCGCCCTTCTTACGAGTTGGTAAACACTCGGGCTTTTAGGTACGTGATATAAAAGGGTACGTCGCTGTAGCAGCCCTCTAATCGAGCCGACGTAACAACGTTTGAACGTTCGCGGCGTACCCCGCCGTTCGAAATTGGAGCGACGGTTAGGTTTCTCCCCCGCATAGCTTTACGGAGTTGGTGTATTTTTTTTTTCTCTCGAACATCCACCGTTCGTCGAAAGGAATGAATTTTTCTTCGACGTAACAAGAGAGAGTTACGACAGTGACGACGATGTCTCGACTGCAACGCCGAAAGGGAGGAGGCGGAGAGGAAGACATAAACGTCTTTCGCGTTTGAGGGTTCTTTTATTCGACGTGTTACGCGCCGCGTTCCAACAGGTTGTTGATTCCGTGGATTCTCGCGTGGCCTTAAGTCTTTCGACTTGTACATTCACCTCCAACTCTCTTCGCTGTCGAACAACGTGATAAACTCCAATTATCCACGCAAAACTGTGACGCTGGTCGAGCTTTCATGTCTTTCTGTGCAAATGTAACACGAGTTTGACGCTGAATTGTCGTATCTGGAAAACTGTATGAACATTTTTTTTCTCCAAATTTAAAGCGAAGCAAGTAATCGGTCAAAAAATTGATTCCCTTTTCAATCGGCATTTTTTTTTTCTATTACTCTTTTCCAATTTTAGATCGAAATTTGGATACATAAAAAGTAAGAACTATTATAGTAATTAATTATAGAATTCATCAAATGGTTCGAAAATAAAATAAATAAATAAATCTTCTGAGTTCAATAAATAAAAAAAAGTGATTTTCGGACTCAAATTATAAAATCTTCCTCGTACCTAAAGCTCGCATGACGACCATACGACAAAAAATGTCTAAAAAAATTCAGCCCGATAGGGAACCTTTGTAAAGATAATAATTTCAATTACCCCATCCTCTTCAATTCTCTCGGGAGATGATAGTGAGCCGTAGATGGACCAAAATAAAAAAAATTATATATATATATATCTACACACACACATTTTATATATAAATTCCGCGAACACGTCAGTACAGCACGGGGCGTGCCACACGTCCCTTTTCTCGTGTCGTTCCATCTCCACGCTTTGTTTCTCATCCCCTTCTCAAGGTCAACCAACGGAGGTTACGTTACCATAGCGACGAACGAGCCCCGGAGTAACGAGAGAACCAGAACCGACTCTCTTACTCGCTGTTTTTTTTTTCCTTCTCCCTCAGCGTCGCTTCCCAACCTCTCTCCTCGCTTCGACCCTCCTCTTTCCGTATTTTCATGCGCTCGTACGGCAGCTCTTTATATACCGCAAGCTATGTTACGTACAGTCACAGAGCTCTCTGCGTGTACGAGGAAGAAAAAAAAAAAAATAAGTGAGGTAGTTAAATTCACGAGAGTACCGAAACGTACTCTTGGCGATTGCGTAATGCGTCAGAAGCACTCGTTCCTCGAGCACACTTCCCACCTCGCGGATTAACAATTAATGAGAATGGAGGTGTCGACGAGCGTCATGGGGGGAACGAGGAGCGAGTGCCGTAAGATCTGCGGTCATGGTCTTCGAGATAATTTTTTAAAGAATGGTTCATTAAAAAATAATTATATTGCAAATTAATTTTGTGGGTCGACAAATTTATTTCTTAGGTCGGTAAATTTATTTCTGGGATCAACAAGTTTATTTTTTGACACAAGAAATTAATTACCTTGGCCGTCAAATTTATCTCTTGGGCCATCAAATTTATCTCTTGGGCCATCAAATTTATCTCTTGGGCCATCAAATTTATCTCTTGGGCCATCAAATTTATCTCTTGGGCCATCAAATTTATCTCTTGGGCCATCAAATTTATCTCTTGGGCCATCAAATTTATCTCTTGAGCCATCAAATTTATCTCTTGGGTCATCAAATTTATCTATTGAGTCATCAAATTTATCTATTGAGTCATCAAATTTATCGGTGGGGCTATCGAATTTATTTATTAGGTCATCAAATTTATCTGTTGGGCCATCAAATTTATCTCTTAGGTCATCAAATTGATTCCCTGGGACATCAAATTTATCTGTTGGGTCATCAATCTTGTCTGTTGGGTCATCAAATTTGTCTGCTGGCTCACCAAATTAACTTCTTGGTTCATCAAATTATCGTCGCGCTTCAGTAGATTAAGGTTCTTACATCGACACACAAAAACTATTCTCGCTCCACACTGAACACCGGAAGTTTTGTCATATTCTTCTCTCCCGTGTGTCAACCGGAACGGGATGACGAGAATGAAGAGATACATGTGTTTAGAGAGAATGATAAACAGTTGCGGAGCGCGGAGTGCACGGACAGTAAGGAGTTGTTGTTGGCTTCGAAGAGATCCATCGGGTGGCAATGACATCGGAGACTCTAGTCCCCCGGGCGCGTGACGACCTGTACTACCCAAGAGCGAATCATCTGGCGCCGCCGCCAACTCCCCGTCATCGATTATTACCCGTCTATCTCGTTAACAACGCTTCTTTCATGCATAAATTTCCCCATTCATTTCGACCCGTCAGCGGAGTCGTCAGTTGTACAGCAACCGAACAATTCTTTCGTCAAACAATTAGATTGGGTATCGGGAGACTTTTTTTTAGAATAAAGCAGATAGAAAAAAGACAGACAAGTTCAACGCATACATTTTTTTTTTTTTTTTTTCAGAAAAATTTGATAATTTTTTTTCCCTCACGACCGGGTCTGTTTCATATTTTTCCAACGTTCGCATTGCCAGACGTGCGTGAGCAAAGGAGTGACGAGATCCAGAAATCGAGATCTCGAGCCGGACGAGCTTAGTGCGTCAGAGACGTAGGCTGAGGAAAAATATAGTTGTTTCTACTGTAGGGAGTAATTTCCTAAACGAACGTCTGTACATATCGATTCTGTTGAAAGGCATTTAAATTGGTTGAGCTATAATTAAATTTTCTATTATCGTTTGTGATTATTGTTCCAACTATAAAATGTAGATTTTCCGTGAAAGCCAACGATGCAAAGACACGGTATTGTTTATGTGGTAAAGCTGCGGATGGCTTTTGTTGGTAGTTTGTGCTCACAGAGTTTAGGTTTACGTATTGACGTGTAACGAGCCGTTGGGTGTGTAAAAGGAGAAAGCCGTACAGTGGAAATAAAGCTTTTTGTATAGACCTTCCCTCGGGGGATTATATTTTACAGTAGGAAGTTACTCTGGTCACTCTAACAACGCAATTTTTCTCAATGTACAACCAGAGCGCCCTCGAGCTCCCAACATTCGTTCTACATTAATTTAAATATTAACTGAGGCATGTATTTTTTTTTTTTTTACATTTTGAAAAGATTTTGCGAATGAGAAATGCATTATCATTTTTTTATGACTTTAGTATATTTGGCAGTAACGGAGTCTCAAATATGAGACTCGAAATTATAAAAGTATTTACCGTTTACAGGGCACAACTATTAAATATAGACGTTCTATCAGCGGATTATGTTTTATAATAGAATGTTACTCTTGTCACTCTAATTATGTAACTTTTTCTCAGTGTACAACCAGAGAGTCTTCGAACTCTCACCATTCGTTCCACAATAATCTGTATATTAAGGTGAAGTGAACGTCACGTGACGGGGTCATGGGTGTGAGAGAGATAGTTGCAATTTTCAAATTAACTTCATTCAATGGTGCTAATTTTTTTGAGAAAAATATGAATTCGGGCCGGATGCGAAATTACCGTGTGCATACGGCTCGAATTTGCTTTTTCCTCAAAAAAATTAACACCCTTGAGAAAAGTTCATTACAGTTTTCGTTACCGACCGCGATATTTCACTTCCCCTTAACTGGTGTCATTTTCTTTAATAAAAAATGTTGGAAACTTTTTTTTTATGTCTGTTTAGTGTATTGGGCAGTGGTGATTGAGTCGCATATTCATTTTAATCGAATCTGGAATACGTGACGAGATTAATCCTTGGGAGTTCCGCGAACTTTGTGTATCTGCGTCGTTTGCCTGTAGCGAATTTATATAACTGCACCAAACCAGGGCTCCAAGGGTCCCTCTCATCTAGAAAATTCTTTTTTTGGCTGTACTGACATTAGCCAGGAGATTGCCCGCGAGATTGAACCGGACGAAGGTAGAGACCGCTGACGATGACGCAACTCTGGATTCGACTTGAATCGTGCACGTGGCGGGGGCACGTGGGAACTGACAGAGCTCTCATTGAACTCGATTCAATTCACATTTAATATTTCATTTTTTTCTCCCATCTCTCACACGAGACATTAATTTTTTTTTTTATTTTATAAAAATAATCTTTATTTATAAAAATAAATAATTCATCGGAAAACTCGAAAATTCAACAGATAAATAAAAAGTCGTGGGACCGTTCGCATACGACTTGCCGATCGAAACTTAACATACCGCGAAGACACTTGAGATTTATCGTGGACCAGCCCTCTGCGGCTTAACCGCCCTTAAACTTTACCGCGGAAGTTTCTTCTCTTTCTTTGCTTATAAAGCGACTCGAATCCGAACCGATCCAATTTATTCGTCGATTCAACGCGCCGACACTCATTTTGTTTCTTTTATCATTAAAAATTAACATCCTTAAATTCAGTTAAATTTATGTTTTACTTAATTAAATTAACATAATTCTTTTATTGAATTTCAATTATTTATTGCATATAACAATGGAACAGAGGCCCTTGTTGCAACGAAAGGCTTATTTATTACTATAATTTTGTAATTTAACTAAATTTATTGTCAATTCAATTCAATTGAATTGATCACAAATTTATTCAAAATTTACTTTCGTCGTTAAACTTCCGTCATGTTGGTTTACGAGACCAATTTCGAGATCCGCTTCAGTGCGGAATTTGTTTTGCGGCCGCGAGTCCGAGAGCTGCGTAGACGGGCCGATAACTGCTTTCCTTTGCGCGATCTTCACGACCCGCTCGAAGCCCAAGCCTATTCGTCGTCGCGGGATTTTAACAACCGGGAGGAGAGGGAGAGCTTTTACGTCGCGACACTTCGAAAGGCTCGCAGCCCGACACTTCGGGGATCGATCGGTTCGAGCCGCACTCCGAACTCTCCGGTAGGCTTTCCCATCTCTTCTCGCCTTTATACACTCTCATAACTCGAGATCACTCTACCGAACGAGATACTCCGACGAGTCTCTATACCGACGGTCCAAAGCCGGAGGAGCGTACGGGCTATTCTTGTACAAAGCCTTTATAGCCTTATGGCATTAAGCCATCTATATATGACTACAGACCCTCGACAACTTGCATCCAGTCTTTATGGAGCGATTTTTTTTCACCCCCAGAGTAGAGTACGTTGTCTACTTTTTAAAAAATTTAAGACGGTTTTTGCAAAAAATATTAAATTTTTCGTTCAATGTGAAAACGTCTTTCGAGGGGACTTAAAAGTGTCCTCAATAATTAGGGGCACACCCAATTTTACTCATGACAGTTTCATTCAATTTCCGGAAGTGGCTGCAGAGCTTTTTGACTGCCAGTCTGCACTTTTTCCAACTAATTTACGGAAAGCCCCTAAGCCTTTTTGATTTACATATATATATATATATATAACAGACAAAAATGTTAATTTTATCGTGTACATCCAATTGTACTCACGACTGTTTCACTCAATTTCCGGTAGTGGCTGTAGAGCTTTGTGACGGCCCCTCTGCAAGTTTTCCAACTAATTTAGAGAAGGCCCGTAAGACATTTAGATTATTTGTTATTTTAAAAAAATGTCAGTTTTAGTGCCGAAAAGAAAAAAAACGCAAACTTGCATAGAATCCATCAATCTATGTGCGCCACCGCCGCGTCACTCTTCGATACCACAGAAAAAAAACCTTCCGAAAAAAAAACCTCGTCGAGCTTTAGAAGCTCCTGGGTCGGAGCTGCGGCCGTGGGCGCCTCTCGCTCTGGCGCGGGCTATCGAACGGGTAACGACATAATTCGGCAGGTCTCACCGGGAAAACAAAATGCTCGTAAGGCATTTTGATTTTATTTTTATTAAAAAAAAAAAAAACACTTTTAGCGCCTAACATTAAAAAATCCCAAAATTTCATGCGTAGGACACATCAATCCATGTGCTCCACCCCCGCATAACTCTTTGATAGTACAGAAAAAAAAACCCACTGAAAAGTAACTCTCAGAATTCTATGCATACCGTCCACACTTTTTGCATCCCTTTCCATAAAAAAAAACCCTTATCGAGCTTTAGAAGCTCCCTAGGTCGGAGCTGCGGCCGTGGGCGCCTCTCGCTCTGGCGCGGGCTATCGAACGTGTAACGACATAATTCGGTAGGTCTCACCGGGAAAACAGAATGCCTGTAAGGCATTTTGATTTTTTTTGTAATTAAAAAAAATCATTTTTAGCGCCTAACTTTTAAAAAATCCCAAAATTTCATGCGTAGGACACATCAATCCATGTGCTCCACCCCCGCATAACTCTTTGATAGTACAGAAAAAAAAAACCCACTGAAAAGTAACTCTCAGAATTCTATGCATACCGTCCACACTTTTTGCATCCCCTTCCATAAAAAAAAAAATAAAAAAAAAAAACCCCCGTCGAGCTTTAGAAGCTCCTGGATCGGAGCTGCGGCCGTGGGCGCCTCTCGCTTTGGCGCGGGCGATCGAACGTGTAACGACATAATTCGGTAGGTCTAACGCAGTTGCCGTCACTCGGCTCCAGTCGCCCCCGGCGAACCCGCGAACCGTCACCGGCGCATCGTTGCTCCGCACACACACACACACATACAATATTTTGCAGTCTAAACTTCGTGTGTCGGCGAGAAAATGAAAGTCGGAAAAGCGAGACTCTTGGCAGCCGGCCGCTGCAAGGCCAATGCAGGCCAGCTTACCGGGTGGAATTTGGCTCCCGCGGCTTTTCCCGCTCGGGGTTACTTTAACGAGATTCCGTGGATCGAGTAACGGGACCTCCATGGGAATTTAGCACGCGCTCGGGTGGGTCTCGGCGTCCCGCCGGACCCGGCCCGACACCACTGCCAGACCATGGAAAACGTACCGTTGCTCGGGGGCTTTGGCGCTTCCGCCTCCGGGCTAATCCACGAGCGAACTCCGGGATCGGCGATGCGAAAGACAAAATTCTATCGAACGAACGAGCAAAGCTCACGGCCGAATAAGCTTCGATCTTATGTGATTTTTAGATTTTTTTTTTATTTCTTAAGTTGGTAGACGGTGAAATCCTTTCGCGAATTTTCAAGGGTTTTGTTGGCTGCGGTGAGGAGGACGATAATTGGTTCTGGGAAATCGGAAGGACGAGCGCTGCACGGTACAAAATATTTGGACACTTAACAAACTTTTTGGTTCGCAAATGTTCACGATTTTATTTTGTCGGTTTTACGAAAAAATGTTTAAGAAATAAACAGACATTTTTGTAAAATTAAGAAGATAAGGATTTTGGACTTTTGTTGACGAGAAAGGTTTTGGTAGCTGTTTTACTGTGTGTGGAGAAAAAATTAATTACAAAATATTATAGCAAAGGAGCGATAAATAAAGGATACGACCTTCGGAAATTTAATCCACGCCTGGCGTATGTGAATTTCATCGCGAGCGATCTAATTTTTTTTATTCAATGATCCGACGCGTTTCTGTGAATGAATAAAGTCCCCGCTGTCAGTCATGTGTCGAGGGAGTTTGGGTCGACTATCCAGTTCTTGTCGTAAAAAAATAAAACCTATGAAAAAAAGAGACTGAAAACTGAATATCGACGAGAGTAGTCTATGAGAATGTACCAAAAATTCCCTCGTCAGCAAGTTATAAATTAATCATATATAAGTGTAAATACATGACTATATGTCCCGGCTCATGAATTGCCAAAATTTGAATGAACCTATTTAAAAAACGTTTTTTTTACAAAAAAAAAAAAAGAAAGATAAAGAAAAAATTACAAGTTTCGATAATGCGTCGCGCGATAGCTCGAGTTCATCTCGTGCAACGGTATTATTGAGGTACACTTGGCAAGACACTTGGAGCTCGTGTCTCCGCCAGGGTTTCCCACGGCTTCGCCAGCTGCTACTTTCGCGATATCGCACATACTGCACGATGTAAATGCGATAATTTTGGATTTTCTCATAGCTTAAATTAACCTGTGTAAAAAATGTAAAAAATGAAATAAAAAATTAAAAGTCGAACCTTTTGACAATGCGCTACGCCATGGCTCGATTTAATCTTGTGTAACGGCATTATTGCAGCACAATTGTCAGAAAACTTGGAGCTCTTGTCTCCGCCGGGCTTTCGCACGGCATCGACAGTCGCGAACTTTCGCGATGTCGCACGGTGTTGCAGGAATACGGAATAGGATAATTTTGAATCTTCTCATAGCTTAAATTAACTTGTTTAAAGAATGAAAAGAAGAAAAAATGTAAGAAAAAATTAAAGAAAAAATGTAAGAAAAAAATTAAAGAAAAAATGTAAGAAAAAAATTAAAGAAAAAATGTAAGAAAAAAATTAAAGAAAAAATGTAAGAAAAAAATTAAAGAAAAAATGTAAGAAAAAAATTTTAATTGAAAATTAAAAGTGGCTCGTTTCGACAATGCGTCACGCGATGGCTCGAGTTCATCTCGTGTAACGGTATTATTGCGGTACACTTGGCAGAAAACTTGGAGCTCTTGTCTCCGCCGGGCTTTCGCGCGGCGTCGACAGTCGCGAACTTTCGTGATATCGCGAATACCGCACCGTGTAGCAGGAATGCGATAATTTTGGATTTTCTCATAGCTCCTCGTTCATCATAGCTCGGCTATTCCTCGTTGGTTGCTTTATCGTCGCGCCTCGCTTTAATGCCCGCACCCATCGAGACTCGAAATTTCGTCTCGACCGGGCTTATTATTACTCGCGAACGTACGCGAGGCTCTTTGAATAATGCAACGCTGACGTTTTCTCATTCTCAGTTTCTACCTCATCGTCGCGGCGCATCCGGGTATTTTCATACCCTTGGCGGCTCCGACTCTACCCGCGACTTTCCGTACGTTTCTCTTACCCACTAATAATACAGCTTGTACACTGTTATATGCATCTCTTTCGCCAACACTTCTCCTCTGTCTCGTTGGCTATTCGTCACGTTCGCGGCGCTTCGTGTACATCTCTCCGTGTGAAAATGCCCTTTCCTTCCCATCACAAATTCATAAAGACGGATCGCGACTCTCGCGTCTCGCTGGAGTGCACTCGTCGGCGCGATATTTCAGGGAAAAAATAAAAGAATGAAAAAAGAAGGAAGCGCCATGACAAATCGCCGAAAACGCAACCTCACTTGTTTCCACTGTTGAGATTTTATTTTCTTTCTTTTATTCTTTTCGACGTCTTTTTATTTTATTGTATTTCAATAACATTAAAATTAGTTTTTTATTTTATTGTATTTTAATATCATTAAAATTAGTTTTTTATTTTATTGTATTTTAATATCATTAAAATTAGTTTTTTATTTTATTGTATTTTAATATCATTAAAATTAGTTTTTTATTTTATTAAAATGCCCTTTCCTTCCAATCACAAATTCATAAAGACGGATCGCGACTCTCGCGTCTCGCTGGAGTGCACTCGTCTGCGCGATATTTCAGGGACAAAATAAAAGAATGAAAAAAGAAGGAAGCGCCGCGACAAATCGCCGAAAACGCAACCTCACTTGTTTCCACTGTTGAGATTTTATTCCCTTTCTTTTATTCTTTTTCAAATTTTTTTTATTTTATTTTTTTATGCTAGGACGTGAGAAGCATGAAATGAGAAATGGAGTTTCAAATTTTTCTCTCGAACTGGAGAGTCAAATGAAAACGCGATCCGTGGCACTGGAAAGACTCTAGGGGACAGCAAAATTGATGAAAACAAGAGTCGGGCGAAATACAACATCATTCACTAAATTTACAATTTTTTAAAAATCAACCTGATTTATCCGGAATTTGGCAATCCCTTTACGTTCCCACGAAGACCTAAAAATGAAGAAACAAAAAAAAATGATCCTTGTCTTGAGTGCATTCTTCGAATACACCAAAAACCAAAAACTTGACGAGAGTTCAAATCCGACCTCACTTGTCCTTGGGGACAAATAAATAATAATAAATAAAATAATGGTCAAATAATTTTAACGATAACGATATTAAAAGATATCGTTAAACGTTTTTTAATTTTAACGATATTAATAATAAATAAAATTACATAATCGTCAAATAATAACGAGGTCGACCTCGTCAAAACGAGGCCAGATGAGGTCGCACAAAAAAAAAAAACCGGAAGTTGAATTGTGATTCGACTTCCTCCGTTCTTCGTTCTTCCGAAAGATCCAAAAATTCACGAGGAATAAAGTTAGGAACGAGAACTCAATTATTTCGTGCTTCCTCCCCCCCCCCCCCCCCCTCCCGCCCCTCTGGAACGGAAACGAGAGCAAGAAGTTTTTTTTCACCACCGGGTACACTCTCTCCCCGGTGAACAAATAAAAGTTCTTCCGCTTCGCCGTCTTACCGAAAGTTCCTCTTGGTCCACGTCATGCAACAGTAACAAGCGGCCGAGTCCCGCAGTGCCTCTCTTGCATCTCTAATATAGCTCGCTCCTCTCGGCGGGGTTTTAGTCTCCGAACCTTCATTATCCCAGACAATGAAGACCATACCTCACCCTCACTTTTGTCCGCATATGCCTCAGTGCACTCCACTGCATCTGCTACACGTTTCCAACAGAGCGAACCAGATTTCCCGCTGTGTTTCATCCATTTACTATATATATAATAAAAAAAAGATGTTAAATGTCCGTAGGCCGCTGACTCTTCTTGCCCCGCTTTGCTTGACCTTTTCATCTTTGTATTTTTAGCCTTTTGTCATAAACTCTTTTTTTTCTTAAAAAAAAAAAAAAAAAGCATAAGAAAAGCTTTCAGAGGTCGTAAAAATCAGAGTCGTGTCTCACGTCGTCGATTTCATGCTCGGATGCTCTCGAGGTTGGGAGTTTCTTATGCAGGTCTTTATCGCCGAGAGGAGGTCCTTAATTGGAGCTTTATTTCCCGCCTTATTATAGCAC
Source organism: Exephanes ischioxanthus (assembly GCA_958510785.1). Taxonomy (NCBI): domain Eukaryota; kingdom Metazoa; phylum Arthropoda; class Insecta; order Hymenoptera; family Ichneumonidae; genus Exephanes; species Exephanes ischioxanthus. The sequence continues at coordinate 10,600,023 of OY294023.1, read as the reverse complement.
CGGAGCTCGTTAATCGTTCGCGTGTCTCCCGTTGAGAGACGGCCGAAGGAGCTTCGATGGTTGGCCGAGGGGAGTTAGGGCTCGGGGTGGTTCGAGCTTGTCGATGGGGATGAGCGGAGCTTTTGCGGGCTGAACGTGCGACGACCCTGGAGAGCCCGGGGGTATCTGTATCTACATTCGGGGCTTATAATCGGCTTCCTAATTACGGGAGAAGCGGAGTTTATTTTTGCACCAAGGCGCCTTCGCCTCAGTCTTTCTCTGTCTCTGGCTTCGGATCGATTAACGTCCAACTTCGGGACGATCGGGTTTGTGAGTTACGCAACCACCCGGCACCGGGTTTCGAAACGTAACGGTGATACGGTATGTGCTGGGGATTTTTTTTTTTTTGAAGACACTTTTTCCCCCAATTCCGTTCCTTTTGGAATTTTAAGTACCAATTTAAGTTTAAAATCGTGAATGAACTTAAGTTCAAACTTAAGCACTAATTTAGGTTCAAACTTGAGTTTGAACTTGAGCGTCAATTTAGGTTTAAACTCAAGTTCAAACTTGAGCACCAGCTTAGGTTAAACTGAAGCATCGACTTGGGTTAAACTGAAGCGCTAACTCAAGTTTAAACTTAAGTTCGAATTTCACGGATCTCCGGGTCTCAAGCGTACCGATAACACACTAGATACTTTAGAACTATTTATAGAAACCTTTTTTCACGCAAGACTCTCTCATCCGCCTCTCTTGAGACGAACGTCGAAAGGCGGTTTTGGATACGGTAGAGCCTACGTGATACATCGATCTCCGGAGCTTTGGGTCGTTGGGTCTTTACCGTATCTGCCGCTGACGCTTTGGGATCGTCGGTGATCCCCAGCTTGAGCTCAGGGATACAATAAATCGAGATCGGACAACGCGAGTTTTCGACTTTTCTTTGACTCTAACATTAACATTTTTTTTTGTTGCCATTATTTTCTCGGCACTTTTTTTTACGTCTCGTGTTTATACCCTACACGAACGGTGCCGCGTTCGCTGCACGGGGACGGCATCGCGTCCGGGCTCACGGGAAAACCAAGGTAAATAAATCAAGGCGCGTGTACGCACGTCTCGTGTAAATAATCGCGGGTCGCGCGCACGATCGGTGTATACGGGATATTAAGCGTGTTGCTCAACGATTACAACGTCAGCGCCGCGTGTTACTTGTCCATCAGCAGGAGGACGTTCTCACTCGCGAGAAAAGTGGAAGAGAGCCACGGTGTAACGAAGCTTCGATTATGGCACGAGGAACTTATAGCAAGGAAATAATAAGCATCGAATTTCGAAACGGGAAGATTCTAATGAAAAGTTAAACATTCTTTTAAGGGCATACAATGGTTTGGCTCCAGACCAATGTCATCGATTTTTTTATGCGTCCAGAAATTGCGCAGTCGTATTCAGGGTCCAAAAACGAACAAAAGTTCCCTCGGCGAAATGTTTCTAAAGTCCACCGTTCTCGAGATACAAAGGTTTTAATTATGAGCCGATTTTCCAGCGATCTGATTGGCCGAAGGCTTCAAACGCTCGTAACTGGAAAACTATGCACCGTACAAACTTGTGCCAAAGGAAAAGTTTACTCGGATTGGCACGTAGAACAAAGCGCTCCATCTTTCGGCTTATTTTGAGAACATGCATTATTTTTTTATACCACAGCATTCCGTCACTGAGATCTCAGACATAATATTTACTTTTTGCATACCGTCGATTCCGACGAATGTCGAATAGGCATCGAAAACTTTTCTCTCCAGCGAGGCGAGCGGACGGTCGGCAATTCATTTATCGTCATCCTGATCCGTAGGTTCTTGACTCGGATGGAAGATATTTGTTGAGGGAAAACTTGACGGCCAGTCTGGAAGGGCGTTTTTAATCTTCGAGTGTGCAGAGATAAGCGGGCGCGTGGCAGAGCTTGATCCAAACAATAGGCACGTGTGCGTTTGATATATATATATACACACCTACATATACCTATATACAACCACGCATCGTGAGATATTGTGCACACCTACCTAGCCAATCGTCGCAACGCTGCAGTGCGTCCTGTGTGACGCCGATCACTGTGTTTGCCCTCGCGAATTAGTTGATTTAGCCACCACGCGCCACTATGCGCGTGGGTGTTTGCTTGCACTAAGTATCACGAGAGTCCTCATAGATCGGATTCTCCCAACACATACCCAGTAAATATTAATCACTGTCGAAAAAAAAAATAAAACAATTAAAAAATATACATTTCTTTTCGCACCGCGAAGTCTCGCTATCTTTTTATTTCCGACTTAAAAATAAATGTTATTTCTCAACGTTATTTTTCGTTTTTCCGTCGATGAAAGGAAAATGTCATTCGGGTCTTGCGCGTCCGCCTTTCGCTGTCTCTCCGTCTGTCTGACCATTCCCGAGGCTTCTCTACTAGTAAATATTAACCACTGTCGTTATTATTAATATAGTCATTTTCTTTTTGTTTTCCCTATATTTTATATGTCTTTATATGTCTTTATATTATATGTTTTATATGTCTTTATATTATATGTTTTATATGTCTTTATATTTCACATATTTTCTCTATGTCTCGATATTTTTTGTATTTATGCTACGACTGTTATTTTGGTGAAATTTCTCAGTGTATGTGCCTAGAGGACCCCTGGTCCTATCGTACGAATAAATCACTACATACATACACACTACTAGTAAACATTAATCACTGCCGAAAATAATGGAGCAATTAAAAAATATCAATTTTTTTTTCGCACCACGAAATCTCACTATTCATTTCCGACTTAAAAATAAATGTTATTTCTCAAAGCTTTCATTTGTCGCGAAGCCAGCTCAGATTGATTGGTCTTGTTATTTTCTGCGAAACGTTATTTGCCAGTTTTTCGTTTTTCCGTCGATGAAAGGAAAATGTCATTCGGGTTCTGCGCGTTCGCCCTTCGCTGTCTCTCCGTAGGTCTGACTATTCCCGAGGCTTCCCTACTTCGTGCTCGTCTAGCCGTCGAGGTACTTATCTACTTTGCACTCTTTGGTGCGCTGCCGCTCGGCTTCCACACACTTTCTCCGCCCCGCCTCGCCGTGCCGAAGCTCGCGCCCTGGAAGCGTCGGAGGCAGAGCCTTGCCTCTCGCTACCGACGGCGCGGAGGGGTAAAAAAACGAGAGGACTCTTCAAAGAGGCTCTGCGCTACTTTGAAGCTTCCAGTGTGCGGTCAAAATAAAACTAAAAATAAAAAAACGGAAAACCCGAGGCCGCGAGAGCTAAGGAGAAAGTGAAGCACGGAAAGCCGAGGTCCGACGGCTGGGCAGGTTTTGCCTCCTCGTCACTTTTCTCACCCTTATTTTGCCCCGGTGTACCGAGGCAGAGAGCCTCGTCGTTCACGCTATCAGCCCTCGACCTCGGGCAGTTCGAGCCTTCCTTTTTTCCATCGTCACCGCGAATACACCCTTTTCGCCTCCCAACACGACCACGTTGGCCCGAGAGTGAGGAAATAATATTTTTATTTATCATAACTGAAAGAAGCTTGTGGCTCCTTTCATTTCTGGCAAGCTTCCTCCCCGGGACTTGCGAGCCTTCAGTCCGCGTCCGGCTTAAGCCTAGAGTCAACACTGAACTCGAGTGCATTTGCCGTATACCATGTTCGGCATCAATTATTATGCACGCGTCAAAATTCGAGAACGACGTCGAGTTAGGGCTTGGGGTTTATCAGGCGATGAGAAACTGGCGCAGTCGGCAAAGAAAATTGTAATCCATTTTTGTCCCACCAAGGGCTTTAACATTTCTTTCAGAATAATAAAACTTGCCGTTGATAGTTTAAATTTGTTGTTATGTTGTTGAGATGAGTATTAAAAAAGGAACTAAAAAATAATAGGAAGACGCTATCGGATGAAATTCTTCCCTCGCGTAAAACTGCTCTCTTTGCATATCTGCACTCAGCGAAATGAAGCTCGGGCTTGGGGCTTATCCTACGGCGATGTGAAACAGTAACGAAAACTCTGATGCATTTTTTTTTTTTTTGCCAAGGGCTTTGATATTTCTTCGAAATATTAAAGTTTTCCGTTAAAAGGTAAAAATGTTTTCCCTTAATAATTTGTCCCTCAAGTTTTCTGTAGACGGAAACTGGTATTAGAAGCGAAGCTAAAAAAAATAATAGGAATACGCGATCAGATGAAATTCTTCCCATCCGTAACTGCCCTCTTTGCATATCTGCACTCAGCAAGATCAAGCTGGCCGACGGAACTCGAAAAATGTAAACGAGATGGAAACGGCAAACTCATTTCCCTACCCAGGAAAAGACGTTTTACCATCGCGCATCCATCCCCGTCACTCCGTCTTCTGTATATTCGCATCCCTGCTCCGTTTCTTGCAGACGCGCCTCTACAACACCGGCTCCTCACCCGCAAGTGTCCCAGCATCGCGCCGTCGCTTCCAGCAATTTATCGTCCTTATTATTGTACGAGATATCGAATTTCGAATGCGGCCGGACCAGCCCGAGCTCTCGTCTCCTCCACCGCGAAACAGTATGTCTCCTCCTTTTTCCACTCCCTCACCATTTTCCCAAGCATGCTGGCCGCGGTCAGGGAAAACCGGGAAAACCGGGAAAAGTCAGGGAAAAAAAATATTGGCCAGGAATTCAGGGAAAAGTCAGGGAATTTCAAAATTGGTCAGGGAAAAAGTAAATTGTCGCTGGACCTTCTATAAATATATACGAAGTACATAAAAGGGAGCCTTAAAAAAAAAATTGGGAACATTAAAAAAAAAAAAAAAAAAAAAGAAGAACTAAATATTAATACCAATAATTAGGCATTTTCATTTCGATAATTATTATTTTTTTTTAAATAGAGAACCTCATAAGTTTGGTCAGGGAAAATTTTTTCATTGGTCAGTGAAAAGTCAGGGTAAAGTCAGGGAATTTTTTTCCGGGGAAAAAACGGCCACCATGCCAAGAGGCTGGGCGGTAGAGAAACGAAATGTATCGTGAGGATAGATAAAATTTGTTTTTTCTTCCGATTATCCTCTCGAACTTCCTCTCACTCAGAAGGGAGACGCTTCCTTGGACCATCAGCCGGAACTTGCGGCGACGACATCCTCTAGATGGGCCATTATTACCTTGTACCTCAATGTCTTATCTTCCGGAAACTTCCCGTACTATCAATTTAGTATTTTCCCCCGGAACGAGATAGTCCTCGAGGTATCCGAGGTTTATCAGTCTTTAGCGGAAGCTCCTCATCTCGCCACCCTCGGAGTTGTCGTTGGTTGGCCTAACGTGTTCTCTCCTCACGGTTAGTGCGTATTGATTCCTCACCCGACGAACGCTAGCGGCCGCCGATTTGAAATGACCGTAATTTTCTACTTGTGTCAGTGACAGGACACGTGATTTTCTATGCAAAAATAACCGTTATTTTATCCGAAGTCATACTGACGTGACAAGAAAGTGACAAGCGTCCTGCTCGGTAGTAAAATGGCGGCGTTCGTCTACTTGCATGTAAAATGACGGTCATGATTTTTTCGATCATTTTTTCCAGCATCGGCTGGAGCTTGCAGTATCGGCAACTGCTCGATGAACCATCATTACCGTGTACTTCAATGTCCTATCTTTCGGAAAAATCCGGTACCACCAATTTTGTAATTTCCCCCGGAACAAGACGATTTTTAGTGAAAGCTCCTCATCTCGTTACCCTTGCGTGATAGTCGTTGGTCGCCCAAACGTGTTTTCCATCCTCACGGTCAGTACGCATTGATTCCTCGCCCGGCGAATCTCGATAGCTAGATAAAATTTATTTGTTTCTCGATTATCCTCTCAAACCTCGTCTCACTCTCAACCGAGACGCTTGCTCGCATCGGCGAGCGCTTGCAGCATCAGCAGCCTCTCGATGGACCATCATTACCCTGTACCTCGATATCCTATCTTCCGGAAACTTCGCGTGCCATCAATTTTGCATTTTCCCCGGGAACAAGACGATCCTCGAGGTGTCGGAGGTTTGTCAATTTTTAGTGAAAGCTCCTCATCTCGTCACCCTTGCGTGATAGTCGTTGGTCGCCCAGACGTGTTTTCCGTCCTCACGGTTAGTACGTATTGATTCCTTACCCGGCGAAAGCAAGCGGCAGACCTGACAGCCCCGGTTGGCTACCGTCTAGCGCCCATCCAGCCGGAGAGAGGAGCCTTGAAGGGGGCGGACGACCAGTCTGGGCTCTAACCCTACCGAGCTTCCATGCGGATCTCCTTAAGCCTCCCCAACTATATTTCTTTCCGTTTCTCTTCCCAAACATCTCTGCATCTAGAACCTCCGGTCTCGGGGGTTTTCCCCACACACAGGAGCGACCGGAGTTCCATGACCCTAGAACGCCGGACCAGCACACTGGACCTGAGCCTCGGGCAGTCGAAACTGGCGTTTTCACGTTGCGCACCGCGCTTGATTGTTTCGTACACGTCGACAGTCAAGCGTTCTATAACCGGGCGCGGGTGAGTTTACACAAAACACAAAAGCCTCCTGTGACTCCGAGACCCGGAGAACAAATATGGGGCTCGCCCGCGGAGGCTGTTTGCTCAATTGATTCTCAATTATTTATAACGGGTGAAAACGAACTGGCCGGAAGGGTTTGCAGATGAGGCGGGGAACACTGACCGATGGGGAGGAAAATTAAGAAGACTGGCACGAATTTACTGACCCAACCAATTTAGGTTTTCTGTTCGTCACTGAGATCGAGCAATGAAGGACACATAAGTTTCAGTTAAGAATGCAGTTCGAGCTTAAACAATAAATAAAATTTGAACTTAAACGATAAATGAAGCTTGGACTTAAACAATAAATTAAGTTTCGACTTGAACAATAAATTAATTTTCAGCTTGAACAATAAATTAAGTTTCAGTTTGAACAATAAATGAAGTTTCAGCTTGAACAATAAACGAAGTTTCGGCTTAAACAATAAATGAAGTTTCGACTGGCGCTATGAATGAAATTTCAACTTGCGCAATAAACAAAGTTTGAAACTCAATTGTTTTTTTTGCTTCCGGGTAGAATGCATAAAGGTTGACTGAAAAAGTGCCTCGGGGCTTCGATTATTTTATTCCATCGGGCAGGTCGCGTTTGTCATCTCCCGGTCGAAAAACCCGGCTACCCTACGAGTGCTCCGGGAACTCCGGGCATCGATCGTACGCGGTTTCGCCGAGGAGCCCGGAGCGCCCGTTACTCTTCCATGGTATCTGATTCCCCCTGACTCATTTCACGCAATTTTTGGATGGTCGATGCTTCGATTCTTTGTTTTTATTTTTGTCAATTTTTTTCCCCCCCCCCCCCCATGAAAATGAACGACGCTTCGGAAAAACGACCGAACGAAGAGGATGCAATTGAGTGGCCCTGGGGGCGAAGAGCTTACCTTTCCGGCGCCATTTTTTATTCTCGAAAACGAAAATTGATTAAAATGTTTTTTTTTTTCCTCAAAATAGTTTCCACCATTTTTTTTTCTCGATACTCCGTTAGCTACTATTTTATTTTTTTTGATACTCCAACAAATCAGTGAGAAGCGGGATCGGCGGAAGACTGTCAAACTCCCAGGGGATTACGCGCCGAGCGATATATCATGAGAAAGTGGATTTATGGGAGGGGGGGGGGGGGGGGGGGAGGCTCGGTATACCCAAGGCACAGTCCGCTAGTTACGAGCGGTAAACCTGTCTATGTAATACCTGGACTATGTACACTTGCTCCCGTGTTCCTCCGATGACCCTAGCCTAGCGACCGCGCATTTAAAGCCACTGACACGACCGATGTCGCTAATAACGAAAACCGATCGTTCCGTCCCTCGGTTTTATTCTCGATTGGTTATCTATCGCCGAACTTATTGGTCGCAGAATGCGATTTTCAAACCGGAAATCACGCGTTTCTGGTACGACGTCACTTCCGCTCGAAAAATAAGGCTTCCAAACCGGAAGTCAGGCGTTCCTGGCAAAGCTCCGGTAATCAAAATTTCATAGGCGACGTAAAATTTCAGAGCCCAACAACCTGCTAGTACCTTATACATTCCCGGAGGGCCAACCGTAGCACTGGCAAACAAGTGCAACTGCTTGCAGCCAAGAATTGATGTTTCCTTGCCACAAATATGCCTGCATTTAATAAAAACAGACCATAAAGGTGAATGCGCGTTTTTGGATTTTAAGCTTGTTCGAAAATTGTGTCAACGCACAGGTTCATCTGAGCGTCGATATACTATCTTTCTAAAATATGACACACAAATGAACTAGCACTGACGATCCTTGATATTAAATTTTTATGAGAATCACTCAAATTCAAATTTTTATGGGAAGCACTCAAATTTTATAAGAAATCGATTCTTTTTTAAATTCACCCAAAATAACCACGACTCAAGCAAACACATCTTCATAGTGAGACACAAAACATCAGCAAGCCTTGCTGACAACTTGCTGGCAAAAAAATGGCAAATATGGACGCACATGACGCAATTTTGCCAACATCCCGTGTAGACATTTGCTGTCTATTTGCTGGTGGATTGTTGGCAAAATGCTATCTGGGTTATTGGCTCTACGGAGAGAGGAACTTTGGCTTGTACATGTAGTACGGTCTATCTGCAACTGCGAACGACTTCAGGCGTCCGTGCAATGTTACATTGTTATATATTGTATTCCAATAGCGACTACCATCTACTCCTTGAATGCCCATTATTTTAACTACACAGAGACGCTTTCCTCGAGAACTCCGTGTTACCTTCTGGTCTTGAGTTTCCCCTCGGTTGACAATATCAAAAATATTCGACTTTGTCTCCATCAGCTGTAAAGATCGTTCGTTCGTTCTCTCCGATTGACCGAAGTCTGTCCTAGGCGTGCTTTCTATGGATGTGCTTTTATCTCTATTGTATCCTGTTTCGTGTGTACCACTAAGATCATAAATATCTATCGTTTGTTAAAGGCTAATTCAATTAGAAAATTTGTAAAAGGTCTTTACCTAGAACCAATAAATATTATATTATATTTCAATCACGGTTCTATTACAATAAACAGTGAAAAAAGGTTTCTGCATTTAACAAACATTCCTCGTCCGCGAAAGTCCACAATTATTTTCCCGTTAATGATACAATTTTTTTTCTCTCAACGAACCGTCTTTTTAACTACAAAAAATTTGTAAAATTAACAGAATGAAAATTGTGGATGTTTGCCGACAAGAAATATTTTTTTAAAGTACGAAGATTTTTTTTGGTGTCTAGAAATTCTCACTGAAAAGCTTCGGCTTTGGCGTTTCGGTCCTGCCTACGAAAGCCATCCTCACTATTCCTCCATCTTCCTCTTTCTCAATCCCTGCCTCCCTCTATCCGTCTCTGCATACCTCTCGCCCAACACCTCCCTCCGATACCGCAAGGGAGCGAGAACCGAACGGAGTTCGCGGGACATTAAGGGGATTCCGATCCGTTACCGGATTTCATCGGTACCCAGACCCGAAAAGCCAGGATCACAGACACCCAAGTTCCGTGCGCTTTACCCAAACTCGCCTTGATCTCTCCCCCCTCCCGGCCTCTAACAGAGCCCTTTAGCTCCACGTCGCTTTTCTTCGAAATCGCAAGAACGCTCCGCGGATGTTGGGACACGGGAGAAAACAAAAAATAATTCATCGGAAGTGAGAAACTTTGGAGCGTGTCTCGCTGTATACAAAGTCCATCGTAGGTCAAGACACTTTTTAGAAAACTACCTTAAGTAAGTCCGCTGCTGTGCACTACCAAGATTTTTATTCGGTATCCTTTCCCACGCTTGCGAATAATGATAATAATGGTAATAATGGTAATAATGGTAATAATGGTAATATTGGTAATATTGGTAATATTGGTAATATTGGTAATAATCGTAATAATGATAATAATGGTAATATTGGTAATATTGGTAATAATCGTAATAATGATAATAATGGTAATAGTGGCAATAATGGCAATAATGGTAATAATAATGACGTGGTCGAGACGAACGAGTATTCATAGACCAATTGATATTGCTTTGTTTTTAGAAGATAGTATAAAGAAACGCATTAGAAAATTACAAATATTTGAAAAGTAAAAGTCTTCGGGTTACTTTTTCTCGACCACGAGACGTTTGGCTAAAGCACGTTGAAGAAAATAAATAAACTCGACTTCTACATTTGACAATTCGCAGACCACGATTTTCATTCCGTTCTAAATAGTAGAAAAAAAAAAACAAAACAAATATAAAAAAACGGGTGAAATTCAATTGACGTCGACTAGTCCGGGATTAAAGTTCGAGATTCGAGGATCCGGTGTTGACCAGTCGTGTTTCCATGGGAACTCTACTTTCTCGATCCATCCCCTTTCCTGTATCCATTTCCGTGAGCTTGGATTACATAGGACACATGTGCGGCTTCACTATTGTGAAAGGTGGGAAGGGGAGGGCGTGGGCTGAACTCGACGTGGAGATTGTCACTATCGAATTCTCTTGTTTGACTGAGTTTCTACCAACCGCGCACGTACGGTGGCAATCCAGGGGGATCGGTTGATTACTCCGAGTCGCTCGAGCTATCGCTTCAACGATAAAAATAAAGTAAAAAAAGAAGAAAAAGACAAACCTGCCGCACTCCGCGATCGGAGCCAATCTTGTATAATAAAAATTCAAAAAAGTTATCTCGTACGTTGTCATTGTTTTTTTTTTCTGCATACAAATTACCTTTAATTTTTAAATAGGAAGGACAAAAATGGCATTTTTTTTCTGGAGCAACACATACTCGCTATTTGTCGCGGCAAGGCTCCCGCGGGAGGTTGAAACTGGTTCGAGGTTGTTCGGGCGAGTGTTGCCGAGCTCTGCCGCTCCCGGTCAGCAAGACGCTTTCCCGATACCCCGGAGAGATTTCACGGGAATCGAGAGTCCTCGCCGATGAGGAAGAAAAAAAACTGATGGGCAGTCGACGATGCCGACGATTGACTCGATCGAATTTCCGCGCTTGCGGACCCGGAGACGCACCGCTGTGGTCGATCGACCGGACGGTCATCCGTGAGATTCGATTTCCGCTTTTTGAACCAATCATTTTTTTTATTTTTTATTATTGTTATTATTTTTTTAGCAACCGTTCTTCAGCGAAAAATCGATGAAGAGCTCAAACTTCTTATGTTGCCATCTAAGGTGAAATAAAATCTTCAGGAGCCCTGGAGCTTGGTCCTCGTATTGATCTTCATCACCGCGAGAGTCCCAACAAAAAAACCATACCAATAAAAAGAAAAAAATTCCAAATGGACCCGTCGGGATTGATTCGGACGAAAATAGTAAAAGTGTGTAACCCAATTCTATGATCCGATGATGAAGGATTCATCAAGGGACCAGCGAAGTGGGTTGGATGGGCGGGTTGATGGGCATTAATACGCAGGGTTATTGAGTGCACTCCTAGGCTTTTATCGAAACGAGCCAATGCGGTGGAATAATAATCGATGCGCTAATGGTCCGAAAGATATGCAGATTGCTCGGCGGCTCCCTTTGAGCCTTTTAACGGTAATCCACCATTATGCGGATCGTTCCCCGTCAGTTTTAGGCAAAATAAAAACAAAAAATTGTACTCGCATCTCTAAAGCGGGAACTTCTTTGCAAATAACTTTTTTTTGGGTCCGATAGTCCGATTTTCATTGACACGGAATGGCTTCTACATCTATTAATGGTCCGGTATAGTCGGAAAGACTCCGACGAGCAGCCCGATACTGGATGTGCTCATCAATGGCGCGACTATGTTGATCTATTATATATTTTAGAAAGTTGTGGATTTGTTTATGTTTGTCGCACCCCCAAGGCCGGGGGGAGGGGGGGGGGGGGGGGGGGGCTCATTATTTAGTCTCCCTGCGAACCCGTTCCCGGGCCTGATAACTATTCCTCTATTATACTGTGCTATGCTGTGCGTCTCGGTGAGTTGCGGACAATAATGCCGCGCCCAACAACGCTGTGCACTATCGTTGTGTGCAAAACAACAACTCATTTTTCCCCCAGAAATTCGTCACTTCCGGTTTGAAAATCTCATTTTTCGACGGGAAGTGACGTTATGTCGGATATACGTCACTTCCGGTTTAAAAAAATGAGACATTCAAACCGGAAGTGATGCATTTCTGGTATGACGTAAGTTCCGGTCGAAAAATGATATTTTCAGACGAGAAGTGACACATTTCTGTTATGACGTAACTTCCGGTCGAAAAATGATATTTTCAAACCGGAAGTGACTAATTTCTGGTTAATCCCTCGAAATCTGAATTTCCGGTTTCCAAATTTCCTACTCCACAGCGAGTCGCGACTACGTGCTAGTACGGAATATACTACGGGTTGTACAGAGGGAGGGAGGCATGGCTTATACTATAGTTCGTTCTATGTGGAAATGCGACCAATTTCAAGCGTCCGTCCGATGTTATATTCCAATCACGATTCTCCATAAAGCCCCGTCATACCAGGAATGGAATTTCGTAATTCACAGCAATATGATGCTTGGAGAGAATGTTATAATAAGGGCTGAACTCCCGGTTATACGCGTAGCAGATACGCCCGTGTGATTTTAGTGTCTCAATACGGAGGACGGGGAGAGTTGCTCGGTAGCTCAGTGTAATGCTGGGCATTGGTGCCATATATCCATTTATCGGCGTATGGTTCAAGGGATTATTGGTGCGCACGCCTGGTTTCTCGCGGAACCGGGCGCGTCGGACGATTCTCGAATATATTCGAATACATATAGGCGGATTGAGAGATTTTTCGAACGAACTTACATGCCAAATAACTAACGCAGGGAAAATTGTTATCGAGAGTCCCGCGGGAGTAATTGGAACGGTATTCGTACGATGCGAGCGGGGATGGTTAATCGATCCTGGGACATGCAATTTTGTCGGAGCCGTCCATTAATCGTCGTGCAACTTTGCCGCGGATGGATATTTTTTTGCTTGTTTGCAGTGAAATCGATACGGCGGAGAGTGAGCAACGTGTAGGCAAAGATGTCGCTTCGATATTGTGGATAGCGGAACTATTACAGGCGTTTGAAACCAAATCGGCCAATCACACCAGACTCAAGTTTCGTCGATTTGATAGAGAAAATAAAAAACAAGTTTTTATTTTTTTTCCCGGTGATAAAAAATTGAATGGGGAATCCCTCTTGATTGATCGTTCGTACTAGTGTTGTGGTCGTGGGAAAAAATCCACGGGTCCGTGTATAAAAAATTGTCGGAGGATTTCCATTTTTAAAAATTTTTTTTTATAAGAAATATCAATAATAATGATATTGTGAAAAATTGAACTGCTAATACAATTTTTTATATTCGTACCTGGAGATTTTTTTACAGGGTCGGAAGACTTTTACGAACTATCAGTCATGGTGGATTTTTGATACAATCGTTTATTAATGAGAAAACAGAGAAAAGTCGTACTCGCGATAATTCGTAATATGCATGACAGTTCGTCGGATCAACCAAACATGTAAATGCGGCAGGCAGCATCGCCAATTATTCGACCGTATTTGATAAGTAATTGTGAAACATGCAATATTATTTTCTGCATTATTTTCCGCGTGATGGATAAGGCGTGTAATGTCCAACTTTGCGGTTTACATATTTCCCTGCGGCATAAATGGTTGTATTAACAGAGTCGTGTCGGATCTGATTCGCATGAATATAAATAGCGCGTCAATTACGTGCTGTTGCCACGGCAATCAGTTTTCCAGCTTCTCTCTACCTCGGTCCCTTTCGGTATATGTCCGCTTGTTTTTCGTTTTTTTTTTGTTCTATTCATATCCCTTCCAAACTCAATTTATGAAGCTCATAGATTTATATCGACGCTCCGGGCGAGAATTCTCGGTACTTCGGCACGAATGTGCTTCCGAATTAATTGGATTTTGTGGACATCGCCGGAGCGCAGGCCTGCGTACCTGTGTCGCTCCTGAATAATCAATGGACATTAATATTAATATTGAAATAAATAAAAAAATTTCATCGCCTATTAAAAAATTATAATAGTAAATAAATAAATAATTATTGTATGTGTTCACGAGATTAGTATATTGTATAAAAATATGACAAAATATATCAATGGTAGCTCTACAACAATATAATGCAATAGGAATTTAAAATAATCAAGATTATTATAGAACATTTTGTAGGATTTACAAGATTATATGTATTTACAAAAATCATCTTCGACATTTTTTTCTTAAGAATGCACTTTGGACGTTAAAGGGTTAAGAAGATTATAAGTAATCCTTAATTTTTTTTTAAATCTTTTCAGGTGACGAATGCGTCGAGGTTCGAGATTCGCGGTGTCCAGCATCGAGGAATCCGATAATACAGAGTCTCAATGATGACCCTTCACTGGGATAAGCTGTCGCCGGCCGAATTTCAACAGCTTCAGGACTTTGCAGCCTGTGAGTTAAAAAAAATGGCTATTTTTTATGTTCATACCTTACATTTAATTTTTACCGTTACATTTAATTATTTTAATTATGGGAAGATAATTTTCAGTTTCCGGCTTCTTCATCGTTACCTTTTCCATACCTGCTCTGCACGATGGCTCGAATTTCCAGAACAAGTTCCATTCCCAACTTTTTTCGGTGTTTTGGAAAAAAAAAAAATAAAAAAAATGTTATAAAAAAAAATTCACCCTTTACATTTGATACCTACAATTACATTTAATTATTTACCGAGCGGGGAGACAATTTTCAGTTTCCGGCTTCTTCATCGTTATCTTTTCCATCCCTGCTATGCACAATGGCTCGATTTCCGGTGCAAGTTTCATTCCCAACTTCGTTCTGTATTCCGAGCTCTCGAGCACGAATTTGAGTTCACATTTAATTTCCCATTCAGGCCACGAATCCATCGGAAGCTCAGAGTCTGATAACATAAGTACTTGCACTACTGCGCGAGCGAGCAGTTGCGTGAGGGCGATCGGCAAAAGGCCATGGAAGTTTAACGCGGCGAAATCTGACCCCAACTGACTCCTGCCGGAGGTCACTTCCACTTGCACTTTCCTCCAGTCTCCCGGGTCTCGCCTCCGGCGACTTACAGTCGGCGAACTTGCCGCTCTTGCCGCTCTTGTCCGACCTCGACTTGCAACTTCTGCTCCCCACCGGAGTTTCAGTCGTCACGTTCGGACAGCAGTCCATTTTTCTTCCACGCTAATCTTCACAAGTAAATCTAATAATTCAAACTACATTTCTCGTTTATCGAAAAGATTTTAAGTTTCCGAAGCTCGTGGCAGTTTTCATCTTAAATTTTAATTAAAAAAAGAAATTATCTTTTTAAGACCACCCGTTATTAAGTTCGATGAAAATAATATATTGTATAATTGTTATGTTCGAAATGGAGTGACGCAATGTTGAAATGACTTTGAAAAAAATATAATGGAAAAGTTCACTCAAAGACCGATATTTTACCTCCTTACAGATTTTTTGTACGATCGACGGTTTTCCAGTAAAAAATTGTGCCAGGTCCACTTCCGGTTTTTCGTCTTGATACTTAAAAAACAAAAATTATTCTGCTCTTCAGAATCTCAAATAATGAGTCGATATTCCTCGGCACAGGGGGAATAAAACCTCGAACAGAAGTCGTCGACGACGAAACACCGAATTATCGAGCCGGAAGTTAAGGAAGTGGAGAAAATAATACGCCCAATGATCGCCGAGTGTTTGCCCCGCATAAAATAATGTTTACCGTTTTTCCTCTTCCCTCGTCGTGGCACAATTTGTGAGCTCGTGCTGCTCATGCGATGCCGATATAACGAGCTACCTCGCTTCCTCCGCCCCCTTTGCTTCCGGATAACAAGCCATTCCTAACGCGAGCCTGTGTAATACGAGGGCGGAGGGGGGAGGGGGGAAGGGGGTTACCGAAGGAGAGTCGAGATTCAATTACTTTTCTATTTTAACGGTTACAATAGCCTGCGTTAACGGGCGGCGCGGGGCAAGACGAGCGGGTGTAGCACCGACAGCCTGGTCGCTGACGAGATTTATCCCCGAAGTTACACGTCGAAAACGGCACGTTAACTCGCCGACGAGAGAAACTCTAGCTTACGCGGGGCAACGCGTGATCCCCATCCGGCCTCGCGACCAACGGATGGTCGCTAATAATTTCGGGACCCTCGATCCACTTTCCATCCCATCTCGATTAATCTCATTTCGAGCTTAAGCCGGAATTACCGGGTAATCGAACGAAATTTTTATTCCATTACTCAGTTTAATGGGATTTTTAATTTTTTTTGTAAATTCGGAAATCATTTATTTATTTATGATTTTGTTAATTCATTAATTTAAATAGTAAAGTCCCAAAGAGGGCTAATCCTAAAGTCCTAAGGAGGTCCTAAAATATCGTATCTTTTTTGTGGAGGTAACTTTTTTATTTAATATTTTAGATTTTTCTTCGTATTCGAAAAACGATTTTTCTCTATTTAATATTTACACATCTATTTTTGGTTGTTGTAATTCTGTCGTTCTCACGGTTTTCCTCCTCGTTTCTATATTTCTCTGCAGCTCGTACCACCGAGAGCCGTCAATCGAACGCGAAAATAGAAGACCGTCGAACGAAAATATCGTCCGGTACGCACGTTAAGTGCATCTCCGTGACGTAAACGCCCGAAATCGGGGGCAAGCACCATGCGCTCGCAGTATAAAGGGTGTAAAGCTGATCCTATCAATAAATAACAGCTATAACACAAAACCACGGACCCACGATCACATCACAATATTCCATCTCATTTTTCACCTTTTCCATCTTAATCGCCCCAACATACGCGCTCCACATTATTTTATTTATTAAACCAAGGAAAAAAGAAAAATAATCACCGACGGCCTACTTTCCATTTCCGGTGGAGAATTCAACAATATACCATAAATGTGACCATTATAATTTATAAAATGATAATATTATAATATTATAAAATTATGAAAGCAAACAAAAAAAAAAAAACTATACCTATATTTTTTTTCTCATCACATATGAAGTATATGAATTTTGTTTTCACCTTAAATCGATTGGAATGAAGATCTTTGAAGTTTGACCTTGAAAAATCAATGCCGAGACTCGTCCGGATGGGAATAAAAAATAAATTAACTCACACGATCGTCAGATTGCCAGTCTCGTTTTCCCCAAAGCAGCTTTCACGTTTTTTCCGTCCACCGAGACTCTTTCTATTTTCTTTTTTTTGCACGTGCATTCTTTCGTTCTTTAACTTCGTGTGCTCCGTGTCGGGAAAGTGGCAGCGAAATCGTTTCCCGTCGTAAAAGTAGCGAGAAAGAAAACGACCGTGCGGTGACTGGAGGATCTCTTCCGGCCGGAAGAAAGCAGGAAAAATTGCACCTCCGAACGAAATTAGGGTGACGGAAGAATTACGGTTACGAGCACCGTACCGTATCCGCCTCTTCTCCTGTTTTCCTATATCTCTCAGTTCTTTCGCCCTTAACTCCTCCAGCCTCGACCCCTCCATCGTTTTTTGTCCCAACCTGGAACAGCGAACCTGGATTTGCCGCTCTTTCGGGTGCGAGCTTTTGCACACCCAAAAACTTACTCGTTCTCTTTTCGTTTACTCATCTTCCACTCGGTGCAAATTTACCGTCGATACGATATTCATATATATGTTTTGGGTAATTGTGAATGTGTTTGTTGGTTTAGATGCGCCCCCCGCCCCCGGTTTTCATAGCATATAGAATAGATTCCGAGATTCCGGAATTCCATTCTGTATGCAATAATTTCGGAATTTCGGCTTTTATAGCACACTGAGAACAAATTACATAGTAAAAACGACAGTACTCACTTTTTACCATACAAAAAAATAGTTCCCAAGGGGAACGTCTATATTTTATAGTCACATCGATGATAAAAAATCGTGGTTGCAACTATAATTATAGTTTAATCAATTGAATATATCCCATCAGAAACTATATTAACTATATTAAACCAAAACTATAGACGTTTCCGCTGGGAACTATTCGTTAAAGTAGGAAATACTATTCTTCTTCTCAGCGCATATAGAATGAATTTCGAAATTCCATTCCATGTGCTATAATTTCGTACATTCGGTTTTGTTAGCATATATGGAATGGATTTTGAAGTTGCATTCCATATCGAATGGATTTCCGCACGTTATGAACCATGCGATCCGGGCGAGCGCCCGAAGCGCGCGAGCTAACATAACAGCTAGTGCTTGATAACTTTCTGTTCCCTTGGATAACAGACCGTTTTCCTGCAGTTTATAAATACCTGTACCAAATTGCAATTTTATTTAATACTTTATTTCCTGAAATTCCCAGATTCCACGAGGAAGCTCGAGGATGTCCTCCCGGAGTTCTGCGGCGCTGGAACTACTTCCGGCAGCGTACAAAAATACCATCCCGATGGGGTAAGTCCATTTAATTTGATGGAATTCGTGGACGGACGGAAAGAATTTGAAAACGCTAATTCGGGCTTGATGCGATCCGGACTCGTGGTAAATAATTAAATGTGCGAATAGCTTCGAAATATTTTTTACCAACCGAGAAACACCAACATTTATCTGTACTATAATAATTGAAATAAAAATTAGAATATGAAATAGGAAAAAAACACTTAAAAAAAATGCTCCAAGTCCGTACTTGAGCACGAAATCAATTTCAAATAATTCTAGTGAAACAATTAAAAGAAGAAATAAAAAAAAATCGAACGCCTCGTATTCAACCATTTAGCCAAGTTGAAAAAGAGCTTTTCCCCGTTCAATCAATTTGCCCGTGGAAAAGCGGCTCTATTCACTGCGAAGCGTCGATTCGCGGCGATAAATAAAATTACACTCTCCGGTGCGAGAAGCCAGGTGTCGGACCGGGCAAAGTGTCTCCTATTATTGACAACTACGCTTCGCGTCCACCGCCTCGTAATTGCCGGTTCGCCTCTCCCCGCGAATACACACCAACCACCGTTCCGCCGATACTCCTCTCTTTTATTATTATTATTTATTTTTTTTCCTCCGGTTTTCAATTTCCAGGCTCGAATTCTTTTTCCCTTCGAACGCGCGATCGACACTCGGTGAGTTCGCGGGATCGTCGACGATCCAGTTTCGCCAACCCCTTTCGCCATCCGAACCGCAAGAGTTTGGCAAGGATTTCCTCTCCGGCGTTTCCGCCAAGTGCTTCCCTTCAATTTTCGTTCGTCTCTCCGGCGCGAGTCTCCGCGCTTCGAAAATCCGCCTCTGCGGTCCGATGAATAATACACCCACCGCAGGCAAATTCCCCCACGCGGGCTCTCCTGGAATATATGATTCCGTCTCTCAGCCTCGTCTCTGTCCCGTTTTCCTTTTCTCTTCGGCTTTATCCCGCGGAGATACGGAGACAGATCGCGAGCCTCCAGCGGGTCTTCGAGCCCGGCGCGCATATTCATCGGGCCGGGATAAGGGAACAGTTGCAAATGGAAAGGAATCACTGCGCTTCAACTCGGGCGATGATATTCCCTGGATATGCAAAGAGAATCACGAGAAGAAACCTCGAAATATCGATTACCGATCGATCGCACCTTTCAAACCCGCTCCCAGTTACCTCCGCGAAGCTGGCAGAGCAACCCGAAATGTACTATAAACCAAAATTAAGTGCTTTGTATGTGGTAATTTTGTGTGAAATTATCATTTTTGCGCTCTCGTTTGGCGAATAATTTGAAATCGAAAGTTCAGACGAGCACAAAAATGATAATTTCCACACTGAATTATACCACATAAAAAGCTGGCAGAGCAAACCAAAATGTATCTACTATACACCAAAATTAAGTGCTTTGTATGTGCTAATTTTGTGTGAAATTATCATTTTTGCGCTCTCGTTCGGCGAATAATTAAAAATCGAAAGTCCAGACGAGCACAAACATAATCATTTCCACACCGAATTATACCACATAAGAAGCTGGCGGAGCAAACCAAAATGTATTTACTATACACCAAAATTAAGTGCTTTTTATGTGCTAAATTTGTGTGAAATTATCATTTTTGCGCTCTCGTTTGGCGAATAATTAAAAATCGAAAGTCCAGACGAGCACAAAAATAATGATTTCCCCACAAAATTATACCACCTAAAAGGCACATTTTTGTGTATAGTAAACCTATTTTGGGGACTTTGCTTTGCTAGCTTCACGGAGGTCCACCGATTGCGCAGCGAGAACGCGTCGTGCGCACGCGCATTCGTTCAATGAGATTCCCCATAACAATAATCCCTATTAAAAATAAATAAATGTGCGTGCCCGCGCAGTTCGTGGTAAAAAAAGTCTGAATTTTAATGAAAACTCGTTCAGAATATTCCAAAACGTCGAAAAATCACATTTTTTTTTCTTTCCATCCATCACAGCGCATATCGAACAGTCCGGAAGAAGTGAAAGGTTGGAAATGGGAAGGAATCACTGTGCGTCAACTCGAGCGATGAAATTCCCTGGTTATGCAAAGAGTCGTGATAATACATTTCGAAATATCGATTATCGATCGATAGGTTCTCGAACGGGCTCCTCCGAACCGGGCAGCGAGGATTCGTCGTGCGCATGCGCATTCGTCCCATGGAATCCTTTTTTCCCCCGTACCCACAATCACTAAATTAAAAAAAAATAAAATTTAACGAGCTCAACGCGCTTCTTCTCCTTCCATCTGTCTTCAACAACCGTCATCCCCTGAAATATTTATTTTCATCAGAACGAGCTTTACCAGAGTCGCGATGTAAATTTGGTAATTGCGCGAATCGAGATGCACGGTATTAATGTGCATGCACCGGCGAAACAGTTATTAGTAGGACCGAAATTGCGTGCCGGTTGCATTTGCAGATTCGCATCGCATCTCGTCGCACAGGGCGGGGGGGGGGGGGGGGGGGGGGGGGGGGGGCGATGGTGGATGGTAGGGTACCTGGGAGAGACCAGCGTTCCGGTGTTCCAAGCGACGGAAACCATTGCGCAATGCCGCAATACGCTGTGCCCCCACCCCACTCCGGGAGGGGGGAGGGGGGGGGGGGGGGGACGTAGGCTGCACTCGCGATACACACAGGTCGCAACGTACGACGCTATAAACCTTTGTGAACGCGCGGGAGCGGAATGGAACAGGGGGGAAAGCTCCGAGATGCATGAGGCCGGATGTGTAAGCAGGCTTGGTCCGTATGGCCACTACCTAAATTTACATCCCGAGCGTACTTTACACGAGCTCATTATACTCGTCCTTCACGCCTCACGGGAGACGGGGGACAATCCCGTCGGTTTGTTCGCGCGATTTTTCGATTAATTTTTTATACCCACGAGAAAGGAAGATTTGTTGGGTCAGCGAGAATTTTGAGACCGTAACTAATTTATCTGCTTAATCTGGGAATGATAAACTGTAAGGCTGCAGCGGAAATAATTTTTTTTTTTTTTTTTTTTCGGTGGAACGAAAAATTATGCGCCGTCCACATTTTCTCAGAGGGAGATCATTTTTCTCCGTGTGCTTTACAACGTCATTAATCATTCATGGCTCATCCCCTTTGGCATGATGTTCTCTTCGGGGGGGATAAAAATGGCACCGACATTGTCGTAGAAAATTTCTTCACTCGGTCGACTCGACGGCTCGCCCGAGTGTCCTCGACGCTGAAAACAATTTTTTTTTCCCGTTACAACTTTGCGCGGATGATCTCGAAGAAAAAAAAAAGGAACGGTCTATCCTTATATTCTCTTTATTTCTCGGCGAGGAGAGTTTAAAAGCTCTCGTCTCGTTCGGCATTGCTTCCTTTCCTTGTCTTCTTTTCTCTTCATTTTTGTAAGTTTCTCTTCCCTCGGCTTGGTCGTCTTCGAGCTTTATTGCCGGTTTTCTCGGTAGTAACAAGAATAATAACAATAACAAATGGGCCGAGTATGAAAAGAGAGTCAGGAAAAGGGCTCTAAGCTCTAAGCAGGACTTTCCGCCCTCAGCGCATCCCCCAAGTCTTCGCCCCGGCCTTGTCGTCGTCGCCGTCTGATGTCCTCCTTGTTATACGGTACGCGTTATAAGACGATAACACTCACCCACCCTCGCAATTTATTTTCCCCCTTATATCCGTTCTTAGCTCGCCGACGCGATCGAGGACAGAAGGTGGAACATTTACGACCGGCCCGAAGAGCGTTCGCGTGACGTCAGGAGGACGCTGTTCTCCAACGGGAGAGCGCGAGGCCTCCGAGCACACATCGTTACCCTCTTTATACCGTCGTTAGTTCTCGAACGGGAAGATACTTTACATCGCTCGCGATTTTCTCTCCACACCTCCCTGGCAACCTTCGGCGGTTCTTCGTCGTCATGCGATTCTCCGTCCCGCGTCTAATAACCGAGCTATGCAGCAGGAAGAGCTCTAAAAGTTCGTCCCACCCTCCTCAGGGCCCACCATTTTATTTATCGCGCTCGAGTCCTCAATTATTTTAGCACCTACCGGGAATTCCAGGGACCCCTGCCAGCTTCGGACTTTCGCCAAAGATAACAATCCCGGGTTATACCGGAGAGGTGACATGAAAGTTTCATCGCTCCGAAGTTTCGTCGGTGGGAGAGTCCGCAATGAAATGTTAATCGTAGCCGATGAATTCCCTTTCTTCCTCCCCGCTGCCGCGTGCACGATGGATTTGACGGAAATACGGCGCGGCGGGCGGGAAGGAGTGGACTTGAGAGGAAAATGGTCCGGCAATTTGGGAGAAAGAGCCCCGAGGCATGGATCTGCATATTGTATACATTCGCGACTCCCAACTTTCCTAGAAGACTCGTTTCCAGTTATTCGACAATTGGAAAGAAGCATTTGGTTATCCATCCGTTGGTCCATTCGGGGAGTCCTGGCGTTTCCCCGAAGTACCCTTCCGATCTAGACCGGTAATTCGGACTGTGCTTTGAGGAAATCCTCGTGCTTTGAGGAGAGCCGGTAGTAGGTGCAGTGAGAGAGTTAGAAGACGTATCTTCGGATGGAACGACAGAAATCCTCGTAAGACCAAGATTGCGCCAGTCCGCAGGAAGCCGTGAGCTCTTGAGAGCGGATAAGACGCAGAGACACTTCCAGGAAGAGAGGAAGAGGCAGTAAAGTCTTAACTGGGGTCGATACCACCGACGGAGCGTCGCTGTATCCAATTTTCCGTCGGATTGAGTGATAATAAAGAAAGGAAGATGCTGATTAGGAGAAAAACTGCTAATGTACAAGGATGGATAGACCAGGAAACAAAAGGTTTGGGTGTGGAAGACCCGCTATTAGCAGACTACAATGTCAGAGAAAGCCTCATCAGTATATTCCTTTTTCTTGTTATCCTGAAGCCCTTTCAGGATAACAAGAAAACGAAGAAGTTCTTGCCAAGAGGACTCTTTCTGAGGAGACATCACTTCCTCATTTAGTTGCTCCGGCGTGAAATGCCTTTCGCAGGGAGGCGGAGTGGCAAACGATTCACCTCTAACGAAGAGAGTCCCAGTACGTCGGGCACCATCCAGACTGTCATCAGTTCACGTTCGCAATTTCCTGGATCCCCTTCATGATGATTAGAGAAGAAAGATTACCCAGTTCACTCCTCTCACACAGAGCAATTTTCACTTCCGCTCGGTATAAACTTGCTTCCCTCCAATACAATGAATACCTCGTGCTGAAGAGCTCTGTGTACCAATTCCACGATTCTCTCATCCAGCTAACCTACCTAGACGTTCTAAACGGCTGCAGGCACGGATAGAAAATACGATGGATCTTACGTCGTCAGGGCTCGTTGTTGTTTTCAACCTCGTCGTCCCACGTTGTTGCCTAGCGCATGGCTAGATTGCCCGAGTCTGGATGGGCGATAGCGAATGGATACCGAGGCGTCACTCGACCGTAAGAGATTGCATTGCTGCTGTTCCGGTTCTCCTCTCCACCTCACCCAGCCCCGTTACCGTCACTTTCATTCCCAAGGGTTGCCGTTCTCCGTTATACCGAAGCCTTCAAGGGTCCGTAATCCGAATTCACCCTCTTCGACATCTTTTTACCTCGTTTCCCGTTCTCTAACTCGTCATCTCCGTTTTCCCATTCCTTACCAAGACGGTTCTTTTACTTCGAGTTCAATTTTGCTTATCTTCATTTGACCCCGCCCCAGTCGTGGATCTCGTTTGATCTAAGTTGGCTCCGAAGCGAGATCCTAAGACCTACGTTAGCCTTGCATGGCACTATTCATTCGAGCTCTCCCCCTAACCCTCGGTGAGATGTAAATGTCCAACCCTCTTTATCTGCTTTCAGGAAATACCGGGAGACCGGCGAAACCGGTTAACGAGCGCACTTAATTCCGTCGAGACACGATTAAAGAGCCCAGTCGGTCGTCTCGCAGCGACATGCAATATTGTGGGCGGCGGTGTGGCCGTGAGATTTATTATTTTCGTGAAAGCTCAAACCTGTGTCCGGGATTTTACGGGCGGTCCGGGTTTATGTCGCCGCTCGCGTTATCAGTGTGAGGATTTGTAATGTCGGCGGGAATATCGCTCCGCTATTCTGCCGACGGCGAGCCAAGGCCTTTCCCACCAACAGGATCATATTCGCGGTTGAAAACCTGATAAGTTTTCGCTATAAAATATTTCTCTAAAGTGCACCGTTTTCCCGTTACAAGCAAATTACAATCTGTCGGTAGATACAACCGCGCCACCGGCGTGCGCGCCGTCTGTCGAGCGCGTCCATGAACTAATGCGCGCGTAACCTTAAACTCCTCGTAACTGGCAAACTAGACACTTTAGGAAGAAATTTCAAAGGAAAAGTTGGCTCGTTTTTCAGCCGTGAATGTAACTCCACATTTTTTTCTCTCGAATTTCTGCACACGCTATCTCGTCCTTGGCAAGGGCATCGGCGAGCGCGCAACTTTTCTTTCTAATTGGGATCACGAGCGGAAAGAAGCGAAACAAAATAGAAAGAAAAGATCCGTGATTCGTGTAGAATCTCCAGTGGAGCGTACAGAAGCGTGTATCGAGAGTATAAGGATCGGTTGAACACAGGAAAGCGCGATCGAGGCCAAACGGATATCAAGCGCGGGCTTAATCAAGATCTCGACGTAATTCGATCAGCGGCAAGAGGAGTCGGGCTCAACAGCTGCCTCTCATAGCCGTGTTCTGCCGTCGTTCCGGTGCGGCCCGGACGATCTTGAAATACTGCCTAGGCACGTGTACCGGATACACGTTAACGCCGACATACACACACACACACACACACGAACCATCGTCGCACAATACAGCGTCGATGAACACAATAGAAGGCGAAGGCAGAATCGTAGAGAAAGGAAACCGAGGTCGGAAAATCTCATCCCGGCTGCTTTTCCTTCCTTATTTTCTTTTCAATCCCTCTTTCCCTCACTATCACAATTCTTTCTTCTCTGCTCGAGCCTCATTTTTCACAAATTTTCTCACCGGTAATTCTCTCACTTCAACCGACGCTATGTAAAAAAAGCTCACGTGCATAATAATGTTTTTACTCGTTCTGTTCCCTCTGCCGCCTCGTGTCCCACCGCGCGAAGGGTATGTTTTGCGGGAATGAAACGGAGCCGCAATTTACGCACCAGTACGTCCGCTAATTAAATTATCTCCGCGCGTACGGAGAGTCAAGCCAGATTGCGCCACGTGCATACGTTTTTACCAGTCCCCGCTCTGTGTTAATAAACATTGAAGAAAAAGGGGGGATATGGAAAGAGTTACAAAAAAAAAAAAAAATCTCTACCTACCTGCGGCAATTGGGCTCGAGGTTTTTGTCTTTTCTTTTTTGTTCCAACAGTTTTAGTCCAAAGATCAGATATCTTCAGCACTTCGTGGATAATTATTTTTCCTTCAACTTCTCCCCTAAAAAAAGAAATAAAAAAAAGCCTTTCGACTTCAGCTCCACCGGTAATTACTTCGTTTCGCAAAGCTATCACGGACTCGAAGTCGGCTAACGACTTCACTACATGACGGGAGTTTTCGGTGGGTCTTCACAGCCGCCTGACGATGACCAGAGTATAGTGGAAGAAAAGCCAGGAGTAGTTCTCCAGGCACGCGGCCAATAAAAGGACGAAGTATAGTAAAGAATAAGGAAAAGGAAAGAAAATCCACAACAAAAAGTGAAGAAACGCGAGGCCAAGAAACCGCAGTGGGACAGCGAAGGAAAGAAGTCATATTTTTTTTTAGGTCATCCCCATTTTCGTCTCTCCGCAAACCCCCGGGCCACATTTATTTACTATACAGAGATTCTTTCCCCGTTTTTCGTGCGGTTCTCCTCTCACGCTTCCTTTTCCTCGTCCGACCCTTTTCTTTCTCTTGCTCTCTCGTTTTTGCGGCGAATGCGCCATCAACTTTTTTTTTTCGCCGTCTGACTCTTAGTCTTTTATGTCTATAACGGTCATCTATCTCGGTCCCCTTGACACGAAGATAACGACCTGGAAAGGGAGCGAAGTGAATGACGATACGTGACTGGTTGCAGGATCGCTGGACACATTTATAGTCCACACAAAAACACACACAAACGCACACAGATAACACACACGGGTTCGATGTAGGAGACGGAACGGGATATAGAACCATCCCCGCAGCGCCAGGGGGTGGCAGGATAAACTGTCGTGTAGCCCGCAGAACCGTTCCCCGTCTAAACTTAGATCATAGCACGTCGAAAATATGAGACGTCTATAGGTGGGCCGGTATCTGCTCACAGAGCGAGGATAGCGTTGGCTATGGGAAAGTATCGATATCACGAGCTCGAACGGACTTGCATAACTGAGGGATTGTCATGTTCTTTGTTTCACGCCCTTAACTAATACGTACATGAAAAAAAAAAACTCATTCTGTAATTGTAATTGTAATTTTTATTGAGGGAATAACTTCCTTACACGGAACTCAAAAGTGGTGAACTGAAAACTAGAGGCATATTAAATTTTGATATACTTAATACATAGTACAAAATATTTTTCGTGAAAAACAACATCAAATATATATAAATATAAATTTGCGGTCGTTTGGACTTATGCGGTTTGAAAATACGCGATCGTCTACTGTATTTTGAAGAGATTTTAGAGATATTGTCCCGTGGCGGTTAACAGAGCTAATAATGTTATTTGCCGGATTTCATTCTTAGAGGTCTTTTATCCATCGCCTGTTTGTTTCAGAGGCAATTACATGGCTCCTTAATCAAGTCACATAAAACACACGAGGCTGACCCTGAATATAATGTAATTACTCTGGACTGCGTTATCACATTATCATCGTGCTTTGTTTGTGTCACGATAGTTTTATTTTTTGCGGTCTGTCTTGTCGCACTTTGCTCATTAATGAAGACATGCATGCACCAAGTTGTACCGGGCTATCCTCTCCGTACAGTCACTTTTCCCTCGTACGATGAAAATGGTTCAATCCTTTCTCCAGACTTAGTCAGATCACGATCTTCAAAAGGTCCGGATATTACGAAAACGGTGTAAAAAAATTCTGAACAAATTCAGAGTTAATACCTAAACGCCCAGTTCCCCTTTCCTCGATAAAAAAGACCTTAACTTGATCACCCAAATCCGCCGATTCGCACCCACGAACGAATTCTCCCAAAAAATTGACCCATTCACGAATTGCGTCGTAGCCCTTGCCCTCCCGGTTCCTAAACTCGGCTTTGCGGTCGCGTTCACATCGCGCCCTATCCGAATTAATTAAGTCGTACACTGCCTTTCATGAATGCCAGGTCAGTTTCCCTATAGCTGACCTATTCAGATCGTCCAGGCATTGATGAACAGGACGGTACATTGCTCATTAATCGAGACATTCAAGCACCAAGTTGAACTTTGCAACACTCCACACGACATCGTATCCTGAGTACAATAAAAACGGTTCAATCCTTTCTCCAGGCTTGGTCAGACCACGATCTTCAAGTGGTCCGGAAATTACCAAAACCTTGTAAAAAAATTCTGAAAAAATTGATAGTTAATACCTAAACACCCAATTCCCTGTCCCTCGATAAAAGGAACCTAATTTCATCATCCAAATTCACTCATTTGCACCTGCGAAGGGATTCAACCGAAAAAATTTACCCATTCACGAATTGCCTCGTAACCCTTTCCCCCCTCGCTCCTGAGCCCGTCTTTGTGGTGCCGTTCTCATAGCGCCCTTTGCGAATTCATTAAGTCGTACATTCCGAGGATTATGGACGGGTTCGCAGCGGTTTTCATAATAACCGGAACATCGTAGCCCCTGCCCCTATCTCGTCGAGGTAAAACCAGAGGGTGGATGAGGGATCGTCTGCGCGAGATTTGAATCGAAGAACAAAGCCTCTCCACCCGAGCCTCTCGCGGGCTCAATGGAACAGAGGAAACTTTGTCAAGTAGGTAAAAGCTCGGTAGTTTCACCTCCTCCACTTTATTTCATCCCTCGTCGGCTCCGGCTTTTGTCCTCTATATCGCACGGCGAACTAACCCCGTGGTAGTCCAGCCCTATATCACGAAGAACTGCCCTTCTACTCGCGATAGTCCCGTAGGTCACTATCGGAAACTTTCCGTCGGGGAGTCAAGCTCTCGCGCGACCTCGTCCGTGGACTTCCCGCGCCAGCGACGAAGGTCGAAGGACGTCACGCTCTTTGGAAAGAAGAAAGAAAAAAAAAAGGGCGACAGGTTTAGGGTTGGCAACGAGGAAGCGGAGTCGCGGATGGATGGCCAGAATCGTGGGGCTGCGGCCAAAGGGGGAGCTGAGCGGAGCGTGCGGGGAAGCTGTGATGCGGAGGAATGGGGAGAAAGAGCGATGAGGACTTGTGGTAGAAAATGATGAGAATTATATGGTAAAGAAAAGCCAGTGAGAATTTGAGGAACTCCCCTTCGGAGGGTTGGGGTTGACTGTATACGTGACGTCACTACTGACGAACATTTCCGGCGATTGTCGGGCATTTGTGTTTATGGCAAGCCGCGTGGGAGAGTGGACGTCGACGGAGGAAAGTCGGCACGGCCGAGAGTGGTTCGTAAAGACGGGGGTTTGGTGGAACTGACGAGTGATTTATGTATGGTATGGTCCATGTCGATTGTGGCCTGGACTTTTACTGCGGGGGAGATAACAAAAATTGGTGTTGCCTTTTCCCCTTGCAATCTGTGAGAGAAAAAGGCTTAGCTGCCGATTTCTGGTCGGGGCAAGAAATTGGCCTCGTCAGCCATTTAGTTCCTAGGATTAATTGGTTAGTCCAACTGATTAATTGACTGTCCAACCAATTAATTGACTGGTCCAGCTGGTTAATTGGCAGGTACAGTTAATTAACTAGGTGGTCCAGCTAATTAAGTCGTTGGTTCAATCAATTAACTGGTAGGTTCAAGTAATTAACTAGTAGGCCCAACTGATTAACTAGTCGGTTTGACCGATTAACTAGTCGGTTTGACCGATTAACTAGTCGATCCAACCGATCAATTAGTCGATCTGAAATTCTTGTTCCCCAAGGCAATATCATCGTTCTCCCGCAGCTGCGAACGGATGCCTTAGTGGATTAACCCGACACGCTCTGAGAGATCGCTGTTGATTACCCAAGCTCTATCTCTCCCCCGCATTCGACCTCGATTTCGTTACAACAAATTAACTACATCACAAACTAAAAAAACCCACCCAAAAGCCACATGGGCAAAAAAAGAAGCTACGGGACGGAGCTCATGCATGACACTTCTGCCGTCCTTCTGTCACGAATTCTGCATAACAAAAAAAAAAAAAAAAAAAAAAGATCGTGCGTCGAGTCCGGTCCATTAGCAGATGCTAATCCGGTTATGCGTGTCGCGCGAGCAGCGCATGCATGCGCGATTTTACGTGGCCCATGTGGCCTCACAGTGGCAAGCTCGTTTTTGTCATTGGCCATGGCGCGCTTTCCGTGTCATCCACTGCTCGCGGAATGACGCCGATGCACCGCGGAGAAAACCCCGTACGGAATGGCAGATATAAGCTTTAACGCTGCTAGTTTCCAACGACGGGGCTTAATCAGGAAATAGCTAGAGGGATTGAAGCGCGAGCGACATTGCTCGGGCTCTCGGGCGTATTAGCATTCGCGTTAGCGGGAGGCTCCGTCGGGTACGGACACAAAGAGGCAGAGTACGGAGATACGTGTGTGGATGTGTATATGGAAAAAGAGAGGAGACGGGAGGAGGGAGGGTTGGGCCGGAGGGTAGGAAAACCATAGAGGGATGAAATGAGGTCATCGGGCGCGTTACGTACGTCCGGCAGACGCGAATGTGAGGACTAGAAACACGCGCTTCTGTTCCGTCGTGCGTGCACAGGTAATGTAATTCCACGCTGAATAAGCTTTTACCCTGCACGCACACGTTGCATTATTTCACATCGGTACAGAAACTAATGCGGCAGACTAACAAAGGCTTATATCGCGAGGAAATCACACGCGCGTTCAGAGATGCGCGAGGTTGGGCTGATCGGCCACACAAGGGACGTTCCGTTGCCTCGCGGGTAAAAAGAACCTTCGCCATGGTAGACATTTTACGGCGTTACATCAGAGTCTGATGAGGGTCTTGTCAGGCTCCGATGTGACGCTGTACAATTTTCAGGGCATCGGCGGAAACACTGCTCATGGAGGTCTCCCGGTGTGCACTTTCAAGCGTTACATCGGGGCCTGACTAGACCTCGTCGGGACCTGACCAGCCCTTATGTAACGCTATAATATGTGAACTAGGGCATTGCCGGAAACACTGCTCATGGAGCTTTCCAGATAGGCATTTTTAAGCGTTACATCGGGTTCTGACGAGGATCTGACGAGATCTTGTCAGGACCTTGCCAGCCCTGGTGTAACGCTATAATATGTCCACTGGGACATCGGCGGAAACACTGCTCATGGAGCTTTCCTGGTAGGCATTTTTAAGCGTTACATCGGGTTCTGACAAGGGTCTGACGAGACCTTGTCAGGACCTTGCTAGCCCTGATGTAACGCTATAATATGTCCACTAGGACATCGGCGGAAACACTGCTCATGGAGCTTTCCAGATAGGCATTTTTAAGCGTTACATCGGGTTTTGACGAGGGTCTGACGAGATCTTGTCAGGACCTAATCGGCGCCGATGTAACGCTACAAGCTTTCCACTAGAGCATTGTTGGAAGCACTGTTCATCGAGCTTCCTTGATCGGGATTTTTAAGCGTTACATCGGGCCCTGACGAAGCCCAGTCAGGCCTCGATTCCAATACCAGGAATAATGTTCCTCACGTCCGGCGGACCTAAGACACCCGTTTGTTAATATTCAACAAGAAGACCGGAGGATCTTTTCTGTCTCGTGTCTCCTCCTGACAGGATGAGAGTTACACAAGTCTGCATTCACGCTTCTCCTACTCGCGGCCACTCGGTAACTGAATCCTCGTACCCGAGCGCTCGGCAAAATAAAAAAGAAGAAAACAAGACGCAAAAGAAGAAGAGAACAAAAATAACAGAGTGAGAAGGATGGGGGGATCGAAGGGCGAATTTACATATTTTCCTTTTCCCATCCCTCCATCCCCTCACTCGTGCGTTCGGCCGCACGCACCCTGAATACGTAATCCGGTAACAGCCGCGCCCGATGGTGTGCACCGACACAGAAAACATGCTATAATATACTATGAATTTGTCCTTTTTCGTGAAGCCCTCGACACCTCCCCACCCCTTCAGCCCCCTCGTTCACTTTCTACTGCAGATTCGCTACAGATTTTTATTTTTCATTTAAAAAAAGATGTATATCGAGGTAAATTCGAGGTCAATTTCACCGAAAGTTTGCTGCATGTGTAGCTGGACGGTAACTTGGAACCGTCCTCGTCGAGCTCTGGGGCTGACAAGTTTAATTCCAACGGCCAGCCGTGGGCGTGTATTCACCGGCTAAGCCGCCCATTCGTTTCGTCCCGCTCCATGCGGTGTATACATTTAAAGCCGAACAAATTTTTTTATTTATATATTTTTTTTTTCTTTTATGTTTATTTTAGTACAACGTGTGCAGGCAATGGTACGAGAGGCTTCCGGATCGCCGCGCGGCGCGGCTGAAAGTCACTTTGCAACTAAACTGTTCGGTATTAGATTTCTTTTTGCCAATTCATATTTGTTGGGCTTTTTTATCGTGTCGTCCAATAAACGTTCAAAAATTGTTTTTTCTTTTCCATTTTACTAATTTTCATTTCTATTCAGTTGACGAAAAACTGTCTGATTAAAAGGGACAAAATCGTGGGCGTTTATGAACTGTTTGTTAAACGTTCAAGATTTTTTTTTTACCACGTTTATGAGCCGTAAAAACGAGAAAAAAATATATTAAATTTAGATACCTTTTCATTCACATTTATAAAAAAAGAAGCGCATCCAAAGTATGCACAAGTAGTGCAACCTTCGATGACCGTTGAGGGTGGTCCTTAAATTGAAAATTTTTGAATTTGAATGGTATAAAATAAAAATTCGATGTGCAAAGGTGTGCGTGTACTCGCCGCCTGAACTGGCCATTTGTTTCGTCCCTCCATGCGGTGTATACGTTTTAAGCCGAGCAAACTTTTTTATTTCTTTTATTTTTTATTTTAGTACAACGTGTGTAGGTAATGGTACGAGAGGCTTCCGGATCGCCGCGCGGCGCGGCTAAAAGTCACTTTGCAACTAAACTGTCCGGTATCAGATTTTTTTTTTGCCAATTCATATTTGTTGGGCTCTTTTTTAACGATTTGGCTCATGCGCTCTAGTCGGAATATCCGCACTAGATTCTCTTTTTTTTTTAGTTCAGTCACCTCTTGCCCGTTTTTCTCGCCTAATTCGAGCTAACGAAGTCGCTAATGAGTTCTCGTGTCTTTCTCTTCTTCATTTTTTTTTTTGCCTAACACGACAGTTCGTGACACCGAGTGCCACGAAAAGAGGTCATGGGATTCAAGCTGAAGCTTTTTTCTTCTTTTTTTTTTTGGGACTTTTATCTCTCCCCGATCGCGGTGGATTTTTTTTCCCTGCCTTTTTAGTTCTATAAAACTTTGCCCGTTTGGATTATTTCCTAGGGCTCGGGTTTTATCTGTTATGAACAGATGTTTTTTTTTCTTCTTTTTTTTGCTATAAAATAATTCCACAGCTTTGTCTACGTGCGTTCTGCGGAGATTACTTTTTGGTCTTCTATTTTTCCTTCACATGTGTTTTTATGTCACTCAGATTTTTTTTCTTTGTTTTTTCGTCGAGCGGTCATCGGGATTTTTCGTCTCCACGCCGGATGCATAATTTTTCCTCTTTCAGCGACTTTATCATTCCCGGCAGCCTCGTAAACTCGTTCGCCGACGAAATTCCGTGACTCCGGCTCATTCGGCTCATTCGAGGGACGGAGGGGCGGCTCGCTTCCTTGTCCGCACATTTATTCGTTTTCTCCCTTTGCCTTCGTCCACTTGCAAAAGTTTGCCACACCGCCTTGGTCTCCTCGGCTCATCGACCAGCCGCACGCCACGAAATTTCCTCCATAAAATTCCGCCTCTGCTCTCCTCTGCTCGTTAGCATTTTTCCACGTGACTTTTTCCATTCGCACTTCACGCTTCGCCGTTTCGAGCGCGAAAAAACAGGGGACGAAAAAACGGAGCTGCACCGCCGACTTTGAACAGTCAGGAATGGCAAAAATTGTCCGACAATTACCGACGGAATAATTGAGAAAATAAATGTATCTCAAAAAAAAAAAAATTGGTAATTTTTTTTCTCACTTATAATTTCTTTTTTTCTTTGAACAGTGAATGGTAGAAAATCCATAGCTTCGAAACCAGGGTCATCGTTTCTCACCGTTCCGTTTTGCCCCCTTTTTCTTTCTGAAAAAAAATGAATAAAAACTGAAACATATAAGGTAAAAATTGTCAATGCGGTTAAAGATGACTGGATTCGATTTACACGCTGAGTATGTGAAAGTTGGACCGGACCATATTCACCCCTTTTGGACTATATATGATAGTCTTCAAACTCAGGCACAAGAGCCGTAAACTTGTAAACTTTAAAGTGCCCCGCACACGGAAATAGGGCTTACCTTCCGGGATTTGAATTCGCAAACTGTTCAATGTATTTCCGCCACAGAATCAAAATCAAAAGTGTCCGACAATTACCGACGGGGTAAAAAAAAATCTCAAAAAAATTGAAGTCACTCTTTCCTCGCTTACGAATTAAATTTTTTCTTTATAGTAAAGAACCACATAAGGTAAAAGTGGTAACTATGGTAAATACATGACTCACTTCAATTAACACGGTAAGTGAAAATCGGAACATATTCACCCCCTTTCACCCTACATATATATTTTTCAAATTGTGCTATTAGGTAAAAATTGCGATCTACACGGTAAATATATGATAGTTGGACCGGTCCATATTCACCCCACTATATATATATATACATATCAAACTGTCGCACAGAACCCGTAAACCCGTAAACTTTAGAGTGCGCCTGACACGGAAAGGGGGTTTTCCCTTCCGGGATTTAAATTTCGTTCCCTCGATTCGAATTTGCAAACTGTTCAATGAATTTCCGCTACAGAATCTGTTCTCCATGGACCGCAATCCTCGTGTCATCCCCTCTGAGCCTTCATTGTCCCGTTTCTCTGTAACCCCCCCCCCCCCCCCCCCCCCATCATCCCTCCGCACGCTGAGCCTCGTTCCCCACCGAAAGTTCGACCGCCTCTCGCGCTCCCCTCGAACAACGACGTCATCGTGTCCATGGTAACCGACCGACGATAAAGCGAGAAAACGGCACTCTCGGGCGCTGAATGACGTCACGACGCCGTGAGCAGTTTGGGGAAGCATAATACAGAGTTCGCGCTCGGGGCGAGGACGGTACGGCGGGAGGGACCAAGGACGAGAGGGCACGGAGGTCGCTGCACTTTCCGCCACTGGAGCATCCGCAGAATGACGTCATAGCTGGGACGAAAGAAAGAAGGGGTGGAAAGAACGGCCGGATAAACGGGGGAGGCGACGAGGGCGGAATATCGACGATTATCGAATGTCGTACTTATTGGCGCCTTCCGATCCGGACGGGCTCATTAGTTTACCGAGTTCGAATTTGATTCGTTACTTTTCTTTTTTTCTGCTGCGCCTTTACTCATCGTTATTCGTCGTATGTTTGGAGACAGTGTGTCTAGGACACGAATGAAACACTATTCTATTATTCTACACTATTCTATTATATTATTTCACCGCAGTTTCAATTTCTCGAAAGTATCTTCAATATTTTTTATTAATTTTTTTTAATTCATATAAAGAAAAACATATTAAATATCTAGACGAGGCACATGGAGAAAAAATTGATTACATTTTTGAAAGATTTTTTTATGTTTCGAACATTTTAAAGTTTGTACATTTAACAGATATTGTGTTGTCCAATAAACGTCCAAAAATTGTTCTTTCTTCTCGATTTTACTCATTTTCATTTTATTCAGTTGACAAAAAAAGCTGCCCGATTAACAGGAACAAAATCGTGGGCCTTTATAAAGGCGAAACGTTCGTTAAACGTACAAGCTTTTTTTACCACGTACAATCTGAGCCCTGGTAACAAGAAAAAAAAAGAATTAAATTAAATCTCGTTGACGAAAAAAATTATCCGATTAACAGGAACAAAATTGTGGGCCTCTATGAACTGCCAAACGTTCAAGATTTATTTTGTAAAAACGAGAAAAAAAAAAAAAAATCAGATACCTTTTCATTCACATTTCTTAAA
Source organism: Exephanes ischioxanthus (assembly GCA_958510785.1). NCBI lineage: Eukaryota > Metazoa > Arthropoda > Insecta > Hymenoptera > Ichneumonidae > Exephanes > Exephanes ischioxanthus. The sequence goes on along the minus strand of OY294023.1, from coordinate 10,564,501 downwards.
AGAAAGAAGCGCATCTAAAGTATGCACGAGTAATTTAACCCTCGTTGACCGTACATAAGAAAAAAGTGAACCGACCAATAATTCCGCCGAGTGCGAAGCAAGTATGACAAATTGGTCGGGAGTTTTTGGGCGCGAGGAAAGTTTCCGCGGCTCGCATCGCCCGTCATTCACGAGCGTGTCCCCGACGCGGGCCGGAGCACGGCCAGTTGTGCGTCCCGTCGTCGCCCGTGGAGTTTCCTGTCCCGCGGCGAGCAAAAATATACGCTGTATGCGCGTCGGGTTCGACGACTGGCTCTATCCTCGCTCGAGCGTGAGTTTCGCGCTTACGCATGCATGCATTCGTGCCGCTCGGCTGCGTCCCGCTTGCAGGAGCTCTCCAGCCTCGGGCGTGCACAACCGCGCTCCGTTGCTGCCGCAGCGAGAGCTCCGTTCTGCTGCGACAAGCCGCTGCTCCACTGCCGTCGCTTAGCCACGAGTTTTCGACGACTAAAGCTACGACATCCATCCGGAGTGTTGCGCCGCGGTGAGAACCAAAACTCCGTCCCGGAGTCACTTCCGGAACGCGCCTCGGTCCCGTCGCAGCGTCAACTTTCGCGTTGGATATTCAGCGAACGCATCCTCCGTGCACCGCAAGCCTCGCTTACCTCCGTGTTTACGGGGAAAATACCAAAGAGGTCAAAGGGAGAGGCAGACGGTGTTTTAATTATACGAGGAAGAAGGCAGAGTAAAAACGTCACGTTTCGAACGGGCTCAAAGTGCGCCGAGTTGGTCATGGGCAAGTTTCCCGGAAAGTCGTGAGCAAAGTACCGAACAGTTTAGCCCGCGACGGTGCGAAGGAGTTACCATTTTCGTGAGGGTAGGTGGGATGTGAGGCAACGCTTTTTTTTATGAGCCAAGGTTTCTGACCGCTGCTTGCCGATATCCCGATAATCTGCAAGGTCGGAATGATTACGCATTTTAGGTGCCATTCTTACCATTTTTTTTCCGCTGTATTAAAGAAAATCTTTCTGTTAATTTGCTTCACTGGTCAAAGTTTTTCATTTATTTACTTCTCGGTGACCATTGCGAGGTAAAAACAGTTTACCTCGCGACGATGCGAAGGAGTTACCATTTTCGTGAGGGAAGGTGGCATGTGTGACGACGCTTTTTTCTTATGAGTCAAGGTCTCCGACCATTGGTTGTCGATATCCCGATGATCTGCAAGGTGGAACCGATTTTGTATTTGGGGTGCCATTTTTACCATTTTGTTTTTTCCGCTGGATTGTTAAAAAGCTTTCCGTTTATTTGACCCGTTGGTCAAAATGATGTATTTATTGTTTTTTTTTTGTTTCTCGATAACCATCGCAAGGTACAATGTCCCTCTAAAAAAATGACTCATGCTAGGTGCCATTTTATTTCAACTGAGTGACCCGACTTCCCAACTTTTATTTTCAACCAGCCACAGAACCTTTCGTCGGTTCTGTCGAGCGTTAACATAAAACGCATTCGCAAACGCATTCGCAAACACATTTCTCCCACGATAATAGAACCAGCTCAATATCCAACGCACACTACCTGTTGTACAGTGTTGCAACGTGATCGAGAACTTAAAAAAGATAATAGCTGGTGCACAACGCGTACGTTGAGCCGATAGCGCCAAAGGGGACGGAAGTTTCTATGCTTATCCGCAAGAGCAACGAAGGAGGTCGAGCCAGCTAAAAAAAAAGAACATAGATAGAGGTAACGAGTGAGCAAGCAGGGGAGAGAAAGCCAGAGCGAAGGTGTAGCCGAGGGGGTGAAAAAGAGTCAGGCCGTACCGGTTCGGGATGGAAGGCTTAGTATGTTTGAACAGGGTGTGGAACCTCTTCATAAGAGCTTTAATTGAAGTCAACCTCCATTCTATCTTCCGTCCTTCAATGTTTTCAGCCTCCCCCCGCCACTCCCGAGTGAAGTCAACTTCGCACACCTTCGAGGGCTGCAAGCTTCACGCTCTCTCGCAGCTGACGCGTGACCGTTCGAGCTGAAAGACCGACACTGGTGACTTTTCTCGCACATCGATGCTCACCACGGAGACGACGATGACGACGACCTCGTGGCCAACACCCCGCAAACGATCGACGAGCATTAAGCTATTCTTGGTCCCTAAATTGTTGACACTGCTCGGGGAGCTCTTTTCATGGCTGACTGTGTGTTGCACGGTTACTTGCGAAGAATGGGTTGGAAAAGAAAAATGAAGGAACGGCTTTGTGCTTCACTCCAGGGAGTGGGTTTGCTCGAGTACACTACAAGAGATAAATCACGTCTAGTTTTTTTTTTTTAAGTAATTTGAGTCGGTTTAAAGCTCTTGGGGTCGAATTTTAGGACTTTAGTTTGAACTTACGATTGGTCTTGAAATCGAATTTCATTGCGTGCCCATGATCTATTTTAAGTTCGAATTCAAGATCGAATCTCAGTAGGAACTTGATTTCGTGCTTAAGTTTGATCTTAAGTCGGAAATTAAGTCGGAACTCAAATTCGATCGCAAGTTCGAACTAATAAGAAGTGATAAGATATCCAAAACATCTTCTTATCGCCCTCTACGTATCATTTTCGACCCAAGGTCACAAGCACTGATCATGTCATTGAGGAGAATAATTGTTCTCCGGAAATCATTCCATAGAAACGGATTCAAGAAATTCGTTTGCCAGATCACCCATTCACGACCGTATAGCGTCGTCAAATTTAACCGCATTGAGGATTCAGATATAAATTCTACGGCGAAAAAGCGTTACAGTTCGATCTGAAGTTCGAACTCGAATTAGAATCGAATTTGAGTTCAGACTTAAGTTCGAATTTAAGATAGATCTTAAGCACGCAATGAAGTTCGGGTCAAACTTCGATCTTAAGTTCGATCTCAAGAGCGATCTAAAGGTTAAACTAACGTCTTGAAATTCGACCCTTAAGGAATTGAAATAAGTTTTCTTAATTTGACTTGTTTTCTGTTTGTCAAAGATACGTTTCATTGAAAAAATGAATCAGCAAAATTAACAAGCAATACAAATATCGTGGACGTTTATGGAAAACTATTGTTAAACGTACGAACCTTTATTGCCGGGCGGATCGGAGCCCTCCCCTATTTCGCGTTTCCTCCTTGATTGACGGTTCCCGTCGGAAACAGGTCAATTGCTATTTTCGATCATCGACGCAGGACTGAACGTAGATTGAAGAGTAGTTTGTCCGTGCATGTGCGAGTACATTTCCATGTCCAAATATCGTTATATCCGTTCGAGCGTCGCGTCCGTAGCGTATTCGCAATTTTGCCAGTGGTCCATGCAACTGTCACGTCACAGCCCCACCGCTCCGGTTGCATTTAGCGGAAAACTCACCCCCAACCGATTTCCGGTCCACTCTTTCTCCACCGCGGACGTACCGAATGGACCGGAGCTCTTTGTCTCCTCACCCCCTGAAACGTTACATCGTTTATTTTCATTCCACCCACTGTGTTTTCATTATACCGTTACGAGCCCCTCGTCCCCGACCCTCAACCCTTTGTACAGCGAGTGCGTCATTGTCGGCCGGCGAGTTGATAAGGAAATGTTGTCGCAATTACCGCTGATGAAGACACAATTGGTATTAATGGGTTCGGTACAATTTACTTCGGGTTATGACTGGTCGCGTAAAATAAGAGAATTGCAGTCGCACTGTTGTGATAAATCGACTGGCAGATTTGCATTTTATTCGCTTGCAAATTGGATATAAAAAAAACCACCGGCAAATCAATTTGAATTAAATCGATTCGACCAAACGACGAAACATAACGGTGGCGGACCGTTATGTTTCGTCGAATCAAAAGCCAAATGCAATTGCTTCGAATTTGTGGAATCGTGCATACATCCCTGATTCGGAGAACAGAGTGTGACAGTTCACCCTATAGCATAGAACGAGAAGTGTAATAAAAAAATGACCGTTGAATCAATTTAGATTAAATTGATTCGGCCAAAACGCTCCGTTGCGGACGGAATAAATGAATCTATCTATTTTTCGTCGAATCAAGACCCATGTACAACTGCTACGAATATGCTGGCTGGTGCATACATCCCCGATTCAGAGAACGGAGAATGTAACTGTTCACCCTGCATCATAAAACGAAACAAAAAAACGACTCTTGAATCAATTTAGATTAAATTGATTGGACCAAAAAACGGCCCGTTTGCGAACCGCTATGTTTCGTCGAATAAAAACCCAAATGCAATTGCTACGAATTCGTCGACTCGTGCATACACCCCTGATTCAGAGAACAGAGAATCTGGTAGTTCACCCTGTAGCGTAAAACGAAAAAATTTCATTAAAAAAAAAAAGCTTTATCAAACCCAATTACAACGTTTCACGGACGACAAGCTTGGGTGGCTGGTCCTTCCGGTTCCAATTAAATTACGCAAATGCACTCCGGATCTTCTTCCCGGTTTACTCTTCATAATAAACGGGAAACAATCTCCGAGTATTTTCGGACTTGCGAGTGGAAAATTGTTGGGTACTCTCATTGATAACGGTATAAGAACTTCTCGCCGTAGCGGGGGAGTTTCTCCCTCCGCAGCCATTGATGGCCCGCGTGGGTCTCGTAGTCTCGTCGTTGTCCTCCTTGCCTTATCAGTGTATCAGCTTCGTTTTTCGCAACCCCTCTCTCTTCGCTCTTCCCCCCCCCCCCCCCCCTCGTCTGTGCACTGACCCGGTTTTCAGAGCTAGGTACTTATATCCAGATAGCTGTGAGCCCGCTCACTGGCCGACTCGAAAGCTCCGATTCAAGCCCGCCTCCCCGATATCGCACCCCCCCTCCCCGCCCCCTCAACGACTGGTAGGAGAGCCCCAGAGAGAAACTCACTGGTCCTCTCCGCACCTTCGGCCGCCCCTCGAAACCGACGGTGACGTCATTCCCAGAGCACCGAGGCTCTGACGTCACTGGCAGTCCCTGACGAGGCCATTGAACGGCGTCCTCTCGGCGTCGTTGTTGTACCCCGGATGTGCCATCATCTAGCTACCTCCTGGCTATTGAGCTTTTCCTCCCCTCCCTTCAGCCCGTTGCCTCTCGCGTTGACTATCTCTCCGGGTATGCGTGGGGGTGTCTCGGAGAGATGTAGTATGAGGTCGTGTATGTGTGTTGATGTAGTTCGTGTCTTCTCTGGAAGAGAAGCTTAATGGCCGTGTCGTGTCTCATTCATGCGAAAGCTCTCGGCGTCCTCCGTCGCGAGTCTCTTCGAATGGCTGTGTGGAGGATGGCCCAGATTTCGGTATCGGAATGAAGATCGATTCCGTGGAAAGGCTCGAAGTTGATTTCGCGGACTTTGAGGATGTCGGGATGGGAAACGAAGGTGATTTTTCAATACGGAGGTGAAAGAGGTGCGGATGGATGTATGTACAGTGACCGTCATTGGTGTCTGGTTTTTCTGGATTTCTTGATCGATGTCTTAACGGGCTCAAAGATATGAAGCAAGATATCCGGCAGGACACCCGGCGAGACTGGATGTCTCGCTGGATATCTGGCTCGATGTCTTAATGGGATCAACGATATGAGCAAGGGATACGGCAAGACATGCAGCAGGACATGCAGCAGGACATGCAGCAGGACATGCAGCAGGACATGCAGCAGGACATTTAGCAGGACATGTAGCAGGACATCCAGTAGAACATCTAGAAACACATCTAGAAAGACATCCAGAAGGACAATCTAGCAGGACATTCAGATGGACAATCCAGCAGGACAATCCAACAGGACAATCCAACAGGATAATTCAACAGGACAATTCAACAGGACAATCCAACAGGACAATCCAACAGGACAATCCAACAGGACAATCCAACAGGACAATCCAACAGGACAATCCAACAGGACAATCCAACAGGACAATCCAACAGGACAATCCAACAGGACAATCCAACAGGACAATCCAACAGGACAATCCAACAGGACAATCCAGAAGGACAATTCAGCAGAACATCCAGAAGGACAATCCAGCAAGATATCCAGAAGGACAATTCAGCAAGACATCCAGAAGGACAATCCAGCAAGACATCCAGAAGGACAATTCAGCAAGACATCCAGAAGGACAATCCAGCAAGACATCCAGAAGGACAATTCAGCAGGACATCCAGAAGGACATCCAGCAATATTGAATATCTTGTCGAAGTCTTAATGGATGTCTTGCCGCATGTCTTCGATCCCGTTGAGACATCGAGCAAGATATCCAGCACAACCGAAAAAATAGTCAATAATGACGGGCTCTGTACGTTGGGGTAGGTTAGGAATCCGGTAGCGGTGAAATTGGTCGTTAGAGTCGGTGAAGTTTTCGGGTTTAGGGTCGAGTGCCGTACGTATATATGTAGGGGCTCATCATTAGTGCTCCGAAGGGCAAGCTTACATGTGCAGCTCGTTGAACTTCTGGAAGGTGAATAGCGCATCCTCATTAGCTGATTCAACCTTTTGAAGAGCGAAAGTGCATTTATTAGATTGCGTCGCTAATTTAGATTGCGTTTATACTCCGGAGGGCCAGAGTGGCTACCGACAGTGTCAAGCCTTATTAGAAACGTTACCAAATTTTGACTAAAGCCTCGGAGGATTTTTAGGTCAGCTCGATTTTTCTTTCAAATTTGTTTCAAATGTTGTGTGTTTTTTTTTCCAATTTCCAGCCCCGAAGTAATTTTCTTTTTTGCTTTTCCATTGAAAAAGCACTGAGTGTATCGAGTACCGTGCTTCGGCCAAAGGGCACCTTTGTCCGTATCCTTTGAAGGGCTCAATGAAACGTTGCCAAATTTGGATGAGAGCCTCGGAGGTATTGTACGTCTCTCACAGTAGATAAAATACGAAGTAAATGAAAGGAACATAATCGATGGCTGCCAGACGAGTGAGCACTCGATCGATGAGATACAAAAAGAAACAAGCCACCCTTACTCCTCACGTAGTCCACGAATTTTGTTCCTCTCCGCCTGCGCTTTTTACCAAATTCATCCGTACTGAAGTGTACACGTTTATTTTTCTTTTTCTCTTCGAGAAATACAAAATTCTCTCCACAAAAATACGGAATTTTATTTTCCATCGAAGAATCCATCGTGGACCGAGATAATTGAATGATTAATTCAATTACGGAGAGCCAGTAATTAGTCGCTCAAACTTTTCCGTCATAGCCTTGTCTTGATATTCCGTCGCGAGAACCCGGTAAACGATACGCGAAATCTCGGAGCTTGGCAGTTTCCTCAGTTTCCGTCCTAACGAGGACGGCAGAGAGAACTTAAAAACGGAGGGGATTTAGAGTCGTTGCAAGTCCGTCATAAAAATGGCAAGAGACTGTGGAACGCGCGCACGAGTGATGGTTCGATTCTCTCGAGCTTCGCTTCGCCGGCTGTATCGACAGAGTATAATAGCCTTCCGCTCGAGTGTTGCTCGGCATTACTTAATTAATTCATTAGCAGAGTTTCGCGAGAGTTGCGAGCTCTACTGGCGGAGAACGAGGACCCTCGGCAATGATGCAGATGCAACAACGACGGCAGATATCTACTGGCAATTGGGAGTCGGTGGATGCGAGAAATTTGCTCGTTGAACCGTGCTAGTAGTAACAGAGTTTCCTTGATCATCTTGCTCGATCCTCAGCATCTCTAACCAGCCGTGAAAATAATAGGCATCATTTTATGCCTGAGCTCGAACTCCATCTAATGGCTAAGATCAAACTTTTAATGACTAAGATTTGAAGCACATTTCGCGGCCAAGTTTGAAGATAATTTCACGACTAAGTGTGAAAATCTTTCCATGGCTAAGTTTAAAGACATGGCTAAGTATGAAAATCATTCTATGGCTAAGTTTAAAGGTCACTTAATCGCTAAGTTTGATGATCATTTAGTGGCTAAGTTTGAAGATCATTCCATGACTACGCTTGAAGATCGTTGCATGGCAGAGTTTGAAGATCAATCCATGGCTACAATGATAAAAAAGTACAGTTGAATCAACTAAGATTCGGGCAGGGACGTTCAAATAAATATTTAATTGGTCGAACAAAATATTTTAATGTCTCAAAAATATTTTGGTGAAATCACCCAACAAATTGTTGATCTAACCAATATTTTTGCTGTACCAACAAGATATTTAGTTGAACGTCCCTACCCTAACCTTAATTGATTCAACCGTATTTTTTTATCAGTGTAAGTTTGATGATCATTTCATGGGTACGCTTGAAGATAATTTTATGGCTAAGCATAAGATCATTTCGTGGTTAACGTTGAGCCCGCAATTCGAAAGCTACATTAAATTGCGTCTCGAACAAAAACGTCCCCCCAAGATTTCCATAAAATCTTCGCACCAACAACCTTTCCGGAACGAGAGCGTGAAAATTCAATCGCCAAGAGACTTGGAAACGGGCGTCCGACCAAACAGCACCGCGACTACTCAACGCTTTGTTTGCCTGCAGTTCGTGCCTCACCACTGCCAAAACGCCAGTTCAACGCCGTTCTTTGTCTTTTCAACTCCCGCCGAACTTCCGTACCCTTGTTTGCTTCTTTCACTACTTTCTTTAACGGATCGGTGCTCCCGCCTTCTCTCACAGGCTTTCGGGGTTCGAGGGAATGAATTTTTCTTTTCCCCAATCGGAAACTCCGTCAGCTATTTCAATCACGATGGACCTAATATCTATGCAGATTAAGTGGCGCTGGATTTTACCTGCACCCATAGTTTCCGACCCTCGGTTTCGTTTTACCGGGCCTTCGCTCCCGGAAAAACCCTCGAGATTGCGCGACCTTCCCCCCCCCCCCCCCCCTCCGGAGCTTCCGCGACCCACTCGCTCTGGCCAAAAAAGTTCCGCGCCTGCACAGCGGGACGGACGAATTGCGGAGGGAAGAAGAGCCTTCGCTCATCTCGTTTCTCTATGTCTCTCATTCCTCTCTGTGCCACCGCGCGAGAATAAGCTCGGGATGGAAATAGATTCCAGGCTGGAGCTTTCTTCCTCGGGGAGCGGGGTGAGATCTTCCCGCGGTTCCTCGTCCGGTGTATGTCCTCGATTGAATTTTAATGGCCTAGTCTTCTGGTCGTTTTGACACGGTATCGGGAGAATTTGAATTCCTATTAAAACCGGATGGAACAGAGAAGCGGGACACGAAGATCGTTGTAGACGATCCGCGAGCCTGAGTGAATTGAATTATCGATCAATCGGGGAAAACCCTGGGAAGGGAGCGGTGAAGAGAAAATATTATACGAAGGAGACTTCGGTCTGAGGAGGGATTACAGGATCGTTTAAGAATGTTATAAAAAATATGATAAAAATTGTTTTTTTTTTTTTGTTTAATTGGAATGTAGAATTATTGTCGCCGACGAGACTAGATAATTTATTGGGATTATGGAAAGCACCAAATTTGACCGGGAATTTTTTTTCTTTTTTTTTCAGTTGCAATTAATGAAAAACCCTTAAAATTTGGTGCAATGAATTCTTTCAAAATTCGTCTATCTACCCGAAAATCTTTAAATTCTTTATTCACGTATTTAAAAAAAAAATCTAAACCCCATTCAAAAGGCACAAATCTCTACCACTCATAACTCTACCAGATAACAACTCAAAAAGACAGCTCTGACAACTCTACCGTCTTAGAACTCTACGAAAATCTCTACCAGAAAGTAAAAAAAAAACTATCAGAATCAAAATAAAAGTCTACCGGAATTCCGGTAGAGTTTTATTTCAATTCCGGTAGAGTTTTTTTTTTTTTTACTTTCTGGTAGAGATTTTGGTATAGTTGTGAGTGGTAGAGATGTAAACGTGCCTTTCAAAATATTACACCTCGGTGCTAAAAGATCTTCGTCTGAAGATGTGCTCGAGCAAAGTGTGAACCATTTTTCATTAAAAAAAATTAGTGAATTTTTTTTTTAGTCAAAGATTTAATTCTGTCAGGCAGAAGATCCGTGTTACGGAACGAAAGGGTTGCAACGACAGGGGAGCAAGTGCCGACGACACGGATGAAAAATAATGTAACACGTACCAGCGACGACGAATAAGGTAAACGAAGAGCCGATGAAGATGATTAAGTGAGAACCGGCTGGTGAAATCCTCGTCGTTTGAATTTCGCTGCCGCGCTGTGCACCACCTATATTGCATTATATTACCTTCGGGGGAAGGGGGGGGGGAAGCACCTGATGCGTGGGAATAAATTGCATCCTATGCACGAAAGAGTCGAGCAGCGAAGGGGCAACCCCTTCGCTGCTCCAAACGCAAAAGGGTGTCGGAATATACGGAGCAAAGAGTTGAGGGTGAACGCAGCAGTTTATTTTACCGGGAACTGAGCCAATCGCCCGAGTGAGAATTATTTTTCACAGACGGTTTAACGCGCGGTTGCGCCGCGTGTAAGTGCGCATGTATGGAAGTGTGTGTGTGTGTGCGCAACCTTCCCGAAATTCCAACTCCACCAATTAATTTAATCGGGTTCACCTACGCGATGTGCACATCCAAGTAGAAAACTCCGGACGAGCAGATCGGGCAATTTTCTCGCTAGACAGACGAGCGGGCACAAACCACCCGACCACCATCTCACAATCGCGATGCGGGTGGAAAACATTTTTCTTTCGATGAAAAAATTCACCGATCCGTTTTTTTCCCGATTAAAATAAAGTTATTATTAAAATCATAAAAATTATGTTTATTGAAATGAATTGAAATGGATATAGATTCTAAAAATATCTGCTTTGAATATTTAAAAAAAATGTATATTCAATATATATAAACAATAGTGGTCGATTCGTAAATGCATAGCTATTTTCATTCATTTTCAATTAACTGGATTTCACTGAAGGAAAATTGAGAAAAAAATAAAAATAAATTTTATCGAAGTTCAATGAGCGTTTACCTTGCAGTAAATTCAGGCAATTACCGTTAAATGCTCAATCGTTTATCGAATCGGTGGTTATCCACCTGATGCTTTAATAAAATGAATATAAATTTTAAAAGTATCTGCTCGACATATATATTTCGTTATGTATGTACCTATTTAAAGAAAAAAGCAATAATGGTTGATTCGCAAATGGATATCGATTCTTATCAATTTTCAATTAACTGGATTTCACTCAAGAGAAAATGGGGAAAAGAGTTAAAATAAATCTTCTCGAAGTCCAATGAACGTTTACCCTTCACTAAATTGAGCCAATGTCTTACCACTTACCGTTAAAAGCTTAATCATTTATCGAATCGGTGGTTATCCATCTAATGGTTATTTTTTGCTCGTTTCATTCCAGGACATCGATTACGAGGGTTTTCGCAAGTTCTTGGACACGTATCTCGACGTCAAGACGCCCGACGAGCTGTCCCGCCATCTTTTTCTATCGTTCATCAAGAAAGGTACCCGTGGAATCGATGGCAAGGCTTTCAAGGTGCGATATACATATATATATATCTATACACACACGAATCGAAAAAGTAGAGAAACGAACCGTCTCTTTCAATTCAGGATAAATGGCCCAAGACGCAACAAAATTCACTCAAAAAATCATTTCGGCTTTGCAAACTCACGAAGGAAAATGAGCAGCGGTAAAAAAGTGTTTAAAAAAAAATTATTTCAACACCAAACCTTAATTTTTCTTAACATGAAAAATATTTTCTTTTAATGAAGAAAAAACATGTTTTTTACGTTTTTAATTTTTTGTTTTTTTTGGGCCATCTTTCCTCGACATAAATAATAAAAATAAAGAACAATTAATAGAAGTTTAACAATAACGATACTGTTACACGATTGTCCGATCGCGTCGCAGGTCCTCCGAGCCCGAAGAGAAGTCCGCTCCTATTTTTTCAAATATTTATGTCACAGAAAAAGCTTTCTCTGCAGGAAATGGCCGCTCTCTCGTCGACGGCCGCGTGCGCCCCAATCACCTCGCACACGACGTCGAGCAGTAACGTTAACAGCACAGGCCTGCCCGGCGTCTCGACGGAGAGTCACAGCGGCGGTGGTTCCTCGCTTGCCGACAAGATTCACGGTTTAACGGAGAAGATTCAAGCCCTGGGTCATCCCCGGACGGACAGCGAGGCATCGGCCAAGTCGAGGAGCGGTAAGAAATTTTCGAAATTTTTTTCTTTGCTCCAAAAAAAAAAAAAAAATGTCAAATTCATTTTTTTTCATTCCAGTCGTAATCAAATGTCCAATAAAAAAAATGAATATTGACTCCCAGATCGAATTTACGATTGAACATTTGCTTCGTAAACTAAGAAAGAAATATCTCGATGAAAAGAAAAATTCTCGATTTACACAAAAAAAAAAAAGTCTATAAAAGTTGCCTGTGTGAAAGCGTTCGGGTGTAAATCGTCTCTGGATCTATCGCGTGGCGCGTCGCTGCACTCGTGAAAGCGGGCGCGATGCAATGAAAAAGTGAAGAAAAAAGACGGGAATATAGGCCAGTTCCGAGTTCCGTGAAAATGGCACGCATGATCGGTAGAATGCAATATCGACTTTCGATTCTGGAGCTCGAGCGGGCGTCTCTTCGTCGCTCGGTCGAGCTCCCCGTTTTTCCCGAAGAATCTTCGATTCATTAATCTTTAAAAAAAAAAAACTCCCCTTTTTTCGCCCTTTCAAATCCCTCGTTCCCGGGCCCTTCTCGTTCCTTCCGCAAATATTCCCGTGGTGCTTTTCACAGGCAGCGTACATCCGATGCTGACTGTCGCCCACACGTCGTACAGCTGTCACGACGTACTCGAGAAGAAAAGCACCGACAGCAGTCCGAGTCACAGTCAGATGTCACGAAACTCGTCGAGAAAGTCCAACAACTCGTTGCTCGTCAACAACGGAAAATTGGAAGGTGAATCTTGGAGCTTCGAGCTTTGCGCCCAAAATTTCTTTATTTCTCCTCCTTCATATTTTCGTTTTCGTTGACCGGAAGCTTGCCCTAAGTTAAAAGCACTAGATAGACGAAAAACAAAAAAACAGAGTGAAACCGGAAGTGGTACCTGCCTCGAATGTTCAGACTTACTTGACTCCACGCTCGAGTTCAATTAGGTTCAATCTCAGGTTTAAAGTTAAGGTCAATCTCAGTTTAAACTTAAGGTCAATCTCAGTTTAAACTTAATGTCAATCTCAGGTTTAAACTTAAGTTCAAACGTAGGTTTAAACTTAAGTTCAAACGTAGGTTTAAACTTAGGTTTAAACTTAAGTTCAAACGTAGGTTTAAACTTAAGTTCAAACTTAGGTTTCAACTTAAGTTTAAACTTAAGTTCAAACTTAGGTTTCAACTTCAGTTCAAACTTAGGTTTGTACTCAAGTTCAAATTTAGGTTTAAACTTAGTTTGAAATTCGTGTCCAGAGGTATGGCCGACTGAGAATTCAGTGCAAAAGGGCTGAAACCCTAGGTTTGGACCATAAATTGTATCATCCCGTCGTTTCCCTCAGTCTCTCCCGCGTCTAGCTCAAGAGGCTTGTATATCACGCTAGGATCGTAAAATCCGTTGGGAGATCAAGAAATGACGTGGAGCACGAACTCTCTCTCTCTCCCTCCCTCGCTCTCCCCTGTCCAGGCCCGAGCGCAAGAAACATAAAGCGAGAATAAGAGAGTAATATCCACGAGAAAGCATGGGAGTACCAGGCCATCACGCTTGGAAATCGATCCCCGGAGAGGACGGAACGGGATAGCGAGCAAAGAGCCAACGCTCGCAAACATCGCTGTGCTCCCTCTTCTCTCCTAAGCCAGATGGACTGTCAGAGCGTGAGAGCTTCGGACTGGTAGTGCACTTTCTCACTCCACGACCTTTATTTCTTTCGCTTCTTCCCCCCCCCCCCCCCCCCCCCCCCTCATTCTTCCTTATTTACTCGAGCTTCCGGGCTTTACCCTATCCTCACTCTCTTACTCAAGACTCCGTTCTCTCCTTTGTGCAGCTTCCGCTTTCTTACTCGACAATTCGCGCATCTTTCATTCGGAACTCTTTTACCGCTCTCGGTTTTCGGCCTCGTATTCCAGCTCCGCTCGATTCGTCCTCTCATTCGTCTCTCATAAATGAAATCGGCACGTCTTGGCCTCCTCGGTTCTCAAATTCGTCGCCCACAAAATTCTACGATCCGCGAGTGAAATTTTTATTTCTCTCCATCGAAAGTCGAAGGATAGTTCTTGCGAGCTATAAACTTCTACTCCGGAACTTCGGAAAGTTACGACGAAGTTTTCACTCGACGTTTACTTTCTTTTTTTGTTTTTTTTTTTTTAGGTTGGAGACTTGGATTTTTTCCCGACTCCCGTATCGCCTGCTAAAGCAATTTTTGCTTTTCACTTCTCTTCGTTCTCTCACATTTTTTTCGTCATTTTTTTTTTTTTTTTTTTTTTTTTTTTTATCAGGAGCGCACTTCAATCTCGGTATTTAATCTTTGCCCGAAGTTTCCTTGGGAGGGTCTCGCTCGCTACTCGCAGCCTCCCGGGCTCGGTCCGGATGGAGTTTGAGCCCTCCGAAACAAGCTTTAGCGAAACTTTCACTCTTACCCATCTTTGCCATCCATTCCCTTCCATCCGTCCCT